>JADMNL010000022.1:682450000-683106666 GCA_016271365.2 Neoceratodus forsteri | reverse complement strand
CCTTAGTCACAATCTTTCCAATTATCCATCTACTAATGTTACCATTTTACTTGTACATATTACTCGTTTGCTGTCTGTATTTACATTTGTACAAATGTAAATATCTATTTAGTGTTCTTAAGTTTATCCCGGCCCCCCCCCCGGACACATCTGGAAACGAGCCATTGTGCTCAGTGGGCAGGATATTCAAACTGCGCCATTCTGTGCGCAAGCCCTTGCGCTGCTCAAAAATTGTGCTGGGGTGTGGCGGGCGATATTCAATGGAGTTGCGCTGTTGAGCCTCCTTTGGAATATCGCCGACGCCACAGCCACTGTGAATGGCGCAGTGGAACTTGCGCCGCTGCAAGTGGTCAGAGTGGAGCATTCACGATGTGGTGGTGCAAGTTCCATTGCGCCATGCGCAAATTTCTGATATTCAAAAGGTGACATGCAAATGGGGCCATAATTCATGCAGGGGGCCATTTGCATCTACTTATGGCCCCATTTGCATGTCATTAGCATGCAGGTGCACCAATCCCCGACGACTTGTGCCTGGCGCCCTGCCAGGCAGCAGCTGTTGGGGACCGACACCCCCTGCAGCCCGATCGCGGACATGAAGTAAATCCCCCCCGACTGGCCCGATCGCTGGCATAACATACATGACAACCCATCTCGATCGTTCGATCGCTGGGCATAATGTAAAAACTCCCCTCCCCACTGGCCCCATCGCGGCCAGAACGGAGTTCACCCCCCAAGAGCAAAATCCCTGGTGGTCCAGTGGACCACGAAGCCCGATCGCGGCATTAGAGTCAACCCCCCCAAAGAGCAAAATCCCTGGTGGTCCAGTGGACTGCGAAGCCTGATTGCAGGCATTAGAGTCAACCCCCCCAAAGAGCAAAATCCCTGGTGGTCCAGTGGATCGCGAAGCCTGATCGTGGGCATTAGAGTGAAACCCCGCTCAGGTCCAATTACCCTGGTGATCTAGGCCCCCACCCCACAACCTCACAGAGCCCCACCCGCTCCCCGTCAGCTGGCGGAGCGGGCACCCACCAGCCAGCCCGCCGCCCGCTGACTGACTGCTGCCGGTAGGGCTGCACGCCTATTGTTCAGAGCAAGAGCCAATGGGCATGCAGCCTGCATATACAAGGCAGTCAGATATCTGAATGAATGAATTCATTCAGATATTTGGACTGCCTTGTATGGAAGGATGCACCTATTGGCTCTGCTCTGAACCAATGGGCGCAGCCCTTACCATAGCTGGGGTCACGGCGGCGGGCGGCAGGCAGGTGGGGTGCTGCTCCGCCGCTGACAGGGGAGGGGTGGTGGGGCCCATGGGTGGGTGTGGGTCAATACCAGATCACCAGGGTAATTGGATCTTGGGGGTTTGACTCTAATGCCCGTGATCGGGCTTCATGGGTCCACTGGACCACCAGGGATTTTGCTCTTTGGGGAAGTTGACCCTAATGCCCGCGATCGGGCTTCACGGTCCACTGGACATCCAGGGATTTTGTTTTGGGGTGAACTCCATTCTGGCCGTGATTGGGCCAGTGGGGTTTACATTATGCCCGCGACATACAGTGGGGAGTGTGTTCGCAGCCCATGATCGGGCCATGGGGTTACTATTATGCCCGCAATCGCTGCAGGAGGGCCACAGGAAGAGTGGAGGGCCACCCACAGGTGGCAGCTGCTGTGTTACGCCCCTGCAATGCGGCAGCTCACCTGTGGGTGGCCTCAACTTGATCCTTTTTTGGTTTCAAAGTCGGCAGGCGCAGGTTGAGGGTTGCGCTCAGACAACTCTGCACAGCCCGGCTGAATATCAGGCTGTGCAGTTTATGCATGGTTCCTCCCTCCGCGTTGAGCATGCCTTCATTAGAACTGCGCTGTTGCTCAGAATGACTTGAGGCGCCTTTGCCTCCTGCTGAATATCGCAGAATGGCACCAATTTTGACTTAGCGAGGCGCAACCCTATGCGCATGGCGCAACCCTTTGAATATCCTGCCCAGTATGTTTTGTCCTGGTGAAACTCTTAATAAATAAAATAAAATAAATATTACGTATTATATACTTTAAATTTAATAAGGGCAGTCATCTTTTCTTTTTTTTAGAATCACTAGCTGTCTTGATGCGGGGGGGGGAGTAGACTGACACAGACAGAACAGAACAAGCTTTGTTTTTTATAGCACAGGAATGGTGGAGTGGAGCAGTCTATTGGCAGTTTGTTGCAAACTCGAGCCATTCAGATCTTAAATCTAATCAGAGACTTTTTTAGAACACTGTTTAAACTGGTTGCCATTCCAGGTGAGTGCTTTGGCTATGGCACCACAGGATAGTGAGGCAAAACATGCTGGAAAGCAATCATCTATGTGACCATTGTGGGGGGGAAGCTGATAGGGATACATTTGCTCAAGGAGCCAAGTGAGAATGAGAGTGTGGCGATGCTCTGGGCATCGTTAATTGATGCTGAACCCTCCCCTATGGCACAGCAAAGAAACATGCCTTACAGTGCCACAGTAAACCCATAAAGATAGTGCAGCCATACCAGCTGCATTGTCCTGAACAGGGCCCCAAGTGTTACAAGGGCTGCTGTGGTGTAAAGGACATACAAGGCTGCAGATGCAGCCAATATATGAGTTACACTGCTGACTTCTAATGCCACCATGAAGACATAAGTGGTTATAACCTGTAGAACTGGTTAGAGGTTAAAAAAGAAGGAAACCACTTTGGTTCTCAAATACAGTAGCAGAAAAGGTCAGAGCCAAAAGGCTGGCCTTCAGGAAATATAAGGGAACACAGCGGGATGAAGATAGGGAGGCATACCAAACTGCCCTAAGGGAAGCAGGGAAGGCAGTAAGGCAGACAAAGTCCCAAACTGAGGAAACACTAGCACGAACAGTAAAAGAAGGTGACAAGACTTTCTATAGATACATTAGTGAAAGGAGAAAGTCAAGAGGGGTATGCTAAGCTTTAATGGAGAAAAGGGAGCATGTGAGGAGGAGGACCCTGTAAAGGCATCTATCCTAAATAGATACTTTGCTCAGTATTTACTGAAGAGAAGGTAGGGCAGGCCCACAGCTCAGCATCATGGACACAGGGGAGGAGGTGAGCACTACTCCTTCACAAAAGAAAGGGTCCTACAAGAGCTTGCTAAGCTCAGGGTGGATAAGGCAATGGGACCTGATGGCATACATCCCAGGGTACTTAAGGAGCTAAAGGTGGAACTAGCAGAGCCATTAGCAGAACTGTTTAGTGAGTCTCTGAGTGCAGGAGAGGTCCCAGAAGACTGGAGAAGGGCTCATGTGATCCCGCTCCACAAGAGTGGTAGCAGGGAGGAGGCAGGAACTACAGACCAGTCAGTCTTACCTCAGTAGTGGGCAAGATTATGGAGGCACTCCTTAAGGAAAGGATAGTGCAACACCTGGAATCCATAGGGCACAGGATCCAAGACAGCATGGGTTTACAAAAGGAAGGTCCTGTCAAACTAATCTCATAGAATTTCTTTGACTGGGTAACCAGAGTGGTGGACCAAGGGAGCAGTTGATGTCGCTACCTTGACTTCAGCAAAGCTTTTGACACTGTTCCACATAGAAGATTGATAAATAAGCTGGTAGGCTGGGTGGTCAGAAGTTGGTCAACTGGGTGGCAAACTGGTTGACGGGCAGAAAACAGAGAGTGGTGGTAAATGGTATACAGTCAGAAGAGATGTAAGTCACAAGTGGGGTACCTCAGGGATCAGTCCTGGGGCCAGTCCTCTTCAACATCTTCATTACTGACCTTGCAGATGGACTAGAGGGTAAGGCTTGTCTGTTTGCAGATGATACCACAATCTGCAACAGAGTAGATGATCCAGATGGGGTGGGCAGAATGAGAAGAGATCTGGATAAACTAGCAAAATGGTCAGAAGAGTGGCAACTGGGATTCCATGCAAAGAAGTGCAAGATCATGCACATAGGGAAGAGAAACCCTGAAGCCACCTATAGGCTGGGAGGAGTTGCTAGCAGTCACAAAGGAAGAAAGAGACTTGGGCATCATCATCACTGATGACCTGAAATCATCCAAGCAGACCTCTAAAGCAGTAGGTAAGGCTAGGGGGATGTTAGGGTGTATTAGTAGGGGTATCACAAGTCGTAAGAGGGAGGTAATAATCCCTCTTTACAAGACACTGGTTAGGCCCCATCTGGAGTACTGCATGCAGTATTGGAGGCCACACCTTCACAAGGACATTAACCAAATTGAGGCAGTCCAGAGAAGGGCAATCAAAATGGTGCAGGGACTGCATCAGAAGACATATGAGGACAGATTAACAGAGCTCAATATGTATACCCTTGAGCAAAGGAGGGAGGGAGAGGTGATATGATCGAGGCATTCAAACACCTTAAGGGCATTAACAAGGTGAAAGAGTCTAACATGTTTAAATATAAGAAAAATAGCAGGACAAGAGGACGAGCATGAGATTAGAGGGGACCGATTAAGGGAATGTGAGGAAATTTTTTCACAGAAAGGGTGGTGGATCAGGGAATGGCTTACCTCAAGAAGTGGTGGCTATGAATACAGTGCAGGGCTTCAAACAGGCATGGGATAGGCATAAGGGAGCAATACAAATGAGTATGAATAGATAGGCCACTGACAGAGCAAAGGCAGATGGCACATTTATAAGGTAGAAAAGAAATGGGCAGACTGGATGGGCCTTCTATGTCCTTATCTGCCATCAACTTCTATGTTTCTATGTTTCTATCTTTGAAATTTGAACTGGGCTAAGGGGTTGTTTCTAGCCCTCCACAAGGCAGGAAAGGGTTGACAATAATTAGTATTTTAGATCCAGCAATGGTACAGTTTGAAAGGTACCTCTATTGCTCGTGTTTTTGATGTTCATGTTATTTGTTAATGTAGCCCTCACTTTGTGGGGTTTACCTGGTAGCAGCTTCCCCACTCTTCTTTTCTGGGTGCCACCCCATGGGCCCAAAACAGGCTATGGACGAAGGTGCTTCTGGTATCTTCATGGTCACCACCAGATTCAGATCCTTGGCCAAAGTCCAAATAGGGGCCACGGTCCGATCATGATTAAGGAGCCTCAAGGCTTTGTGAAAGTATTTTATCGGTCCCAGGGAGCAGTGCCAGAATTGGGCTGAATGTAAACAAAAAAGATGGCAGTCCATGCCCTCCTGTGCATGCATTGCCACCGAGTCTGAAAATTTAAAGGAGCTGTGGCTCTGTTATAGGAAAAGCACCACAAAAGGGTGCAGAATGGGGGCAATGTGTCCCGGGAGCTCCAATAAGACAAAGGTGGCTTCCATGGGCTAAATAGAGGGTGTCCTGGCTCCAAGTGTCCAGTGGAGCCAGGACGAGTTACTCTCAGTTCTTAGAAGGGCTGATTTTTTGTGGGATAAAATATAAATAAATATGGCAGCCCCCAGGGACTTCTGTAGGCAGGGGGCCGCTGGGAAAAAGGGCATAGGGCACCAGGTTTGCCCAGGACTGCAACAGTCAATGGGAAGAGGGCTATGTAAAAGAGACTGTTTTCCTGCCAAAGAGGAGTTCAGCCTGAGCCTGGAGAGACAGCAGAGTGCAGGAGAGACTGCTGCGGGGTATCCAACCCAAGGTCTGCATCTTTGTCACATTGGCCTGTCTGGCCCCAGTATAACAATAAAAGACAGAGTGCCTGGGAAGTCTAGGAAGGGGGAGATATATTGGAGTGTTTGCAGCAGGAGAAGAAGAGAAAGAATTCTTTGGTGCTCTGCAGAGAAAGCGAAACTTAGTGTTTTCAGCCAGAGTGCAAGCTGTAAGTGCTGTGTGACATCAGAGACTACAAGTCGAGCAGTGTGAATTGAAAAGTACTACAGCACTGATTAAAGACTGAGCCACCTGTGTCCCCTTGGTGGGGTAGCTGTTGAGATTGTGCATTTGCTGCAAGCCTGAGAGACTAAGTGTGCTGAGACTAGATACTGTGCCAGAGCCCAGCCCCTAGTGTTCTGGGGATAGAGACTGAGCCAAAGCCCAGCTGCTAATTGTGTTTGTCAGTGTATGCAACAGAGGGCCTAGGGGACCACACCTGCCCTGCTCATAGGTCAAGGAGGAGGAGACGACCCAGGACAAAAGATGACGAGAGGCCCGCCTGGTTAACACTGTCTACAAAGGCCTCAGAGGCAAAGTTGTCAAGGCCTGGCAGGTGAAGACACCAGAATTCTTTACTTTCTTCAGCCAGCTCTGCTGCTGCTGCTGTGGTGCACCACCAACCTGATACCTCCTTGGTACAGTCAAATCCAGTTTGCTGAAACTCCCCTTTGAACTACTGAACTGCAGGTAACCCCGAACTGCGGATTTGGGGAGTCTTTATTTAGCTAGCTAGCTGAGGTTAAAATTGAGGAGGGGGTTAGGTCCTGGGCAGGACTCTGTCAGAAAACTGCTCCCAGTCCTGAAGTTTCATTGTTTCTGCTATTTAAAGTTATATGGGTAACATCAAAAGATTCCCCAGTGACATCTACACCACAGTGTGGTACCCACCAAAGATGACTTTAGAGACATTTTGGGCAACTGTCATTGGGAAGCAGGGTGCACCTGTAGGTGAGAAGTGGGGGTTGAGTGGGGTGAAACTGTTTCAGCTAGTTGTTAATGGTGTTGTGCTATTTTCCTCCTTTTTTCCCCTCCCCAAAATAAATACTGTTAATTGTTGATGTTATATTCTGGTACTGTGAATCATTGCAAGGAGGGGGAATTGTTATTGTGTGGGGGAAGGGTCTTTGGGGCAGCTATTGTACATTTCCTGGTGGGTGGTAACCTGCAATTTGTCCACAAGTATTCCCTGCCATTACCCCAGGTGGAGGCACTGCACCACTTCTCTCCACTGCAGAACCCGGGCCAGCCCCCCCTTGGAGGTATGTGCAATGTAGACCCGAGGGCCCCAGAAACAACAAAGTGGGTCTAGGGGCTGTTGCAATAGAGGTATTGGTGATTTGTTGCCCTAGTGGCTACTCCAAGAGTGCTTGTCTGAAAATGTTGATACCCTCAGAAAGCAAAGTTTTGAAAAGTCAATATGTAGCAACAGGGAATTGCTCGACTGTGTTTAGGGAGTGTCTGGCCCCAGAGAAAGCTGTTCTGGTGACAGGGATCCTCAAAGGAACAGTCAGAAAGGCCATTTTAGAAGCAGTAGAGACTGTACCAGATATCGGAAGTTGAAAATTCATGATATGAAATATGACCGCATTGCCCAGAGCATTACCACTTTGGTGGGAGTGACAAAGCTGTGGACACAGGCAAGCTACCTGTGACCCTCACTGCTGAAGGAGTAGAAGGTTCCTTGAGCCTGTTTGGCAAGGGGAGTAGCCCACAACCTGTCCCCCTCTCCTTGTTAGTCCCTGAGTCAAATCTTCTGGAAAAAATTAAGCCCTATTGACTGCAGAAGGAAAGACTTTTAAGGATGTGCAGCCCCTTTTTCTGCTTGGGGTAACCCCCACTGACTCTGGGCTGACCCGACCTCTAGTTCTGATTACTATAGACCACTGAGGGTTTTCTCTGGCATACTCCCCGCACCAGCTGGAGAAGATGATTAAAAGACATGGATAGACTATGCTGTCCCTATGCTCCAGGAATGGCAATGTTTTGAGTCTGAGAAATGGAAAAGGTTGGGAAGTTTAAAGGGGCCTGCTTTGGATGCCATCTGGTCATTGAAGGCCACAGATCCAGAGACCAGAGTGGAAGAGTACCTTGCCACTTTGGACACTGTATTTGGGAGTACAGAGTCCTGTGATGTTTTGTACTGAAATTCAAGACAACCAAGCAGCAGTGGGGAGCCCTCTTGGCTTATCTCCATAGACTGGAGAGGGCATTGCATAAAGTGCACAGGAAGGAGAATAGATTCTAAGACCTGAATGAAGTGCATCTCAAGCAGGTGTTGAAAGCTGCCTATTTCTCAGGGTTGTACTACTAAAGTTGTCTTAAGAGAAAGATTGACTGACCCTCCCTCCCACAGAGTCCTATTGCAGGAAGTTAGAGCAGCAGAAGAGCAAGCTGAACAATGGGAGCAATCATCTGCTGCCTCTGCTAGTATCCAAGTGTCAGATGGTGGGGACTCCCAAGACACTGCAGAGCTTCAGAGTTTGGTTCAAGAATTGAAAAAAACGTAGTGCAACAAGTGAGCAAATCTGGCACCGCACCTGGGGAGCCTGAGTCGGCGGTATCCAGCATGCCTGTGGGGGAAGTGGCAGCACTGCCCTCGGACCCTGGGGCCTGAGCTGCAGAGGTAGTCACCTTGAAGGAGTGTATACACACTTAATGGAGTTAAAGAAGATGGTTGGAACCCTCTGGAGACCACCTGTGCTGTCATCTTCAGTGGTCCCAGCCAGAACCACTTGACTCCGAGAGCCACCAACTGATATTTTTTGTTTCTGGTGTGAGAAGATGGCCATATCACCTGCAGGTGTGTCCATCTTAAGAATCCTCAGTTGGTGGAGAAGAAAAGGCAACACTTGTAGCAGGGAAACTATAGGAGAGCCCAGTGAGGGAGCGACATGGGTCTCCAAATTTGGAAAGCTCCACCAAATGGACGGATCTGAAGATCCCACCCAGGAGTAAGGTGCCACCAGGCATAGTTGGACCACATGCTGGCATGGAACTTTTAATTGAGGGAGCACAGTGTGTTGCCCTGTTGGACAGTGAGTCACAAGTCACTATTATCCATAGGACTTTCTACAACCGCCACCTTAAGCACTTGCCGCTTCTACCTCTTTCAGGTTGATCGGTGTGGGGGATAAGTGCTGCAAGTTGCCCTTATGATGGCTACTGCATAGTACAGATTGCCTTCCTCTCAAAGGGACCTGATGAACCCCCCAAGATTGAGACCATGGCTCTGATCTGCCCAGAGTCCAAGGAAATTACTGATATGCCTGTCTTGATTGGGAAACATGTCACTATGTATGGCAAACTGGCCAAACTTTCCAGGAGAGAGGTGGAGTGGGCAACCTATTAAACCTCTCCATCCAAGCTGTGGTGAAGAGAGGCAGTCTGTCCTTAAATGCTACAGAACCAGAACCCAAATTGATGGATAAGCCAGTTGGTGTAATTCAGAGGGTGGAAAGCCAAGAGCTAATCCTACCACCTAAGTTGGAGTGTAGAGTGGCTGGTATTGCAGAATTTGCCTAGCAACTGAAGGATCTGCTTTTAGCAATGACACACCACTGGAGGATAGTTTGCCAGAGGGGTTAATGGTGCAGCGAGGGGTACTGCCACCCCCTGAGACCCCCTAGGTCAGGCATGTAATGGTGAGAGTAAAGAATGAATCTGAAAAGCCAGTAATCATTCAAAAGGGCTGGGTGCTGGCACATATCTTCACAGCAGACAGTGTCACTGAAGGGGACCCTTGGATTGCCATGGACATGCAGATAGAGCTGGTCATTTTCAGTTCTGTCATTGGACAGCGCCTGTCTGAGTGTGCCCGTCATTAGGGAGCCAGGGATTTGAGTTTGAATCCCATTTGTAATGTGGGGGGCTACACCCCCATGCCCCCCATGTGGGGGTCTGCACCCCCCATGACCCCCTATATTTAGATTCAAACTCTGGGGGGGTGGACCTCAGGGAAGGGGTGGCGAATCAGGGATTTTGATGCCCTGTTGATGGGCGCACTCGGACTGGCGCACAGATGGCCAGAAGGGGCCATTTTTGCCTTTGGGGACTCACCCATCCCTGAAAGCTATAAATGGAGCCTGAGCCAGAAGCTGGCCAAGAGGAGCAACATGTTTTCGCTCCATGAATGGGAAATAGGGTGCATCTGAGGAGAACATCATATTCGCTTAAGAGATGACTGCCCCTTCAGAGAGAGATCCTGAAGACTAGCAGAAGGAGACATTGAGGATGTCCAGCAGCACCTGTGGCAGCAGGTATAATTAAGGAGTCCCGGAGTCCCTATGTCTCCCTCATCATTGTGGCACACAAGAAGAACGGTGCTGTAAGAATATGCATTGGTTATAGAACTCTAAACATAAAGACCATCCCCGACCAATACACAGTGCCTCAGGTGGAAGACGCTCTGGCCAGCCTATCAGGGAGTAAGTGGTTCTCAGTGCTGGATCTTGGAGCAGGTATTATCAGATCCGCATGGCGGAGGAAGACAAGGAGAAAACCATCTTTATCTGCTCCCTTGGGTTTTACCAATTCAAACGTATGCCCCAAGGGATCTCTGGAGCAGCTGCCATGTCCCAGAGATTAATGGAAAAGGCAGTAGGGAACATAAACCTGCTGAATGTGATCATCTGTCTGGATGATCTAATCATTTTTGGCAGCACTCTGGAAAAGCATGAACACCGTCTGATGAAGGTACTAGACAGACCAGAGGAATTCGGATTAAAGGTCTCCATCGATAAGCTCCAGTTTTGCCAACTGTCAGTGAAATATCTGGGGCACATCATCTCGGCAAGTGGAGTGCAGACTGACCCAGCCAAGGTCAAGGCTCTTATCACCTGGCTTCAGCCTTATAACTTGAAGATTCTCTAATCATTCCTTTGTTTTTCTGGGTATTACTGAGGTTTGTGAAGGACTGCTCTATGATAGTGCAGCCATTAAATGAGTTATCTAATGATTACCTGCCCACTAACCAGAAAGAAAACTCAGTCCCAGAGAGAAGAGCCCACAGAAGGAGTATCCTCAAGGTAAATGAGCCTTTTGGTGACAGATGGACTCCGGTGTGACGCTGCTTTCAAGGAGATTATCAAGAGTCTGTGTGAAGCACCTGTTCTGGAATTTGCAGACCCCAAAAAGCCATACATATTCCACACCAATGCTAGCTTGAACAGGTTAGGAGTGGTGCTTTATCAAGAACACCCAGAAGAACTCCAGCCAGTGGCCTTTGCAGTGCCGTAGCCTGTTCCTATCCAAAACATTACCCTGTACACAAAATCGAGTTTCTAGTGTTGAAGTGGGTCATGATGGAAAAATTACATGACTACTTGAATGGTGTTCCCTTCACTGTCCGGACAGATAACAACCCCTTGACATATGTGAACACCACGGCCAAGCTGGATGCTGCTGGTTGTCCACACTGTCCATGTATGACTACACTTCGGAGTACTGAAGCGTCAAAACCAACACAGATGCCAATGCTCTGTTAAGGAGCCTGCACATCAATTAGCTTGACTCCAGTATACTACTTTCAAGTGCAACTGTTGAAGTGCTGTGTTCTAAGTTTTCTGTGCAGGAGAAGCCACCGCAACCAACCCAGATAAAGCCATCGACATGTTGGGGCATCACCAGATGATATTCCTGAGGCATATCTAAACTTTACCAGACTTGACCTATCCTCTCTCCCCCAACCAAGTAAGTCTGAGCTTCAGTGGGCCCAGAGAGAGGACCATACCTTCCATGTACTCCCTGGAAGACAGGAGAGAGAAAGGGGACATGATTGGGACCTTCAAGTACTTGAAAGGGATAAATAAGGTTGATAAGGAGAGTCTCTTTAAGGTGAGTAGCAGCCATAACACTAGGGGGCACAGTCTTAAGCTGGGGGGGCGGTTTAGGAGGGAGGTCAGGAAGCACTTCTTCACAGAGAGGGTGGTAGACACTTGGAATACACTGCCAGAAGAGGTCATCTCGTTGAAGACAATGGGCAGCTTTAAGAGAGGCTGAGATAGGCATAGGGCAAAGTAAGGATCATGGGTAGGGAGGATGGAAGGAGTGGGGAGGGAGGGCAGGGACATTAGCTCAAGCTGTGGACCCTGCAATATGAGCAGACTTGATAGGCCAAGTGGTCTTCTTCTGCTGGCTTCTTCATATTTCCATGTGGTCATATGAAGTTATTCAAGCACTGAAGAAGGAGCACAACCAAGACCAAGCACACGCTCCATCCAGACGCCAAAATAATGCTCGAGAGTGGAGTAAGTTGGGCCCTAAAGAGACAGACTGATGATACGGAAGGTGCATGATAGTGATGACTTTGCATCCAAAATCCAGTTGGCCTGCCTTGAAGTACTGCAGGGCCATCCTGACATCCTCCATGAGAAAATGGGTCTCCTGGCTATGAATGGACATTAGACTGCAGGCCTGCTTCTACTGACCCCTGAATGAAAAGGGGTGTAGAAAAGATTGTAAGGCTTGTTTAGGTGCATCAAAAGAAAATGCTCCTCAAGAGAGCTGCTCCTTGGTTTACATACAAACCAATGACCCCTAGAGCTTGTGTGCATGGACAGTCTGTCACTGGAGCTTGACAGAAAGAACAAATCCAACATTCTTGTCATCACTGACCACTACACCAGGTATGCTCAGGCCTACCCAACAAAAGATCAAAAAGCCAGCACAATTTTCAAACCCTGCAGCAGTTCATAAACCAATATGGAATTTACAGTGGATGCACTCAGACCAAGGCTGAGACTTTGAGAGTCAGTTGGTAAAAGAGTTTCTGGCTGCATATGGTATAAAGGAATTGAGAATGATACCATACCACCCCCAGGGGGACCCACAGCCCAAATGCTTTAATAGGATGCTGCTCAATATGTTGGGTACCTTGGACCCAGCCAACAAAGTAAACTGAAGTCAAAAGGTCATTTGCCTTGTACATGCTTACAATTGTACAAAAAACAATGCTATGCAAAGGTCCCTCCTTTTCTTTATGTTCGGCCATCAAGCCAGACTACCAGTGGACTTATGCTTTGGTATTACACCTAATGGCACCTCGGAAGAGTTATATCTTGAATACACATGCAAGCTGAGGGAACAGTTGCGGAAGTCTTACCAACTGGCAGTAGAGGCAGCAGCCAAGTCCAACCAAGGTAATAAACAGATATGACAAACGGGTGAGACATCACGTTTTACAAATGGGGGATTGTGTTTTGCTAAGGAATCTTGGCATACAAGGAAAACACAAAATCCAAGACTGGTGGGCCTCTGAAGTCTACTTAGTTGTGGAAAATTGCCAGATCTACCAGTGTAAACAATCTGACAGGAACAGGAGAGAGGTTTGGAAAAGACTGTACACCAAAATCACCTGCTCCCCATTGGTGAAATTGTGCCCGACCCTGCTCCTGACTATGAGGCTCCAGCAGTAACCAGGCCCGGAACAAGGAGCCAGACTGTGAAAAGTGAAAAGAAAATGTTGGTCCATCTGGGCCTCCCAACAGGTCTACATTGGACCTGAATACTTTTCCAACTGGGCCTTCCGAGTGGCCTGCATCAGATCCCGCTTCAAGTGACCCAGACTCTTCTGATGAGGGTGAAGATATGTCATATGGGGATTATGTGCCAGAGGCAAGTCAAGAGCTCAATAAATGGCAAATGGACTAGAAATTCACAGCCCTCCACCAGTACCACCCCCACTGAACCTGTGCCAAATCTGAACCCAAATGCCGTACCTTTTATCCCTGTGAGAAGGTCCAGTACCCAAGTGCTTGAACAAGAAATGGACATTGGTAGGGAAAATGCAGTTGACTTGGGCTGTGGTGAGCAAATTTGAGACAATGCTATTTCACCTGACAATACCCCTGGGTTGTCTGCCAAACAAGGACAGGTTGAGGGGGCTCCTGTCCCTAAAAATCTGCAGTACTTGACACAGCTCTGCCCAGGAGATCTGAAAGGCAGCTGAAACCCATTATCAAGCTCACCTATGTTACTCTTGGTGCCTCCTCTGATACCTCTGTATGTCATTCATAAGCATACAGTACACAGAGTATCTGCCCTCCTCAGTGTCCTTAGGTACAGCTCTGAGGTTAATGTCAATGTGGGGAAGTGTGGGGTTCTATTGCCAAGTATAACCCTTTGATAGATAGCATCCAGTGTCTAAGTAGACAGTGCTATACTGCCACAATGTTATGATTTTTTTCATGATGATTGTTATTGTTGCTGGATGGGAACGAGGTGTCTAGTTAGTGATGTGTTGAAATGCTTTATTGAATTTAGTGTTTGAGGGTTAATGGCTTGTTGGGACACCAAGCATTTTGGCAAGGGGAGTGTGTAAGTCCCCACTTACTGGGGCTTACCTGGTGGCTGCTGCCCCCCTCTTCTGCTGGTGCCCCCCTAGTGACTCTGGGGGGCTACAGACTAAGGTGCTCCTGGTATCTTCATGGCTGCAGTTGCTGCCAGATTCAGATCATCAGCCCAAGTCCAAATAGTGGCAGAGGTCTGATCGTGATTAAAGAGCCTCCGAGCTTTGTAAAAGTATTAAATCGGTCCCAGGGAGCAGCACCAGCCCTAGGCCAAATGTAAACAAAAAAGATGGTAGCCTGCACCCTCCTGCACATGCATGATGGCAAAGTCTGAAAATTTAAAGATGCCACAGATCTGTTGTAGGAAAAGCACCACAAAAGGGTGCAGAATTGGGGAAATGTGTTTTGGGAGCCTCAATAAGATAAAAGGGGCTCCCACAGGTTAAATAGAGGGCATTCTGGCTCTAACTGACCAGCAGAGCCAGGACAAGTTATTCTCAGCTCATAGAAGGGCTGACTTTTTGGGGGATAAAATATAAATAAATATGGCAGCCCCCAGGGACTACTGTAGGCAGGGGGCTGCTGGGAAAAAGGGCATAGGGAACCAGATTTGCTCAGGACTGCAACAACCAATGGGATGAGGGCTGTGTAAAAGAGATAAAAAGGACTGTTTTGCCTGCCAAAGAGGAGTTCAGCCTGAGCCTGGACAGAGAGCAGAGTGCAGGAGAGACTGTTGTGGGCTATCCTCCAACTCAAGGCCTAGGGTTACCACCTTTTAAAAAGCCCAAAGTGGGACATTTCTTACTGAAACATGATTTTTCGCAGGACAGTAAGTAACCTTGGCTGATGCAACAGACTTGTTTTCTCTATATAATCAGAATTAAGGCTAAGTGCAGTAGTTTCCCAATTGCTTCCATTGTTTCTTATCATTTTAAGGTGTTTTAGTTAAGGTATTATAGTTTTCTGCAACATTTAGTGGAAATTTATAAAATATTTTTTCTACTATAAAATCAGGACATTTAGTATTTTTCATGTTTTTTTGCAGGACACAGCTGCCCAAATCAGGACTGTCGTGCGAAAATCAGGACAGGTGGTAACCCTACCAAGGCCTGCACCTTTGTCACATCAGCCTGTCATGCCCCAGCATAACAATAAAAGGCAGAACACCTGGTAAGTCGGGGGGAGGAAGAGAGAGAAGCTGAAGTGTTTGCAGCAGGAAAAGAAGAGAAAAAGATTCTGAAGTTCACTGGAGAGAAACGAGCTTGGTGTTTTCAGCAGAGAGCAAGCTGCCGTGTGAGAGTAGAGAGTGAGACTGCAAGTGGAGCAGTGTGAATTGAAAAGTACTGCAGCACTGATTAAAGACTGAGCCACCTGTGTCCCCTCGGTGGGATAGGTGCTGTTGAGACTGCATTTTTCTGCAACCCTGAGAGACTGAGTGTGCTGAGGCTAGAGACAGTGTCAGAATCCAGCTCCTACTGTGTGCAGAGAAGTGAAGTGAGAGTGCTGGAGTTACATACTGAGCAAAAGCCCAGCTGCTAATTCTGTTTTCAAAGGTTGTGCAACAGAGGGGCCGGGGGGACATGCCTGCCCTGTCCCGTCCCTAGGCCAAAGAAGCAGCAGAGGACCCAGTGAAGAAGATGGTGAGAGGCCTGCCTGGTGAACACTGTCTACAGTGGCCTCAGAAGTGAAATTGGCAAGGCCTGGCAGGTGAAGAAACCAGCATTCTTTAATTCCTTCAGCCAGCCCTGCTGCTGCTGTGGTGCACCACCAACCTGATACCTCCTCAGTACAGTCACAGCTAGTATGCTGAAACACCCCTTTGAATTGCCAAACTGTAGGTAACCCCAAGCTATGGATTTGGGGAGTCTTTATTTAGCTAGCTAGGTTAAAATTAGGAGGGGTTAGGTCCTGGGCAGGACTCTGTCAGAAAACTGTGCCCAGATCTGAAGTTTTATTGTTTCTACTGTTTAATGTTATTTGGTCCCAACTAAAGATTCCCCAGTGACGTCTACACCACAGTGTGGTACCCACCAAAGGGACATTAGAGACATTTTGGGCAGCTGCCATTGGGAATCTGGGTGCACCTGTATGTGGGAAGTGGGGTGATACTGTTTCAGCTAGTTTTTAATGGTATTGTGCTATTTTCCTCCCTTTTCCCCTTCTCCAAAATAATTACTGTTGATTGTTAATGTTATATTCTGGCATTGTGAATCATTGCAAGAAGGGGGAATTGTTATTGTGTGGGGAAGGGTCTTTGGAGCAGCTATTGTATATTTCCTGGGGGTGGTTGTAACCTGCAATTTGCCCACAGGTATTCCCTACCGATAATCCAGATGGAGGCACCATGCCACTTCTTCTCTTTGCTACAGAACCCAGGTCGGCCCTCTCAGAGGTGTGTGTAATGTAGACCCGAAGTCCCCAGAAACAGCCTAGGTGAGTCTAGGGGCTGTTACATTTATGTCTGTGTTAATACTGCATTTTGTACTGTACAAACCTGTTTGAACTGATCCTTTACTGCTATGGGGAAGGGGAACGCCTTCAGTGACAGGGCTTTCCTTATGGTCAGAGTGGGAAGTTGGTCTACCAACAGTAGACAGGGTAGTGAACAATTACATTATTATAAAATATGGGAGGGAAGTTAAACTTGGTGATGTGGAACATAAAGGCATGAACTACCCATTAAACACAAGAAGGTTTTATCCTATCTCAAAATCCCATCACGTCAACATTGTGTTCCTTCAAGAGGTGTATCTACTGGATGCAGTACTCAAAAAAAATTGAAAAGAGATTGAGTGGGAACGGGTACATTTGTGTATGATTCAATGCATGCTAGAGTAGGTGTCCACAGAAACTTGCCTCTGCAGGCATGAGAGGTTACTGTAGACTCTTTGCAGGTGAGTGATGGTGGTAGGGTTCCTCTAGGTACCATCCTAGAGCCATTAAATATTTATGCACCTAATTACATGATGATGTTCAGTTTTGGCACGTGATACTGAAATTAAGCAGTACCCAAGGAGACATAATCTGGGGTGTTGATGTTAATCTTGTCTTAGATGGA
The DNA here is from genome assembly GCA_016271365.2 of Neoceratodus forsteri. Classification (NCBI taxonomy): domain Eukaryota; kingdom Metazoa; phylum Chordata; order Ceratodontiformes; family Ceratodontidae; genus Neoceratodus; species Neoceratodus forsteri. The sequence continues at coordinate 683,089,734 of JADMNL010000022.1, read as the reverse complement.
ATAGTGGGCAGGTCTTTAACAAGGCCATATCAACTCACAAGGACAGCCAAGGTACTGAAAAGCCAACTACAGACAGTCGGACTGAAGGACCTGCGTAGGATGCAACATCCCTCAGTGAAAAACTATTCTTTTTATTCCAGGGTCTATCAGTCTCATACCAGGATTGATATGACTATGGGGTAATCAGGTGTGCTCGGAATGCCTATAGATTATCTCCCATGTCTGTTATGATCATGCCCCCATTCAATTGGAGTTACAGCTCAGTAGGACAAATTAGTTAATGTCCAGGTTTGGAGGATGGTCCCCTGATTCTGCATTGGAAGGAATTCAGTGAACAAATGAGCCACAACATAAAAGAATATTGGGCCCTCAATAAAAATTCTGTAGATCATATTAGAGCAGTGTGGGCTGCTTTAAAATCATTTATATAAGGTAGAATAACAGCCTATGACAGAAAGGTGAAGTAAGATAACAGAAGAAAATGGAAAATGGATACCCAAGAAGCAGAAATTGGGCAGATAGACAAAAGATTTAAGGAAACAAGGAATATCGAAGTTACATAGACAACTGGTCAAACTAAGGTCAGAGTTCAACAAGTTGGCCACCAGAATGTAAGTGCAGATTTTGGGAAGGATGTAAGCACAAATTTTAAAAGGGGTGCATGTGGTGCATTTGGGAAGAATGCAGGGGTAAATGCACACATACGTGGTGGTGTGGGCTAAAGTACTAATTTTGAGGAGTGCAGAAGATGGGGTTCATGTTTAGATGGGTGTAGGTGTAAGAGTGCAAATTTTGAGGGAGGAGAGGTGTAGTAAAAGATGCACATTTTGGGAAAGATGAATAAAAGTCTGACATTAGCAGAAGACAGGGTAGAATTACAAATTAGAAGGAAGTGCAGGACATAAGTAAACATTTTAGAAGAATTACAAAGGCAGTGGTACACATTTTGGGAGGAGACCCATTACAGAGAAAATGCATACATATTGACAGTGTGGTAGAACCTCAGCAAATGGGGTGACTCAAATAGAACTTCAATCAAAGAGTAGTGGCAATGTGGAATGTTCCTCATCTAGAGATAGTAGGAAGTTGAAATATGCAAGAGTTCAAAACTAAATTGGATGAGTATTGCATCAGAAACAATGTCTTGTGATATCTTTCTTAAGGAAGGAGCGAGCGGCCATGGGCAATTGCCTTACTTGGCTGGTACAATACCTATGAAACCTATGAAAGCTATGAACTGCAATTAGATTAGTCAGCCAGGGGGAAAAAATGACATGATCTGATGACATTTGGGCACCCCTTCACTTGTTTAGTATTGTCCCCAAAGTTTTACCAATTAGTCGGGTGAAAGTTACTAGATATTTAAATAGTATATTAAAAACTGTTTGAAGTGACAACATATTTGTGTCTTTTCTTAATTTGATATACTGTGTGCATACTAAGCTGTCAGGACCTTGTGGAAAATGATGTCATTCTTTCTTGAATTACATCACCTCTCACCTAACATTCTGCCTGCTGGTCTAAAAAAGACTGAGTGTCTTTCTATGAAGCCATCAAATTAAAGAAGCAATAAAATAGTATTTATACATAAGAAACTGTAATTCCTGCAGTCTACTTGTAATATATAAGGCCGGGTTGTCCCTGTATCATGAAAAAAGAGCTGAGTTTTAAAATTTATTTGTATTTGATCTTGAAAACACCTTTAAAAGCACATGACACCTGGCAACATGATGTGTATTGTAAATAGGTATGAATTTCATGTCTGTCACAGCTGTTTGTCTGTATTATATTATAAATTAGCTGGGACATAGCAAATGCTATAATCTTAGAACTAATATCAGCTACAGATACTGTAGTTATACTAAACCTTTCATCTATTGTGAAACAGAATTGTTGTACTGAAGCTATATTTTGGCTGCAAATATTTTTAATAAGATTTGGAAAAAAAAAACAACCAATGGGACTCTGTCCTCTCCCTCAGACAAAATAAGAAATATATTTTGTACAATAGAAAATGGTAACTCTAAGAATTGATAATATCAGCAGGAGCAAAGATCTGATTCCATGCATGTTGCAATTCAATTCATACACACCAAAAGAGTCAAAGGGGACCTCATGAATAAATGAGAGATCAATACCTGCCACCTCTGCTCGGGTTATGAGGAGGTAACCTTTAATCTTGCTGGTATATGTATTCATTCAGAACTCTGAAGCTTCTTTTGATCCTCAAGAGGAAAAGGAAAATCAATTTTAAAAGGTAGAGTCACTTGGAAAAGGATCAAAAGTCATGGTGAAGATAAAAAAAGTTAGCTTTATCTTCCACAAATAGTTTTGTTCTTTTGTTTTTGAAACACGTTTTTAATGGATAACGTCTTAAAACTATATGCATCTATTATAATTTTCCAAGAGGGTCTTTCTGTTCTTCGGACTTCTGTGTCTCTATTTTATTTTCTAATTGTTTATTCTACAAAATAAAAAAAAAGACTTCTGAGGACATATCATTAGGTAATAAATTTAGTGCAGTCATTTTAAAAAGGGAGCAATTTCTTTGGCCAAGCAATTAAAAACCTACAAACAGAAATGGGCTTCTCCGGGTCTGCCAAAGGCAACTACAGTCCAGTACTGAATTTTCTTAGATACAATGGTGAGCCTATTTAGGTATGTTCAAAATACAGTGGGCTGCATTATTATGCAGTAGATCCATTTTTATTAACACAGTTACACTTTAAGTGTCAGTTAACTACAGAGTAGTTCCAGTGTAACTACACTGTAACTGCGTTGCAACAGCAGTGTAGTTGCTTGCAACAAACATGTAATTATAGGGTAATTACCCTGTTGCATGGAATTAAGGATTAGTTACATTGAAACAGACACTTAAAATAAAATGTAACCATTAACAGTTTAAAGTTGATAGGAAGCAGTTTTTGTATCTCTAAATACTCTCCAGTTTTCCTTTTTATGTCTTTCCAATATCCTGATATGTTTTGAACTTTATGTTAATAATCTATAATTTTGCATTTGTAACTACTACGAATACCTCTCTTTTCAGTAGCTGCTGTTCTCTTTTTTTATACAGCCTTAACAATTATGACATCGGTAACACCATTCCAGGCCATTCAAATGAATACCATGGAACAATATAACAGATGTCATGGAATATATGATTAAGAGTATAGTAAAAGATGTTTCTTATTGTTTCACAAGTGTCTGTCATACTGGTTGTGCAAGAGGACTGCAGAGCATAGCTGAGTGATTCTGTCTGCCCAACCAATATTTATTTATTTATTTAGTTTTTGTTAACCGGGTAGGTACACTAGACAAGTTTTATGCCTATTTTCAGGAACGACCCTGGAGAGTACAACAGGGTATAACAGGTACATCAATTCAACAAAGCAGGAGAGAAAAACAGTTTTACATTTTATTGGAAGGTATACACAGTTAACAAGACTGGGGCAAGATACAATTGAGAATTAGATACAATAGCCAACAGGACAGGCAAAGGATAAGGTGTATAACAGACACTTGTGAAAAGTAAGAAACACCCCTTACTATACCCATAATCAGTGGGGCCAGTGGCAGGTGGGGGGTACCCACTGGACCACCAGGGATATAGGGATTCAATGTATTTACAACTTATGCCTGCGATCGGGCTGCATGCAGTCCACTGGACCACCAGGGATATAGGACATGTTTGATTTTATATTGAAGCCAGCGATCGGGCTGCATGTAGTCCACTGGACCACCAGGGATATAGGGCGTGTTGATTTTATACTGAAGCCCGTGATCGGGCTGCATGCAGTCCACTGGACCACCAAGGATATAGGACATGTTTGATTTTATACTGAAGCCCGCGATCGGGCTGCAAGTGGTCCACTAGACCACCAGGGATATTGGACGATTATTATTTTAACAGATGCCCACGATCGGGCATGGGGGGGCACTACCACGAAGGTGCAGCCGGAGCTCGGGTGGCCACCCACAGGTGGCAGCTGCCGTGTTGCACCCTGCATTATGGCAGCTCACCTGTGGGTGGCTGGCTATTATTCCTTTTTTTAGGGCTCACCTGTGTACAGCATAAGAGTAGGGGTTAGCCATGCATGGGCTCAGCACATCCCGGACTGAATATCGAGATGTGCGGGTATGCATAGGCACTCCCCACCGACCTGTGCTGCATACATTAATGATGTGCTCTGGTGCATCAGTATTTGTGCCAGGCACAATCCCGGTTTAAATATCGGGCCGGGGCACATCAGTGGATTGCGCAAGCGCAACACTGTTGCGCCATGCGCAACCCTTTTGAATATCCGGGCCAAGGTGTATAAACAGGATGGCTCTATAATTACAGACCCAAAGGAGATAAACAAATGGTTCCTTGAATTTTATCAACAACTTTATACATCTCAGTTACATTCTAATGATGATGAAAAAATAATAGACTTTATGAAAGCAGTTGAATTAGGAACTATTTCTGATCAAGCACAAGTGATTTTAAATGCCGATTTCAGCAGTGCAGAAGTGGAAATAGCAGTTTCTCAATTATCCAAGAAGAAGACTCTCAACAGACTTTTATAGCAAATTTAAACATATAATAAAAGCAGTTAAGCTGAGACTATTCAACTCATTTCATAAAGAACATGTTTTACCAAAATCGTTCTATGAAGCTACAATACATTTAATTCACAAAAAAGACACAGATCCTTTAAAATGTCAGTCAAATCGTCCAATTTCTCTGTTGAATGTGGACTAGAAAATCTTTACTAAAATATTAGCTTTAAGATTACAATCAGTCATGGAACATGTGGTTCATCAACATCAATGTGGATTTATTGGTACCAGGTGAAATCATTGCGGACACAATATCCCGCATATAACAACCAAGCTACACGCCGACTACAATGTCGGCATGTAACATGATTGCCACCCAAACTCTGTGGTCAGTAACGGCACGTGAATGGCAAGGTGCCACCGAGACCCCAGTCTGCCGAATGGTGCCCTGGGCACCGTACCTGCAGCCACCCACAATGTGTTTGCTGGTCCCCCAACTCACCATGATGCAGTAGTCTACATCCCTGGTGTCTAGTGGCCCCCTTCACCACCCTGGCAAGTAGCTGCCCACCCCCCGCATCCTCCAACATACCCCGGCAACGGGCGGGCAGCCAGCACAGCCCTCCACACACTGCCGTGGCTGGCCGCTCCACTGAATGTACTGCTACGCGTTCATCCAAGTCTGTGCTGACCCTGTCCCAGCAGTTGCAGTACATAGGAGCAGTTCTGGTCTCTACTCGGAGCAAGGCCTTCTGGTTTTATGTGAAATAGGCGAATACAAAACAGAGAGACCATAATCATGATGGCGTGTCGGTGAGAACAGAGACGGCAACAAATGTTTTTTGGTGGGGAGCGGGGTTGTTGCCCCCTGCACCACCTTACTTAAATAACCAACTCTGAGGTCGTAGCACATCAGGGAGGGGGCAAAACATCTGTCACTGTTTTGTCCTCGCTGAAATGCCCATGCTGACCTTTGAGCTCGCTGTTTTATTTTCACTCATTTCACGGGCCACCAGGCCTTCCTCCCCCAAGACAGGGCAGACTGCCTCATAGCCCAGGCCCAGGAGGTGGCTCAGGGTGGTGTGCTATCAGCACAATGACATTTTTATAGTGAACACCATCACAGTGACAAATATCGCCAGGTCTCTGTGATGGTCCCGTAGGGGACCATGGCCCATCAGACCTTAAGTCCCTCCATCTGCATGCACTGCTTTTCCAGGTGTTGCGCTCCCACCCAAAAAAAAACTCAGACTCAGGTTTGTTATTTAGAGATAGGGGGCAGTGTGTGGGGAAGATCTCCCGCAATTAAACACTTTGTTCTTGATGGGAACAATGCCGACAGTCGTCATTGTTCCCGTTGCTATCTGGGATGTCAACAACATTGTTGTCAATATTCTGACATGGAACCGTTCAGGGCTGGTATGTCCCAGCCTGGACATTCTTGAGGCTACTAGGCCTAATGGCGCTGCCATCATTATGGTTCCTTGGCCAGGTTGCACATGAGGATCCGCTGTGGACCCTCAGGCTCCAATGGGATCAGCTCTCAGATGATCTAGATCAGTTGGTCCTTGTCTCCTCCCAAGTGCAAAGTACTTCACTGGTGTATGGACCCTGCCAGCCTCTTAAGAGGTGTCCCCATTATTATCCCACTCCTCACCATATCCTCACCACAGATGCTTTGGGTCTGGGTTGGGAGCTCACCTAGGTCCTTATCAGATCCAGGGCCTCTGGACCCACCCAGTGGGAGGCTCACTGCCACATAAGCATCCTAGAAATGAGGGCAGTTCTGTATGCTTTACAGGTCTTCCAGAACCATCTCTGTCTGGGCTCTCTGCTGGTGCAGTCAGGCAGTCTCAGTGTGGTCTACTACAACAACAAGCAAGGAGGACCCATTCCTACACCCTGTGCTGGGAAGCAATGAAGGTCTCTTACTGGACTCTGGATCATGGTCTAGAGCTGTCAGTCATCCATGTGCCAGGTGTCCAAAATGCCTTGGTGGATAGCCTCAGCCTGTCACAGTCCAAGGTGCATGAGTGGAAACTGCTGACCTCAGTTGCAGAAGACCTGTTCAACAGGTGAAGTTGTCCAGAGTTGGACCTTTTTGTGTCCCCACTCAATGCAAAACTGCCGTATTTCTGCTCACTAGATTCAGAGCTTGGAGTTTTCTGGCAAGATGCATTGTACCTCTCTTGGAAAGGGAGGTTTCTTTACACCTTCCCACCCTTTCCTGTGATTCAGAGGGTGCTTATCAAGCTGCATATGAAGAGTGCCACCTTAATTCTGGTGGCTCCATTCTGGCCTCATCAGATATGGTTTTCATTACTGCAACAATTGGCTGTGAAACCTCCAGTTCCCCTGCCCCTTTGCCGGGACTTGTTGACACAGGCACAGGGGACCATGGCCCATCCAGATCTTAAGTTCCTCCATCTGCATGCACAACTCCTGAGAAGATAGCCATTGCTCAGTTTGGGGTGTCTCAGAAGGTGACTGATGTCCTGGTGGCTGCAAGGAAACCTTCCACCAGGGCCACTTACTTAAGAAGTGGAAGTGATTGGCTATCTAGGTCATTTCCCATCACCTGGACCATTTCACTTGTCTGGTAAACCAAGTTCCAGAGTATTTCCTGTCCCTGTCTGATGCAGGACTCCAATACTCCTCTATTAAGGTGCACCTGTCCATGATATCAGCCTTCCATGTGCCCACTGATGGCCGCACTGTGGCCTAATTGGATGTGACCCATACTCTTCTGTGAGGCATTCTTCATTGCAAGCCTCCTATCCATAATCCAGTTCCGGCTTGGGAACTGGATTTCGTTTTGGAGAAGCTGACCCTGTCTCCTTTTAAGCCAGCTACATCTTGCAGCTACTTTCTGTCATGGAAGTTATTTTTAGTTGCTATTTAGACCCCTAGATGGCGCTTATCCCAGGGCTACTACCCTGCCGTTTGCCACCAACAGGTTGAGGGCCTGGATCCAATGGCGGGTGCCTCCACCCAGAGGTCAGGGTTTGCAATAGTTAAACTAACATGGTCACAGCCCTCTGGGACACTGCAACCCCTTTCTTCCCACTAGTGGCCACACAATATATTCAGAATTACCTTCACAGTATACACTTACCCCCAGGTTCTGGTTCCGGCACTGGGACCTCCTGTGAAATGAGATACAGTGCAACAATCACAGTACAGTACTTTAACATAGACAAATACCCTCAGGCAGTATAACTTTTGCTGAAACAAGCAGCTCTGATTTATTTAGGGGATATAACAAGGACAGGGAAATCAGGTTAATTGGCTTATCACTCTAATAATCTACCTATGGCCTCTGTGCACAGGCCTATCCCTATCAGTTACTGTCCTGGGTACCCAAGCCCTAGTGTGCTAGTCCAAACCGTGGCAGCTGGTAGGGGCCCTTTCACACAGAGAAAAGGAGAATTAAACAGTCAGCAGTACAGTAATTCCATTTGGATTTAATGTGGCAATTCAACAGGAGCAACCCTGAATTAGTACTCACGACCTCCAAATAAGATAGGGTCCTTCAATGTCAGCAGGGCTCACTTGAGTACACAAACCTCTTCACACATCCATATAAAAGAAAGTACTATACCAGGCAGGCTGCATCTGTATCCCGATCGCAATTACTGCACAATACCGGGAGAACACACAGCAGTTCAGTTCCTGACAGACCGAGTGCAATTTTCAGCAATTCTTCCAGTCTTCTACAGGGTGAGCCTGGTTTCTACTCTTCAGAGATCCTTTGATTCTTTTCACAGGACGGATTCAGTCCTAACAAGCTGTTACACAAGCTGCAGACGGAACTCTGGGCCTTACACACGTTTTTTGACTAAACTGCACACTGAAAAACACAGGGCTCCTTCCTTCTTCACTGCCAAAGCTCAACTGAACTCCAACTGACGAAACCGGGCACTTCCTTTGAGTTCCTCCCAGTTCTTGACTGGATTGGCTGTCACTCACAATAGACTGCTGCTGTTGGTCCAAAAGGCACTGAAGTCTAAACTACATCTCCCAGAGTCACTGCCATACAATCCTCTTGTGGCTGGCTCAGATTATGAGTCCAAGTTCTGATTCGTCCAAGGCATCATTTTAGAGCTAGCTTACCCACACTGATTGGTCCAGTTCAGCAGTTCAAAACTAGAATGGGGAACTAGCAGACACAGTTCTGACTGCAAAGAAAGCAGGTTAGACAAACTGTAATTTCATTATTACTCTAAATAATTTCTGGCAAAACGTTACATCTTTCAGATAGGTTCCCTTTGCACTCCTAGTGACTGCAAAAATGAAGTGAATTGCAGCAGCTCGAGTGGTACTCAGAGAAGCACACAGTCCCCCATACAACTAATTATGTCTGCAAGCAGACAGCTCTTAAAGAGACAGTAACAGAGCTCTAAAACACTCACTGATAAATGGCTTAAATGCCAAACACCATTCAGGCTTGGAGCATTCAAGCAAGCTCCTGGAAGTCTTTTGGGAACCCCATTTGCAGGGGTTACACCCTTCATTGTTCTGGGAAAGCTTGACGTCTGGCGTCAAGCAAGTACCCCATAAGTTTCAACTGCAACCATATACATTTGCATTAGGCTGCTATACGTAATCATCAGTCAATATATCATTTTACCAAGAACACATTTCTGAAACATTTGAGACGTCACTCTTTACACAGTATTACATACACATTGTACCATAACTCAAGTTATTACCTCTTGTACATGAAACCTGAAGAGAGGGGGCCCTTCCTATCAGTTACCTTGGGGCTGGATGGGCAAGGGCACCATACTTAGAGGCAAACAAGTAACTTGAGTTAGTACTGATGCTCAGTTTGGGCAATGAGCTCGGGGACACATACACCTTTATGGACAACATTGAGAGGCAAGTCCACAGGCCTCCCAAGTGAATCATAACCGAGGTGCACCACAGGCTTTACAGCTCGACCAGTCTTTCTAGGGGGAACTGTATAGTCTCTGCACTCTGAGCCTCATTTTCAGCATTGTCCTCACTTGTCAGAGTCTCCATGAGGGGTAGGAGGCTAGAACCTGGGGCACTTTCAGCTCCAGGAGTTACAGTTCTGAGTCCACAACATTTGGCTCGCATGGAGAGCTTTCGGACACTGGCAGTGGACTGTCAGGGCACTCAAAAATACTCTTCTTGTTCGATTGTCACCAGTCTGCTAATTTATCATTTTCACTCCCTGAAAGCTCAAAACAGTTCCAACCATGCAAATGATTCCATTTCATCTGATCTGATGCTTGTACTTCACTTTCTGGGAGCATTGGCTCCAGGGATGAAGCTGGGGCTTAGACAGTCCAGAAGGCCCAGCTTTGTCTCCAGTATTGACTAGGGATTGCCCCAAAACAATTGACTCAGTTCTGTAGAAGGATAGTATTCAAAGTCACTCTCACTTTCTTCCGATATGGACTGACAGTCATGCTCAACCGGGACTTGGAGGGAAGCACTTAACTTTGCTTCTGTAGGTGCAGACTTTCTTGATCTTTTCTTAGCAGCAGCTCTGGTCACTGGTCAGAGGGGCATCTTCTAGGGCTCAGACTCAATTAAGATTTGTCCAATGGGCAGTAAATGATTTCTATGCATTGTTTTTACATCTTTTGAATTATTCTCAGGCCTTACTTTGTACACTGGCAGATCATCTAGTTTGCCCACTACAATGTGAGGAGATGGTGCCATCTGTCAGCAATCTTGTGCTTGCCATGCAGTCCCAGATTTCTTAGCAATACCGATCTCCCTCCTGGAGTTCCTGTGCTTTCACCTTTTTATCATACCTTTCTTTGTTGGCCAGATTTCTTTTGGCAGCCATGGTTTGAGAGCCAGTTGGTACGCATGAGTTAGCTGGGCCTTTAACTTTGCACATACTGTAAATAGTTGTCAGCTTGAACCCCATCAGGAGAGACCCCAAAACACACATCTACTGTAGTCGAGCTTCTCTTCCAAACATCAGGCGGGGGGAGAATCCAGTGGCATCACCATGGTGCAGTTATAAGCATGTACCAGGGTGCTAATTTGTTGGCTCCATCTAGGCTTGTCGCTTTGGGTGCAGGATGCTCAGCATATCTAGCAAAGTGCGGTTGAAGCGTTCGAGCTGTGGGTCCCCTGGGGTGGTAAGGAGTGGTTCTGACTTCGCACTCCCCACAGAAAGCATCTCTTTGATCAGACGACTCTCAAAGTCTCTCCCTTGATCAGAATGGATTCTTTGTGGAGCCCCATAGTGAACAAAAGTTTTCTACAAGTACTTTGGCTCAGTGGATGCTTTTCTGGTCTTGGTGGGAAAGCTTGGGCATATCTCGCGGAAATGGTCAGTGACCACCAGCACATTACTGATATTTCTTTGATCTGACTCCAAACTTAGAAAATCAATACAGACCAGCTCCATGGGTGCACTGGTGGTTATGTTAACAAAGGGGCAGCCCTCAGAAAAGCTTTCCTCTGTAAGCAGCGACTCTAAGTTCGAATGTGTTGCTCACATCAGCCCCCATCTTAGGGCCAATAGAATCTGGATCTCACCAAGTCAAGTGTTCTGTCTATACCAAGGTGCCCCATGTGGTTGTGCAAGGACCTCAATACTGAGTCTCGAAGGCAGTGGGCAGCACTAGTTGTTGTTTGTCTACTTGTCCCCCTCTGTCTACCGTTTCTCTGTATAACAGTTTGATTGATCAGTTTCAACTTAGGACCTTCTTTGTATAACAGTGCAGTTCTCAAATCAGTGGAGCGTAATTTGGACACATCTTTCCGCATAGAGGGCTTCTAAAAGCTGCTTTGATCATGGGATCGCGGGTTGAGCCCGAATACTGTCATTGTCCAGCTGAGGCAGTGCACCAATGTCTATTGCAGAAAAGTGGCAGCTAAGCAGCAGGTATGCAATTCTCAGAGGCTCCTCAAGCAATCCACCATGCAGTCCACTGCGTCCGTGGACATTTGTTCCTCCCTGTCAAACTTCCGGCAGAGTGCCGAATGTCAGGTTCTGCCAGTCGGACCAATCATTCTGGGGAACAGGCCTCCGGAGAGAGCATCAGCATCTATGTGGTTCAGACCTGCTCGGTATTCTAGAGCATAGTCATATGTAGATAATGCAGAAAGCCACCTATGGCCAGTGGCATCCAACTTAGCTGAGGTCTGCACATAGGTCAAAGATTATTGTCAGTTTTACTAGTATTTTAGCCCCACAAGTACTCATGGAATTGGTCAACAATAGCCCACTTCAAAGCTAGGAACTCTAACTTATGTACAGGATAGTTCTTTTCGGATGGGGTCAGGCTTCTGCTGGCAAAGAGCCACTGGTCTCAGAGCCATTCTCGTGCTCTTGGTGCAACACAGCCCCCAACCCTTGCAAGCTAGCATCGGTGTGCAGGACGTGGGTTTTTCTTGGATCGGCATAGGCCAGCACTGGAGCATGGGTAGGTTGATATATGATCTCATGAAAAGCAGTCTCACAATCAGGAGTCCAGCCGGCCCCAAATACTTCACTCGGATGAAAATACACTCTTTCAGTCTTGAGGATGCTGACTTTTGGTATTTTTTGTGGGTTGGGGATACCCTTGAGTAAGGTTAAGTAAAGGCGGATCACTCTTGAATAGTCCTTGATGAAGCGCCGATAATAACCACAAGATCCAGGAATCTTTGCAGTTCTTTTTAGATTTTTGGGCTGTGGCCAGGTGGTCAAGACTCAACTTTACTTGGGTCGGTCTCTATTCCCTCGGTGGATACTATGTGTCCCACATACTTTACTGATGTTTGAAAAAATTGACACTTATCAATGGACAGTTTAACAAAAGTCCTCCAGTCGGTCCAATACCTTAAATAATCTGCTCTCATGTTCCTCCAGTGAGCTGCCAAACACAATAACATCATCTAGGTATACCAGGCATCAGTAAGTTCATGTCCCCACTGCACGCTCCATCAATCGTTGAAAAGTGGCTGGGGCACCTGAAATCCTTGAGGCATCCTCATGAATTCATAGAAGCCAAGCGGACAGATAAGCTGTCTTTTCACGGTCCTCTGGGGCCATCGGGATCTGATAGTACCCTGCGGAGATCCAGCACAGAGAACCACTTGCTCCCGTTAGGCAGTCCAAAGCATCCTGAATGCGGGGCATTGTGTACTGATCAGAGATAGTCCGCCCGGTTTAGATACGATAATCCACACATCCTTACTGTTCCATTCTTTTCTCCTCACTACCACAATGGGGAAGCATATGCTTCTGGATTTGTATTACACCAGCAGCTAACATCTCTTGCAGATGCCGTCTCACATCATCTATGTCAGCAGGTGCCAGGCGTCGAGACCTCTACGAAATGGTCTTTTCGTCATGCAGCCGGATATTGTGCTCAGCTCCTTGCACGCATCCTACATCCCATTCCTTTAAAGAAACACCTGGTCTCTCTGGGCCAAGCTTCTCACTGATCTTCACTTTCCATTCAGCTGGCAGCGGGGAGTCGCCGAAATCAAACCAAGTCCAGGCGTTACTCTGTCATTCTTCCTTGAACTCTTGCTGTGGGTAGCACTGCAGTGTCTGCACAATGCACATTAGCCAGGATGCAACCTCTGTTTACCTTGAATGCTCTTTCAGACACATTATGAACTGGACCATTACCCTTCTTGGCATAAGCATGGGCTCTAGCGGGCAAATACTAAGGCTTGACTAGCAGTCCCTCTGGCAATTTTCCATCGCCTGGTGCATCCAACATTAATATTTTATTCTTAACATCCTTTCTGATACGGACCTCTCCCTGTAAGGTACACTGGGCATTTGGCGTGGGATCAGAGACTCAGGATCCTTCTTCCATACAATTCGACCGGTCCTCTGGTTCTGTTTTTCAGCATCTCTGTGCCTCATAGCCTTCTTAATTAAAGCCGGAACTCTTAAAGCTCTACTAGTCTTTGACCCTGTTTTTCATAACACAACTGTGCCAGCCTTCCGAACATATGAGCATTTGTTCCAATCCAACAAAGGGACACCATCATACAGTCCAGTGGGGGGACACACAAAGGCTAGGGTCTCTACTTGTTCAGCCACTCCAGCCACGGAGGTGGGGAAAGACAGCCAAATTCGGATATACCCGGAATAGGGTAGGCCTTCTCATTAACCCCCATACGGCATGCAGTCCTTCTAATGGTTGTAAGGTATGTCTGACAAATGCTTCTGATACCAATCTTGGAACATAATTGTCACTTGGGAGCCACTGTCTAATATAGCTCTTGTAGACACTCCGCTCACCTTTACAGTGGTCTCATGGAGGGACCCACTATTCTGGACCAGTCTGAGAGGCGGTAGTGGGGGGCCTGGGCAACTGACCTTGCCACAAAAGGACGTGAATTAGCATTTTTGGTGCCCTCACTGGGATCATATCGTGCACCTCAACCACTGATTTCTTCTCCCAAGCTCTCCTTGTAGCCTATATGCAACTTTGTCAGTGTCTTTTGGGACTGGCATTCCCTTTCATGTGCCCATCTTTCCCACAATTATAGCAAAACACTTTCTGGGTTTGAGCTGGCGGGCGCCACACTGGGAGCCAGGGCGGGGGTATTACTAACTTGCTAAACATAGGTGCCATCTCTTGTCAGTGGCGTGATAAGCATTTGGAGACATCTCCAGTTTCTCCACTTCCATGGTCAAGGAATCGAGTTCGGAGCTGTTATCAGCAGGAGATACATGGGTGGGTACCCCACCCCCATAGCAGATGCAGTCGGATATAGGTCAGGGCCCGTACTTGCAGGCGTGGCCTTCATAAAGGACTGTTTTTTTGAATTCCGGATCTCTCAACAGTTCGCCCCATTGTGATATATCTTTTCCTTGTCAGAGCACTCATTGACTGCCAACCTCTGCCCCTGAACTTCACTTGATGGGTCACCCTCAGTCACTCGGTCGTAGCCGTCAGCTATTGGTGCAGGTCCCTCCCGAGGTCGTTTCTTTTCTCAACTCCTCGAATTTCTCTCATTAACTCATCATAGGAGGGTGGGGATTCCAGTCGATCTGCCAGGTGTAACTGAAGCAACAGCAGTTCTGAGAAGGGGCAGACTTAAGGATCCTGTCCAGCCTGGTTCGGTCCAGTTCAATCGCTGGCAAACTACCTTTTCTGAGGCATTCTTGCAACAATTTTTCCAGCCGAGATACATACACAGACAACAACTCCCTTGGTACTGTTGTGCATCTCTTACTCTCCACCATAGGTCCTCATCAGAATCTGGGCTCCCATACACATTCTCCAAGGCCTCAAGATAGGCCTGTGCAGTCGCTTCAGGGTTACTGGCCCGCTTAGCACGGATGGTAGCCAGGGCAGGACCCCGAGGCCTCACTAACCCTCTTTCGCTTTCACCTTCCGAGCATTGCCATTCTAGCACTTGGGGGCAACATAGTCTATCCAGGTCTCCCAGTCATCCTCCCCTTGGGGGTGGGAGGTGCCAGAGAAGATCCTCAACCTTCGGTAAGAGTCGTGACTAATGGCAGGTGTGAAATAGGAGTCTGCATTGGTTCAGCCACCATTACGGCACTGGAGCAGGAGAGGGTGTTGGGGAGGAACACCCCAGGTGGAAAGAATAGTTTCTTCAAGTCCTCCACAGTTTCCCCTCCCAGCAACCATTCAGCAAATTTCTCCTCAAAAGTTTCAGATAGTGGTGGGGCTGATTCCCCCGGTCTTTACTGTCCTTAGTTATCACTCTCCAAGCAGTGAGGGCTCCTCTGGGGTAATGGTCTGTGGCACTTTGGAGCTATCTATGGGATCCTTAAACTCTACTAGGGCCAGGAAAGTGTGGGTGAGCAGATTAGCATGCCCAGGCCCACCACCACAGGGTTTGTAAACCTTCCACCTTGAAAGTACTCCCTGCACAGTGTCCGTGTGTGCAGGGGATGTCCAGGATAAGCATAGCATTTTGGGTCGATCTCCTCCCCAGTACACCACTCCACCAGCCGGTGCACAGCCACTTCTGTCGGGTACCCATTTTTTCTTAACAGTGGTTCAGAATATGGCCACTAGAGGACACACAATCCCAGCGGTGAGCCTCCAAGATGTAACCCTAGATGGCGCTATCCCAGGGGCTACTACCCCTGCCTGATTTGCCACTAACAGGTTGAGGGCCTGGATCCAATGGCGGTGCCTCCACCCAGAGGTCAGGGTTTGCAATAGTTAAACTAACTTGGTCACAGCCCTCTGGGACACCAAGCCCCTTTCTTCCCACTAGTGGCCCACACAATATATCAGAATTACCTTCACAGTATACCTTACCCCCAGGTCTGGTTCCGCACTGGGACCTCCTGTGAAATGAGATACAGTGCAACAATCACAGTACAGTACTTTAACATAGACAAATACCTCAGGCAGTATAACTTTGCAAGAAACAAGCAGCTCTGATTTATTTAGGGGATATAACAAGGACAGGGAAATCAGGTTAATTAGCTTATCACTCTAATAATCTATTTATGGCTTCTGTGCACAGGCCTATCCCTATCAGTTACTGTCCCTGGGCACCCAAGCCCTAGTGGCTAGGTCCAAACCGTGGCAGCTGGTAGGGGCCCTTTCACACAGAGAAAAGGAGAATTAAACAGTCAGCAGTACAGTAATTCCATTTGGATTTAATGTGGCAATTCAACAGGAGCAACCCTGAATTAGTACTCACGACCTCCAAATAAGATAGGGTCCTTCAATGTCAGCAGGGCTCACTTGAGGTACACAACCTCTTCACACATCCATATAAAAGAAAGTACTATACCAGGCAGGCTGCATCTGTATCCCGATCGCAATTACTGCACAATACCGGGAGAACACACAGCAGATTCAGTTCCTGACAGACCGAGTGCAATTTTCAGCAATTCTTCCAGTCTTCTACAGGGTGAGCCTGGTTTCTACTCTTCAGAGATCCTTTTGATTCTTTTCACAGGACGGATTCAGTCCTAACAAGCTGTTACACAAGCTGCAGACCGGAACTCTGGGCCTTACACACGTTTTTTGACTAAAACTGCACACTGAAAAAGCACAGGGCTCCTTCCTTCTTCACTGCCAAAGCTCAACTGAACTCCAACTGACGAAACCGGCACTTCCTTTGAGTTCCTCCCAGTTCTTGACTGGATTGGCTGTCACCACAATAGAACTGCTGCTGTTGGTCCAAAAAGGCACTGAAGTCTAAACTACATCTCCCAGAGTCACTGCCCATACAATCCTCTTGTGGCTGGCTCAGATTATGAGTCCAAGTTCTGATTCGTCCAAGGCATCATTTTAGAGCTAGCTTACCCCACACTGATTGGTCCAGTTCAGCAGTTCAAAACTAGAATGGGGAACTAGCAGACACAGTTCTGACTGCAAAAGAAAGCAGGTTAGACAAACTGTAATTTCATTATTACTCTAAATAATTTCTGGCAAACAGTTACATCTTTCAGATAGGTTCCCTTTGTACCCTAGTGACTGCAAAATGAAGTGAATTGGCAGCAGCTCGAGTGGTACTCAGAGAAGCACACAGTCCCCATACAAACTAATTATGTCTGCAAGCAGACAGTCTCTTAAAGACAGTACCAGAGGCTCTAAAACACTCACTGATAAATGGCTTAAATGCCAAACACCATTCAGGCTTGGAGCATTCAAGCAAGCTCCTGGAAGTCTTTGGGAACCCCCATTTGCAGGGGGGTTACACTATTATTGCTGCTTGAAGAATTTCAGTGCTACAGACTCTCATGTGTGAGCAGCCTTATTTGATTTTTCACAAAGACAGGGTCTCTTTGTGTACTAACCCTAAGTTTCTTCCTAAGGTGGTGCTTGAGTTTACTTTAAATCAATCCATCCACCTGCCTGTTTATTTTCCAGAGCATGCCAATCCAGGGAAGCATTGCTCCATACTGTGGATGTGCATTAGTGTTGCTCAGATACTGCTGCTGGGATCTGATCGAATCAACCAAATAGCGGCAGTATCCAACCTGCAATCTGACTGGAGGCCGACCTCTGACTTAGGTTGAATCCAGGTCAGATCGCACTACATCTGTGGTCGGATCCAGGGATCTGACTGTGGATCCAGGGATCCGATTGCTGATCCAGCATTGGATCCAGGGATCCAGGCTGGGATCCTGGGGATCCGATCTGGATCTGGGACAGTCAGATCCGTGGTCAAATAGTGCTGCTATCTGACCAGATCCACTATCTGTCCCAAACAGTGATATTTGTTGGTATCCTAATTCATAGGATGCTATCTTAGCATCACTAATGTGCATAGAATTCTCAGGTACTATGTACACCATACTAAGGACTGTGGAAAGTCCTCTCAGTTGCTTGTTTCTTTCACCCTCGGGAAAGAGGGTACTCCACTTTCTAAACAGTGCTTGTCCAAATGATTGACCAACTGTATTGTTTTTTGTTACAGGAAATACGGTAAGGAACATCCTGGTTTTTTTAAGGGCCATTCTACTAGAAGCATGGCCACTTCAGTTGCCTGTTTCAGGGGCGTGTCAGCAGCCGAGATTTGTGCTGCTGCAACATTGAGTACTGTCCACATTATCCAAGCACTGCTGTCTGGACATTGCCTGCAGAAGAAGGGCAGGCTTTGGCCTTGCTGTGCTTCAGGCCCTTCTTTCTTAAGCTGTGGCCTCCTGCCAACCAGACTGTCTTGTGCTTAGCACTGCTTGGGACTTGTTCATAGGTGTGACCTGATGACTGAGATATCCCCGAAGAAGACAGAACAGTTCTGTAAGAACTTACCATAACAGCATATCTTTGAGGGAATCTGTGTCATCAGGTTATGCCATCCCTCCATCCATCCCCCCTTCTCTCTCTCTCTGTCTCTCTGTCTCTCTTTGGCTCTCTTTCTCTCTACAGCTCAACTGTTCTGTTGCTCCAGCCTTTCTGCTAGCTGGGCAGCTTCTCTCTCTCTCTCTCCCCTCAGATCCCTAGTGGGACTCCTGTTTCCTATGACCTCCCCAGCTAGGGAAAGAACTGAAGAGGGAGTGGGGCCACCCACGCTTATATAGGGCATGTGACGTCAGAGTCTGACATCCATGTGGGCAGCCCCTAATAGGCTACTGCAAAAAAAGGCTTCAGTGTGATTCTAGCACTTGACAGCTAAGTTCCATAGATATGACCTGATGACAGAGAATCCTCAAAGATCTACTGTTATGGTACTTTCTTACATAACTGCTTTTTCAGTGCTTTCCTTAAGTCCCCAGCAGTAGCTTGCCTTTAAAGGACTTAAAAAGTTCACTTCTCAGAATTTTTTATAGCCTCTATAAGTAAGGGGAAGGGATCATAAATCCTTAGTCGGAGGAGCTGGCCACCCAGTCCCTTCCCCTTCCCCTTCCTGGTCCCCAATTTGGGAGCCACCCCTGCACTCTCATGTTTTGTGATGTATTAGTTTGGAGAGTGTGAGGACACGCTGTATTGATAGTAATGGGAGCTGGTTTTTAAATACTATTTTTATATCTTTGATGGCCACCAGAGTCAAATCAAAGCCACAGCTCAACTAACTAAAAGTCACTGGCATTGCACGAGAAGCCTTTGAGAAGAGATTGATGGATCTTAACATGTACACACTGGAAAGAGGAGAGCGAGATGTAACATGTTAGAGACCTACAAGTACATCACGGGGTGAAGAGAGTACACAAGGGGAGTCTCTTTCAAATGAGCAGAGCACTAGTACCAGAGGGCAATGGAGCGATGAAGCTGAAGGGGGCAATTCAAAAGAGATGTGAGAAAATATTTATTCACTGAAAGAGTTGTACATGCCTGGAACAGACTGTCAGCATGAGTGATGGAGGCAAAAACAGTGTGGGGCTTCAAGCATGTGTGGGATAGACATAGGGATATATTTGAAAACAGGCAGGGAGGCATGAGGGTCACTGGAGAGGGCTAGAGTCTGCGAAGACCAATACGGCAGGGATGGACAGTCTGGGCAGACTGTGTGGGCCAAGTGGTCCTTTTCTGCCAACAAAGTCTATATTTCTATGATTATTTTGCTTCATCTTCTGTCATCTGTCAGTTCTCATCACATAATACATTTGCTACATGCACTTTATTACCAGCAGCATGCATTTGTCATCCTGATCCAGGCTGGAATCACATAGAAACCGTATCCATCACCCATGTGATACATACCTACAAAACAAGAGAAGAAGAAAAAATGTTTAAGAAACTGTCTAGTTAAATCTTTCCCAACCATAAGTAACACAACCCCCACTCTTACCCCTACCCCGCCGCCCTCTACCCCAAAGGAAAAAAATTCCCTTTTAATCCTTAATCTGTGCCAGTAGGACACAACGTGTTACTCTAAGATCACTGTCAGCTAGATCTGGTCTGGCCAACATGAGTGAATATTAGCAGTAGCAGCAGTTATCATCACATTCAACTGGCTACAGACACAGTGTGTCTGTTATGCTTCTTTTATGAGAATGAACACACTGAGACTACTGTAGGACTGAGAATAAGATGTGAGAGGTGATTGAACACTTGGAGACAGAGACTGGCTTAAAGCATGGTGTGCCATGCTTCTTTAAAGAGCATAACACCTGGAGGCTGCTGGAGTGCTGGATGAGGAGAGGATGTGACACTCAGAAGCTGCTGGAGGGCTGAGATGAGAAGAAGATGTGACATTCAGAGACTGCTGAAGGGCTAAGAAGAAGACGTGACAGGTGGCTGAACACTTGGAGACAGTGAATGACTTTGGGCACAATGTGCCATGCTTCTTTCAAGAGAATGAACACTTGGAGTGCTCAGATGAAGAGAAGATGTGACACTAGGAGGCTGCTGGAGGGATAAGAAGAAGACATGGCAGGTGGCTGAACACTTGGAGACAGTGAATGACTTTGGGCACAATGTGCCATGCTTCTTTCAAGAGAATGAACACTTGGAGTGCTCAGATGAAGAGAAGATGTGACACTAGGAGGCTGCTGGAGGGATAAGAAGAAGACATGGCAGGTGGCTGAACACTTGGAGACACAGATTGGCTTCAAGCATGGCATGCCATGCTTATTTCAAGAGAATGAACACTTGGAGAATGCTGGAGGGCTAAGAAGAAGATGTGACACTTAGAGGCAGCTGGAGGGCTGAGAAGAAGATGTGACAGGAGGCTGAACATTTGGAGACAGAAATTGGCTTCAGGCATGGTGTGCCATACTTCTTTCAAAAGAATGAACACTTGGAGGCTGCTGGAGGGCTGAGATGAGGAGAAGATGTGACACTTAGAGGCTGCTGGAGGACTGAGATAAGGAGAAGATGTGACACTTGGAGGCTGCTGGAGGGCTGAGATGAGAGAAGATGTGACACTTAGAGGCTTCTGGAGGACTGAGATAAGGAGACGATGTGACACTTGGAGGCTGCTGGAGGGCTGAGATGAGGAGAAGATGTGACACTTGGAGGCTGCTGGAGGACTGAGATAAGGAGACGATGTGACACTTGGAGGCTGCTGGAGGGCTGAGATGAGGAGAAGATGTGACACTTGGAGGCTGCTGGAGGACTGAGATAAGGAGAAGATGTGACACTTGGAGCCTGCTGGAGGACTGAGATAAGGAGAAGATGTGACACTTGGAAGCTGCTGGAGGGCTGAGATGAGGAGAAGATGTGACACTTGGAGGCAGCTGGAGGCCTTAGAAGAAGATGTGACAGGTGGCTGAACACTTGGAGACAGTGAATGATTTCAGGCACAATGTGCCGTGCTTCTTTCAAGAGAATGAACACTTGGAGGCTGCTGGAGGGCTCAGAAGAAAAACGCCCGATGTATGGGGTGATAAAACCCGCATACAAAATGTGCAGTCTGAAAAGGAAACTGATGTGTCTTACTTTGGTGTCATGTACACAACTGTACAGGAGAAGTTTTGTACTCGTGAAAACAAAATGATTTGCTTATGCATGCACAAATGGAAAGGCGAGACAACATTCCATACATTTATGCAGAAGTTGTAGGAGAATGCACAGTGAAGTGCTACAGCACAGTGTCCAGTGTGGTCATGCAAGAGGTCTTATGCAGCCCTGATGTTATAGCATTACCCTCATGTATAAAGTGAAACAAATATATGAACAACGGGTGTGCCACAGGACAGAAGAAAAGGTGAACTCATTCTCACCATAAAAGCTCCTCTACAGAAATGCTACAGGACTCCGAGACCCTAATCAAAATGAAATTAAATGTAATTGTTTGGTGCAATTGTTTATGTGTAGTTTAGTTTTTTTTTCTGGTTGATTCTGTGCCCCCATCCCCCTCCAGCCATGTCTGTTAACTCAGATTCCCAGTGTTCCCTATTGCCAGCACCCTGATGACACAAACAATAGGCTGAGCTGCTGGGGATGTCTATATGCTTTTAATCTTGCTTAATGCATAATATTTTAATAGAGCACATGACCGTGCTTATTATAGCAGTACCAATCGCGCAGCCCCAAGGCGGGATAAGTATGGGTACAATCGATAAGTATGGTCATGTACTCTATTTAACTATTTAGCAGTAAACTTGATTGAAGGCACATGTACATCCCAGACCCCCATGGCTTGTCCCATCATTTGCATAATGTAAGGGCTTGCCACATGGGGCACTGGGAATTTGAGTTTACGGGCATGGCGGGGGTCACAGGATCAACCAAATAATTAATAACCAAAAGAACATAATAGTGAGTGCACTAAAACACTACACAGTATTTAATTATATTTGGCTTGCAGGGATCTCATGGTCCTACAGCATATATGCAGTGCAGCGGAGAGTTATACTTTAAATTAAATGTTTAATGTACAGAAAAAAGAAGGGGTATGCCAGAAAATATAACATAGCACTCATAACATTACAGAGATTGACAGTAGTACTATACCACTGGTTTTATGTGGGCCGATCATACTTGTAGCCAACTAGTGGTACGTTTAACTTAATGAACACTAACTGTTGAACGTGTTGAGGGTGCAGCCTGGAATGGTGTGGTTTAATAATGTTACCAACACTGCTGAACATCCTCTTGGATGGCACACCCTCAGGGGGGCAGCTTATGCATTTTAAAGCAAGTTGTATCAAGTGAGGGGAGGAGTACATTTTCTGAGTCCAGTAGCCCAGTGGATCAACTTCAAATGGTTCATTTGATTCTGCAAAGTAGTTAGTAAGTACATTTTCTGCAGAGAAAGGCTAAGACTCTGAGTGTTTGTGTTGCTGTTGACAAAATGATGTGCTGAGTAATGCCCAGTCATTGTCCTTTGCGCTGCCCCTATTTTGTCTTTCAGTACCATCTGAACCACCACATGGCTGTTCCTCCCCCTCAGGAACATCAACCAGAGCATCTTCCCCCCCTTCTGGGAGACCCACTGCCTATATGGCACTGTTTAACTCTGCACACAGCTGTTACCTGAAATGAGTCAACCTGTGGCTGCCAATGGTTGCTTGAAGGATCTTGCATTTAAACCTAGAGTCCATCATGTTGCAAATATGTGGTTGCTAACCTTGACTGTGGCAAACCATACATCAGGTAATCCATCAAGATGATTAAAGAGGACTGTGACCTCTTGTGTAATCCTGCATTATTAGCCAAAGAGTGTTGTAATGAACTTTTGAGAATGCACAGCAGTATAAACTAAGTAAAGTTGTGGAAGCACTTGGTTACATGCACTCCTCTCAAATGGTACAAGAACCTTCACTATGCCCTCGAGAACTAACCAATCATGGTGTCCCAGGACCCTTCCAATGTCTGCCTCCATAGACATTTTGTGTAGTGACCACTTTTGCTCCAGCAGTCTTGACAGCATCAGGTAAGAAGAATTCCACCATGTACTAATATCTTGTATTACATGTTGTTGGGGTAGCACAAGGCATTCCACAACTTCTCTCAGTTTATTGGTGGATTTTACAGAGTGATGGAAATGGCTGTAGATGGAACTGGCTATGGATAATATGTTGCTGGTCTCAGCACTGTGACACAGTGCGAGGCAGTACTAAATTCAGTGTGTTTGTAAAGCAATGAATACTTGCAAAATGTCCACCATAGATGGCTTTCACCATGTTTGCGCCACTGTTGGTGACAAAAAAAAAAAACTTTTAAGTTGGCGTTGACACCAGTCCAGGACCACATGTCTTGCAGAAATTCTAGAATGTTATGTGTTCTGTGATCTTTCTCCATCAGTTTGATATTCAACAAGGCTGATCTAATTTGACTGCCAGATTGTGTGTGCGTGTGTGTTGTGTGTGTCAAGGGTGAGCTACACAGTGACATATTGACAACAGCAGCAGGTTGTTGCATACACCAGTGTGTGGTTAAAGAGAGATAGTATCCAGGGAATTATCAGTAGTTCAGATATCTTGATGTGCAGTAAAAAAAACAAAACACCACCAATAGCCTCTGTAAGTAGTGCAGCAACAGCAGATCACACACCATCATACATTCATGGCAGTACACTCCTTGAAAATATGGTATGAGATGGTATTTGATACCGTGGGTGCAAGCTGTGGAGAAACTGCCTGAAGCATCTTCCATGACTGAGATAGACAGGAGGTCCAATGCCATCATTTCAGCAATCAGCTGTGTGATATGCTGTGCTGCTGGATGTGAAGCATGATACTTTGAGCATGCAATGCATCCATTATTGGAACTGCCTTGGAAATGTCAATGTGGACTGCTTCACTGGTGGTGTGTGAACTGCTAATGACTTTCCCTGCTTTGCAGTATCATTGGAGTCATTAGAAGTGACCAGAGCAGGGGGACTCTGTGTTGGTGAGGGGGAAGGAGTGCCATGACCACTAGGTTGCTCAAAATCAGATCTGTTGGTACCACCATCACTGCCAAGAGTACCTGCCTGTCCACTGGAGGGGTTTGGTCTTAGTGAAAACAGGGGTGCAGACCCAGATGAGCCTTTTTACAGTTCAGGGTGCTTAAACTTCAAGTGGTTCTGTAATGATGTTGTAGTTAAATTTGAGAGTGATTTCCCTCGGCTTACAGTGCAGTTGCCAAAAGAACAGATTGCCTTTAACACAGTAAAATGCAGCCGCCACACTCTTACCACTGCGGTTACCAGTGATTCTATTAGTGCCACATCCCCCAGTTCTTTTTGCAGCAGATGTGCCTGTCTTGTCCTGATGTTGTTGCTCTGTGACCACTGGCCCTGAAGGTGCCACGCCAGTGCTGCCATCAATTGGCTGTTCTTCAGGTTTTGATGGAGTCTGACGAACAAACGTCAGTGTTGCTTGTTTGGTTTTCTTAGGGAGGGGACCCTTATGCCTATTACTGCTAATTCTACTGCCCTGGTTACTACAGCTCTTTAGGGAAGCTTTGGGAGTTTAATTAGAATCCCTTACATCAGCTGCTGATTAGATGGTTGCTTACTTTATATTATTTATTTTATACATGTTTAAGAAAACAATTGGGCATTTGTGAATATTGTTTTTATAAAATGGGCTTGAAATCCCAAAGCACTGATTGGCTACAACATCATCTGAGCCGTGTCCTTATCAGATGATATTGCTACAACCATACCACTACCCACCAAAGCCAAATGACCCAAAAATTAATGAGCTCTGCCAAGCATTAACAGAAGCGTTGACTGGCAGAGCTCACTGAACCGGCAGCACGACATCACTCGTGGACATCACAGTAACCTAACACTGCACTCAACAACATATGGCACTCCATCTAAATAAAGAAAAACCTCGTACCTCACAAATTACTCTCACGGCTTCTCTGCCCCCTGCCACCATTACCAGACTTTAAAAAGTAACGCCGAAAAATGGCACCAAAAGCGAAACGGCATTTTTTTTTCAAACCGCGGCAAATCCCGTAACGGAAACCCCACCTACCTGACGTAACCATCGGCAAGCAGCAACAAGCATCAGTCAGTCGCTTTACTTTTTAAAACTAATAACGAGCCAAATATTCCCAAAAGCGAAACCAGAAACAAAAGAAATACTGTCACTGCTTTGTACGGTGTCTGTTGAGGGACACGCTCACTCCCAGTCAACAGACACGCTCATATCTTAAGACTTCAACTCCTAACTAAACACAGGCAAACAAATAAAAAAAAAAATACTAAAATGTATGACTAACTTTTTCTGTGCGGGGGGACACAATAAATACATTGCACAGAAACTTAATACAAGGGACTATTTTTCACTGTTCTCACAATTTTAAACCTATTCTTATAATTCTCTATTTTTTTACACATAAAAAAAATTACTTCTAAAAGAACCCATTTTATAAGTGCAATAACACACTCGAGGTGTGGGTTACGTGCTGATAAAACGCAGCCAGGGCATAAGGCACTCGGCGCAAGCGCCTCGTGCCTTAGTACACCCTAGGCGTGTTCTTATCAGCACGAACCCACACCTCATTGTGTGTTATTGCTTACATACTGTACTGTCTCGCCTTGCTACAGCATCCTGAGCCCCAGTTAACGGGCACTTAAATAAATGTTTTGCTTACTTACTTACTAGTGCTACTGCTAGAGGCTGTTGCCAGCTGCCTTTTTGTTTGCTGCCCTCAAAGTACATACCATACTCTGCCCTCATCCTCAAAGTCACACTTGTGACCGATGAAGATGATCGCCACTGGGCAGTTCATGGGGTGGGAAATACTCAGAGCCAGATGTGTGCACCTCTGCTGCAAACTCTTCTGGAGATGTGAGAAGCTAAGAAGCAGGAGGCATAACCAGATCAACTGTAGTGGTCACACTGGTAATATTCAGTGTGGCAGGGACAACAGGCTGTGGCGCTAGTGTTACAGTGGCAGTAGTGCCAGGGTTTACAGTGTCAGTAGTGACTGGAGTCACAGTTGCAGGACTGGCTGGAGTACTCCTGCTGTCAGCTGTTGTGGAAGGCAGGGTCCCAGTGTTGGTGGTGTTGGCGTGACAGATGTGACAGTGGTACTGGTGACAGATAGGGATTCATTGGTGGTAGTGGAGTCAAGAACACTGTCCTGCTTGTGCTTGTACTACTTTCCCTGTGCCAGCTACAGTACTAGCAGTGTTGGAAGAAGCAGGTTTCAAAAGAGTAAACGTTAATACGACCTGACCGTCACTCACATTCGGGTTCACCAACCTGTTCATCAAATGTAGATTTGCTGGGATTGGACCCAGCATGTTTTTTTTATCACTTTTAACTGCCCTGTATTACAAGATGTCAACAATTTCTTATTACAAGATGGCTGCAATTTCTAAACACTACAAAATACTGTAATACTTTAATTTACTGAAGTACTAATTTATTTTAGCACCCAAAAATTCTTGCAAGTGGCATATAGGCAAAAGATGTGTGACTGCGCATCCTTAATACCTAGCCCTAAGCTGTAGGCAGTGGGAGTGGAGTCAGCCAATGCCCTCCAAGGTCACTGCTGCTGACTTTGGTGAGATCTGAGCCCTGATTAAACCAGAAATATTAAAGACATAAAGAGAGATTTTTAATTACAGTAGTCAAGCCAGAACAACTTTAATATTTTTATTTACTGGAGTACAAATTTATTTTAGCACAAAAACAATTCTTACTAGTGACACACGGGCAAAGGTGTGCGATTGTGTGGTGTCACTACTCAATCCAGAGCTGTGGGTGGGTGGTGGGAGTGGAGCCAGCCAACTGTCCTTCGAGGCCACTGCTGCTGGCTTTGGTGAAACTGGAGCCCCGATTACACCACTAATATTTATGACAGATAGCTAACTACAGCAGTCAAGCCAGAATACTGTAACACTTTTATTTACTGAAGTGCTAATTTATTTTAGCACCAAAAAATTCTTGCAAGCATCACGCAGGCAGGTGGTGCACGGCATTGGCGTGCTAC
The DNA here is from genome assembly GCA_016271365.2 of Neoceratodus forsteri. Lineage (NCBI taxonomy): Eukaryota > Metazoa > Chordata > Ceratodontiformes > Ceratodontidae > Neoceratodus > Neoceratodus forsteri. Next base: position 683,062,477 of record JADMNL010000022.1, on the reverse strand, counting down.
TTAACATGGCAGCACCTACCAATAAACCATGGTCAGTGGGAGTGAGAGTCAGCCAAATCACCTCACCACATTGCTAAAGGGGAACCCGAGCCGGATTTTTCCACAACAAAAAGAGAGTTTCAATTTCTTCTCAGCCAGTTACACACACTCCTTTTCACACAGTAGAAAGGCCAGTGAAACTACTGCAGTACAACAGCAGGCAGCTACACTAGCTGCTGCTAAATTACTATGATCATTAGGTCAGAGGATTTGTCTTAAAAAAAAAAGAAAACCTCCGATTTTCCACAGTTTCACTGTTTTCAGACAGTCAGTCAGTCAATCACACAGTAAAAAGCCAGTGAAACTACTGTAATATGACAGCAGCTACACTAGATTAGCATTATTAGATTAGCTAGACTGGACCCTCTCTTTCACTCCTTCTGTTGCTTTCCCTTTATGAACCCCTGTGTACGCACCATTGTGCTCTGTACTCTTCCCTCTGCCTCCCTCTCTTGATGCTAGGTGCCATTCCACTGTGTTTCCTTATCTCCAAATATAGGTTTGGCTGTCTCCCTCTCATCTTGCTTCTCTCCTCTGGCTCCCTCCTTCTTTCTCTTAACTCCATTCATAGTGCTTGCTCTCGCTCTCTTGCTCTCCCTCACATGAACTCTACTGCTGGTCAAGCTGACTTCTCATTCTGCTTCCCTAAACTATGTGGTTCTCTTCCCCTTTTCATTCACTCTGCTCCTTCCTTTCCTGCTCTGAAATCTCTCTGCCATGAGTTCTCTGTTCACTCCTGCAGATGCTTCTGATATTGGGGTGGATTCCTTTTCCCCTGCCTTCCACCAACACTGACCCCAGCACTGCCCCGCTCCCCTAGTTTCAGTCACTTCTCCCTGTTTCTTATTGTGTTGCTGCTTACTGTTTAATGTTCTTTTGCCCATTCCATAATTTGCTGTATAGTAATGTACTGTTTGGCAATTTAATCTTTAAGTATTCTTAAATTGCATATTTTGATTTATTATTTCAATTTTATTGTATTATTTTGCACATTGATACAGTACATCATACTTTGTATCTGTTTTTCTTCTCCTCTCTTTCCCTTCCCCGAGGATGCATCTGGAAATGAGCTGATACTAGCTCAGTATGACTTTCCTGGTGAAAACATACATACACACACACACACATACATACATACACACATACACACACATAAACACATACATACATACACACATACATACATAAATACATACACTAATACATACATATATTCACACATATATACATACACACATACATACATAAATACATACATACACACATACATACATAAATACATACATACATAAATACACACATACATACATACACACATACATAAATACACACATACATACATACATACATACATACACACATACATACACATACATACATAAATACATACATACCCACATACATACATACACACATACATACATAAATACAAACATACATACAGTACATACAAACATACATACATAAATACATACATATATACATAAATACATACACACATATATACATACATAAATACATACACACATGCATACATACATACACACATACATACACATACATATGTACATACATAAATACATACACACATACATACACACATACATATACACACATACATACATACAAACATACATACATACATGCATACACACATACATACATACACACACATGCATACATATAAACATACATACATACAAACATACATACATAAATACATACACACATACATACACACATACATACATACACACTCACATACATACATACATAAATAAATAAACAAACACCAGCTGCAGCTAAATCAGTAAGATCAGTAGCTCAGACTGTCTGAAAAAAAACAAAAACTTCCTAGTAGTATAGGTACTAACACAGTGCAAAAGTTGAAAACAGAAACATTTTTATAGAAAAAAGCACAATAATTGGATAATGATCTCTGAGTCGACACTACAGAGCTCTCTCCACATCTGTCTCTGTGCTGCAAGTGTATCAGTTACATGGTCTGGCTTCAATGAGCTTTGGCAAATGCTCACTGACTGGCCAAACAAGTCATATGAAATCTTAAAATCCTGCTGAATAGGCAGACCCAAATACTGGCCAAATAGTGTTGCTATGTATTATTCGGATCTGAATCATGAATACCATATTATTTGTGGTATTCGGATTTTAATGTGCGGTACTCGCACTCCCCCATTACAGACGAGACCTGCGGAGGAGTCCTGATGATTCCTGTGTATTCCTTTGAAACCTGCCTTTGCCACCAGTGGCCTTTTTGGGTAACCCTTGCCGCAGTTCTTTTATGCTGAAGGTGTTTGTTGGGCCCACCATGACCATACCTCTCGATCTGCTATCCCATGCATCAGGAACAAGGCATAGAATGATCAGGGAGGGAGGAAGGAAGGACAAAAATCAGGCAATCATCTTAAAAAAGGATCACTTCCTCTCACAAGGCTGGTAGAATAAGAGGATTAGTTTAAAATGCATTTTCTGAAGAAGAACAAATCTGTAACTCTAATTCTTGACTTTTTTGTGCTTACAGCGCTACTGTTCAGTCACGAAAACACCAACTGTAGGAAGGACAGAGGAACATTTTGAGTCAAGATCGGGGACATGCCTGAAAACCAGGGACTGATGAGGAGTATGTATGGCCATGACCCCGACCCATCAGACCATATTAGGGCTGGTTAATTTACGCTGGGGTGAGATACAGAGGAGGCTCACTGATGAGTCCTGTGTAGCATGTGTCTGTATCTTCTGTTCTCACCCTTTGCAGATTGTGTGAGAGGCCCTTTGGCACAATGCTTTCCTGCTTAAAGCAGAACCAGCCTAAATGTTCATGGTGATATGCATACATATATCTATCCATCCATCTATATCTATTCTCTGTCTGTCTGTCTGTCTATCTGTCTGTCTGTCTAGGACATACAATGTCCTGAGTTCAAATATGCCATTTATATCCATGGGTGAGGAGGTGGGACCATAACTCACAAGTGGCAAAGCCAAAAAGTGAGTTATGAAAGTCCCGCCCCCTCATGAATGGAAATTAATGGCATATTTGAACACAGGTCATTTTATGTTCTGTGTGTACAATGTCTGTTCTGTGTGACAATTGAGAACAGATTCATTGCGGGATTGGTAGAATGGGCTGTCAATCAAGTTGACTGTGATGTAGGCAAGTGAAAAATAAACAGTATTATTTTCCCATTGGGCAAATAACATAATTTATTTTTCACTTGGATCAGAGTCTTGGGAAAATAATGCATTTATTTAAGTAATAGAATCCCTACACACACACACACACACACACGCGCGTCTGCCTACACATATATATATATATATATATATATATATATATATATATATATCCCATTTTGGGAGATGTGTGATTTTGTATTTCTTTGAAGCCTGGCTTTGCTATCAATGCCATCTTCAGGTAACCCTTACCTTAGTTCTTTTGTGCTGTGGTTGTTTGTCTTTTTAGCTTGCTTTCTTATTTTGAGCCCACTATGATTCCAACCTATAAGACCACATTAAGGCTGGTTTGTTTCCTTTGGAATGAGATGCAGAAGAAGCCCATTGATGAGTTTGGTGTAGGGAGACATATATGACTGTGTCTTCTTTTCTCACCATTTGCAGATTGTGTGAGAGGCCCTGTTGCACCATGCATTCCTGCTTAAAGAAGAACAAGTCCAAATTTTCATGATGATTTGCATTGTGGGAGTATATATGGTTTTGCTGCCAGTGCCATTTTTGGATAACATTTCATTATGCTTTTGTGCTGAGATTCTTTGTCTTTTAAGTTACTTTCTTATTTTGGGCCCAACATGACCCAAACTCATAAAACCAGATTAAGGGCTGGGGTGAGATACAAATGAGGCCCACTGATGAGTCCTGTGTAGCATGAAACACGCATCAGTGTCTTCTGTTCTAATCCTTTGCAGATTGTGTGAGAGGCCCTTTGGCACCATATATTTCTGCTTCAAGCAAAGCCACCTAAATGTTCATGGTAATTTGCATATATATCCCATGATACTTTGCATTATGGGGTATTGTGATTTTGTATTTCTGTGGAACCTGGCTTTGCTGCAAAGCCCTTTTAGGTAACCCTTGCCTCGGTGCTTTTGTGCTAAGGTTCTTTGTCTTTTACCTTGCTTTCTTATTTTGGGCCCAGCATGTCCAAAACCTGTAAGACCACATTAGAGCTGGTTCATTTTCTCCTGGGATGAAGATGATGCCCACTGTTCTGTGTAGGAGGAAATGTGTCTGTTTCTTCTGTTCATACCTTTTGCAGATTATGTGAGAGTCCTATTGGCACCATGCATTGCTGCTTAAAGCAGAACCAACCTAAAAGTTCATTTGATTTCCATATATACAGCTTTGCAAAAAATGTAGTTAATACAGTACACAGTTTAGGGTTCAAATTAAAGTGACAAAAGTAGGGAAATGTGGTGTTAGGGTTCCCACCCCACCTCTGTAGGCAGCAGAAAGAAAAAACATTAGGTTTCACCTCTCCTCAGTCTACAAATCAGGCCTGGGGTGTTCCTTAGGGTTATCATCCCTAACACTCACCTCATTCCATCAGTAAAGAAGCTGACATGTGCAGACTGTATGAGGATGGGGTGAGTGTTAGGCTGATAACCCCAAGGAACACCCCATGCCTGATTTACAAAGACTTGGGAGAGGTGAAATCAATTTTTTTTGTTGTTCTCTTTTTTGTTTTTGTTCTCTTTTCTCTCTACTTTGGGCTGTCCACAACCCAAACCAATAAGATTCCCTATAGGGTGGCTGGCTATCTCTCCCTGGGCTGAGTTACAGATATGGCACACTGATGAGTCCAAATGAGGACGAAACACATGTCTGTGTCTGCTGTTCTCAACCTTTGCTGATTGTATTGTGAGGCCTTCAGGCACCATGCAATTCTGCTTAAAGCTGACCAGTCAGAATTAATTCATGGGCATTTGCATATGCTTCCCATGATGCTCTGCATTATTGGGGAATGTGCAATTTGTGTTTTCTTTAAAATTTGGCTGTATGTCCAATATCCTCCGGGATAACCCTTGCCCCAGTCCATTTGCTCTGGGGTTGTTTTGTTGTTCTCTTCTCTCTCTACTTTGGGCTGCCCATGACCCAAACCAATAAGATCCCCTATAGAGTGGCTGGTTATCTCTCCCTGGGCTGAGGTACAGATATGGCACACTGATGAGTTCAAATGAGGATGAAACACGTGTCTGTTGTTCTCAGCTTTTACTGATTGTATTGTGAGGCCTTCTGTCGCCCTGCAATTCTGCTTAAAGTTGAGCCAGTCCAAATTAATTCATGGGCATTTGCATATGCTTCCCATGATGCTTTGTATTATTGGGGTATGTGCAATTTGTGTTTTCTATAATTAAACAATAATGCACAACAGAGTGTGTGTTTTGCTGGGATAACATCACGCCTCAGGTGGTTGGGCACAAGGCCGCAGGCTGAGTGTGTCCAATAACTGAAAAGTGTAGTTATCCCAGCACAACACTTTTGAATGTGTAAGCATATATTATAATAAAAAAAGTTCTGAGCTTCCCTTTTGGCCAGTAGGTGGTGCTGTATTTGTCTTTGTCCCTCACTCTCTTATATCCCCCTCCACACACACATCTTGCTGTGTCCGTTTCCCTCTGTCTCTGATTCTCTCACCCTCCCTCCCGGTTTGTCTGTGGCAAAGGTATGATTGCTGGCTCTCCCCTCGATTTTCTCTGTTTGATGTGGACATCAACAGTGGTGCTGGTCAGCCAGTAAGTGATGCATGCTCTCAGGCTGCTGGTGGCACTTTGAAGCAAGGCAGCGGACTGTAGTGAAGCTGATTGCTGTGACAGCTTTCACATAGATAGCTTTGTTTTCTTGATTTAAAAAAATGATCGGTGTCAGGTTTGCGAGTGGCACCGTGGGTGCTTTGAAGATGATCACGCAGACGGCTTTCACCTACGTTTTTTTTAAATAAAAATACAAAACATGTACAGGTATCTGGGCAATAAAACTTTGTTAAGGAGGTTATGTGCTGCCAAGCGGGGTTAGTGAAGTTGGCTTCGAGGGGAATGTGAAGCTGGTTGGGCAAGAGCATGTGAAGCTGATCACAACAACAGCTCCATTTAATTTTCAGTCATTTTAATTTAAATATGTCAAAGCAGCACAATTAACGTGCTTAAGTGACATATAGTACACATTACTTTAACACTTGCATGGCTGCAGACTGATGTATCAGTCCAAAATTCCAATATGATCTAATTCTGTCAGCCGCCTAAGGGTTAATTTGTTATGGTTTTAGGGTCAATTTGTGGCAGTGGGAGGGAAGGATTTATGTTTACAAAATGTGATGTACTGATGAACTACACAGTAGTCATGCCAAGTGTGGGCAGCTGGGACATGGCACATGCAGTGATTTGTTTTACATTTGATGTGGTCTTGTGTGTGCCAGGACTAGATCCATAATGTTGTGCTGGGATGTCAAGAGTCTAGCCCCAAACTCACCAGTCAGAGTCCAGGGATTTCTCTTGTCATTGTATAATTTGGCAATAATACATAAAAGGGTGTGTGTTGTGCTGGGATACTGTCACGCCTTGCATGGTTGGACATGAGGCTGCAGGCTGAGTGCATCCAGCACCAAGGCGTGACATTATCCCAGCACAACACACACCCTGGAGTGCATTATTGTGATTATAAAATGATTTGCTACTAAAAAAAAAAAAAAAAATGACAAGTAAATTTTTACTGTTTTTAAGCAGTTTATAGCAGGAAAAAGCAAATAACATCGGCAAGATAAGAGTTCCTTTTTTAAAATCATTTTAACACTTTTTATGCTATTATTTATAATCATAAATACTCAAATATGTTGTCAAGTCACAGATACTTTAACAGATAACTTACTCTAATATGTTAACAGCATAAATTACTTTTAAATAAATAACTAAACGAATTAAATAAATAAATAACTCAAATTGTTGAATTGTGTCATGGAAAACTCTTAACAGCAACATGTTTAACAATACAAATTGTGCAGAACTAAGAACTGTTCAAGTTCATTTGGAAGGCAGCCCTCTTTCAGCTTTTTATATATGGAACACACATCGAGTTGCCTTGTATCATTGTCTGTGTGGAGTAAGCGTTGGGAGGATGACATCATCGTTGTCGTACAGTGGGTGGTTTCCTCTCAGCTGGATGGATCTCTGTGTCACCGAGGTTCAGGATTTTGGTCTCAGTTTTGTGTTTTCTGGGCATCATTTCCTGCTGTCGGTGCTTGCATACTCCGCAGTGACACATTGGACATCATGCTGAATGTAGCTGGGATTTCGATCTGAGTGAGAGCCAGAGTTGCATGCTGCAGTGTTCCAGATAGGATGGCACTCCACTGGCTTCTATCAGTGAGTAATGGACCTCAGTAACTACAGAGGGATTCAGCTTTGCGACCAGCAGTGACTGCCATTGTCTGGCATGCTTCCAGGCCAGTATCTGATAGCAGCTGTATTGCAGTTGCACAGAGGCTGTGATGTGTATGTATGTTTGGGGAGTAATGCAGCTTTAAGTATAGGCAGCATGCATGATAACTAATTTATACCCCATGGCTCGAGAGTATACCAGGTTTTTTTTTCACTCCCTGACTTGGCTGCTTATTCCCTGGGGTGCATGTAGAGGCTTAGGGCTCCTGCTGGTAGTTTGCTTATGTATTTTTTTATGGTTGCAACCTGGCATAGTGGGTGGTCTTCTATAGCAAACATGCACCCTCTTAGCTGATCCCAATCTTGCTCATTCCATTTGCTGTGGTTTTTAGTTTTTTCGTTGAATGAGAAAATTCATGTATTCATGGCTCTTTTTATCTTTTTTAAACACAAAAGCATCTGGCTTTAATTGTCCTAGGCCCTCACAGCCGCATCTGGCAAAGTGTAGCTGGATTTCTAGCCAGATGCAACAAACAAGAACTGCAGTTTCAGGACTTGACTCTTATAGCTTCTGCAGCTCAGCTCTCGAGATGGCAGGGTGGTGCTGCATTTTGTCAGGCCTTGTCTACAGAGGTTTTTGATACTAGCTGTGAAAACATGTGTTTGTGGAATTGAATTCGGAGCCTGACATCAGGTTTAAATTATGGCTGATGTCTGGTTTATTTATGCGTTTGTTGATTCCCACTTGGTGCCCTACTAACTACTGATGCTGTATGGCTGCCCCCTGGTATTTCGGATGGACCTGTAGAAGTGGCGCAGTATGGTATGTCATTCTGTGGCAGTCATAGTGTTTAAATTGACCTGCTGATCGGTCTCTTTTAACCAGTCTATGAAAACGTTTGCTGCCCAGCTTGTTGGTCATATAGTGTTGGGCTCATTTCTTTTAATCTCATCGAAACACATAAACATAGAAATTGTCAGCAGATAAGGGCCTTCAGCCCACCTAGTCTTCCCCATCACCACTAACAACTGCACTCTATCATGCACTGCTAGAATTAGGTTGTACCCTTTAGCCGGTCAAGTTCATCTAATGCTAGCTCTAACTGACTTTTTTTTGTTTTCTTTTTTAGCATGTTCTGACTGGCGCTATGATCCCACATTGGGCTGTTTGAAGCAGGAATTGATGTCTGTTGCTGAATAAGGTAAAATTTACTTCACAGGCTCTACCCATGTAGTTAGTCTGTCAGAGTATTTTCTGCAGGTTACAGGTGAAGTGATATGTTTTTATTTTCTGACAGTGCCATGTTTATGTGACCAGTCTGACAGATGCCAGGAATATGTCCATAATGTTGTGATGGGAGGGATACTATCACAGGTTTATCTCTAAATGGACCAAGCAGACACCTAGAGTCTTTCTTGGCATTTTATAATTAGTGTTTATATAGAGGTTTTTGTACACATTGTATTCCAAAGCACTTTACAGGCAACGAGAGACTGGCAGTAACACGACTGTAAATGTGAAATGGCTGCCACTTGCAGTCTTGGACAAGCAGTCTTGGACAAGTGCATGAACTATTTTTTGGGGGAAGGGGAATGTTAGCCAGGACAACAGGGGGGAAAAACCTGCTCTCGCAAAAATTGTCTTAGATTCTTTCACTACAACCTGGAAACCTACCATGACAGCACCAGAGGTGGGCAGGAGGGACCTCGATTTAATAGCTCATCTGAAAGATGGCCCACCTCAACAGTACAGCATCTCCCAGTACTGCACTCAAGTGCCAGTATTTTTGTGATTCCAGTGTGGGACTAGAACCCGTGACCTTCTGGCCAAAAGGCAAAAGTGCTACAAACTGAGCTTCACTGACATCTTAAACCATCTGCCTGAGGAGGTGGTTAACACTGAGACAGTAACAAGTTTCAAGACTGCATGGGGTAGACATAGGGGTATAATGAAAATGACAGAGGGAGAAGAGGGGTTGAGTGGGGGGGGGGCACTCGACTAACAAAGTTGATGTACAAGTTGGGAGCACTGTGTAGGCCCTACCAGTTCAAGACTGGTGGAGACAAAGGGAGGGAGTAGGCAAACTCGATGAATTAGGTTTCCTTTTTTGCCTGTTTAGTTTCCTGTTTCTGTTGTTTTGTGATGAGTTACATGGGCAGCAAAAAAAGATAAAAAGAGGAAGAATATTATACAAGATTGCTGATGTCATTGTAAAATAAAGGAAGAATCATTGTGATAATTAGATTTCAATCTTGTATGCAATCCCTAGTAAAGCAATTTGTGTTTTTGAATAAAAGCTGATTTTGGTCTTTTCATTTTTTTTACAATCAGTTTATTAATATAGTCTTCACATTTCATCCAGGAGTCCAGTCACATGCCTTCATATTTGCAACTTATAATAACTGGCAAGGTTTAGTTGCCCTTATTTGTTTATTTATTTCCAAAGTTTTACCAGGAAAGACATACTGAGCTAGTAACAGCTCATTTCCAGATGTGTCCTGGCGGGTGGTGGAAGGGAGGAATAGAGGTATACTAAAAACAAGAAATACAAACACAATTAATACAAACACAAATAAATACAATTCCTACAAATGGGTAAGTAAGCATCATAAATAACAATTATGCAAGGACACAGATTCTGAGCAAGTAAAATACACTACCATACAATAACGTGCTGGAGGATAACAACATCTAGAAAGTGCAAAAGGCATCTACAAGTTTAGGGAGGGGTCAATGGTTGTAGGAAATGGAGGGTGGACAAGGGAACTCCACTACCGTAGGTGCAAGTGAAGGGGAGCTACCTCTGTCAGGGATAATGTGCTGAGCCCCTTTTTACGGCTGTGGGTGGAGCATGCGTGGTTGCAGTGAATGACAATATGCCATGTGCAGTCTTGTTCGGAATGCAGAAGTAACAGCTGAAATACTGTGGCTGTTACTCCGTAGTAACCAACCATGGCTAGAAGTGTTACAAGCTCTATTGGACTTTCGGAAGGATACTTCCATAAGTCAAAGGAAGGTGCCATGATCAGCTGTTTTAAGCCAGAGAAAGCAAAATGGCTGTTGGCTCTGCCTATAGCCATAAAACTAGGAGAATCATCTTTGAAACAATTTCAAGGCAGACAGGATGTGGGATCCTCGCCTTGTTCCTGTACAATGCACCAAGGTTGGGTTTCTGAATTCTAATTCTCTACCCAAAAGGACACAAAAGTGCTAGAATCTGGTATTTATATTTCCATCTCTCTTTTCACCACTCCATGCTGCACTGCCATCTAGTGACACCCCTAATGAAGGCGTGACTGCCGAATCGCTGGGAGTTCTTGAGCGGCTCACAGAGGCCGAATACATTTTGCATTTGGCAGCTAATTTGTGTTCAGTTGCTCTTTTCTGCCATGGAGTGTTGGCTTTTCTGGAAATTTGCTGTTTTGGGGTTCGCCCCCCTGCTAGCACCCTCTCTTCGTTGCTGCATGGTTGACTTTTGGAAAGCATACAGCCAGTGTCTTACAGCAACAGTTAGGCGCTGCTACCAATACTCCTCAGAGGAGAACAGTGTCCCCAGCAGTCCCGGCCATCCCCAAACTGACCTGAATCAGTATCCTTGGCCCAGGGCATAAAGCCAGGTAATCAGTGTAGCAAGAGGTGCTTACTGCTTGATACTATCAGCACTGTCAAGTTCGACCGTTTTTCTGTAGGCAGCTACAGAAACATGAAACAAAATTCAGATAGTATCCTGAAATCACTAAATATGCAAACGTTAAACAAGAAATGAGTGAAGTTGCTACCTCTATGAGTCACATTACTCACAGATTTGGCATCTAGATGAGCCAAATTATTTCTCAGGGACTCAGCCTTTCAAAATTCAAAACAAAATTCACGAACAGACCAGGAAAACATAATGCCAATTTTTAAAATTTTGGCTCAGTGATCATACATTTGTTCTGCTGCTTATGGTAAGTCAGCATTTGCATCTAAGTTTCGAGATTATTTTTAGGGATTTACTATACATTTGCATTTACAGATGTTTGCTAATGACAAGTATAGGGTACACTTTGGAAAACTAGAAGGGTTTCTCTCTTTGCATTTCACAATCAATGGTGTATAGTCAAGCTCCAAAAATCATTTGTTTTGGGAATGATGACAAGGAACGTTCAGAGTCTGTGTCATGATAGTATAAAGGATTATATCAATCTTCCCTTATGCCTGATAATGTGACTTTGGCTAGGCATGTTGCAAATTAAAACTTCGCTGATGAAGTTGATACTGTGTGAAGCTGGGAACGTCACATTGTGGGTAGCATAGCTAAGCTGTTACCCCTTTTGTCTAAACATTCAGTGAAGGTGTTTTCCAAATGGCCAATCAACTCCCACCACTGTAGACACATCCCCAAGCCACGCTTACCTTAAAAGATAAACTTAAAATCTCTCCCCCAACCAGTCCACCATTGGCACCAATCTCCTTCTCCCACCCATGTAGTCACAGTAAAATAATAGTGTTAATTAGCAGTCAAAACTGTAAAATATCATATCCCCTCACCAACTCCAAGCAAGTAACCACTCATGGTCAAGTTAAAGGCTACAACTAATGCTGAAATGCGCTCCCTCATAGGAGCAGTCAGTCCATCACCTCACTATCACCAGCAGCAGAATGAATGAATGCTGACATCCTCCAGGGTAATAGTGCTTGACTGGTTTTCAGGCAAAGGTATCCTTTAACTTTTTAGGTGCTTGGCGAGGACAGCGAAGGTTGGGTGCTACTGAAGAGTTTGAATGGAGTGGTTTAATGAATTATGAGAGTTGGATCACTGGATAGAATGGAGGGAGGGGTGTGATTGTTTACATGGAACTGGTGATAGAGCTAATTAATACTATTATTTCAGCAGGACTGTGGGAGGAGGGAGGTGGGTATCAACAGGGAGCAAGGTAGGGAGAGGATTCATATTTATCTAGGAAGTGGGTTAGGTTCAAGGAATGTGTGAACAGTGGGTGGGGAGGAGTTGTTCATTTAAAAACAAGCATTTGTCAATGCCAAATGTTGATTGCGTTGGTCCTTTGAGCTCGCTCACTGGCCCTCTGTCACTTTCTCGTTCTGTTTCTGCCGGTGCTGCAGGCTGCTGTTTTGTACTGGGCTCCTGCCTGCATTGGCACCCTTTTTTGTCCACAAAGAAATCTGCAGCTGGCCCGACAGAGCTCCACTGAGGTGGGTCACTCCCCCTCTCTCACTCGCTCGTTCTCTTTCTCCTGGTGCTGCAGGCTGCCATTTTGTAGTTGGCCCCTGCCTCTGTTGGCGCCTTTTTCTGCCCACAAAGAAATCTGCAGCAGTCCTGACAGAGCTCCGTTGAACTTGCTCACTCCCCTCTCTCACTCACTCATTCTGTTTCTGCTGCTGCTGCAGACTGCCCTTTTTTACTGGGCTCCTGCCTGTGTTGCCGCCTTCTTCTGCCCACAAAGAAATCTGCAGCAGTCATGATGGAGCTCCGTTGAGCTCGCTCACTCCCCCTCTCTCACTTGCTTGTTCTGTTTGTCCCACAGCTGCAGGCTGCCCTTTTATACTGGGCCCCTGCATGCATTGCTGCCTTTTTCTGCCAACAAAGAAATCTGCAGCAGTCCCAACAAAGCAACATTGAGCTCACTCACTCACTCTCCCTCCCTCACTTGCTCATTCTGTGTCTCACTCTGCTGCAGGCTGCCCTTTTGTACTGGGCTTCTGCCTGCATTGGCATCTTTTTTGCCCACAAAGAAATCTGCAGCTGTCCCGACAGAGCTCTATTGAGGTCTCTCACTCCGCCTGTCTGACTCGCTCATTCTGTTCCTCCTGGCGCTGCAGGCTGCTGTTTTGTATTTGGCTCCTGCCTCTGTTGGCACCTTTTTCTGCCCACAAAGAAATCTGCAGCAGTCTCGACAGAGCTCCATTGAGCTCGCTCACTCCTCCTCCTCCTCTCTCACTCACTTGTTCTGTTTCTGCTGGTGCTGCAGGCAGCCCTTTTGTACTGGGCTCCTGTCTGCATTGCCACCTTCTTCTGCCCACAAAGAAATCTGCAGCAGTCATGATAGAGCTCCATTAAGCTTGCTCACTCACTCCTCCTCTCTCACTCGTTCATTCTGTTTCTCCTGCTGCTGCATGCTACCCTTTTGTACTGGGTCCCTGCGTGCATTGCTGCCTTTTTCTGGCCACAAAGAAATTAGCAGCAGTCCCAACAGAGCTCCAGTGAGTTCACTCACTCCCCCTCCCTCCCTCATTCGTTCATTCTGTGACTCCTGCTGCTGCAGGCTGCCCATTTGTACTGGGTTCCTGCCTGCGGTGGTGCCTTTTTCTGCCCACAAAGAGATCTGCAGCAGTCCTGACAACAGAGCTCCGTTGAGCTCGCTCATTCCCCACTCTCACTTGCTCATCCTGTTTCTGGCACCACTCCATGCTGCCCTTTTGTACTGGGCTCCTGCCTGCATTGCCGCCTTTTTTTGCCCACAAAGAAATCTGCAGCAGTCACAATAGAGCTCCATTGAGCTCACTCACTCCCCCTCTCTCACTCGCTCATTTTGTTTCTCCTGCTGCTGCAGGCTGCCCTTTTGTACTGTGCCCTGTATGCATTTCTGCCTTTTTCTGCCCACAAAGAAATCTGCAGCAGTCCCAACAGAGCTCCGCTGAGCTCGCTCACTCACCCTCTCTCACTTGCCCATTCCATTTCTGCTGGCACTGCAGGCTGGGCTTTTGTACTGGGCTTCTGCCTGCACTGCCACCTTTTCCTGCCCACAAACAAATCTGCAGCAGTCATGATGGAGCTCTGTTGAGCTCGCTCACTCCCCCTCTCTCACTTGCTCATTGTATTTCTTCTGCTACTGCAGGCTGCCCTTTTGTACTGGGCTCCTGCCTGTGTTGGCACCTTTTTCTGCCCACAAAGAAATCCGCAGCTGCCCCCAACAGAGCTCCGTTGAGGTCGTTCACTCCACCTGTCTTACGTGCTCATTCTGTTTCTCCTGGCGGTGCAGGCTGCCCTTTCATACTGGGTTCCTGCCTCTGCTAGCCTTTTCTGCCCACAAAAAATCTGCAGCACTCCCAACAGAGCTCTATTGATCTCACTCCTCCCCATCTCTCACTCACTTATTCCGTTTCTGCCGGTGTTGCAGGCTACCCTTTTGTACGGGGCTCCTGCATGCGTTGCCACCCTTTTCTGCTCACAAAGAAATCTGCAGCAGTCACAATAGAGCTCTGTTGAGCTTGCTCACTCCCCTCTCTCAGTCGTTCATTCTGTATCTTCTGCCGCTGCAGGCTGCCCTTTTGTACTGGGCCCTTGTGTGCATTGCTGCCGTTTTCTGCCCACAAAGAGATCTGCAGCAGTGTCAACAGAGTTCCTTTGAGCTCACTCACTCCCCCTCCCTCACTTGCTCGTTCTGTGTCTCCTGGCGCTGCAGACTACCCTTTTGTACTGGGCTCCTGCCTGCGTTGATGCCTTTTACTGCCCACAAAGAAATCTGCAGCAGTCCTGACAGAGCTCAAATACTGATTTCAAACAGCGACTGTGGTATTCTGCGCCGGAAGGGTGAAAACACATTTCGGCCAGGATGTGAAAAATGACAGCTGTACTGTTCATAAGGAGGTGTGGAAAAATGCCAGTGTTAAAAATGTGTTGTGAAAATATTACTAATTTGCGAAGTTACAAGGTTGCATGGAAACTGCACAACGCATGCTCGTAACACAGTCATTTTATGGAGTTTCATCACAGAATTTTCAACATAGGAATTTTAGCACCTCTGCTCATGACCAGTGTGAGTGTGATTTTCTTAATGTGTCCCGAACATTGATTTCCCACAGCAACGGCACTATTGTGCACCGGAAGAGCGAAAACACATTTCGGCTAGGATGTGAAAAATGACAGCTGTACTGTTCATAAGGAGGTGTGGAAAAATGGCAATGTTGAAAATCTGGAGTGAAAATATTGCAAAGTTGCAAAGGTACTAACGTGCGTGGAAAATGCACAACGCACGCATATACAGTGGCGTGAAAAAGTATTTGCCCCCTTCCTGATTTTCTCTATTATTGCATATTTGTCACACTGGATGTTTTCAGGTCTTTAGACAAAATATAATATTAGATAAAGGGAACCTGAGTGGACAAATAACACTTTTTTTTTTATTTATTTCATTTATTTAGTGAAAAAGTTAACCAACACCAACTGGCACTGTGTGAAAAGTAATTGCCCCTAGTTAAATCAACCCAATTAAAGGGATAATTAGAGTCAGCTGATTGAACACAGCCAGGCTTGATTACAGCCAGCCCTGCTCAATATAAACCTCACTTATTTTGTCCCTTACCATCAGAGTCACATTGCCAGCACAAAGATTCAACAAGCACATTATGCCATGATCAAAGGAAGTGCCTGAAAAGATCAGAAAAACATTTTGTTGCCCTCTATCAGTCTGGAAAGGGTTACAAAGCTATTTCTAAGGCTCTGGAACTCCATTGAACCACAGTGAGAGCCATAATCTCCAAATGGAGAACACTTGGAACAGTAGTGAACCTTCCCAGGAGTGGGTGGCCTGCCAAAATTACTCCAAGGGCGCAGTGTAAAATCATCCAAGAAGTCTCAAAGGATCCTAAAACAACATCCAAAGAACTGCAGGCTTCTCTTGCCTCAGCTAAGGTCAGTGTTCATGACTCCACAATCAGAAAGAGACTAGGCAAAAATGGGCTTCATGTGAGAGTAGCAAGGCGGAAACCACTGCTAACCAAGAAGAACATAAATGCTCATCTCTCATTTGCCAAGAAGCACCTGGATGATCCACAAGCCTTTTGGGAAAATGTTCTATGGGCATATGAGTCCAAAGTGGAACTTTTTGGACAACATGGATCCCATAATGTCTCACATAAAGCAAACACAGCATTCCACAGTAAGAACACCATACCAACAGTCAAACATGGTGGTGGTAGTGTGATGATGTGGGGATGCTTGCTGCCTAAGGACTTGGATGACTTGCCATAATTAAAGGAACCATGAATTCTGCTCTGTACCAGAAAATTCTTAAGGAGAATGTCCAGTCATCCTTCTGTCAGCTGAAGCTGAAGCGTAGTTGGGTCATGCAGCAAGACAATGATCCAAACACAAAAGCAAATCCACATCAGAATGGCTAAAAGAAGTAAATTAAAGTTTTGGAGTGGCCTAGTCAAAGTCCAGACTTAAACCCAATAGAGATGCTGTGGCAGGACCTGAAATGAGCAGTTCATGCTCGAAACCTACCAAATGTTACTGAATTAAAGCAGTTCTGCGAGGAAGAGTGGGTTAAAATTACTCCACAACGATGTGAAAGACTGATATTGAATTATAGGAAGTGTTTGGTTGCAGTCATTGCAGCTAAATGGAGTAACCAGTTATTAATGTAAGGGGCAATTACTTTTCACACAGTGCCAATTGGTGTTGATTAACTTTTTTCATTAAATAAGTGAAATAAAAAAAAACAAGTGTTATTTGTTCACTCACGTTCCTTTTTCTAATATTACATTTTGTCTAAAGACCTGAAAACATCCAGTGACAAATATGCAATAATAGAGAAAATCAGGAAGGGGCAAATACTTTTTCACGCCACTGTAGCACCTCATTTTACGGATTTTCATCACCAAATTTTAATCATAGGCATTTTAAGACCTCTGCTAATGAACACAGTGTCCTGTCATTTTCATAATGTGTCAACATGGATTTCTCACAGCGACCGTGTTATTCTGCGGAGGCGAAAACACATTTCGGCCAGGATCTGAAAAATGACAGCTGTACTGTTAATAAGGAGGTGCAAAACAATTACAATATGAAAATCTGGGTAAAATATTATACATTTGTGAACTTCGGCGTGCATGCAAACCGCATATTAGCCTCGTAACTGTCATTATAGAGTATCGGCACCAAATTTTCAATGTAGGCATTTTAGGACCTCTGCTCATGAACAGTGTCACTGTCATTTTTGTAGTCTATCCTGAACACTGATTTCCCATAGCGACCGCGCAATTTTGTGCTGGAAGTGCAGAAACATATTTCAGCCAGCATGTAAAAATGACAGTTGCACTGTTCACAAGGAGGTGTGAAAAATGCCAATGTTGAAAATCTGGCATGAAAATATTGCAAATTCACAAAGATACGAATGTGCGTAGCAAATGCTCAACGCACGCTCGTAAAACAGTCATTTTTTTGGATTTTTCCACCAAATTTGCAACAAAGGCTTTTTGAGAGCCTACCTCATGAACACTGGCACTGTCGTTTGTTAATCAGTCCCAAAAGGTGATTCAGCGCGGTGACTGAGAAATCGTCTTTCAGGGCTGAGTAACACCATGACAGTGGCAGAATTCATGAGGAGGGGTCCCAAAAACCCCATGTTGAAAATCTGGTGCAAAATTCCAAAAATGACTGAGATATGCATCAAAGTTGAAAAAACCCTATTTATTCCATTATACAGCTTACGGCATTTCCTCAGTTCGTGGTCACCTTTAAAGCATGCAGACATGTTCCGGTCCACTGAAGATCATCGCGCGTACTCCGTAGGTAAGTATGGGGTGAAATTGGGTGTGGGGAGGCAAGGTTGCAGTGGGTGGGTGCAGATTGTGGGGGCAGGAAGACCGTGAGGGACTGCTTTCCTTTTTCCCAGGGGAAAAATAAAACATCCGGGACTGTTTTTTTTTTCAGGGATGTGGCACACTGGGTGGGCCCCAGCATAACAGACTCTTTTTGGGGCAGCTGTAGCCGATGGGGATTGGGCACCCCGTTGGCACACAACAAAGGGGGTGGCACATCATGCTGACGGAGACTGGGCACCCCCGTTGGCTTATACTGACATGGGGGTCTCATGAGCGAGGGATTGGGTGCCCCTCAGCACACAAGAACTTGCGGGGCATGCTGACAGGGATTGGGCACCCCATCACGCAAAAAAACAGGGAGGGACATGATGCTGAGGGGATTGGGCACCCCTCAGCAAACAGGTGGGGAATGCAAGGGAGCCCTGCAATGAGGGGTCGCTCCTCATTGGCAACGGATGACGCTGCAATGATGAGTGCTCCTGATTGCAGCTGCTAAAACTTCTCAAGGTTGTGGTACGCTGGCTGAACTAGTGTCAGCAGCAGTGTGCTATCCCATTGGAGAAAGCGGCCAAGTCTTTAAGGGCTGTGGGGTTGTTGGCCACAACAGTGCTGTGCTCCACAACCTGCTTCTGGCAACTTGATGCAATATGTTTCTTGCATATGCACGCAATCAACATAAAAATGCTGCTTTATATAAACTAGTGTAGCATTTTGAATAGTTCTTAACCAGCTAAGTAAAAACTGCATGTAGGGTCACTTGGCTTGCATTTATGCTGGTAAAGTATTGCTGTATGTAGACTTAGCCTGGTGAAACAGGCACTTTACCTGGTGAAGAACTAGGTGAAATAACACGTTGTAGTGCAAAAAGTTACTGTAGAAAAATGCAAAGATTGTCATAAAGCAGGCTGGCCTGGTGGTATGGAGGGCTGAGCTGTTGATCGCCTTACCTACTGCTATACCAGCGACCCATGTTTAAGAACAAGCATGGATTGCTGATGGTCAGAGGGGTGGGAGAGGTTCTAGCATCCCAAAGACTGTTCTTCTGTCCCGGGGAGGTATGGCTAGCCAGTGCTTCCAGGTCGCCCCTGAAAACAGGCACTTGTGCCTAGTGGGCCTTACTCGGTTACCAAAGACTAAGATTAAAAAAAGTCAAATAAAAGTAAATAAATGAAACAAATGTGGCCTCTGACTGCCACCAAGTGGAGGCCCAGTGGTAGTGCAGATTGTGAATAACTCAAAGGTCAGGGCTGCAGCTCTGCAGGATGTGCACACCTCCACACACATGTACACATGGGTCACTGCAATAGGGTACAGTTGGGGAGAAAATTGGAACAGTGGGGAGCGCGAGCTTAATGAAGCCATGCCTGCACCCTTGTGGCTCATGCCACTGCTCGACTAACAGGGCCACATTAAGCAATAATGCAATGCTTGACATAGGTGTGTGTCGTGCTGGGATAATGTCTTGCCTCAGGTGGTTGAAGTATGAGGCTGCAGGCACGCCACACACCCCTTGAGTGCATTATTGCTATTATACAATGGCTCATTAGTAATTTAAAAGACATTTAAAAAAACATTTTTAAAGTACATTTTTTACTTAATTTTTGTATGTGCAAGTATAGCTTTAAAAACATAATTCCACTGCTTCTGTTTTCAATTGCTTCCAGCCTTTCCAGAGGTGCTTATATTTGTGTCAGTTGTAAATTCTACCTCTTTACATGTATGCCCCCAATCCACCAACCAGCCAGTCTACTGATGTGTTGTAAAGCTCTGTTTTTCCTCAGCCACCTCCCACTTGTTTGGTAGGAAATGTAAAGGTTTTACAAGGTCTGATTGCAACTGGTACCTGAACAGGAGAGCCGTGTGCTATTTGAAGTACAGCTTAGTTGCTTGTTGTACTTACAATGCCACTGACAGTTGTAATTTCTTAGTGCAAAAGAAAGAAAAAAAAGAAAGTGAGCAGTTTTGAGTGAGTGGCATCAAAAAGCCAGCCACGTGCTTTCCTCGTCAAGAGCTGATCGTACTCTCAATCATGTAAATTCTTTGTCCCAAGTGATAAACTGCACCAGGAAAAGGTTTGGTGCTTTTTAAAATAACAGTGGCAGCCATGAAAAGATAATAGCAACCAGACTAAGGACATATATAATTCAGAGTTTATTTCATCACAAATTGTTCAAGTGCATAAATACATGGCAATTAGGTAGATAACTTCATGGCAACCACAACCTTTCGCTATACAAAACATATATTAAGACAGTTAACATCGTGGCAATGTGCTGGGTTCATTACTTTATTCATTCACAATTACCATGTCCTGGTGCATTCTCTATATTAAAAGCATATTAAGACAGTGAGGTAGGATACTTGGATCAATGAAGGACTTGTACACTGTGCAAAAGCTAATCAAAGTTCATCCTGCTAGTGTCCGAAGACTGCTCCGATGAGGGCTATCATGCCCAAGCTCCAGTTCGCAACTATTGTATCAGCTGATAGTCACGAAAGGATTTGGATTATTAGAGGTGGGATATCAGGACCTAATTCTCATAACCATACACTTAATCCTCTTTGGGTTTTCTCTAGCAGGAGAATACAACTTGCACCCTGCAGACAGTTTCCCCAAACCCTCTCCTTCCATTCCTGCAGGACTGTGATTTCCTCTCATTGCAGTAGTTCACCTTGTTGCCCTGCAAGCCTTGGAGATGCCTGATGCAGTACAGAGGAGCGGCTGCTGGGAAAAGACATTAAAATGACTTAGTATAGTCGGCATTGGTGTGTGTGTGTGGGGGGTACAACAGAAAACCGCTTGCATGGGGACCCAGACACAAAGCTATTTTTGGGAGACAGGGTGGCTTTTCAGTGGCTTAATGCAAAGGAGCTGAGTCACTATCCGTATAGGTAAACCCCCAAGTCCAGTGGTAAGAATCAGTGGTCCTGAGAAGGGGGTTTACCAGCATGGTCCCTTAAGGAAACATGCTCATATTACTCTGCATATACTGGGGATGGGAAGGAGGGGTGAAGGGTTGTTCAGGAAGCAGTGCACATCCATCCTTGGGGCTATTAGTCGCCGTGAGGACTCATGGGACATTTGAGGCAACTCACCCCCACTGTCTGTGTCAAATTAAATATGAGTAACACAATTTTTATTGTGGGAAGGGGTATGTTTCACAAATTAAATTCCATCCTCTGCACAACTGGCATTACCTCCACTTTGCAGAGTCAAGTGTAGAAATGTGCTAACTGGCTATAATCCCGCCAGATGCACTAATATTCAACGGTCTCAACTGCTACTTTATGGGTAATTCCACTGAGACTGCTTATCTCCTGTTGGCCCCCAGTCAACCCCCCTCCCAAACAACACCAAACCTGCCCTCCATTATTTACCACTCAAGGAAGCCACGAGTGTTCCACACTAGAGTAATAAAAAACAAAATCTGGAAATATAAAGCAACTAACTACCTGTATTTTTATTTATCTTGTAAGTCACTTTAATAAATTAGCTGAACTAAAAGTGTGACCACCATGGACACAGTAATTTCAGCTCTTCAGGACACATTCTTTCTTATCACGTGCATTTTTCTGGAGACATTGTGCCTATAGAACACCCTGAAATTAAGCTGATTTCCAAAACTGCCATTGCAAATGTCAATGTAATGCGCCTTACAATGTTGTGCTAATATGATTATGGAATTGTACTGTATCAATACAGGGAGGCAGTGAAGCCACTGCAGTAACCGAAAAGCTTTGCAGCCTCAACAGCAATTCCCTGTTTAGATCTCTACCCCGTTACTTAACCGCAGCATCTAATAAGTGTGCATGAGCCATTCTTGTGGAATGTGGAAGTAACGGCCAAAATAGGACAGCTGGTACTCCATAGTGATCGACCATGGTGGAGTGTTCCAAGTTCTGTTGGACGTTCAGAAGGATACTTCCAAAAGTCCAACGGAAGTGTGCCACAGTCAGCCATTTTTTAAACAACTACGCATGAGCGAATGCCGTATGTACAGTTGCATCACCGCCATCTCGGCAGGCACTCTCGCTCTTCAGAGTTTTTCAAGTTCGCCACAGCCATGTCAGCTCTGGCTAGATCTTGTTTAGGAGAAGGAGCATGACCAAAGATCATAACATTCGTTTTTTTAATTTTTTTATTTTAGGACCAATTTGTTAAAGAGCTGTATTGCCTAAAATTAGTATTAGTTTTCAAAAGTAGTAATGAGTATTTCTTATATCTGAAGTTTTTTTTCTTTTCCCTTTTTCTAATTAGATTTCCTACATGAGATTACTAGGTGTGACGTGTAAAACAGTACTCTACCCGAAGCCGATATAGCTGGTTCCATTTTTCCTTATATATCATCAGTCCTATGACCTCACTGTAACATCAAAACTGACTAAAGAGAGAGACCATCACTTGATGCAGAGTCAGTCACCTGTGATATCAAAAACAGTGAGGTCGCACAGTGCTGACGAGGTATGAAGAGGAATCGAACTAGGTATGACAGTAGCCAGATAAAGTACCCAGTTAATTATTTATTTGAGTTTTGCTAACCGGGTAAGTCCCCTGGGATAATTACAGTCCCTTTTTCAGGGTCAACCCGGGGTTGAAACAAGCAAATACAGAACAGTGCAATGAAACAAGCAATACAGGACAGTGAAATAAAACGGATATACAGAATTAAGACTGCAAAAACAGCCATACAGTATGAGGAGGTATAGAAAATATTATACATAAAAAATGACAAAGCATAATAAAGGTATATAGAATCTTCATTATATTCAAAAAATGCAAGGCTTATGCAATTGAGTCTATGGATTACAGACCTAAAAGCTAAAAGGAATAAATTATTGGATCGGGGGTGTTGGGCAATCAGCAGATAGTACATGGAGGTAAGGAACAGGAGGAGAGAAGAAGGGGCAGGGTTCAGGGGTAGGTAGGAGGAGGAGAGAGGAGTAGGGCAGAGTGAGAATAGATAAGGCATTAATGGAAGCAGGAGCATGATACAGAGGCAGAGAGAGAGGCAAGCAAATTTGACAGGAACGTGGGGACAGAGGAGCAGGACAGGATGGAGGGAGAAAGGGAGTTCCAGTCAGATACTGCTGCAAAGGAGAAAGACTTACAGGCAATAGCTGGACGCAAATTTGGCTTTATACGGAGGGGGAGGGAGGCAGATCTGAGGGCAAGTGGAGCTTGTCTTAGTCATATGGTCTCACTGAGGCAGGGAGGTGCGAATTTGTGGACAAGCTTACTCATGAAGCTCAGGGAGGAATACCCGAGTTTTAATTCATAGGGCAACCAACCCAGTGAGGCGAGGACGTCACATTGGTGATGAAGGGCATTAACCCCCAAGGCAAACATTCCTACCCTATGGTAAGCCTGGGAGAGGAGAGGAGAGACAGGGTTGAGGAATTAGCAGAGAGCAGTAGTGGAGCACCATAAATTAGGAGAGGAAGGAGGGATGACGAAGCAATCTTGAGGCAGGAGGCCGAGGAGAGAAAGGGATGGATGCAATAGAGAAGGCCTAGTTTCTGGTTCGGAGATCTAGTTCATACTATCAGGTGGAAAACCTTCTATTGAGCAAATAGAAAAGGAAAAATACTTCAGAAATAAAAAGTAGCAACTGATTGCTTTTTTAAAAGCTATTGATATTTTCAGCCTGTCATTTTTATGGCTAGTAGCTCTTTATATCTCAGAAAATACTGGACTGTCTGGAAATTGATTCGCAGATGATTTTAAATTGGCCCATATTTTCTATTTTTTCTCCACTGAGTTTTTTTCCCATTGCACAGCCTGACCCTTCTTTGTTTGGTCACCCACCGTGTCATTCACCGTCTCAGGGAGTTATGTGGGGGAGAGAGAGAGCCTCCACTGATATTCTCCTCATGGTGAGGTCAGAAGGGCAGGGCTGCTCTTCCCCCTGAAGCACAATCCAGATGTCTCCCAGGGCTCTATGGGTGGTATGAGGACTGCGTACCAAGAAGTCATCCTGCTGTGGCATTTTCCAGTTTCTCTCTTCCCTGCTGGGGCACAGATGTCAGCACATGCTATGTGAAGGTGCATACACTGTGTTAAATCAACCACTCCCTCCACCTGTGGCTCGTGCTCGCACCACCACTAAACCTCCACCTGGTGGTAGTCACTGAACAGAATGATATACCTCCCGTCCCTAAGAGAGGAAACCAGTCCCCTTGATGCTAGATCCTCTCCCCCCACACTGACCCCCCTAAATGAGTCCCTTCCTGAAGTTGGGTCACTGTTGTGTCGGGCAGGAGCTCTACCCCCAAGTCACAGGGCAGTGTCTAGCCCAGATTTGTGCTGCAGTAGACAATCTTGTCAATAGCATACAAAATAGTTTTTTGCCAGTAAAAGGTATTTAACAAGTATGTTTATGTAAATAGAAAATATAAGGGGTTCACAGTATAGCCTATAGGTTAGAGTAACAAGCTGTGAATGAGCTTGATACATCCAGCTGACCTGGGTCTGATTCCCACAACCTCCACCTGCTCACTATGTGGCCCTGAGCAAATCATTTAATCTCCCCAGTACTCCCAGGTCACCCCTGTAATGGGCCTTGTGGCCCAGTGGGCCTTACCTGGTTATCAAAAAGAATAAGATAAAAAAAACAAAACTGAATTTTGCGGCACACTAGTATAAACTCAAAAGAAGGTAGACCAAGACCCCCTAAATGCAACAAATTGCTGTCATGCAACCAGTGTACACTACAGTGAAAGAAACAAACCCAGTAGATACAATTTGTTTACTGAGACTTTGTTGACAACTGAACTGTGTCAAAACCTTCCCTTAGATAAGTTTTTTTTTGTTTTTACAGTTCACCCAGGAAAGTGCTGTTGAGAGGCAACATTTTGTTTCCAGTGGGGCCCTGTTTCTACCCATTGCCATATCTTAATGGACTGGATCACTAGGAGGTTAATTGAACTGCTCAACAGTAAGTATTTGACTCTACCATGGTTTGAACCTTCACTGTCTTAGTTTCCAACCCAGTGCTCCAACCACTAGGGCAAACAGCCTCTCTAATAGCTGCAGTGAACAGTCCTTTATCCATAAAAAGCAAGAAGTCATTAATGACAGATATAACAGCAAAGTACCATGTTTTGGCTGAAGGCCGGATTGGTTTGAACTGAGTATATTATTTGCTAACAGAAATTTAGCCATTTGTTTGGTCGCCAACTTCTCTATTTATTTTGAAATGCCAGGTAAAAGAGAAATAGGTCTGTCATTAGATAATATTCTAAGGTCACCACCATCTGTAAACACAGGGGAGACCTGTGTGATCTTCCAACTGGCAAGAAAAGTTCCAGTAGCCAACATATTAAACAAGTACGACAGAGGAAGATAAATAACTGAGGCAGCATAGGTTAAAAGTTTATTATTGATTCCATTATAGCCCCCAGCCTTATCAGAGCTTAAGGTCAGTAATCTGTCTAGAACGTCTTTTGGGCTGAAGGCAGTGATGGAAAACTTAGTTACAGTTTGTATTAGAAGGAGTAATCACAGGAATAAAGTTTTGTTTCTGAGTATCTGCAGACTGAAAAATTTGACTAGCCTCAAAAATATGGGCACTAAAAGCTTCCACATTTTGGCTTTGAATTAAATTTTATTTCCTTTTACAACAGTTTTGATGTCCTGAAAATACAGCACCATAATTTCCAGCACAGAGACATGCCCACAACCATCTGACTCGCACCAGCCGCCTTTCTGTGCTCACGTTATGCTGAGTGCTGCCAACTAATGGCAGAGGTAAGCAGTGCTCATTAGCATAATGCAAACATAGAAAGTTGGCAAGGTTAGTGGGTGAAAAATGGCAGCAGTCATAACTCTTTATTGGAAGTTACAGCACGACAATTACAAGACATCAAAACAGTAGTAAAAGGCACAAAAAATGTATTCATGCCGAAAATCTCTGATGGGGGGTCCTCCCAGCAGCTGGTAAAAGCACTGCAGTTTGTGCAGTTTTCTTTTAATGTTACAACTTTTGCCAGAAAAGGATTTAGACAATTCTGCCTTATGATCACAGCTCACATTTCAATACTGTTTTCCAAAATGTCCTAGGATTAGCTTGGGTATTAGTTTATTTTTTTGAACAATTAGGCAAAAATGAGGCCTTTGCAGCTCTAATCTCCTTTATTTTATTTATTTATTGAGATCTTGGATAATACCTGTGAATGGATGCTTGTTGATAGGTTCCACATCAGGTACATTAGACAACAAGGTACAATACTGTGGGCAAATATACAAATGCTGAGAAAAATATACATGGAGGTTACAGAATTCAAACATAAAGTACTAGGTATGCTGAGGCATTGTACAATGTATGCCCTCGTCAAGAAGATAAGCAGACAGGCTAAAGAAGGATACATTGGGAGTGGGAGGGCTAGGTGAGCAGAGCACAGAGGGCAGGGAGGGAGGCGTGCAGCGATAGGTCAAGGGGGGCAAGGGGCAGAGCCTGGGAGGGGTACGGAGATGGACAAAGTGCTGCGATTTGTCTATCCTGCCATGACAGAGGCAAGTATAAGAGCTAGCAGCAGACTGTTGCTGTGTGTAGAGCCTTAGCAGGGGCACATGCAGATACTCATATCAATGAGGTGCTGGCACAGTCTATGTTTAAAAGAGCCAAACGTTGTGGAGCCAGAGATGTCAGGGAATTAAATATTAAATATCTATTCAGGAGATGTCTCTAGCTTTGCCAGTCTTATGCCAGATAAGTGTCTCTTGCTTTCCTTCAGGCTCTTTTTCTACTATTTAGTATTGTACAGTAGGTGAGTAGAGAAGCAAGGGCATTATGTAATTTAAAGCACTTGATTCTTAAATGGGAGTGCTTACTGCATGTATTTGAAAATCTTAATTTAAAACATTCCTAGGCCTCATCAATCAGGCAAATTAGCTTCAATCTTTCCTAAATAAGGTTTTAAGGTCAACCATGAAAGAGGGTTAGTTAAAACCTTTGCAAGAAAGATAAGAAGCAGACTGAGGGAGTCTGAAGGCTTTGCTTAGCCCTCTTGCGAATACAAACAACCTGATGGTCGCCAAAGGAACTGGATAACACATAGACTGAAAAAAAGCTAATGTTTCTTGGTAAAAATAAGATCAAGTGTTGAGGGGGTTGCTGTGTTAATAAGTTTATTCTGGTTGCGCTATCAATACGCTGTTTGAAGAGCATGTGCCATTCTACTGCTTACAAATACAGTATGCCTTAAAGCAGCAGGGCAACCAAATTGGGTAAAAAAAAACAAAAAAAACTGACCCTAATTGTTTTCACTATAAAAGATTCCAGACCTCTTCCTGTGTTTTTTTGGTGGTAAAATTTACTAATTTCACCAAAATGTGAGTATTTTATGACTGTGTTAATTTATTTTTTTTCTCAAGAAAAGAAAGATGGCTGCCACAATTGACTTAGAAATAGCATTGCCAAGGGTTAGGATCGAGAAAATAAAAACAACCATGGTGCACAGCAGGGGAGGTACCTAGAAAAGTAAATTTAACATGTATGCTAATATTTTTATTAACTGTAGCTGAAACTAGTTTTGAAAAACATTTTGCATTGCATTGTTGCTCTAAAGTTAACCTGGAAGGCTAACCTGACTGATCATAACTCGGACTGGGAAAAGTTACTCAACAATCTAAAGAGCTGCACCTCTGTCTCATCCTGGTACCAAATGATCATTAGCAAAATTATGGGCAAAGCTACAGAATTGATGAGTAGGTGGTCCAGAGAACTAGGCAAAGAAACAGAAGGTAGTGAATGGTAAAAGATAAGGTAAATTGCTAAAATTTCCTCCTCTATCACTGATAATAAATTACAACAATTCAATATACTCCACAATCTCTTCTATACACCAGTAAAACTGCAGAAGATGGGAGGCCTCACACATACTGTACCAGCTGTGTAAATTGTAACTATACAAACAGCAGCCTACTACATCAACTGTGGGAATGTCCGCCAGTAGTCAAGTTGCAGACCACCTTTAAATCCATACTGAACCCTTTTTTTCTCACTAGAGAACCTTTTCAAACCTGAAATTTGAATAGGAAATAAGTCATGCCCAGTGGTACTAATCCCAAAAAGACGCACTATTTCTGTCATGGCAGCCTTGGCCATAAAACAAATCCTAAAGCTGGGGCCAGATTACAGAACCCTGACTTATGTGGAAAGACTGACTAATGCTTGGGAAACATTATGAGTAGAAAGCCTGACTCACAGCTTATGTAATGCCCTTCCTGCCTGTTTGCGCAAATGGGGCCCACTGGAAGCCCCTGTTACCATACCCAGCAATGAATAAGCTCACACTGGCTATCTTAATTTCCATGGCTGTATCCCTAGTGCCGCAGTAACACCACTATAGTTAGGGTTGAGCAGGGCTTACTATGTTAAACCCAAATTTTGTACTTTAATATCTTCGCAACCATTCAACAGATTTGCATGCAACTTTGTATACACAGATTTGTGGCATAGAACTCTTGATGTGCCAAGTTTTGTTCCAGTCAGATGTGCAGATTCTGAGATTAGATAGCAAAAACATTGAAAAATTATGTTTTTGCTGTTTTTTTTTTCATCGTATCGTTCAGAGACGGTTTGAAATTTTGGTCTGAAATTTTCAAGGTAGAAAGGGTTTGGCCCACAGAGGTGCTTTTCACTGGTTTGGTGAAAAAATATTAATCCATTCTAATGTTATTTAATTTTAAAATGTCGAGTTCTGAGCATGCTCAGTAAGCATTTCAAAATAGCTGTATGAAGTGGTCGTATGGACAGTCCTTTTTTGTGAGGGCAAAAATCTTTCATTTGCTGCTACAGTATCTTGTTTTTCATTTTTCATTAAAATAAAATGATTTTCAAGACCTCCAAGAGTGACATCCTGCACAGAGACCAAGACATGTATCTTGTCACCCTGTTAGGTGGATTCTGTATTTTACTGTTGGAGAAATTTCCAAGAAGGTATTTTTATACATATTTTAAGTTTTTTGTGACTGATTCATACAAAATGTTCATATGATAACTGCAAACAACAATATTATATAAAAAATTTCATATGAATCGCAATCCCATAATTTAATCGCTCCTGTAGTCTAGTGTTGTCCCCCACCCTCCGATCACTGACCCATATTTATTTATTGTTCCCTGGTGTCTAGTGTTGCCCCCACTCTCTGATCACTGTCCCCATATTTATTTATTGTTCCATGGTGTCTAGTTGCACACCTACCCTTTGATTGCCATCCCTTTACTTTTTATCATTTCCTGGTGTCTAGTCGCCCCACCAACTGATCACTTTCCTATAATTATTTATTATTTCCTTGATGTCTAATGGCACCCCACCCTTCCAGTTGCCATCCCTATAGTTGCTGAACTGTTCCCTGGTGTCTAGTGGTATCCACCACCTCCAATCACCATGCCTGTACTTCTGTAATTTTGCTCTGGTGCCTAATGGCACCCCACCCCTCTGATCACCATCTCTGAAGGTTTTAACTTTTTCCATGGTCTCTAGTGGCACCCCTACCCCTCCAAACACCATCCCTGTAGTCATTAAAGTTTCCATGGTGTCTAGTGGTACTTCCCAATGCCCGTCCCGGTCTGAAAATAAGGAAACTATCCCTCATTGTCTATTTTTCCTCTGAAAAGATAAATGGTACCTCGCCGCTCTGAACCCTCTCCTACCCAACTTCCCACTGAGCACCCACCACTCTGCGCACCCCACACCTCCCATACACCCTCGCTTACTTGAACAGATACCATGGTGAAGATCCACTCTCCGATCAAAGATGTACCTTGCTGCTGGAATCACCAACTGCAATATGAGAAACTAAGGTATCTATGGTTCAATGTATTTCAATGGTGTTTTCAACTTTGATACATAACTTTGACATTTTTGAATATTTTAAGCCCACATTTTCAACATGGCCTTTCTGGGACCCCATCTCATGGCCAATGTCAGTGGAATTTTGGAAATCAAGTCTGAAAGGTGATTTTGCAGTCACTAGGTGAAATCATCTTTTGGGCAAAATTTGAACATTTTCACCACCCTTGTTCATGAGGTGGGGTCTTAAGAAGGCTATGTTTAAAATTTGGGAAACAAATATGTAACAAGCATTTGTCAATGCCGAATGTTGTCTTGCTGACATTGGCATTGGTAGTGCAGGAGTTAGAGAGATGCATAATAGGATTGGCAGTGAAGTATGGAAGTGACCCCAGCCCCACACCACCCTGCAGAGACTGACTGGCACCGAGGTGTGCCTTTGGGTCATCGGCCATAACGCTCATGCCATTTCACCTCACCCTACCCTGCAGAATCTGACAAGTATCACGTTGTGCCTTGGGGTTCTTGGGCCTTACGCTCACCACATTCCATAAGGAAATATGTTG
The DNA here is from genome assembly GCA_016271365.2 of Neoceratodus forsteri. Classification (NCBI taxonomy): domain Eukaryota; kingdom Metazoa; phylum Chordata; order Ceratodontiformes; family Ceratodontidae; genus Neoceratodus; species Neoceratodus forsteri. The sequence continues at coordinate 683,032,118 of JADMNL010000022.1, read as the reverse complement.
AGATGGGTGCCGTACAGGAGAATGGGGTGAACTTTGGAGCTGAAGAGTCCAAGGCACACCTTGATGCCTCTCAGTGGCTGCAGGGCTGAGGTGGGGGTGGAATGGCATGAGCATTACAGCCTACAGTCCAAAGTCACACCCCTGATGTCGGTTAGTCTCTACAGGGTGGGACCTTATGGTTAGAAACCCTAACACCCTAGGTGTTTGTTGGTATTTGCACTCCAAATTTTCAACATGGGCTTTTCATGACCCCACCTCATGAAAACATTTGGGACCTCTGCTCATGAACAGTGGCACTGTGATTTTGTTAATCTGTCCTGATCGTTGATGTCCCACAGTAACCATGCCATTCTGTGCCAGATGTGCAAAACCACATTTTGGGCAGGATATGAAAAATGACAGCTGTACTGTTCATAAGAAGGTGTGAAGAAATGGCAATGTTGAAAATCTGGAGTGAATATATTAAAAATTCCCGAAGCTACGAGCGTGCGTGGAAACTGCACAATGTACACTCGAAACACAGCCATTGTGTGGAATTTTGTCACCAAATTTTCAACATAGGCCTTTTGGGACTTCTGCTCATGAACAGTGTCACTGTGATTTTCTTAATCTGTTCCGGGCATTGATTTCCCACAGTAACCGCTCCATTGTGTGCCACAGGTGCGAAAACACATTTTGGGCAGGATATGAAAAACGACAGCTAGACTGTTTATAAGGAGGTGTGAAAAAATGACAATGTGGAAAATCTGGAGTGAAAATATTAAAAATTCTTGAAGTTACAAGCGTTCATGGAAACTGCGCAATGCACTCTCGTAACACAGTCATTTTGTGGAATTTTCTCACCAAATTTTCAACACAGGCATTTTGGGACCTTCTCTCATGAACAGTGTCACTGTGATTTTCTTAATCTGTCCCAAACATTGATTTCCCACAGCAACCACGCCATTGTGTGCCACAAGTGCAAAACACATTTCGGGCAGGATGTGAAAGATGACAGCTGCACTGTTTATAAGGAGGTGTGAAAAAATGGCAATGCTGAACATCTGGAGTGAAAATATTAAAAATTGTTGAAGTTATGAGCATGCGTAGAAACTGCACAATGCCCACTTGTAACACAGTAATTTTCTGGAATTATTTCACCAAATTTGCAACATAGGCTTTTTGGGAGCCCACCTCATGAACACTGACACTGTTGTTTCTTTAATCAGTCTCAAAAGGTGATTTCGCACAGTGACCACAAAATCACCTTTGGAACTGAATAATGAAATGACAGTGACTGAGTTCATAAGGTGGGGTCCCAAGAACCCCATGTTGAAAATCTGAGCCAAAAGTTAAAATGGCCGAGATATCCACTTAAGTTGAAACCCCCATTTATGCCATTATATAGCCATCGACATTTCTTCAGTTCGTGGTCGGCTTGAAGAATGCAGGTGAGCTCCCACTTCAACACAGATCATTGCGCCAGGCTCCGTAGGTAAGTATGGGGTGAGGGGTGTGTGGGGATGTGGGGTGCGCAGAGGGTGGGTGCAGGTTGGGGGAGGTAATCCAATGGTGAGGGACCGTTTTCTTTGTTTCAGGTTACTAAAAAAAATAAATAAAATAATCACCACGGACTGTTTACTTTTTTAACAGGTGTTGGGCATGCTGGTGTGGGCTCCCAGTGTGTCCCATTTGTTTGGGGGATCATGTTAGCCACACTGGGGTGGGCTCCCAGTGTGGAACACAATTGGTGCGAGGCAGGAAAATGCCGACATGATGGGGGGTTAAAGATGCTGATTGGGCCCTCCATCGGCAAGCATGTCTGTATTTGGGTGGATGAGTAAAGGGGGCACATATGTTGATGGGGGATTGGGCACCATGAAGTTGGCTTTTTGGGGACTGTGACAGGTGGACAGCAACAGCCGCCACCCGCCATGTTTGTTGAAATGTTACACCAGGCAAGGCATGCCCTGCAATGACGGGTCACTCCTTCATTGCAGCAGTGAAATTGTTTCAAGTTGGTGGCACGCTTTTCAACTGCTGTCATAGACAGCATGCAATTTCATTTGTGACACAGAGCCCAGCCCGAAAAAGCAGTGGTGCCATTGGCAAAAACACGACTGCACCTCCAAAACCTGCTATTCCAAGCTATAACAATATGTTGCTTGTGTCTGTACAAGACAACATAAAAATGGCAAAGTTATGTGCATATGTTGAAATTTTGCTACACTTGCTCATAACTTTGGCAATTTTAAATATTTTGACTCCAAATTTTCAACATAACAATCTTTTTACACCACATCATGAACATGGCAGCTGTCAGTTTTCAAACCCTGGCCAAAGTGTGAATTTGCACCTGTGGTACACAATGGCGTTGCAGTGGCATGGAATTACGTTTTGTTGGGTTTTCAAGATTTTCATTACTGGGTTCATGAGGTGGGGTAATAAGAAGGCTATGCTGATAATTTCATTCCTGTTTTACTACAAATGCATGCACTGGGCCCGAAGGGCCCTGTGCTTCTGCAGCAACATACATCTACGCATTTATGGAGGGATGGGAGTGCAGTGCCCTCTGGGCCCTGTGCTCCCACAGGCAAATAAGGATATGATTATACTGTCACAAAAATTAGGATGGATGGTGGTGCAGGGCCTGGAGGTCACTGTTCTCCCACAGATAAATAAAGATACAATTATACTATCTCAAAAAGGAAGGAAATTCATTGCAAAAAACTTTGTTAATGCACTAGTTGGGGCTAAAGAGACAAAAGTAGGGAAATGTGGCATTAGAGTTTCCAACCCCAACACTCCACCACCACCGTGCAGGCAGCAACAGGAAAAAACATTACAGTTTAACCTATGTTGCCTCTTTGCACATCAGGCATGGGGTGTGCCTTGGGGTTGTTAACCTTAATGCTCACCCCATTCTCATATACTGTACCTATCTCAGTTTATTTGCTAATGGAATTGGTGAATGTTAGGTTGACAACCCCAAGGCACACCCAATGCCTGATGTAAGAGGCAAGATAGGTGAAACCATAATAGTTTTTCCTGTTGCTGCCTGTAGGGTGGGGTTGGGTGTTAAGGTTGGAAACCCTAATGCCACCTTTCCTACTTTTTGTTGCTTTAACCCTAACTAGTGCATTAATGATATATATATATATATATATATATATATATATATATATATATATATATATATATATACAGTAGTGCTACCATAGTTAGGCTGAGGAGCCATTTCTATGTTAAACCCCAAAACTTTGCACCTTAATAACTTTGTAACTGTTTGACGGATTAGGCTGAAATTTGGCATACATGATCAAGAACCATAGGCCTTGGGATCTGCGAAGTTTTGTACTGGTCACATATACGGCTGCGGAGTTATTAAGCGTGATCTGTGCACGCCTTTACGCTTTTTCTGGAATTCTACAGTCTCGCCTACAGGTCGTACGGTTTGCACGACCGGCCCAAAATCTTCAGGGAACATGTGGCCAGGGTCCCTGATGTGCCTTTTGAAGATTTGGTGAAAAAATATTAAACAGTTCAAAAGTTATTCAAAAAACAGTTTCCCATTATAAGTCAATGGGAAAAGTTAACAAAAAGTTCGACAGTGTCGCAAATGCATTTTTACTTTCGCAAATGGGCCTGTTACTTTCACAAATTGGCCATTTTGTTTTCAGTTGGTGATCAGAAAAATGGTTGGCATTTAAATTTGGGACCCTCTAGCAACCTAATTCTTTTTGTATTCAGCTAGTCGGACCCTGAGGATGCTTGCCATGTCTTTATTTTGTGGTAAAACACCCCAGAAATATGTTTTTCAAATTTCTGGAAAAAGTACTTTCACAAATTACTTTCGTGCTCACGAAAGTGTCAAACTTTAACGAAAGCTTAGCAAATTTACAGTAGTTTTCCATCTGTGGGAGGTGAAAGCGATTCTTTGGCACTGTGCTGCAAAAGAACCGCTGGGAGTTTTGGGCTGAAATTTGAAGGAACGAGCCGACATCTAACAGATGTGCCTTTCAGTGTTGTATTGAAAAAATTACACGCGGCAAAGTTACGGCACTCCAAAGCTGACGGTTTTTCCCTATAGGATAACATTACGTGCCTCAACGATATAGAAACTTTGATTCCTGCTGCAAATAACAGTTTATTCTTTTTTCCTGAAATTTGAGGGAAGACAGCCAACAGCCCACAGATGTGCCTTCCAGTGGTTTGGTGAAAACATATTACAGGAGACAAAGTTATGGCACTCTGAACTTCTTTTTTCCCATAGGATAACATTATGGCGTTCGCCACACAGGCCCGGATCTCGAAACGTGCTAGATATGGACTTTTCATCGGAAAATTTCTTAGCCTCCTAATGGGGTTAAATACAAAATTAGCCAGGACAGTTGTAAATAATATGACTTTTAAATTTTTTTTCTACGTCGTACGGTTCCTGAGATATAACCTATTTAGTATTCCAAGTTCTCATTTTCTGCTCTGATACTCATTATTATGCATATATTCTTTGTACTCACTGTCTTCCTCTATGCAGCTTTTGGGAAAACCAGCCTGTGCGCATACATTACTGTTACTGTTGCCCTTTCTGCTTGTGGTCCCTGCACTGCTTCATCTTATTGTTGACGCTCACGCCACCATGTGCGTATCCTTGGCGCTTATTTTCGGCCATGCTTCTGTTATTTTTTGCCATTTGTGTCTACAGTACTGTTTCTCTTTCTGTTTTAGTTTGCATCACCATGCCCATTGAAATTTCCATTTGCAGGCACCATGTTACTATGTGACAACACATCACGTGGCAGACCGTTCCCATCTACGCCACCGTGTGCGTTACCCTTTCTGTTCTCATTCGCGCTAGCGTTACCATGTGCACCACTGTTAGCACTTCTGTTTGCATTGCTGTTCCTGTTACTATGCCTCAAGACATCACGCGGTGGGCCCCGCGCTCCCGCCGCTGCATTACATTCACCATTTCTTGTTATCATTCTCAAAAGAAGGAATTAGAGGCAAAACTCTATTTTAATGCATTAGTTAGGTTGTTCTAGTGACAGTGAGGAAATTCATGTAGGTTGAAAACGCTTGATTTCGTTTGCTCCTTTCACCGGCATTGTGTACATTGGGTCGTCAGTCCCAACCTCACCCCATTCTCCCATACTTCTGCTGCTTTACACATGTGATGGGGTGGAGTTAGGCTCACTTACTCCCAGTGCACACCCCAATGCCGGTGGGGTGGGCAGGGGGTCCAAGGGGGTTTTCAACCCAACAGCGAATTTCTCACTTTTTCGTGTGAAACAACCCTAACTAATGCATTAAAACAGAGTTTTTGCCTCAATATAATATATATGGGATATAATAGACCTGTGTAACATGACTTTTGACAAGAGCTGTCTGACCTGTAATCTCTCGCGGCGGAGCCATGAGGCCAGCCCAAGGTCAAACAGCTTGAGTGAAAATAAATCATGTATTGCACAAGGTCCCTGTTACGTATTTCATTTATACAATAGGGATTATTTAGGATTGTGTAAGGAGTTTTGTTTTAAATTGTTTATTTAATTTTTCATGTTAACATACATGGACTTTTTGTAGTTTTCCCAGGGTAGCTTGGCTTAGCATTGTAGTTGCTAAGCAGTTGCTATGGATGCTCCAAATTTACATTATGGACAGTACATAATGAAAAATTTTGATGCACAATTATTTTGTTTTTACATTTTTGGGGAGGAATTTGTTAATCAGAAAAAGCAAATAAAAAATGAATTGTCTGCCATTTTTTGCTGATTATAAAAAAATCTAAAAGGCATCTATATATATGTAACACCTCTCATTTTGTAGATAATTTTGTGCTGAACAATTTTTGTGCTCAATGTACTGTACAATGCTATCAATTTTCGTTTTAAAGTTATTTGTATTTATCGAAAAAGTGCAAAACAAACTTTAACTTTCTGCCGTTTTTTGCTAATTCTACAAAAACTAAAAGGTATCTATAAATGAAAAACCACTCATTTTGTAGATATTTTTGTGCTGGACAACTTTTGTGCTCACAGTACCATTCTATCTTTTTTCATTTTAAAGTTATTTGCATTTGAATATGATTAGTACTGATACTAAAGCTGAACATTCTAAATTGGCTGATGACATAGCAACTGTGTATATAAATGAGTGATGACATAGCAACTATGTATGTAAATGAGTGATGACATACCTACTATGCATGTAAATGGTTTTATTTACACAGTAGCTACAATACACATTATTTATGGCATGCATTTATTGTTCACACCTGTTGCATAAATATATATATATATATATATATATATATATATATATCCTTACATTATATAATGATACAAAGACCAGTGTGCACTGTAACTGCCTGATCTCGCACTAGGTATCACACCTTGCAGTTGTTCCCCCAACTCTATTTTATTGCCTTCGGGCTGGGGCATCTTTTAGGGGTGCCCTCTCGATCTGTCCTCTACTCTCCACTGAGACCCTTCTCCTTAATCCCTCCCACCAGGACTTCCCAGCCCCCCGATCACTCCCCTCGGGGAAGGCCATGCCTCACCTACCTGGCAGCTCTTCCTGAATATTAGAGGATCCTTCCTGTGTGGGTGGCACCTGGGACCTTCAGAGGAGAGGTCCGGTATTGGGGATGTGGTGCCAGATCCCTGGGGCCCCATCACCTCCCTGGTCCTCAGGGTTTTTTCCATGAAGTTGCATCCCCTCAGAGCACGGATGAGCAATGGCATCTCTGGCGCTGATGCCCACTGCCGCTCTGCCCCTGTGTCTGCAAGTGCCACATGTTCCAGCACTGCCCCTGGCTACCAACAGGAGTTGCACAGGAGTGGCATTAACCCCAGATCCCTCCCTGGGAAGGGAGAGCAGTCCTTCGGATGCTCAGTCCCTTCCCTCCCCTGCCGACCCCCAATGGCCCGAGTCCACTTCCGAACCCGGGTCATCGATGTGGCATGAGGTGTGGTGTCCAGTGCCTCAACCTTCAGCACCACCGGGCTGGCTGGCCACCTTACAGCTGTTGATGGATCCAGATTTTGAGACCAAATCACCTTGATGCCCAGTCTCCTTGTAGCCTCCAGTGACAGGCCCAAGACAGCAGTGAAGAACCTAAGAAGGAATCTGGGAGCTTTTAATGTAGATCACTTTAATTCTGGGGAGTATATGGAGGACACACTGGAAGGGTGTGGTGACTCTGAGGGGCTTCCCCATAAGGCAAGGTATGTCAAGACAATTTTATTTGTGTAGCGCCCTTCCCAGGGCTCAGGGCACTTAACATAAAACAAACTCTGGTCAGAGCCAAAATGGCTGAAAATGCATTAATCTGACAAGGGATGTAGAATTAATGCATGGATTGGATTGTAGTGAATAGTCACATGCACACACAATAGTGTTTTTATTACCCTACCTTATGATAAAGAGAAGTGGAATTTTTAAAATCCCATCTAAAAGGTAATTTCCCGAAGGGACTGCAAAAATATGTTTCGAAGGGGATTTGAAGAATTACACCTGCAATATCTGTGGTGGTGAGTGCTCGGTTTCTTTTACTACTATTGATGAACTTTATTACCTGTAACACACCACTCCTAGTGCAGCTTCTGTTTTGCCTTTTCATGTTGCAGACTGGCAACCAATGTACGAGCAGGACCGGAGCTTGGGCACTGACTGACTCCCCTTCAACTGCTAATTAGTTTCCTACCTGGCACTAGAGGCTTTAATACAAAGAAAACACAGAACAAGGATTCTAACAAAGAAAAAATGTGCACAAGGAGAGGCAATCAGATTATGAATGTCTGTAGTGAAACAACAAAATAGGCATGCGTGCGGGGGGTAGAGGAAGAGAATGTGTACTAAGGGGAGAGGAAGGAGGGGTGGAGAGAGAGCAAGGACGTGAGCTGGTCAGACCTCTAACTTCTTCATTCGCAATGTCAGCATAGCTCTGCTATGCAGTTATAATAATATGCCTTTTCTGGTAAAACTTTTTTTTGGAACTTGTGAAGTTTATTAAAAGTAGCATACAGTTATGCATGCGTAGTGGAGTACTCATTTTTATAACACTTAAAAAAAAAACAACCAACCAAATCCCATATGTTTCTTTTAAAATAAGCAACCTAAGCACCTGAATTGTGATTACATTTGGAAGAGTAAAATATACTAAACCATTTAATCTTGTCCATTTTGTGTCTTTTTTCAGGTTGCAGTCCAATGTCAGCAAGGAAGAAAATGGGTGATAGACCGCCATACCTTAGTTAAAGCATCAATCCAGTGATTTATATATTAATTTGCAGCTCAGAGAGCTCCATAACCTCATTAACATGCCATTCACATTAATACTGTCTACTAAACTTTCATTAATATAATTACTGCTTCAAAAAGAATAACAATAAAGCAGTTAATAAAAGTATTTAGCATAGTGAACTAAGATCCGCTGTATTGTCTGATTATTATTCCCTACTTCAAAGGAAGGTAACAAGATAAGAAACTAAGACATCTCAAAGGACCTGTGAGGGTACCTTTCCATTGCAATAACATATTTTGGGTGTCTGAAATATCAGACAAGTTATGTTCAGAACTTAGATCAAGAGTAAATCCTGAACAGGGGTACCATCTCTACTCTCTATATTCTAGCAAAACTTTTGAAATAAATCCCCCGTTCCTCTCCTTCATTAAATCCCCAGATCCCTCCTTACCCTACAACACCTTTGCTTGGAAGGCACAATCATGATAACTGGAAAAGGAGCACGCTGATGACAGAATATGTTCTTAGTCTGTGCTGAGGCTTATAAACATATCTGAAAACTTGCACACTTGTAACATTGTAATTTGAGGTTTTATGGGATTCTATGCCCAGTCTCCCCCTCTCCTCCCTCCTCCTTTGAGGGCTTGAGTCCGGTCTCAGATAATTTTTTTTTCCCAAAGGCACAATTGCAACATGAATGGATTAGCTAGTTCCAAGTCTGCCTACACTGAAGTTTAAACATTTTATCCAGAAGCTTGTGCTCTTGTACATAGTCTGAGGTCCAACTCTGCTCCTCCCCCATCTTTAAATAATCCAGCTCCATCTGGACATAGCGATGTACTAATGGACACCAGGGAAGGGTTAAGCCTGGTACTGTGATCATGTTAAAGGAAAACTCCATGTTAAAATCAGAAAAAGATATGTAGTAGTCTTTTTTTGTGTGTTCTAACCAGTTCCCAGTGTTTTGTTTTCCTCTGGCTGTGATAGATGTTTTTTCTAACTTTCCCTAACTGTTTTATTGCTCTTGAGGTTGCCATTCTGGTTGCTTTTATGGCCTCTAGTCTTTCCAGAATGCCCTTTGGTGTGATGTCTAATTGCCCCTGCAGGAAGCCAGTGTCTTGTTACAGGGTCTGTCACAGCTCAGCCACAGAGAAAATACTTCTTCCAGAGAAGACACACTCTAGATGTTGGGTGAGTATAATCATTAATATTTTTTGATACCAGTTCCTTGTCCTGCTATGTTCTGCTGTGTGTGTGTGTTTGAATCATGTCACTGTTTACGCTATTCCTCTCAGTCACTTTCAGTTTTTGCACCAGTACTAAGTAGCAAAAATTGAACATCGCCTTCTAGGTTGTAACATAGCAGGACAAGGTACTAAAATCAAAAAATAATAAGATTGCACTCACCCAAAATCTGGAAGCGTGACTTCTCTGAAAGAAGTATGATCTTTGTGGCTGAGCTGTGACAGACCCTGCTAAATCTAAGGGCATGGTTACATCATTGTCACATGAGCCAGGGTGCATCGTAGGAGACAGAAAGCCAATAAACCTATTTGTGATGGAGATCCCCAGGGGTCGTAAAACTACCATACAGCTAGCAGACTAATTTAGGAAAAAACTCCTAATAGCAGACAGAGGGAAGGACACACTAGGACTTAACATAAATATCAAAACACTCTACACAACATATGTTTTTGCACATTCTAGGTGAACTTCTCCTTTAAACAACATCAAGTTTCCAGTCATTCCCAGTGCCACCATCCCCAGGCCTGTCCTCCCACAACTAGACCATGTAACCCTGTCACTCGGGAGATACAGTGCTCTGCTTACCTTGTGTAGACACCCCGATTTCAGACGGCTTGCTCTGCAACTCCGGCATGTTTCAGCTGTAGTAACCCTGTGCATGGTCACCACCATGATCACTTTCAGGAGGCCCATCTCCAGTCAATGCCACCATACTTGTATAGGAACTGCTACACTGTTGCCAAACCCATTGTAATCAACACAGCACCGCTAGCAGCATGCTGGGAACCACATGCAGGAAATACACTCGCAACACTTTGGGAGTTGTAGTTTTATTGAAGTAATTTTTTTATGACTGCAGTAGTGAAACAAGAAAATAGTCCACTCTGGCGCAAGGAGCAAGCTGTGCTCCATTAGGAATTCCAGTCAGACCCCTAACTTCTTCATTTATAATACATCAGCATAGTTCTGCTATGCAGCCTTTAAAATGATTTACCAGTCACCACAGGGACCTCAAATCATTATGGAAACAATTGCCATTATTTGAGGTATGGGTGAAATCCAGACTGCCGGACCCAGATAAAAACACTAAAAACCGGACCAGTCAGTCCATTTTTTGCTGTGTTAGTTTGACCATTCCAGCTGGGCTGGAATTCATGTAGGGTGATGGGAATAGATGAAATACAGACCGCCAGATGAGTGGACCAATACGGTAAAAGATCCAGCCTGGATTTCACCCATCCCCTCACCTAGATGAAATCTGGACCTGCCAGAACGGATAGACCAAAACATTAAAAACTGGATCAACTGGTCCAGCTGGAACAGCCAAACTGTACAAGTTGCACCCAGTCAGACTGGTCTGGTTTTTACCATTTTGTTAGTGTCCGAGTCTGTTTTTTTCCAAGTAGTCAATATTTGTGTAAGGTTCAGATGTGATTTACATTTAGTTTACAATGCAAAACAGCACCTTATCTGTGTGGGGACCGTACCTTTTCCACATGGAGCATGTGGGACAGGCCAATGCAGTAAACTGAGAGAAGTCTCTCATAATGTGAGACAGTTGAAATGTACTGTATGCCAGTAGCTCCAGGGTGAGTGCAGGTATTTTACATGAAGATGCAGACAATTTAATTGTTTGCATCTACCTGTAAAATACATGCAGAATTCTCAATAGATCTTGGAGCCTTACGCAAAAATTACTGCTGTACCATATTGAGATTGAACTGATGTTTATAGATGGCCCCTAACTATCCAGGCAATGTAAAAGCAAAACTCCTGCAGAAACACGTTAAATACAATGCTGAACAACAGCGCAAAACTGCATGGCTTTATTATCTTCTTTCTTCCTCTGACGAAATAATAAACCATCAGTTTTTCCTTGAAAATAATTATGCGATAATTATTTTTACTTTGTCACTTTAGCCTAAGATTAATAGATTTAATAATCCAAGAATGGTGAAACTAGCTGCCCTGCCTCCTTTTACTTGTCACAACCCCCTACACTACACAAGGTTATCTAGAAAGATGAGTCTTGTCAAGAAGAGCTTTACTGCATTTTTATGATGCAGACACAGTCCACAAAGTTATTCCCGTTTTTTTCTAATTGATAGACTACCTTTTCTTCAGTAGCTCCCTTCAGATTTCCTGGTCCTCTTTGTTTTCCTCTATGAATTCCTCTTCGTCTTCTTCCATGTCCCTGGAGAACGGCATCACAACCTCCCTGTAAAAGGTAGCCGTGGGTACCAGGAAGGATCAGCCCCATCTTCTGTCTACAAATTTGCATCTCTCACATTTGTTTACTTTGTTCTCTTAAGTGGCACCTACATGAAACCTTCCCAGTACATTCTCTTTACTCATGGGCCTCATTGTGCGCCATTGCATTAAGGGAGGAGAAAAGGGCCGTGGCATCAGTGTGTGGGCTGTGTAGGTACCTTGTACTCCTAGCCAATTCACCAGATGGCACTGTTTGTTTTATACAGGCTTGCCCTTGTATTAGACACTTTTGGAGCCGAATTGCAGGACAAGCTCCTTATGGCCTCACTGCCTGGATAACATTGTCAGTCATAGCATATTCTCTTTTGTGTGCATATGGTAAAAAATCATCGTAATTGATTTGTTTATTTAATCTGGTTAGTCCATGGGCCAAAGACCCATTTTCATGGATGACCAGAGTACAAAAAATATATAACTCCTAATAAATACTGTACATATAAAACATAGGGCACAGGACCATTTATACACAACATCCCAATCAAATGCATATAACAGACATTCCAGATTTAAATTACTCAGTACATCTGCATTCACTATCCTTTAACAAATAATTTCTCAACAGGTATCTATATCTACCCATTGTGGTTTCAAGACAGTCCACCTTGGTCATAACACAGTTAAAAATACACGGGTAATTTATGCAGCATAGTCCTTTGTCCAAATGCAATTTTTATCATCAGTATAAAGAAGTAGCTATGATCAGATGTTCGGGTAGGAAATGGATTTGTATATTTTTTAAATAAAGAATGAAAATTAGCAGATACTCCATTCATGGTTATCTTTTTAGCTAACAGGCCTATTTGGAATTTAAATCTTTGCTCTAATGGAAGCATCACAGCTTGTTTAAGAAGAACACAATGGTGTGTTCGAGTTGGAAGCTGGGTAGTGAATTGAGCTACCTGATTTAAAAGTGTTCTAACCTTTGCAAGTAGCCCATCACAGACATTGTAATAAAATATTAAACCATCATCTATTGTAGAAAGCAAAAAACTCTGTGATAACAATACTCTGGTTGTCGGGATGACTACTGAATTTGTTCTATAAAGCGCTCCAACCACTGATGTACAATTTGAACCAGATTAATAATATGGTTTCCATAGCTCAGGCCTGAGTCAACAGTTAGACCCAGGTATTTAAAACAACTAATCTGTTCTATCTCAGCCCCAGTAATAGAGTGCAGCGACAGAGCTAGCTCTGAGTCAAATTTTTTCCTATGATTGTAGAATACCATAGTTTTTGTTTTGTTTTTGCATTTAAGACCAATCTATGGTCACAAAACCAAGTGTGAATTTCTAGAAAATCACTAGCCAAATTGGCTTGTATATGGTGAAAACTAGAATCGCTTGTGAGGATCACGGCGTTATCTGCATACAAAAAAATCTGTGATTTAGAAGCAAATAAAGACAGTGTGTTTAAAAATAAAGTAAACAAAAGAGGGCCCAAAACAGAACCTTGAAGTACACCCATTGTGATCGAAGCAGGAAAAGAATAACAACTGTTAACTTTAGTTCATTGAGTGAGCTCAGTTAAATAACTTTCACACCACCCAGCCACATCATGGGACACTCCCTGTTGTATGAGAGCCAAGTTTAATAGGCCATGATCAACTAAATCGAAGGCCTAGGTGAGATCCATGAACACTGCTGGAGCAAAGTGCCCTTTATCAAGATCTTCATGTACTGCGCTTGTGAACCCCACCATGGCCACCGCAGTACTATGATCTGGGTGGAACCTATGTTGTGCTGGTGTCAAGACTTCATATTTTGACAGATGTTCCATCAACTGATCAAAGACCATGCATTCTAAGATCTTCGAAAGGGGTGCCAAAAGTGAAATAGGCCTGTAATTTTGTATACTTAATAAATCATCAGTTTTGGGTATTGGAGCAACAGTTGCTTCTTTCTCTAAAGTGGGAAACATAGAAAGATGTAAAGACAAATTAACCATGATAGATAATGGGTAACACAAAATGTCCGCAGTGATCCTCATGAGTCTGCAGTCAGTTTCATCATTGCCGACAGCAGGACGTGGATTAAACTTCAATAGGTATTTAAATATTTCCTCTTGAATTAAATGTTTAAAGTAACATTTAGGATAAACCATTTCCAAATTACCATAACTTTGTTTGGTTAAACGTCTTTATTGAAAATATCACCAGAAGTATACTTAGTAAGATCTGTAAAAAATAATTAAATTCTTGTTCTATCTCAAATGGATCTGGCAGAAGTCCTGCTGTAGCATCTAAACACTGTATCATGGAAGAGCAATTTTTCCCAGTATTTCATTCAGTAAGTCTCAGGTAGCTGGTGTATCACTTCCCTTAAACAGCCTTTGTTTTTTAATATAATAATTTCTTTTAATTTTTCTTACCATAATTTTACATTTGTTTCTAGCAATTTTATATGCAAATTGGGATTTTGTATACAGTGGTCTTTCTAAAAATGTTCCATTTATTAACTCTTTCTTTCATCTGTTCTAGTAATTATGGTGTAACCCACTGATGCTTATTCCCTCGAATTCGCAGATTCTTACTTGGGGCATATGTATTACAGATATTTTGAAAGATAGTACAAAAGCTCTCTAATGCCTTATCTACATTAGTTGTCTGTTCCAGGTCACTCTAGTCTGCAGTTGATACCACAGTTTGAAATTTGTCCAAGTCCAATTTTTCAATAATCAACATGGTGCCGCTAGTAGCACACTGGGAACCATGTGCAGGAAGTGCAAGTGTAGCCCTTTGAGGGTTGTAGTTTTGTTGAGTTATTTTTTATGGCTGCAGTAGTGAAACAAGAAAATAGTGCATGCGTGGGGGAGAGGAAGAGAATGTGCACTGAGGGGGAGAGAGAGAGAGAGAGAGTGAGGATGTGCGCTGAGTTGAGAGAGCAGGAGGAGGGAGGGAGGGAGACAAAGAGGAAGAGGACACAAGCTGATTCATGCATACCATTATATGGTGTGATTCAACTCCACTCTGGCATGAGGAAAAAGCTGTGCTGCATTAGGAATGCTGGTCATGCCCCTAACTTCTTAATTCACACTATGATAGCGTAGCTCTGCTGTGCAGCCATGATGATAAAAACAACGTCATAAAACTCAGATACATTAAAATATATACAGAGGCACTAAAGCAGCATAAATTAATCAGGTCCATACGTTGATTCAAATAGATGGCTTTTCGAGCTCCATTTAACCACCTTCACCAGGGAGACTCCTAAGATGGTATGGGAAAGAGTTCCACATTGCAGGCACCACCATCAAGAATGCTCTATCACAAGACTGTATCAGATGGGATCTCAGGATGGCTAGCAACAACTCCTTAATGGAACAGAGAGATTGGCTTGGAGAATATCAGGCCAAGAGGTCTTTCAGGTAGGCAGGGCCCATACCATGCAGAGCTTTGTATGTTGACAAAACAATCTTAAAGGTGGTGCACCAGCTAATTGGAAGCCAGCACAGCTGCTGTAGCACAAGAGTACTATGATCTCTGTACAACACATCAGCCACCAACCTGGCTGCAGGCAATCCACCAAACCCCCAGTTAGCTCTAGGTATAGAACATTACAGTAGTCCAGTCTCGAGGTCACGAAAGGATGTACCAGAGTCACCAGGTCTTCTTGCAATAGGATCTAATCCAGGAGGTATTCCTTAATTGGATAAATTAATTGTGGATTATAGAGGACACCTGGGGCCCAATGTTCAAAAATGGGCAAAGTGGAGCGCAGTAATTTGCACTCCACCTTGCGGCTGCCTGGATGACCAAAATTGCTATATTCAGTGGAATAGCACCCCAGCACTATTCAATGAATATAGGGGCCATGTTGATCCAGCTCTAAGCCAGTAAGTGCTGGGCAGACAGGGTTCAAGAAATAGGGTGCCACAATGGCTTGTGCTCAGGCTAAATTTTCTATATTCAAAGAGACCCATGCAGATGAGCTCACTGGGCATGCAAGGCACTGAGGAGCCATTTGTATGCCCTTTATGGGTTCATTTGCATGGGTTGCCTTGCAAAGTTGCACAGCACCTCCCCCCATTTGCCTAGCCCAGAGAACTATCCCTGGTGCTAGTGGTCCCCTTTGCTGATCACCGTCCTGAAGTTTTAGCATAAAGATTCCCTGGTGCTAGTGGTCCTCCTTCCCCTGCCAATCACCATCTCTAAGGTCCAGTGTACAGATTCCTTGGTGCTAGTGCTTCCTCCCCACCGATCGCCAGCTCGATGTAGTAAATAAAGTTTTCCCTGGTGGTTAATGGTCCCTTCCCCCACCTGCACCCATGTCCAAAAGTGTAATCCATATTACCTGGTGGCTGTACCTGGTTAGAATAGCATTTCAGTAATAACACAAGGTAAAACAGCGTGGTCTATACTGCACTGCCACGGACAGTGACAGAGGAAGTACAGCATCATGTAAGAAGCTCTCCACTGGTCACTGTCTGTGGTACTAGCATCCAAGTCATGGGCTGAGGAATGGAAGAGGCTGGCCAAGCTGTTCCTGTGGTGTTGAGTGGTAATGCAGGAGCAGCTCAGCTGGAAAAGTGGTGGAAACCAGGGTTCAAATCCCAATCTCCACAATTTTACCTCTTCTCCCTGTAATCCAACTTTGAGTTAATTATTTTAATTATGGGGGTGTGGGGACAGAGCCCCCTGCATTGTGGGGTGCAGGGGCAGAGCCCCTGCAAAAATAATGTTTTACAGTGGTAGTGATCATGAACCACACTTGCGATTGCTACCACTGGCGCTTATTCTGTTGGCTACATTGTCTCCTGCCGCTTTTCTTGTCCATGCTGTATGGATGGCGATGTTTTTGACAGTGCTGTCCATACAGGTGCTGTTCTGACCTAGTGCCCATGGTGCCTAGTAGTCCCTCTCCCCACTCATACCCATGTCCGAAGTGTCATCAGTATTCTCTGGTGGTCTAGTGGTCCCTCCCTCCACCCATACCCATGCCTGAAGTGTAATCCATATTCCGTGGTGGCTAGTGGTCCCTCCCCCCACCCACACCCATGCCTGAAGTTTCATCCAGTATTCCCTGGTGGTCTAGCAGATCCCCCTCACTATTCCTGTTCTGCTCATAGAATTCATTCTATATTAGTTTCCTTGGTAGATAGTGGACCCTCCAGACCACCACCCTGGCAGGCGGTGACCCACAACCTCGCTCCCCCAATCCCATCCTCGAGTCAGCGACCATCACAGCCCTCCGCTTTTCACCACAGCTGGCTGCCGATGGAGTTGTCAGTGTGCACATATTGTATACAGTAGCCATTCAATTCAATGACTGAGTCATTGAGGGCGTACTGCATACAGCATGCACTCATTGACAGCTCAATCAGAGTGGAAGGCTGTGCCAGTTGCCAGCTTGGGGATGGATGGGAGTGGAGTGGGGTTTTGGGGCACTGCCTGCCAGGGTGGGGGTCCACTATCCACCAGGGAAAAATTATAGCAATATAGAATGCGCTCTATGGACAGAATGGGATAGGGAGCAGGATCCCTAGACCACCAGGGAATACTGGATGATACTGGCATGAGTGTGAGTAGGGGAGGGACTGCTAGCCACCAGAGAAAGATGTATTCACTACATTGAGCCAGCGGGGGTACTTAGCACCAGGGAATCTTTTAGCTGGGCCCAAAGGATTGCAGTCGGTGGGGGAAGGGAACCACTAGCACCAGGGACTAATGTGTTGGGGGCTGCCACACTTTCTCCAACTGCTAAGGTTGTATGGGGGTACCTTAGAGTTTCAATTGGTGGTATCTGCACCATGCAAGGGACCGCAAAATGGTCTTTGCAGTGCAACTACTTTGAATATTGGACTGCGCCAAAATTCATGTCCCCACCTCTTCATTTACATTGTGCCTCCTACGAATATGGCTGATGCAAGCCCTGTTTATCTGCGCTAACAGGCTTTTCAATACTGCACATCTGCAGAAAACTCAGTTTGCGCATGCAAACTTGGATTTGTGCCCAGGCAATCTTTTGAATATCAGACCCTTGATGTTCTAATGTCAGCCGTGAACCCACAATGACTCCCAGATTTCTGACCCTATCTGAAGCCCTCAGACATATGCCATTCAGAGATGGAATTCTGACAGCATCATATTTTCTAGTAAACTTTTAAGGACCCAGTTCCACCAGCAACAACTCTTCCTTGGCTGGATAGAAGCTCAGCCAGCTGGAGGCCATTCAGTCAGAAATTTCTTTAAGACAATGCTCTAGCACAGCAACTGCCTCTTGCCCATCTGATGTAAAAGACGTGTACAGTTGAGTATCATCTGCATAGCATCCCATACTGTCTGATAGTTTGCCCCAGTGGCAGACTCAAACCACTTTAAACTTGTTCTGGCGAGTCTCCCATGTTCCTAAGGCCCACTGTCGAATTCCCTATGGCCCATAGTTTCAAACTCTGACAAGAGATCCAGGAGAACAACAAATGATTACTCACTGTTATCTCTTGCTGAGAGCAGATCATCAAACACCTTGACTAGCATGGTCTCTATGCTGTGGTGAGATCTGAAACCCGACTGGAGATGCACATAGATGCCAAAATTCTCAAGATGAGCCTCCAGCTGTGCTGTCACCACCATAAGGGGAGTCCCTGCCAGCCTTGAAACATGGGAAATCCAACAGAAGAAGGTGCCGCCTGTCGGTGCAGTGGTAATGCCTGTCACTGCCACTGATGT
This sequence comes from Neoceratodus forsteri, assembly GCA_016271365.2. Lineage (NCBI taxonomy): Eukaryota > Metazoa > Chordata > Ceratodontiformes > Ceratodontidae > Neoceratodus > Neoceratodus forsteri. The sequence continues at coordinate 683,013,708 of JADMNL010000022.1, read as the reverse complement.
CCTGTGAGTGACAGGGCTGAAAACAGGAAAAAGCCCCAATCAAGAAATGAAATGCGTAGGAAACAGAAAGCTAATAGCATAATGGAAGAACTTATCAAATTATGCAGACTAGAACAGGCTTTGACCCAAGGTATAACCTCACTAACTGGTCTGTGAAAAGAGGAGTAGGAGGGGGTCCTGTGGCTCTTAATGTGAACACAAGGTACAACCTTTATGAAGGGATCTTCTGGGATCAGGATCAAACCTGTCCGTACTGTGCTGCTAACAAGAGAAGTGTTTGGGGACTGTGTTCCCATCTGTAACTGAATATACTATGTCAAAAAGCATGACTACTGCTTTAACCATCAATCAGTGTGATTTTTCAAGTCACAGTAGAGGCCCAAGCTGAGCTCACCCTACAGATGGGGCTAAACATAGTGGGTATCATTTTCAGGGGAGTCATACTCCTAGACACAGAGGGTCTCTCTAGACTATGTCCAGCCCCAGCTAACACCAAGACAGGGTTAGCATGTGGTGCCGGCTACTTAGAAAGCCAAGTGAGCTAGAGGAGTGGTTGCACATTAAATTGAAAAGAAATAGTTCAGGAATATACAAAAGTATTAAAAAAATATATTAACCCCGTAAGTGCCTTTGGATGTACACTGCACATCCTGAACTTTATTTCTATACTACTGACTAAAGCACTGAAATATTACGTCTCTCCCTTACCCTTAATCACTGTGGTAGCCCTGTACTGCACCTTCCTAACTGCCTCAGTCTTTTTGCAGCACACCTGGTAGAGCCTGACCAGGGCCTTGTAAAGTGGCTGGATTCACAGAACTAGAAGGAAAGACTAGAAAGGCAGTTCCATCAGGGCTGCCAAGTGTGAGTACGTAAAGCATGCTGCCGTATTGTGGATGTCAAAACCCAGAAGCAGGCTGAATGACATCCTCGCGTGTTTGGCGGTGTGCTTAGTTTAAGTTGCGTTTTTTAACAATGAAAAACAAAACCATGCTTGCTGTTTTGATTATTCTGTAGTCCAGACTCCTTTTTATTCATTGACTGTTGTTTAGAGGAAGGATTCACAGTCTGGAGGGTATAACAAGCATTTGTCAATGCCGAATGTTGCTTGCTTCTATGTGCTGTTTAGGTATTTGGAAGTCATTGGAGTGCAAATATTGAAAATTTGCGAACTTACGAGCGTGCGTAGGAACTGCGCAAAACACGCTCGTAAAACAGTCATTTCTAGGAATTTTTTCATCAAATTTTCAACATAGCCATTTTAAGACCTCTGCTCATGAACAGTGTCACTGTGATTTTGTTAATGTGTCCCATACATTGAGTTTGCACACCGACTGCGCCATTGTGTGCTACATGGGCGGAAACACATTTTGGGCAGGATGTGAAAAATGACAGCTGTACTGCTCATAAGGAGGTGTGGTAAAATGGCAATGTTGAAAATCTGGAGTGAAAATATTGAAATTTCGGAACTTACGAGCCTGCGTAGGAACTGCGCAACACACTGCAAAACAGTCAGTTGGATTTTTTACTTTAATTTTCAACATGGGTTTTGGGATTCTTCTTGAATGATGTCACTGTCATGGTGGTATTCAGGCCAGAAGGGTGATTTCCAGTCACTGCTGAAATCACCCTTCGGCCTGAATAACGCCATGACAGTGACATCATTCATGAGAAGGTCCCAAAACCCCATGTTGAAAATTTGGTGCAAAATTCCAGAAATGCCTGAGATATGCAACAAAGTTGAAACCCCTATCTAGGCCATTATACAGCTTACCGCATTCCTCAGTTCGCAGTCGGCTTTGAAGAGTGCAGACGTGTTCGGTCCACTGAAGATCGCCGCTGGAGTCCAGAGGTAAGTATGGGGTGAGGGGTGTGGGAGGCTGGGTGCACAGTGGGTGGAGTGCGGGTTGTGGGGGGTTGGGAGGCGCTCCGTGGGACCATTTTCGTTTTCAGGTTAAAAAAAAAGGCGTTGTGGGACCGTTTGCCGCTGGGGTGGGCTCCCAGCATGGCACAAGGACGCTAGGGTTTCAGCCGACGGGGATTGGGCACCCCGCCGGGCCAAAGGATTTATTGCCACGCTGGGGTGGGCTCTCAGCGTGGCACCTACAACTGGGGAGGGAGACACGCAGCTCAGCTGACGGGATTGGGCACCCGTCGGCTACGCGGTAGGTGTGAGCGCGCTGCGCCTGCGTGTGGGGGGAGATACGCTTCAGCGGGCTTCTTTATCTCTGCTCACTGAAGTGTAGTCTCTTCAATCAGAGTGCTACCGCATTTGAGCGTCATGACAGCTCCAAAATGCATCATTAGGTCAGCCTGCCAGCTCGCTGACTGAATTGGAGGAGGTGGTGACACACCTCCAAAATCTCCGATGACGGCACTATGTTTCTTGCACATGCGTGCAAGCAACATAAAAATGCTTTAAACTAGCACTTGCTTGGGCTGTGCATGGCAAATGATTGCAGTGGAGGAAATCTGTTCTGCAGGGGATTTGTAGTGGGGCTACTGGCAGCTGGGATGCTTATTGGAGCAACTGGCTGTGGTGGGGGTTTCTGTGCTGGATGCGGGGATATTCATTGGCCATAGGGGTTGCTGGTGGGGACTTCTGAGGCGTACTGGCAACTGGTGTGGGCAGAATGCCTGAAATAAACACGGTTTCTCTAATGACTCCTCTCACTGCACCCGGGGGCCCCTATACACATTCCTCTTTGCTGGGCTAACTAAATGGGCCCCAAGTGGTCCCCAAACACCCTATCATGCCCTGCCTGTGGATCCTGGCAAGTCTTTTTTCTGTACTGCCCTATGATGTTACTACCTGGGGCCACCACATACTTTTACAAAGTTTATTTTTGATTTAGCATCTTAGAATAGTGTTTGAATTTACAACTCATTTTTCTGTGTGGCATCACCTTTTCCATGTGTAACGGATGAGGGACATAGCAATTTTGATGGGTAAAGGGAGGCATTTGCCTTGTAATCAGAGCCAGTTGAGAGATATGATGAGGGCATCTGTCAATCTTCCTGTTTGTCAGTATGAAGTAACTCTAAGTCCAAGACTGTCCTGGTTAGACCAGGACAGGTGCCAGCTCTAATGTGGTGCTCCTGTTGTGGTATATTTAGCATCGGGGTGTGGTAAGGGAGCCCCATGTACCTTGAGCCTGTTACTTGGCCTTCTTCACCTGGATCCCACCCACCCCCACATAACAGATAAAACTTGCTCCTCATCTGAAACACCTCCAAACGGATTCCCATCTTCATGACCCCTTCACAGACATACGCTCCCCATGTGTGTTTTTGTGATGGTCTTCCCATAGAGCACTGATAGAGGAGAGATAAATCCAAAGGAAATCCTGAAGCTGATTTGGCCTAGGTAGATTGGCATTATCAATATTGACTTACTCTTTGATTGCGTTGATCTCTCAGGGTGTTATGGTCAGACTGCAAACACTTCACTTACCCTGCTGCTTAGTCCTAGCCCTTCATTAGGATGCCCCCTGATGAAGGGTTAAGAACTGAAATGCTGGGACAAGTGGTGTTTGCGGTCTGTACTGACCTAGTACACTCTGGGATCAAGTAATAAAAGCTAGCAAGTTGAATATTCATTTGTGAGTGTGCAGTCTTTTCTTCAAGCTTCAGAGCATAGATTTTCTTTGGATTTGTGTTTCCATTTGGACTGTCCACCCTTAATCTGCACCCACTGTGTTGTAGAGGTATCGCAGTTCTTCTCTGGACTTCTAGGAGGAGAGACAACAGGGGCAGGAGGAAGGTGAGAATTTGGGGGTATTTTAATGTACTAATCGATGAAATACTCATAATTTAGAATGGTAAGCTCATTTGCAACCAGTAAAATAAGGGATGGGGCAGGGCACAGAACTAGAAGGAAAGACTAGAGTGGAAGAACCTATCAGGGATGCCTAGCATGAGTACGTAAAGCACGCCACCATATTGTAGATATCAAGACCAGGAAGTGGCCTGACATCCACATGGTTTTGCCAGTGTGCTCAGTCTCTGCTACAGTTTTAAACTAAGTAAATAAAAACAAATGCCCTGTTTATGGCTGCTAATGAAGCACACTAGGTATGGTATCCTAAACTCTGGGTCGAGGGTAGGGGTAACTGGCTGTGGTGTGTGTGTGTGCATGTGTGGGTGGGGGGGATCTGTCAGCATGCTCTGGGCAGCACCACAGCAGCAATTCTCTGTCACTGTGTATGTTCTGAACTGTGTGTGGGGGGGATCAGCTGCAGGGGGTGGCTGGTCTGTGAGAAGGGGAGGATACCAGATGTGATGTGATGGATGGTCTGTGGAATGAGGGGTACAATTGTGTGTGTGAGGGGCTCACTGCCAGTCTCTTCTTGGGGTCAGCTTCAAAGGGGAGTGTGGGATGGGGGTTCCTGCTGTGTGTGTTGGGGGGCACACAGTTAGTTTGTTTGGGAGAGGTGTTCATCTGAAGAGGGGTGGCTGATCTGTGGGGGCAGTTCCAGCTGGGGGATGGGGGCACACAGCCAGTCTATTCTTCAGGGAGGTGCTGCCCAGCTGCAGGGTGGTGGCATATCTGTAGGAATGGGTTTCCAGCTGTGGGTGTGTGTGGCTGATCCAATGCCTCCTAATCCTTGATGTCTGCTGTCTTTATAGCCCGTCAAACACACTCTCTCATGCCCATGAACTCCATTCATGGCCCCCAGCACCATCCCACCACTATAACCCCCTCCACTTGAACAGCAGCACCCTTCATTAACCGCAACCTTGACATCCCTTCCCTCTCTGGTCAATTTAATTTGATTTGATTTAAAAAATGTGCATTTACAACTGATCACAGGGACCAGTTTACATAAATTACAAGACTATTTCATCAGTCAATTTTCAAAGATAAAATTGACACAGGTTATATAAATACAGTTGTCTCATACCAATACAAACACTTACAAATCCTATGGCAATATATTTTTAAGCAAAACAACACAGCGCACACTTCATGTTAAATAACACACAAAACTGGATGTTTTGCACTTTCTCATCTTAATGCTGTTTTCCCCCACACCTCAAGGGTTTTAAGGGTATATTTAGAGTTTGCCTTCTTTTTTTTTCTTTACAAAATTTGTGTAATCTATGACTTAGTAAACAAATTGCAGAGAAAAATTCCTTGGACAACCATTCCTGTTTTAAGTTTAGCCCCTCCCCTCTATGTACTCATGGTGTTGGTGCAATTTATTACATCAGACCCGCAAATAATCCTCGTAGATCTCTTTTGTAATCTTTCAATCTCAGCAGGCTCTGCTACTATTAATACACCATGCCATATTCCAGCACGAGTCTGATCACGGTAAAGGAAAAATAGAGCATATCTGATTGGCTTAAACCTCTAGGGGTGGCCAGAAAATACAAATGAGTGTTGGCTAGTTTAACAATACTTTCCACATTGTTGTTTAAAAAAATTGTACTGGAGATGAAAGCCTAACAATTTTACTGCATCTACTACAGTCGGCGCCTGGTTACCAAACTTCAAAGGTGGTGACTTCAAATTGCCTCATTTCCTAGAATGAATTTCCATGGTTTTACCATGGTTTATTTCGATGTTATTCTTTTCTGACCATTCTTCAGTCCTCTCAAGGTCTTCTTGTATTATGCTATTGGCCTCTGTGTCAAAAATGCCAATGACTGCAGTGTCAATGACATATTTGACACAGAGTCCAACAGTACTCAAGTAGTTATCATGAACAGAAACATGAGGGGACCCAATTGTATACCTTAGACAGCCCCCCGTTAATGATACCCATGGTTGATGTTATGCTATTTCAAATTCAATTCAAATTTTATTTATAAAGTGCCTTTCAAGACCAAGGCGCTGTACAAAAATATTAAAAATAATAAAATCCAGACATTAAAAGTCAGCCACAACTAACAGGAATACGCTAAACTAAAAAGATACGTAGCTATCTACCTCTACCTATTGGGACCTTCCCTGTTAAAAAGTTACGTATCCATCTGAAAGGTGACAAGGAATACCATATTTTTCCATCTTTCCTAGCAAAGTTGCATGATCAACAAGAGCAAATGCTTTTTGGTAGTTGACAAGCACCACCCTTACATGATCTCCCCCTCCTATGCTTACACAGAGACCTACAACAACTTTGTCATTGCAATGGTAGTCCAACTTCCTTCTTGTGACCCAAGCTGGTTTGGGTCTATTTTGGTCTGGACACAGACTATAAGCCACTTACAGATAAAACCTTCACATAACTTTACAATTACGCAGGTAAGTGAAATAGGCCAAAAGTCTTTTTCAGGGTGCACTGGTAGATCAATCTTTGGGATGGGTATCACCTTGGCCTCCTTCCACGGTGTTGGAACCTGGCCATATATTACAGTTTTATTAAAAATGTTGCATAACATGGAGCCAAAAAGAACAGTTGCATAGGAACTTACCATAACAGTATTGTAGATCTTCACGAGAATATCTGTCATCAGGTCGCACCTATGGAACTTAGCCATCAGGCACTAGGATCCCACAGAAGCTTTTTTGCAGCAGTCTACTAGGGGCCACCCATGCCAATGTCAAGCTCTGATGTCATTCACCCTATAAAAGCACTGGCAGCCCTGCTCCCTCCTCAGTTCATTCCCTAGCCGGAGGCCATGAGAGAAAGGTGTCCCACTAGGGAACTGAGGAGAGATAAAAAGTGCCCAGTAAGCAGAAAGGCTGGAACAACAGGACAGCCAAGCTGCAGAGAGAGAAAAGGGTGATGGAGGAAGGGATGGATGGCATGACCTGATGACAGAGATTCCCTTGAAGATCTATTGCTACGGTAAGTTCTTACGTAACTGTTCTATCTTCTTCAGGGATATCTCCGTCATCAGGTCACACTCATTGAATGAGTCCCAAGTAGTGCAGTGAGTAAGGACAGTCTGGGTGGCAGGAGGCCAGAGGCCTAAGAAAGAAGGCCCTGAAGCACAGCAAGGCCAAAGCTTACCCTTCTACAGAATGCAATGTCCAGACTGTAGTGCATGGTGAAAGCGTGGGCGGTATTCCAAGTGGCAGCAGTACAAATCTCTGTTATGCAGATGAAAAATGTATTTGTGTATTGCTTCTCCTCCTTCCCCCCTCCCCCCAGGATGTGCCGTGAGATGAGCATCTTGTAAGTACAGTGTGCCCTACCTGGTGAAACTTTTCAATAAATAAATAAATAAGTAGGTAAGTAAGTAAATAAATAAATAAATCTTGACTGGAGACATTCCTCTGAAACAGTCAAATGAAGTGACCATGCCCCTGGTGGAATGGCCCTTAACAACCCCAGGAAATAATAGAGTTTGCCAACCATTTGGACAAGCACTGTTTCGAAACTGGAGCACCCTCTCTAGCAGGGGTGAAAGAAACAAATAATTGTTTGGACTTCCTGCAGTCCTTGGGTGTGCGTGTGTATAGTAACACAAAATTCTATGCACATCCCAAAATATGGACCAATGCTTCCCCTGAATTGGCATGCTCCGAATAATAAACAGGCAGGTGGATGGATTGATTTAGGGTAAACTCAGACACCACCTTAGGAAGAAATTTAGGATTAGTACGCAAAGAGACCCTGTCTGTGTGGAAAATCAAATAAGGCTGCTCACACATGCGAGCCTGTAGCTCTGAAATTCTTTGAGCAGAAGTAGTGGCAACTAAAAATAACGCTTTCCATGACAGAAAGCGTGGCTTGTAAGATGTGCCTGGTTCAAAAGGAGACAGGATCAGCATCTCCAAAACAAAACTGAGGTCTCAAGCTGGAACCAGGTTACAGATGGGAGGCTTCAAATGGAGAATGCCTCTCAGAAAAAGTATGGGCCACGTCCAGCTGTGCCACCATAAGGCCATCAATGGGCACATGAAAGGCTGATATGGCAGACAGGTGCACTTTAAGGGAGGAGTATTTGATACCAGTATCAGACAAGGTCAGGAGATACTCCAAAACCTGATTCACCAGACAAGTGAAAGGGTCCAGTTGGTGAGAAGCAGCCCAGATAGCACACCACTTCCACTTCATAGAATAAGTGGCCCTAGTGGAAGGGCTTCTGGCAGCCACCAGGACCTCAACCACCTTCTGAGATACTTTGAACTGAGCAATGGCTATGTCCTCAAGAGCTGTGCATGCAGATGGAGGGACTTGAGGTTTGAAGGGACCAGGGTCCCCTGTGTCTGTGTCAACAGGTCTTAGATTAGGGGCAGGGGAACTGGATGTTCCACAACCAGTTGTTGCAGTAATGGAAACCATATCTGTCATGGGCAAAATGGAGTCACCAGAATCAGGGTGGCACCTTCCATCTGGAGCGTGATGAGATCCTCTGAATCAGAGGGAAGGGATGGAATGTGTAAAGAAGCCTCCCTTTCCAGGAGACGGACAACGTGTCTCACCAGAAAACTCCAGATCGTGGATCTAGCGAGCAGAAACGTGGCAGTTTTGCACTGAGTGGGGAAGCAAAAAGGTCCAACTCTGGGTGACCCCATCTGTTGAACAGGTCTTCTGTGGGGAGGCGCTAATGAGCACTACTACCGCGCAGATGTGGTTCCCTTGAGCTCTGAAGCTGGAATAACTAAATATATAAATAATCTGAATAATATAGAAGCTACTACTATATACTTGACATCTTTGAATTCCTGAAATCTTCCTGAAGCCTTAAATACCAAAACTAAGGATGGGTCACACAAACAAAAGTGGCCCGGGAGGAGCAAAAGTACAGGTTCCAACAGATCAACAGGCCGCGCTCAACGTACCTGCTAGCAGCTCTGGCGAACCGCCCTGGAAAGCCCTGCAGGCAGCCATGCAGGCCATCGACAATAAGGTGGAATCCATTTTGTGGAGATTGGGAGAGCAAGACATGAAGATCGAAGCTTCTTCAGCTGAAAGCCAAGTGATCAGAGCCCTCTCTACATCAGCTAAACTTACCCAAGAGAATGCGCAACTGAAATATTGACTGGAGGCATTGGAAAATGCCAACAGGGCACCGAACGTTAGAATAATCGGGCTGCCAGAGGGATCGGAGAATCCAGACCTTCTCTCCTTTTTACAATCCTGGCTCCCTTTGGCTTTGCAGCTTGACGAGAACTTGGGGGTACATTTATTAAAGGCATATAGGATGTCACCACGATCAGCCGGGGCACAGAAGGACTTGCCTCGAACAGTTCTGCTGGTAACAGCGAGCGCAACTGTGAAAGAGCAAATACTCCAAGCTGCTCGAAATGCAGAAAGATTAAATTTTGAAGGTCATGGAGTCACGTGATGCGGTGTGCCGGATAAGTCGCTTTTCCGCGAGCTCCGACCTCCCGCCCTCTTAAATACGTTTTATTTTTGGTTTTCAGCTGATTTACCGATATCTAAGTAATCTCAAGCTAACCAGTAAGTGGTGCCTTTGGCATATCGGAGTGGATGGACGACGAAATGAGAAAACCCCCCTCAAAACACACGCCTCCAACTACACCGGAGAAGGCCCCGAAGAAAGCCAGGGCCTTCTCACTGCAGTCAACACAGATGGCTACCATGGCCGGGATCGCTGATTCCGATCCGCTTACTCTTTCTAGATTTTTGGAGGAATTCCAACCATTTAAAGCAGATATGCAAAGCATGGCAGGGGAGATTAAGAGTATCTCCAGTGCGTTGGAGGATCTTACCAGGAGAACAGCCGATAATGAAGCCCGCTTGTATTCTGTCGAGAGAAGTCAGAATAAAGTGGATCTCGATTTAGTGGCAGTTCGGCAATGATTGGCAAAGATGGAAAGCAAGATCAAAGATCTGGAGGGTCGTAGTCACCGCAATAATGCGGTGATCATAGGGCTGCCTGAGAGGGAAGAGGGCTCTGACCTAATTAAGTTCGCCAAGAAGTTTGTAGAGAAGGTGGCGGGCCCCTCTCCATTCGGGGCAGGGTATATTATCGAGAGAGCCCACCGTGCATTGCGACCCCTCCCTCCTGATGGAGCCCCTCCTCGGTCGTTTATACTTAGATTCTTGAACTTTCAGGAAAGGCAACACTTCCTATATAAAGCCAGAGATACCCATGATCTGGAATGGGAAGGCAAAAAGTTGCGGGTGACGCAAGACTTGCCACTGTCAGTATATCAGAAACGGGCTACATTCCATAGACTGGTTGTCAAATTGATCACCGCAGGAATTAAATTTACAATGGGCTTTCCTGCCAGGCTACAAGTTCTGCTAGATGGTTCCTGGGTAACTTATGAGGATGCAGAGGTAGAGGCTGCAGGGCTTAAAGAAGCGCTCCCAGACCTGTTTAAATCTGCCACCTGATAGTCTTATCTGGGCTCGTTATCACATTGGTTCATCATCTGGAGAGAAGTGTTTACCACTTCTTAAAAGAGTAGCCCTGCGATTGTTCAGGTTTTGACCTTGCTCTGTGAAGATGCTACGTGGCTTCAACATTACTCGACATGTCTCACATTTTAAAGAGTGGCGTCTCTACTCTTTTAGTTGTTCAATATGTCTTTTAAGCAAAGCCAACCCTGGGACTGATTTGTCTTCTTCGTTTGCAAGCACCCCTGCTAATTGTTATGCCTCTTTCTTTCTAGCACGGCACAGGAGTTCAGTGCAACTGAATGACTTTAAGCTCAAGAATGATGTCGATATTTCTGTAATCTTAGTTGTTTTTATTTCAGATGTAGAGCTTTTTTATCATTGCCTAAAACATGTGAGGCTGTGTTTTCTTTGTCGAGGATATGTTTTTTATGTTTTTTGTTAATTTTCTGTGTATGTGCACGGGCTGTGTACTTCACTTTTTCTAGCTCCTAGCATCCTGATGTAATATGGGGGTAAGGGGACGTCTATATGTAGCCGGTTTGATAATTCGGGGATATTTCACAATGTTATAACTTTGTATGGGTTTCCATACTATTTTTGCGATAGTTTTGCATGTTTGTTAATTCTTTATGGAGTTACTACAGTGTTTATGCTGAACTTCTTATGCAAAGGGGTTCGGGAAGCAGGAGGTCCACATGTTTACCGTATGGATCATTGTGTAATAGTAAATTGTGATTTAGGAGGGCTTTCTTTTTTAGAAAATGGGAGTCTCCTGCTGGAATAAGGATATGGTGGCACCATTGTTTAAGACAAGGGGCATAAATGCGATTCGAGATACACAGGTGGTGCATTTGCTTAATTTTTCCTTTGTTTGTTAAGCTTTCTTTTTCCAGATGCACCGCCAGAGGGCGCCAAAGTTGGTCTTATTCAGATAAGGCATCTGGACATTGCCCTCATACTGCCTCTGTATATGCTCCCTCATAGCTTGCTGGATTAGAAAATGGGAATGCATCTCTAATTCACTATTTGTCCTTTCTTACATGCTCACAATGACCTATTGTGGGGAGTGTAAGATATCAATGTAGTAGCTGTATTTGTAGGTTTTCTCATAATATGGTTTACTAAGGATGTTTAATTTTTGATACACAAAGGCTTAGTATCTATTTGGTTGTTCTGATTGGGAGGGGGGGGGCAGGGGGAGAGGAACTATTTGAGTTTGCCATTCATCATGTACCGGAGTATGAGGGGTGGGAGTGGGAGTGGAGGGGTAGGGGTTTATTGAATGTTATTGGGGTTGATCTTTTGGGGGTTTCTTACTGGGTTTAGGGTGGGTATGGGTAGTGGTGGGGGGTGGGTGTGTAAGCGCAGCATATACCTTACAAAGTGTGGTAGTAACATTATATATAAGTGCAGGTGGTATTCCATAAAGTTTCCAAGGGTTCCAAGGGGCAGTGGCTAGGAGTATTCAGTTCATTACTTGGAATGTCAAAGGGGCAAGGAATAAGACCAAACAATATAAAATTCTAAAATATTTAAGTCATTTAGAAACAGAAATTATGTTTTTACAGGAAACGCACTTGCTCAATGACAAAGCTGATAAGATGAGACGTCAACAGGTGGGACAGATTTTTGCTGCACAAGGCACTACCCAGAGCAGAGGGGTCATGATTCTTTTACATAGATGGATTCCTTTTAGACCTCTCCAAAGTATTTCTGACCCCTTAGGGAGGTTTCTATTCATAAAAGGTAGATTGCATACTTTGGACATTGTTCTGGGTAGCGTCTATGGTCCTAACACGGATATTCCAGGGTTTTTTGTCAAAATATTGGAAGTTCTAACTCCATTCCTTGATATCCCTATGATTATAGGGGGTGACTTTAATCTGGTGTTCGATCAGTCTGTAGATAGGTCGGGTTGACTTTGCCAAGGCCTCTCTCCTGCTCGAAGGGCCTTTAGGGACCTGTTAGACTCTACAGGGCTTTGTGATGTGTGGTGTGTGCTTCATCCCAAAACTAGGGAATACACATTTGTCTCACAAGTACATGGCACTTCTTCAAGGATTGACTACATCTTTTTTTTCCAAACTCTCCTGCCCGGGATTTTAGATTCCAGTATTGTCTCAGATCCACCATCGGACCATTCTGCAGTAACCTGTCTAGTATCTGTGTTATCTTTACCCAAAAAGGGGGGTAGATGGAAGCTGAATAACCAAGTTTTGAAGGAACCGGATATGGTTGAATATATAGCATCCCAAATACAGCAGTTTATGGATCTAAATAACAATTCTATAGGACGACCCGATATGGAATGGGGGGCTCTTAAAGCTTTTTTGAGGGGGATTATAATTGGCCTAACTTCAAAAAGGAAAAAGGAACGTGAAAATAAAACTTCCCGTCTTTTGTCCCAAATTAGGAGTATGGAATCCCGTCTTTCCCCAGCCTCCTCGGAGGCTTTTAAGCAAGACTTAGTTAAACTGAGGGATGCTTACCTTGATTTGTTAAGGGAGCAAGCTGAGTTAGCTATTTTAAGAACGAATGCAGTGTATATGAACCAAGGGGGAAAGGCTGGGCGGATGTTAACAATGTGTGTCAAACAACAAGAGTCCGCTAGATTTATTGCAGCAGTTCGTTCTGCAGAGGGTGACTCCCTTAAAACTTCACCTTCAGAGATAGTAGACAAATTTACCAATTATTTCTGGGATCTATATGGTCCCATGGTAAATCTCCCTTCAGAGGAGGAATTGCAAGAATATTTGAGGGATTTACATTTACCCTCTCTCACCAAATCTCAACAAGCTATATTAGTATCCACTATTTCTGAAGATGAGATAGGAAAGGTAATTAAATCCCTTCCATCCGATAAAACCCCCAGTCCTGATGGGTTTTCTTCTAACTTTTATAAAGTTTTTTCCAAGCAACTGATTCCCATTTTGTTACCACTTTTTCAATTTCTCCTTTCTGGTCAAGCGTCCAACCCCTCCCTTTTTGAAGCCCTGATTGTTTTATTGCCCAAGCCAGATAAGCCACATGACCTGGTCTCAAGCTACAGACTGATTTCCCTACTTAATCATGATATTAAAAGTTTAGCCAAATTACTGGCTGGTCATATGAATACAGTTCTTCCTTCTATAAAAGGGGAGGAGCAGGTAGGTTTCATGAAAGGAGGATCATCAGTCGACCACCTGCGAACTCTGGCTCACGTCTTCTTGGTCTCCAGGGATGCCGCTTTCCCAATGGCTTTGGTCTCTCTGGATGCCGAAAAGGCCTTTGACAGGGTCTATTGGAATTATTTGTTTGCAGCAATGGAGGCATTTGGTTTTCCCAGGAAATTTCGGAACTGGGTTCGCTCATTATACCTACTACCCTCAGCTAGAATTTCCTGTAATGGGGTGATCTCAAATCCGATTAAACTGCATGTGGGAACTAGACAAGGGTGTCCCTTGTCCCTGCTGCTTTTTAATATATACCTAGAGCCCCTTATTTGGAGGTTAACAAGAGCCCAGGATATCTCAGGTATTTCCCTAAATGGACATGTAGTTAAGGTGGCGGCATATGCAGATGACCTCCTGTTGCAAATAATGAATCCAGTCACATCCATCCCCACATTCTCAATATAATAGAGGGTTTTAGCAATGTTTCTAACTATAAACTTAATATAGGGAAAACTTTGGTTTTTCCTCTTAATCATAGGGTCTACAAACAAGAAGTTACCACTTTCGGGCTTGTGTGGAAGTCTGATTCCATTAAATACCTTGGAATTATTCTGACACGGAATACAGTTTGGCTTAAGCAGTTAAATTTAGACTCATTGGTCCATAAAATAGACCAAGATCTTCACAGGTGGATCCTACTTCCTCTCTCTTTATGGGGCAAGATTAATTTAATTAAAATGAATGTTTTTCCCGCCTTTTTTATCCCCTTAACGTGTTGAATATCGGGCTTCCGTTGTCTTGGTTTAAAAAAGTCCATAGTATGATTTCCAACTTTATATGGGGGTACAAAAAGTCAAGAATGGCGTTCCACAAATTAGCCACACCCAAGGGTAAAGGAGGGTTAAGACTCCCGCATATGGGGCTGTACTATTGGGCCAGCCAGGCCAATAAATATCTTAGGTGGCTGACTGCGGAGCAGCTATCAGCCCAATCCTTATATACCCCGGCCTGACTAAGAGTGGAATTAGCCATTATAAAAAAACACGGATACCTTCCCAGCGCGATGTTGTACACTAAATTAGGATCCCTTCCTGCATCATTACGTAATTCTCCCATAGCAGTATCAATCAAGGCCTACGCTCAGTTGTGCACATTTCTTAAATACGAAAATATTAAGGATTTATCTCAACCCATAAGAGGTAACCCTAATTTACAATTAGATAATAAACCCCTATCACTCAGCTGGCTTCCTCAGATAGGAGATTGTCAGCTTGAAGATTTTGTCACAGCTGATAGACAATGGTGTTCTTCAGCTGGACTCATGCACAAGTTTATGATACCTGGTATAAATATTTTTAAGATTTTCCAGCTTCGGCATCTTTTGTTAAAAGTAATTGGAGTAGTTCCACCCCCCGGAGCCCGCATTTGTTTTCAGGCCACCTTAGCGGAGCTGGCCGGTTTGCCTCACGTGGTGTCTAAGATATACAGTGTCTTATTTACGTGGGCATATCCTGACAACTTTGCCCCTGTTGCTTATTGGTCTTCCCTTTTTCCAGATAAGGAGCTAGATTGGTCCCTTCTCTTGCATAACTGTCACAACTTTTTGTTACAGGATAGACTTAGGTTAATGCAATTTAAAATTTTACATAATATTTATTATTCCCCACAGAAATTGGTCAGGTTGGGCGTTGTGTCCTCTCCGCTCTGTACAAGATGTAAGTTGCAGCCTGGGGACCTTCTTCATATCTTATGGAAGTGCCCCAAAGTTGCTTTACTTTGGACCACTATTGAACAAAGGGTTGACCCACTTTTAGGGCTTTCAGATTTCTTCACACCTGAAGTATGTCTTTTGGGGGATTTCTCTTGTATTTCAGTAGTGTGTAGGAAATATCACATGGCATTAATTTCCTTGTCTGTTAAAAAAGTGGTCCTTAGACATTGGAAAGATTCTGATAATTTGACCTATCTTGAGTGGCTCCAGGAGCTCCTCACTAACCTCAGAATGGAGAGGACCATTGCAAGTCTTTCTAACAAAATTAAGAAGTTCAATAGGATATGGGGCCCTCTACAAACCCTGTACTCCTTACAAGTTTGAAACACACGATTTTTATAGTGTATTGTGTAACTTTGTTGGTATGATGCGCTGGGATTTGGGGGGTTATGAGGGCGGGGAGGGAGGAGGGAGGATAGGGAGAGAATGAAACATTACAATATTTGAAGTCGTTTTATCTTTACTATACCAAGTGTGTTGTGGATTTGTTCTCTGTATTGAAAACTTTAATAAAAGTTGAATGGAAAAAAAAATAATTTTGAAGGTCACACCTTACACTGCTTTCCGGACTTATCATATGCCATGAGGGCCCTCAGAAAGAGATTCAATGGGGTCCGAGCCACACTCAGGAGTTTAGGGGTGGCCCACTCACTGATGATGCCGGTGTGCCTGAGGATTTTTTATGGTGGTCGTACCTTTCAATTCTCCGACCCAGAAGAAGCAGACAAAAGTGTGCAGCAAATACAGAGGGAATTTGAGGTTTCTGAAGCTGCAGCTTGCTCAGACTTGGATCAAGAGTCAGAAACTGAGGACACTTGAAGGGGGCAATATTAGAGGACTCGTGTGATAACAGTTGTTTTTTTGTTAGAGAAGTTTTCTAAGATGCGAACTACAAAAGTTAACTCTTATGAGAGCTTAAAACGTTTTCATGGACTGCCTAAAAAGACTCTAAAAGGTTCCCAACTTAATTGAGTTGTTATTAAGGAAGGTATTTTGCCTTCCTAGCATACGGATTGTTTAATAGGGGGACAGGGTTTTATGTTCCTGCTAATCAATATAGTTTTGTTACTTTTATCTCAATTTGGGCAATGTATGTAATTAATTTGGTTATGAAAGTTGTAAGAGTGTGAGGGGGCACACTAAGATCTTGATTATAACTGTTTTTTGGTACAGTGACCTAATCAACGTAGGAAGTTGAATTCCTCCTCTTTTTGGACATTATTATCTGGAGTGGCCACTTCTCTTGTAGTAGTGCATCTTTTGGGACATATTTTCAGTTTGGACCAATGTTGATATACCCCCGATTTTTGTAAATTGTTATGTCTAGACTGAGAGATTCTGTCTTTAACTATATTTTTTTATATAATGACAATTTGATGTCTGACTATTGTAATATGGACTTTTATGTTTAAGTCAAAACAATAAACATTAAGTTTAAAAAAAAAAGAACAGGTCTTCTGTGACTGATGTCAGCAGCTCTCACTTGTGCACTTTGGACGGTGACTGGCTGAGGCTGCTGCCAAGGCATTTTGGATGCCTGGCACATCAGTCATGGACATCAGTCATGGACCTCAGTCATGGATGGTTGACAGTTCTACACCATGATTTAGAGCCCAGTATCAGACCCTCATTATCTCCCAGCACAGAGGGTTGGAATGGGTCCCCCTTATTTGCTGAGGAAGTAGACCACACTGAGGTTATCTGACTGCACCAACAGAGGACCTGGAGAGAGATGGCTATAGAAGGCCTGTAAGGCATACAGAACTGCCCACATTTTTAAAACATTTATGTGGAGGTGAGCCTCAAAGCGGCACCAGAGACCCTGGGTCTGATAAGGGCCTAGATGGGCTCCCCAACCCAGACCCGAAACATCTATGATGAGGATATGTTGAGCAGTGGGGATAAGAAAGGGGAACCCCTTGAGGAGATTGGCTGGGTCCATCCACCAGTGAAGCACTTTGTTCATTGTCAAGGAAACAAGGGCCAACTGATCTAAATCATCTGAGCACTGATCCCAATGAACCCTGAATGTCTACTGTGGAATCCTCATGTGCAACCTGGCCAGAGGGACAGTCACAATGGCTTCAGCGATGAAGCCTAATAGCCTGACGAATCCTCTGGCTGGAACATGCCAGCTCTGAGCCACGTCCTGGGCCTGGGCAATAAGGCGGTCCGCCCTGTCTTGAGCAAGGAAGGCCTTGCCCAGGGTAAAGTTCAGGACTTCCCCTATGTATTAAAATCTCTGAGAAGTGGTCAGCACAGACTTGGGCTGATTCACAGTAATGCTCAAGGAGTGGAACAACTGTAGGATGTGTTCTAGAATCAACAACAGAAGCTCCCTCAACTGGGCCTTCAGTAATCAGTCATCCAGGTATGGGAACACATAGAGGCCTTCACATCAAATCGCTGCTTCCGCAGCTGCTAAGCACTTGATAAAGACCCGTGGTGCAGAGCATAAGCCAAAGAGCATACCCTGAACTGGTAATTCTCCCCCTGGAACAGGAACCGCAGATAGCGCCTGTAAGGGGGCAAACCATGATTTGCAGATAGGCATCCTGCATATCGAGGGAGCATAGCAGTCACCCTGCTTGAGCAGTGGGTGAAGACCATGCAAAGTGACCATCTGGAACTTTTTGTACTGGATAAAAAGGTTCTGTTCCTTGAGGTCTAGAATGGGCCTCAAGTCCCCTGTTCTCTTGGGAACCAGAAAAAACCTGGAATAGAACCCCTTGTTCCTTTGCTGCCTGGGCACTGGTGCTATGGCCTGATTGCACAGCAAGGTGAGGACCTCCTCCCTGAGTACCTCTGTGTGGTCTGGAGGATAAAACATGGGGACTGGGGGAACATCTGGAGGCTGTTCCAGAAGCTTGAGAACATGTCCCTGTTCGATTATCTGCAGGATCCAAACATCTGTTGTGATGGTTCTCCACTAAGGCAAATGAAAGGAGCCTGCCTCCGACCACCACCTCCTGACTCAGGGAAGGAGGAGGGGGGGGGTCCGGCAAGGAGTCAGGCAGAGACTGAACCAGTGGCTGGGGCTGCACCTGCTGCCTCTCAATTGCTTGGCCAAGGGGCCAGTGGAGGAAGAGGGAATAGGCAAGGCTGAGCTGGCTCTGCGTTTACCTTGAAGCTTGCCTCTGGGACCCGACTTGCTGGAGGCCTTCCAAAAGGAGGACCGTGGTCTACTCCTGGGCTGAGTATAATATAAGGAGTAGACAGACCGAATGGCCCTACCAGAATCCTGCAGCTCGGTAATAATGTCCTGCACATCTGGACCAAACTGTTCGTGACCCACAAAGGAGGCATTTAACACCTTTTGTTGGATGTCATTGGCAAAGATAGAAACCTACAGCCAGGAGTGCCATCTGAGGCAAATGCCAGAGGCAGCTGCCCTGGCCATCATGACAGCCATATCATAGGTGGCTCTGAGGAGGTGCTTGCTGACATCCTCTGAGGCCTGGAGTACCTTAAGAAGCTCCTGCTTGTGAGAACTCCAGTCGCTTTGCCCTTCCTCCAAAGGGTATTTTCACACTTAAGATAAGCCAAATAATTGGCACTCTGAAGGCGAAGGGTGGATGAGGAAAAAGTCCTTTTGCCCAACAGATCCAACCTTCTGGATTCCGGGTCAGGAGGCAGGGAACTAAAGTGTTTAGGGGCCTTAGTCCTGTCATAAGCAGCTTCAGTGACCACAGAGTCAGTCTCAGGCTTGGCTGCATAAAAGGACAACCCTTGAGACACCTGATAAAGCTTGTCGGCCTTCCTAGGCATGGCTGGCACCATACTGGGCCTGTGCCAGGTTGCAGTGGCTGCATCCTTTAAAGCTGGCAGCAAGGGAGGAATAATCTTAGGTGGAGACTCAGGGATCTCCAGAAAGTCCACCAGATTCCTCCTGGTTTCATCCTCCTCCTCCTTCTCTTTTTGGAAACCCACTGTGGAGGACAGCTGCTTCATGACATTGAAAAAGGAAGGGTCCTCAGTGGGGACCTGGAAATGTGCTTGGCAGACTCCTGACCTCCTGAGGAGATAGTGGACTTGTCAGAGGTATCCACATCAATTTCCTCCTCCTCCTTTTCCTCAGGGAGGATAAGATCAGGATTGTACTCCTTTTTGACATCAGTCTGCTCTGGAGCAGCAACCGACGAATGCCGCGCTGACGACTCTGTAGGGGGCATGGGGTGAGAGGGTCTAACAGACATTGATGCCGAAACAGCTGACAATGGCATGGGTGGCTACGGCCTGGGCCCTGACACTAGCTGCTGAATAAGAGAAGTAGTAAGGGAGGTTAGGATGATATAAATGTTAACAGCAGGGAAGGGAACTCTCATCGACACTAGCGTCAATGGAGGGAGTGCGAGGCCCTGGTGCAGCGATAAACTGCTAACTGAAGAAGTAATGGTTAGGCCCGGCACCTATAGACCTCGAGGCTCATTAGATGTTGATGGCAGGGTAGGGACCAACAGCCCTTCCACTGCCCTGTGACAGGCCAGAGAGGAATCCACTGTGGATGGTCTAGAAGAAGCAGAGGCCTGCACAGGACAAGGCGCCAGTGACGGAGCTGTTGATGAGGCGATCCTAGGAGAATAAGATGAAGAATCCAGCGTGGACCGGGATTGCCCACATGGGGAGCGGTGCTTAGGCCATTCCTTATCCTGTTCACAGTGATTCCTTGAGGATTTGTCCTGGGCTTTGGCATCCTGCAGCATGTGGAAGACACCAGCGGCTGGGCAGCGGGGCCACAGAGGACCCTTGCTGTCCGCTGGCTACCTGTTGCTCTATGAGGAACTTCTTCAGAACTTTTTTCATTGGCACCGGGTGGTGAGGCAAGGATGT
Organism: Neoceratodus forsteri; assembly: GCA_016271365.2. Taxonomy (NCBI): domain Eukaryota; kingdom Metazoa; phylum Chordata; order Ceratodontiformes; family Ceratodontidae; genus Neoceratodus; species Neoceratodus forsteri. The sequence continues at coordinate 682,993,684 of JADMNL010000022.1, read as the reverse complement.
TATTTGTGGCTAGGCCCAACACAACAGACACAGAGCTGGTGTTCATCAGTAGAAGAGATCTTCTTTCCGTGGTGGCAGCAACAGAAAAGAGCTGACGAAGGAGTAGTTCTCAACATGCAAAGGAGAAAGGAATCACTTTTAAATGAAAATAAATTGATGACAAACAAAAATAACAAGTACGTGAAAATGACTGTCAAACTGAGCGACAAAGCTTCTGCTGAGTCCATGCGCGAATGGTCGATGGTGGGAAAGAACTGAGGAAGGAGTGGGGCTGCCCATGCTTTTATAGGGTGTGTGATGTTGGAACCTGATGTTAGCATGGGTGGTCCCTAGTAGACTGGTGTGATGACAGAGATATCCCCAAGTAAGCTCATCATTCAGCGCCCTCCTGCCAAACCCAATTTGTGATGTCATCGGGTCCCATAGCTTTCCCCACTTGCATTTTCTTTGATTCCTTTGCAACACCTTTTATATCCATTAACAAATAATTTGATATACCCATTCCCTAGCTTGATTTGTGTTCAAGGGAATCAGTTTCTTATTCACATTACAAAATGCCTCATTTATTGAAGTAATAAATTCCTCGCTGCTCCCATCAGAATTACAAGTTTGGTGCCACTTGTCTATATTTTTACCACTGTTCCCTGATCCTAAGAATTTCTTTGTATTTTTCTACCGATTTCTTGGATCAGACTTTCTCAAATTCTCAGTCTTATTTTGATAATGCCTTGTTCTTAGTCTCTTGCCTTCCCTAGCTACTTTATTCCTCAACTGGTTAAATGTTACTGTATCATTCTACTTTAAAGCAGCTTGCCTCTGATGGATTACTTCTTTGTAATCATCCGCTATCCACGGCTTGTCCCCCAGTCCTGATTACCTTCACAACAGGTGCAATGCAGTCCATCACTTCATTGCGTTTTTCCTGCTACCTTATTCCATGTCTCATTTGGGTCATTTCCTGAAAACCAGTCAGAGTTCAGTTCGTAAGTTAAACAGCTTAATACACTGTACTTCTTCTCACCTGTCCAGTTCCTGCACGTTTGGGCCTCATGTTCATCACGCTTTTTTGGCCCCTTTAAGAAACTAGGTACAATCAAGACAGTTTTGTGATCAGAGGCTCTGATCTGGGGAAAGATCCTGTGGGATTCTGACCAACCATTCATACATGTTTGTAACTACAACATCTAATACGCTATTTAATCTAGTTCCTTTGGTAATATTTAAGTTTTTCCTTGCATCACCTTACTTAAGCAGTAACGACTGATCTGGTGGTCATTTCCTGGGGATTATTATTTTATTTATTTGGTTTTTGATAACTGGTTAAATATGCTAGACAACAATGTGCCTAGTTTCAGGCATGACCCGGGAGATTACAATTCACAAGAACAGATAATGATTTACATTCCACCAGAACAGAAAAAAATTCACAAGGCACACACACAAGACCAGGATACAGTACATAAATGTACATCATAGCAATAACAGCACATTTCAAAAGGCTTTAATAGTGGTAGATTTCATTTCACGAGAGCAAATAGTAATTTTAAAGGCACAACACAAGGGTGGATTATAATTTATAGCGATAGTAGCACAATACAAAACACTTACATAGTAGCAAGTTACAGGTTTACAACGTGCTTTGTAGTGACAGTAGCATATAGCATAATTCAAACAGGTGGACACAGGAGATTTTACATGTGACTGAATTAAACAAGCAGTTGTTCAGCAGCTGTACAGGGAGACTTAAGGACTTTAAGAAAGGGGGTTGCCCTCCATGGGGACAATGTAGTGCCATGAGGTTGGGGACAGAAGTGTCTACTTGTCAGTGGAGGGGGGGGGTTGAGGTGACTGAGCAGCCAAAGATTCCTCTGGGTATAGTGACTCAGAAATAGGTTGAGATAGGTTATGAAGGCAGCGGGTCAGATTGGGGAGTCAAGGGGTCATGGGGTTGGAAACAGTTGCAGATTGTGGATTGGAAGAGATGGGCTTTGAGGGCTGATTTAAAGGACAGGGTAGAGTTGGAGCCACGAACTGTGTGAGGAGGTGATTTTCAAAGCTTAGGTGCAAAAGATAAGAAGGCCTGTTCACCCATTTTAGTAGTGCACCTAGGAATGGCAAGTTGGATGGGATCGCGAGATCTGAGGGAGTAGGTAGCACTTGTGCTATGAAGGTGTGGGATGGAAATAGCAGGAGAGGAGGACTGTAATTACTTAGTTGCTTATGGATAAAGCATCCTAGATTAAAGGATCGTGATGCTGAGGGGGATAGCCACTCTAAGGAGTTGTAGCATGAGCAGTGGTGGGTGAGGCATGGGGGTGAGAGGGCAAAGTGGTAAATGTTGTTATAAGTGACATCCCACTTGTGCAAGGATCCTGAGGGGGTGTTGGAGATGAGGAGGGACCTGTGCTGTAGGCAGGGGAGGAGTAGGCCCTAGGCAGTGGTCCTTTGGGTGGGGGGTGTGAGAAGTTACTTAAGGTGGTAGACCATCCCAATGCAAGTGTTGGCGGCTTTACATTGATTTGTGATGTGGAGGTGGAAATCTAGACAAGGGTCTAGGGTGATGCCTAGGTACTTGAAATCCTTGACTGTGGAGAGAGGGGAGCCATCACTGCATCTGATATCTAGGGGGAGAGTTCAGGAGCCTCAATGGCTACAGGAGCCAAATAGCATCACTTAATATTTTGCAGCATTGAGAACCAAGTTGTTATCCACAAGCCATTTTTGTATGAGTTTGAAATCCATATTTAACTGGGAGTTTATGTGCTGGGTGCTTTGAGCGCTATGATGGAGGGTTATATCATCAGCATACATAACAATTACGGAGGAGGTGGAGACAGTGGGGAGATGATTTATGAAAAAGGAAAAAAAGAGTGGGCCGAGGATGGACTCCTGGGGAACACCACGGGTGATGGGCAATTTGTGAGAGAAGGCTGTGCCAAACTTGACAAACTGACTGCGCTCAGACAGGTAGTTAGCAAACCATGAGGTAGCGTGGGGGATGAGCCTAGGGCAGCTAATTTCTGAATGAGAAGGGAGTGGTCAATGAGCTTGAATGCCTTGGATAGGTCTAGAAAGATGGCCCCAGTGAACTGGCCTCGGTCCATGGCAGTTTTTAAATCATTTGAGAACTTGACAAGGGCGGTTGATGTCCTATGGCCCTTGCAGAAACCATATTGGCAAGGTGTGAGGAGGTTTTGACAGTCAAGATAGCCTGTAAGTTGGGAGGCAACTATTTTCTTGAGGAGCTTGCCCATGAGGGGCAGAAGGCAATGGGACGATACTGAGATAAGTTATTAGAGACCACTTTTTTGGAATAGGGACTACCTTCACTACTTTCCAGAGCATTGGAACTGTGCTGGTGGTGAGGGATAGATTGTAGATGTGGACAATGGGGATGGTGAGGTACTGGGCCCCAAGTTTTAGAATTTTGGTCTCAATCCCGTCAGGTCCAGGGGCAGCATTCAGTGGTAGAGATTTAAGGAGATGCAGGAGTCACCCGTGAGACAATTTTTAGGTAGAAAGGGGATGGGTTGTGGGGGTGAGTGTCCTGGGTGGGGGGATGTCGAGATGGGAAGAGGAGAGAGCAGTAAAGTGGGCATTGAAAGTATTGGCTGTTGTAGGGGGTTGTTGCAGTGGGAGTTATTTAAGCAATAAGGCACGACAAGGTGTGTGTTATCTGAATACATCACTCCTGGGGTGGGTTGAAGCACGAGGCGAAGCCGAGTGCTTCCACCACCCCAGGAGTGACGTTATTACACAAGATAACACACACCTTGGAGTGCCTTATTGCAATTATACAATGGCTCGATGTTATACAAAACAAAAATAAAAATACAAATGTTTTTAGTAGATTTTTAGTAAAAGAGAAGAGGGAAAAAAAGATGCTGGTCAGGCTCAGGAGCAAGCAGACCTAATGCTAATCAATGACAGTGATGTTATACTGCAATATCATCACTGTCTCAGGCACACACTGACCAATCAGAATTCAGGAAATTTCCTTGCCATTGTATAATAATGATCATTTCATTGGTTGAGGATTGAGAGGGAGCATCCAGTAGCCCTTTCAAGTGACCCCAGAATCTTCTAGGGCTGCCTGCTGAGGCAGTGAACTTAGCTTTTCAAAAAGAGCTTTTTGCATGCTGGGTGTCTCTTTTGCAGCAATTCCATAGAGAACAGTAGTTTTGACAGCCCTAGGAATCAGAAGATGTCTTGTAGGCATGCCAGAGGCTATCTCTTTCCTTATAAAGGGAGAGGAGGTCACTGCAGAGCCAGGGGGTGGCAGAGGCCCAACCCTCCTCCTCCTGGTGATTGGAAAAAGCCTGTCTTGTAGCTTGGAGATGTGTAAGTGGAAGATTTCCAGAGCAGCGTTTACATTGGAGGTAGCTAGTAGGAAGGATCAGTCGATGAGCAGCAGTTTAGCTCCAAGTGTGGCAGAGTCAAGGCTGGCAAAGTTTCTGAAAGGGAGGACTCTGAGAGGAATATTTGGGGGGTGGGCTTTCCAGATGCAGTAGGTGGGGGAGTGATCACTGATGGAGCCTGGTAAAATACTTGACTCTGTGATCAAGTCGAGATGGTTGGTGAGCATCCAGTTTAACAGAGTGGAGGATGTGCCTCTTGGGGAGGATCGCGTTGAATCTGAGATAATTTGGGAGAGGCAGGCTGTACTGATAAGCAGTTCATAGGAGCTCTGCTTTGAGCTAAACCAATCAAGATTGAGATCACCCATTACAATAATGTTGTGTTGGCCAACAGAGGGTAGGATGGAGTTGATGAGGGCAGTGAGTCCTGTGGTGCCACCTTTTGGTGGGCTGTATACACATATTATGTGTAGTTTTTTGGCATGGCCAGTGGAAAGTGTGGCATGTAGGAATTCGCAGGTGGAGGCATTGCTGGTAAGATGAGGGCCATGATCAGGTTGAGGTGGGACTGAAAGTAGATGAGGAGACTGCCTCCATGCTTGGTGGAGGGACGGTCGAGCTGGAGAAAGGATTAATGAGGGAAGCTGCAGAGAGGATCAGGGGTCGAAGACTTGAGCCATGTTTCAGAAATCCCGAGTATGTCAGGGGAGTAGTGTGTTGTCCAGGCTTCAAGGTCAGTCTTGTTTGGTATGAAGCTGCAAATATTCAGGTGACCAATTTTAATACCTTTGTGGCCATCCTGTGGTGGGAGAAACAGGGGATCTGGGTTTGTCTCCATGTCACCGGCTAGGGAGCAGTACAGGAAACAAGTCCACAGGGTGGTGTGTTTTTTGGAGAAATACCAGGTGGGGCAGCTAGGGGGTGTTTCTTTTTGTATGTGGGCAACTGTAGCAGCTTCAGCTTGAAGTATAATAGGACAGAACAGTGTGATGTTAGCTGAGATGCAGCCAGTAAGTTTGAGAAGTAGAAGTCATTGGGGATGGGGGGGGGGATGCGTAGGGTAGGTGACAAGTGGTAGTAGAGAGTCTGTCAGAGCGAGAGATCGGAGAAGGAGTCCAAGCACCAGAGTGGATGTTAGTGCTTGTCTAGTGGACAGGGTGGGCATGGTTAAGGATGAGGATGGAGGTGCTGAGAGAGAGCTGGGAAGTGTGTATGCCAATCAGGTCGTTTTGGATAGTGGGTTGATCTGGTTCCCTAGGGATTAAAATGATTTGCCACAGAGAGCGGATCCTGAAATGAGTTAGATGATAGGAAGAGGAGCCTGAGCAGCCAGGAATTACAACTATGCAGACAAGCTACCACTAAAAGCAGTGCTGTCTAGCCAATGGCAGAGTTAGGAGAATGTTTTAAGGGAAGGTGGTAACAGCGTTGCAATACCACATGTAACCACAGAGGGTCCAATGGATAACATAAGGTTTTAGAATAGTTTACTCTAGCTGGCTGAGTGGCCTAGTGGATGGTGCTGGTGGACTGGGTCCCGGGTTCGAAACCCATAATAAAATAGTACCACACAACCAAAGTTAGGTAACAGGGTTAAAGGAGGGATGGAGAGTATTATACAGTCAGTCTTATATAACTGTGGTTTGGATCTTAAATTGTTATCCCACAAGGAGATATACTCAGTGGCGACCTCTAGAAGTGCAGCATAATAAGCTGCTAATGGGGATTTGGGATGATATGAATATGATGTGCTGGTCACGTGGACTATCCTACCTATAAGCTGAATGCCCTTTGACCGAGAGCAGGTCGGGTGAATAATACAACATTTTAGCCTCACAGTCTTGTGGAGTATGGTCTGCTCAGATGCCTCATACCTGGCTGGGGAAAGTGAGAGCTGCACCAACAGCTGCTGGGAAGTGTCGGCTTCTGAGAGGATTCACTTCGGGTGATAGCCTGGCTGGGAAAGGTGAGAGCTGCACTGGCAGCTGCTTGGAAGGGTTGGCATCTGAAAGGATTCACTTTGGAGTGAGAGCCCAGCTGGGGAAGGTGAGACATGCGCTGGCAGCTGCTGGGAAGGGTTGCCACAAAGTCGTTAATGCCCACGAAACAAACACCAGGGAGCTCGTTATTGCTATTATGAGGCTGTTTTTTGAAATAGCAATATTTGTTAGTTATATATATTTTTTTCTCAGTGCGGAATGGGCATGTGACCTTTTTATGTGTAAAGTAGGTTGCGTGTCATACGGTCACGTCATGATGACGTGTGTGCACGTCCACCGACCTGGCATGAATTATGCTGGTGGTCAGACTACGGGAAAGATGTGAATTTTTATTTTTGGGTCTCTGTGTATACAAATGGGTTAGATTTTAGTGGATTGCCTGCTTGGAGGTTTTTTTTTTTCGGTACAGAAACAAACAGAAACCATGGCAACTCAGAAGTGCAGCCAAATTCCGAATCAGTGAAAGCAGTTTCTGAATCGGCCAAAAACCAGAGGATGTTACTTCAGTCACCAGGGCAAAGCATGTTTCATTCTCTGACCTGATTTCAGAAGCTAATTTCACTAATTCTGGATCTGGTGCACTTTTTACTCGCCACGGTTTCTGTTTCTTTTTTTACCGTGCAAAGCTGTCACCACGAACTCCTGGGTGACATGGAAATCTGTGTGTGTGTTTGTGTTCCCGGTGCAGCGATTTAATATCCTATGGTTCTGTGAGGCGGCCGCTTGTGACACTGGCACATCTGGATAGGTCATTAACTGGCCATTAATAATCAATCCAGTAACCAATCAATGAGCTGGAATGGGTCATGAATAATTAATTAGCCTTATAATCAATGGTAACTTATTTGCATCCCCCATGATTATTAAATTACAGACTGGATGTCTCTGAAACACTGCATCAATACACTTATGTAGATAACTTACCATGTCTTGTTTATAGTTTGAGGGAGGGTGGTAAAAACACCGCAGAATTAAAGGCCTACCTCCTCTTGATAGATTTGGCATTTTAACTTCAAACCATATAATTTGATATTTCATATTTTGCAGTTTGGCCAAGCGCCTGTACGGCATACATTCATGCAGGTAGCATGCAACCCTACCTCCCTTCTGATCAATCCACTGTAATCTGTGTACCCTAAAATTTTCCACATGGGTAGCTTTTGGGGGGGGGGGGCAAATTAGAACACCACATCTCAGTAATACATGCCACCTGAACTTGATTCTGTTTAAGTACAATGTTCTGTTCATCAGTTTTTTCCACTTAATCTTTTTATTGAAGTTTCAGAACATCATACAATGCAATACAGAAGAAAGCATCAGTGAGAACGAGTAAAAATACAAGCATTTAAACAAAGGAGCTGCTAGTACAACATTGTTGCCGTTAATGGCATATAATATGCAGTGCCACATCATACAACTATAGAAACAAAACAGGTGCAACGTAACAACAACAATCAGAAAAAAACTATCATAACATACTGCAAGAGGGTAGATGCTATATCCCTATGGGTTTCAGTAGAAAGGGTTCATTACAGAAAGTAAATCCCGTGGACAACAGATGAGGGAAAGAGGAGAAACTACTCACAGAGGCCACTGAGATGACTAGGAAACTGAACTTAAAAGGGTGAGTGAGCTATGAGGTAGGCCCCTGGCTGGGGCACTGAGTGTGACCTAGGAAGGAGGTAGGAAGAAGTAGGCTGCTGGTTAACTAGGATCTGCAGCTTATCCATTAGGTAGGGAAATGGGCAGACTGGGTGGGCCAAGCGGTCCTTATCTGCCGTCAAAATCTATGTTCTATGTTTCTATGTTTCTATGTTTCAATGACCTGGACCCTGGCTCAACTGGTAACATAAGGGGAAGTCCAAAAATGGCTTCCAGACAACAGTGAAGTACTTCAGCGTGCCTGCTTTGGCATGGAATGGCCGTTCAAGGGCAGTGAGTTGGTCCACTGCAGGAAACCAGGCCACTTCATTGGGCAGTTCTGGTGATTTCCAGTGAAGAAGAAGGAGCATCTTGACTATGATGCTGACAGTCACAAGTTATTGCAGTGTGGCAGAATGTTTGGGAAGAGGTTCCGAAGGGATCCCTAGGAGGAGGAGTGGGCCTCCAAGGAGATCTGAGAACCTACTACTATAGTGCATGTTTGCTTGATGTTCTGCCAATAGTCCTGTATTAGAGGGCAGTTCCATAGGTTATGAGACAGATGGGCTTCTGGCTGGAAACATCACCAGCACCAGTTGTCCAGTAGCACTCCTCTCAATTTGAATGCTGCGGGGGCATCACACACCTTAGGTGTGTATTAAATTCGTGTAGTACACTCCAGACCATGCATTATTATCTGTAAGGTACACATAGTACATTTTTATTTTATTTTTAGAAATGAGTCCCCTGAAGAAGCCCAATAATTGGATGAAATGTTGGAGTAGATTTGAATAAAAGAACTTGAATACAGAATCACTGATTTTTGCACTTCTTTTTCAAAAAATGTGGCTGAGCTCCCCAGACCCATAAATTTTCAAAGGACCAATTATGGGAGCCAAAAGGGGGTAGCATACTGAATTTTAGAATTGGATGAGGAGTACGATTACTTACAGCAACAGTGGACTTTTTTTGTGTTAGTGGTCCCCTCAGGGAGGGTTATCATCTCTCAGTCTTGTCACGTGAAGCCTAATGGCAGGGCAGGGCAACGAGGCAGGCAGGGCTTCGGGTGCATCTTGGTGTGGACTTGCAGTTCTTTTTGGGTGGGTGGGTGCCGCAACTCCTTCTTTCATCGCACCCAGCCAGTTACTAGACATTGGGGGCTGGATGGATTAGTTAATCAGGAGGACACACAGACACAGTGCTGTGGCAAGAGGAGACTTGACCTGGACTGACTAGTAGGAGGGACCCCAGGCCTGTCGTCAGCAGCAGCCAGCTGAAAGAGGTACTAGTAAGAAGGAAGAATTGGCAGGCTACCTAAATGTCAGAGATGGGGAAGGGGGGAGGGCTGGAATATGTTACTCTATTGCCTTGTTTGAATATGTTTCTCCTCCTCACTGCGGCGGGTGGGAAAAAGTTTCAACATTTTACAGGTTAATGAAATTGGATTTAGAATTGGGTTCTGATCCTGCATCCAATTTCAAAGTTATTTTTTTTTTTGCATTTGGAGTTTTGGACCTAAAATACCGAAATTCTGAAGACCAAAGAATGCTCGGAATCTGATTAATCCAATTCTGTCGAATGGATTCTGAGCAACCCTAGGTGAGACCAGTTTGATAATAATTTGCATCTTCTGTATGGGCAGACATGGATTTAATAGTACCCATACAAAACCAGGTGCCCCTGAGCCCAGGATAAGGCACCAACACCACAGGGTGCACCTTTATTTATCTATTTAAAGTTGATAACTGGGAAAGGTACATTGAGCCAAGGTTCAATTCCAAGTGCGACCAGGGGGAAGGAGGTACAGGAGGACATGAAAACAATAGCATTATAGTACAATCGCATGAGAGTAGCAGACTAGGAACCTAATACAATAAACACTAAGAATATCTTAGAAGCCTGGTTCCTTCAAACATTACGTCACTCAGATAGTGCTTTTGTGGATCCTACTACTATCTGTCAGATAGTGCTGGTATCCTACCTAGGATCCTTCCAGAAATCCTACTAAAGACAGATGTAGGATCCGTGGTCAGATAGCGATGGATAATAGGTCAGATAGCAATGTATCCTAGTTAGGATCCAGGGATCCTAGGTCAGAGCCAGGGATCCTAGGTCAGATAGTTAGGATCCGAACTGGATCTGTTGCTAGGATCCACAGGATCCACAATGTTTGTTGCTAAGATCCACAGGATTCACAACATTTGAAGGATCCATGGTCTGATAGCACTGCTATCCTACCACAGCAACTATCTGGTCAAATGGGAGGTATCTGTTGGTATCCTATTTCTAGGATACTGTCTGAGCAACAATATTTTAAAGACCATGGGCCAGAGTCCAAGAAGAATGTTGCAACTCGCTGGCGTATGCGAGTTGCGACATTCGCCGCTATGCCAGGGACCCTAGGTCACATTCCAAGAGCGGCAGGGTCCCGGCACTTGCAACATGCGGGTTACGCCATGCAGCGGCATATGCCACAGGCATGGCTTAGACATCTCGCATGTCACAAGTAACGGCCAGCTACCGGCAGCCCCCTGAAGCCCCCCCACCCCAGAACACCATGGCACACACACCTGGGGGCATGGGGGGCAGGACAGGTGGCACAAGAGTTTGGGGGGGTACGCCGGAGAACAGACCCCCAGGGGTCCCCGACATCTGGGGCGTGGGGAGCAGGGCTATGCTTGTGGGAGCACGGGGGCATATTAGCGCCATTATCAAGGCACGAAGGGGTGGGCAGCCAATGGATAGCACTGTCAGATGCCCCTTAGAGCAGCTCTGGGCTGCTGTAATGTAGCGCTGCCAGTGCGGCTCTCATAATCGTGCTAGTGGGTTATGGCAGCCACCCTCCTGGAATAGGGCACAGTTGCTGCTGTAACCCGCCCTTGCGCCATATCGCTGTGGGCTATGGTATAGTGGGTGGCGTATCCTGCGGTTGTCATAGCCCACAGCCAACATGGCACAAGGCGCCTCTTGGAATCCGGGCTGGCGTACAGGCATGTCGTAAGTTGCGAGATACACCAAGGGATTTGGCATATCTTGGCTTATGCCGGCATACCCGATCTTGGAATCGGGCCCCATGTTTCCTGGTTGGTTAACTCCCTGTACAGTTTATAGGCCTCCTCCTCATTACAGGCAACCACTCCAGTCTTTGAGTTGTCCACAAACTTGGATAACCAGATGTCTGTACTACACTTCATTGAAGAGACATATATGTTGAATAATACTGGTCTATGGACAGATCCCATGTGGCACCTCACTGGTAACATCTAGCCAGTCTGATGCCCCCCCCCCCCCAAACCTGCACTCTCTGTTTCCTTCCACACAACCAGGAACTTATCCAAGCAACAATGCTAGTATTTAAAACTATTTCTAACAATATTCTGACCAGCTCATTCTGTGGCACAATGTCAAATGCCTTGCAAAAAGCCAAAAAGATAACATCTACTGGAGGATCTTTAACAAGTGAGTGACTGACACCTTCAAAAAACTTCAGGAGGTTAGTTTGACAGGATCTCCCCCTTGTGAATCCATGCTGGGTTACATCTGTCAGATCTGATTCCCTGATGTACTTTTTAATGTATTCTGTGATTATACCCTCCAGCACTTTTTCTATTGTTGACATCAGACTCACAGGGCAGTAATTCCCACTCCCAGCAGCCTTTCTGCTGCTCGACTTGTGGATGGGCACAATTATTTCAGTGCTAGCATTCCAGTTTACACCTTTCAGTATATACTCTTTCAGTCTCACTTTGAAAGATTTGAAATTGTGACTTGGGTGCAGTTTTGTTTGGGTGTCTCCATTCACATTGTCACCCAGGATGTCACCCACTACTTTCCATACCTAGCAAAAACTACACCCTCTCTGAAATTGTTTCTGTTTATTATTTTACTTGGCAAGGAGTTCCAAAGGTTCACTACTGTCTGGGTAAAAAAAGTACTGGTTTTGATAAGTGTGAAATTATTTAGCAGTAAGGCATCGTTAATTAATTCCTGATTGTTACCCCATTCAGATGCTGAAAGAGGGTACCCAGAGCTTATTATTGTCCAGATAGTAATCTGCTCACCACAGGAGTCCCATGTAGTAAACCTGATTATACAACGGCAAGAAAGAATGCTAACCTCTGATTGGCCTGTTTGGGTCTAGACTTGTGATGTTATGCCAGCGTAACATCACGAATCTAGTCCCAGCACCCACATGGCCGAATGACAGCAATAAAAAAAAAAATCACTGCACATGCCATCGTTACCCACTCTTCTATCAGTGAAAGCGGCTTTGAAGCATTCCCCACTGTTATGCAAGTAGCCTGATTGCAGTTGTGGCAAGCTTTGGCTTCATACCAGTGTTAATCCTTCCCTCCCACAACACAGAAAATAGCCAAAATAAAACCTGCAGCCCTCACACATTTCCCCCCCAAATCCCCAAACTTTACCATTTCCTTCATGGATCGAGCATGCCCAGTGAGGATGGAAGCAAGTGCTTCTTTAAATGGTCGTCACTCGGCCGTTTTCATAATGCTCGCTTGCTCGTCAGTCACTTTCTTCTGTTTTATTTTTAAGTCTACCTTGTAAAAGGCAGAAACATTCTGCCTCTCTACCTCTTTTTCTGTTGTTTTGCAGACATCCTCACACCGACGACAGTGGGTGGTCGCTCACAAGAGTGTGTGAGTGGGGGGAGGGGCACCTCTGCTTGTAAGACATTTCATCTAAAACCACTGCAGGAAAGGTTAGTCATGCTCTTTACATTAACACACACACACACACACACACACATACTCTGCCGTAAGACTGACAAAAAAAATTAAAATAAAAAGACAGTGTAAAATCTGCCATTACGAGTACTACAGACATCTCCTGCCTTAGTAGGCATGCACTAAACCTCCACTTCTAGCACTTCTCTATCGGCAGCAATATTTGTGATTAAGATTGCAAAGCAGGTTTTTTTTCTCTCTCCTCCCAGGGCAGGCAGTGAGACCTTTGGGGGAAAAGGGAGAAGGCACAAACAACATCCAACCAATAAACAGGGGCTAAAGAAGAAACTCACTGCTACAGAACAGCAGCATCTAGTGGCCAAAGCAAAAAGATGAACTTTGTTTTAAACAAATATGCTTCTACAGTCCCTAAAAATACCATAAAACTGACTTAACTTTTTTGTTTCATCTTTTTTAGTATTTGTTATAAAAAAATTAACCATTGTATGATGGGAATAATGTACTCCAGGGTGTGTGACGTGCTGGGATAACGTCACCTCTCTGGTATTGGACACACTTGGTCTGCGGCCTCATGCTCAACCACCCGAGGCATGACGTTATCCCAGCCCGACACACACCCTGTTGTGCATTATTCCTTTAATGGAATACAGCCCCTTAAAACAAAGCACAACACAACCTAGCCTTGCTCTTGTAACATTTTTTTAAACTGAAACAGTTTTAACCCTTTATGGCTGCCTGATGAATGTGTCAGAAATATTCCCCAACTTGGTCACATATCTATGTTACATATCTAGGTCTATGTTACAACATCAGTATTAATATTACTATTACTTTAGTAATTATTTCACCCCTTCCTCATTCTGATACTCAGGACTACCATGGCTGTACCCTTTCTCCAGTTTGGGAGGGGAGGTAAGCTCCTTGGTCAGCTGGCAGGGAGATGTCGAATGCTGGTTGACCTATAACCACTCAGCTGTTGCCAGAGTATGACTCAAGGGCTTGCACATCACTGACATCAACAGCAGTCTCACAGGTAAATCCATTGCTCCACTAGGGTCAGGCCAACTATTTAAGCAATAAGGCACAACAGGGTGTGGGTTATTGGGGGTTTACGCCACGCCTTGTGTGGTGTGTCACGAGGCGCAGCCAAGTGACTTAACCACACAAGAAGTGGGTAAACCCCCAATAACCCACACCCTGGAGTGTCTTATTGCGATTATACAATGGACCCATGTGTAAAATGTGTTTAATTATGTTGTTTTATAAATGCATTTCCTCAGCCGTTGGTAATGCAGGATTTACCAATGGTTATGTGACATGTTTTGACCAATGAGGTTACAGGATTTTCACACACCATTGTATAATTAACAGCTATGCACGTGAAAATTCTAAGTTCCATTCAGACCCAGCAGGAAACAACAATAACACACTGGAACATAAAAATATTGGTCTTTAGTGTAGCTTTTAAAGCAGGTATGGACTCCATTATCTGACTCTTAAGTGGCAGGAAGTTCCACAGGCTAGTGTAGAATGAGTGAGAGCCCTTAACCTGCAAAAAAAACTAACATGCACAGAGTGAACACACAGCAGGTACTAAAAAGCTGAATGAAGGCTACAAATGGGCACACAACTTAAAGGGACACTGTCAACCCCAGAAAGTTTTTTTTCTGATCCATACTGTTTTATACATATTTTAGATTCTCCCCATGTTAGAAATCGTTGTGTGGTGTTTATTTGTTCATATGATAAATGGAAAATTATATTTTTAAAGTTTTTGGTTGATCCGCCATACAAGTGTTACCACACTGACTTGCAGGTTTGTTTTTTTTCTTCTCACACTGAAAATGCGCCGTGCGCCTCCTGCTTTAAACGTGCATGATCCCGACCCTCCTGTTTTGCATAGTGTCAGTCACTGGAGCCCTGCTTTCTCTTGAGCTGACATGGGCGGTCAATTTTGAAGTATGAATGTATGCACTTTTCTATATGTGTGTCCTTGTCTATACTTTATATTTTGATAAATATTTTCTTGTTGTCCTGAGTCTCATTGAATTCAGTGCAGCACATTGTTGAATGTCCTTGTGGGTTTCAGTGGTAGACAGCTGTTGTAATGCGCTGTGATGTTCAGTCAGTGCTGTATCAATATCACAGTATGTGTGTGCTTTAGAATTTTTTTCATTGTTTTTTGTTACTGACAATTGAAATTCAGCTGTTTCTAGTGACAGTTTTCATACATTTGGGAAAATGTGTATGTGCTGCTCTTCGGTCAGTGGTGATGGTGGTGGTGGTGGGGGGTGTAGTCTCCAGTGAAAGTTATTCTGTTTAGCAGCATGAGAAGCGTACTATTGTAATTTTTTTTCGTCATAGTGGAATCACAAACAAGTACCGTAAAAGCACCCCTTGTAAGTAATACATGATCTGTGAATTGGCACTCTGTTTGAATGCCATGAAAGCTGCATATAAGTGGCAGTGGAGTGTCTTTGAAATTGCAACTTAGTCATGAATTGTGCTTTCACGGAGCCTAGTTCCTCTTACCATATTAGTGGTGCAAATGCCTTTAGAAATTACGTTATGATAAATATTACATTGGCATTGTATTAAGAATTAAAAAGATTTCTAAAGGGGTTCTAGCCCAATTTAATTATCCAGTGGTTGTGCTCCATTGTGACAGTGGTTGGTAGGTCAGTAAAGGCATTATTCGAAGTGGGATATGGGGGTAGACTGAGCCCAGATTTGTCAAAAAGGTTACTAAAAATGGTAGGAGTATATGTTTTCTGTCGGGACAGTTCATTGGGTCATCAGGGTCAAACAGTGCCAACGGGGCATCAAGCTAGAGGATAGTACATGAAACTGCTTACAGAACATATGACAGAAGTTAGGAAGGTGCTCAGGAGTCTGAGGGCATGACAAGTGGGGCTAATGAGTCAGATGACATGGCATGTGGGCTAATGAGCTGGATGACATGGCATGTGGGGCTAAGGAGCTGGAGGACATGGCAGAGGGGCTCAGGATCAGGAGGAAATGGCAATTGTGGCCTAGCGGCATGGGTCATGCTACAAGGACTGAAGGAGTACCCATCACTGCTCTTGTACTCTTCCTGGTCAACTGTCCCCTTCCCAACACATTTACAGTCTTGCTGTGTGGCCTTAATTGCTGAATACTGGTCTTGTTTTCTTCCCTTTCTTGTCTTCCCTGCTATCCTCTGATCAATGCTCCACATGTTTTTTTTCACTCTAGGGATTCTTACACCGTCTAATGTAATCACCTTTGCTCTTTTACTGGCCAAGTATTATTATCCTATTACCTCCTTTCCCTTTAAAATGTACTACCTCCCCCCTCTGGCTTTCTTCTCTCTGTCTGCCATCAGACCCCAGTAAGGCAACCTTTAGCACTGTCTTGATCCTACCTCCCCCATCTCTTGCCCTGCATATTTTGCCTTGATCCTAACCTGTTGTGACCTCTACTTGTAGCCTTCACCTTTTTATCAGCCCCTCTAACGTGTATGTTGATCTTTGCTTTACATCGAACTGCTTATTGCCTACTGCTGAACATAATGCTGTATTTGTAATTCACCAGTATGCATGTATAAATTATGTATACACGTCTTAGCCTGTAATTGCTATTCTGAGCATGAATTTCATTTGTAGCTGTTCTAATTACAGCAGTTCCTCTGGGTATACACATGGAAACAGCCTTGGCACAGTGTGAATTTCCTAGTTATCTAAAACCTAAAAAAATAAACAAATGAGTGGAATGGAGGGGTAGAGTGGGGTGGGTGGTGTGGGCCCAGGGGCCTTAGGGCATGGGTGATGGAGGGGTGTGGTGGAGCCCAAGGGATAGATGGCACTGATGATGGTGTTTTAGATTGGGGACATGTTACTGTGGCTGCGGAACGGGGCCTTTGAAGCCTGAGGTCAGTGATTTTCAGAAAGCCATATACTTATGGTAGGAGTATATGCTTTCTGTTAACATGGACAGTACATGGGGACAACAGTGACTAATGAGGTAAAGAGGGCAACATAATGTGCTCATTTGTCTGCTGCCAGCACTGGGGATGTCACAGGAGACCACTGCTAGGGTGTTTGGGGTGGTGTGTTACCGAGGATGTGATGCCAGGATAAAGGAAGGGGGTTCAGGAGCCTGAGGACATGACCAGTGGTTATAAGGAGTATTTTATTTGATATTTAAAGTTTGCTAATTGGGTAGGCCCGCTGAGACCTTGACAGTCCATTTTCCAAGGGTGACCTGTGTTTGGTTACATTTATCTATGGGGGAGAAAGAAAACCAATGTTTTGATATATGCAATGCAGCTTACAGTACATTGTGTTTGGGTATATACATCTCAGCATAGAGTAAATTAAAACGTAGACAATATGACGTTTGCACACATTTGTTATGTACATACATTCATGAACATCTACCCACATGTATAAGTGCATTCCAGTGCATAATTTCCTTCTTGCTGTATGATGACATGGAAGCCAGGGTTTAGATGTCTGGAGCTAGGGCTGTGGAACACTGGAGTCTGTTGTCAGAGCTCATGGAGTATCAATCGCTGCTCCCGCTACGATTCATGTTCCACCTTAATACTGTCAACATGTCACCAGGCCCAATGTGCTGCCTTTATTGTCAACTACTGGTTTGAGTACTTCCCCCCGTCTGTCTGCCTTGCTATCTCCTGTTCCATGATAATTCTATTCATTTAGATTTATAAAATCTCACCCCTACATACCCCACCCTTACTCCCCTGCTGGCTGAATGATCTCCTCCTCCTTTCACCTGGCATCCATCTGAAATCTGCTCCCCTCCCCGCCATCTATTCCTTTCTCATATCTTTAGAAACACAGGTTACTCACTTGTGACAGTAGCTGTGTGATTAGTATGTGTTGTTCATCCACATGGACTGTATGCAGTCCTTTATGGCTGGCCTCACCATTGATCTGTACAGTGGTAACAGTACATCCCTATTTCTGTTTGTAGTACCCTTCCCTTAACACTCCAACCTTCAGCTAGCTGTTTCCCACTGCCTTATCTCACTGCTTTGCTACCCTCAGATTATCACGTATGATAATCCACAGGCCCTGGTGCTGTTTTGTGGTTCCTAACCACTTCACTCCCAAAAAGGTATGTTGTCATAGGGTTTTTGAGCAGCATGATCATAATGTTGTTTTTTTTTTTGCATTGAGGCCAAATTGTTATACCGTGGCCCACCTTCCAGGGTTTTATCTGGTCTTCCCCAATTTTTACCACATCATATGTGTGTTCACTATGTAGATTCGTGTGTTATTCGATCAGTCATATCTTTCCTTCTCGCCCCTCTGCTATGGCACCAATAAAGGCACTGAAAAAGGGTGGTCTCAGTACTGACCCATGTGTCTCCTCACTGGTGACCCTGTCTTCTTTTGATTAATGTGATTTATCACAACCCTGTGTCTATTGTTACTCAGTCAGCTTTGTACCTAATTATGAAATGGGTAGAAAGAAAGCTGAATTCTGATTCGCCGAGAGTTGCTTTCAGCTGGGCTGTTATCCCAGCACAATGGCCCAGCTGAAAGTATTATGTTTAAAAATTCATAAAATTTACTTAAAATGACTCATTTCATAATCACAATAAGGCACTCCAGTGTGTGTGTTATGGTGGGCTAATGGTCGTTCTCGGGTGGTGGAAGCCCTCGGCTACGCCTTGTGCTTCAATCTACCCTGAGGTGGGCCATTATCCCACCATAACACACCCCCTGTCATGCCTTATTGCTTAATTATACTACCTTTGGATCAACTCCCTGGCTGTCCAGCTTCTTTACCTGTCTTTTATGTGGAACTGTGTTAAAGGCCTTACTGTAATCCAGTCACGCCATATCCTTGGATGGATTAGTCTGGAGTGGAGATAGAGACACAGAGAAGGATACTGGGGTGGGGAGGATGAAGAGGGCCAGGACACGAGTAGATGGGTTGACCAGGGACAGTAGGGAAGTGAATACCCTTAACACCCAGATTTCAGGAGGTATGAGGAGCTGGTGGGGAGGAGAGACTGGAAAAAGGGATGAGGGAGGAGGTAGGAGGGGTGGAGGGTGATTCAGATACATGCCAAGATCTTAGGGAAACAAGATGCCTGAGCTCCAGGCAATGCTAGTTGAGGGGTGTTGGATGTGTCAGCAGTCATTGAGGCCTGGGCCACCCAAAAACTTGAGTTGGACTTAAATCTGGAGGGCTACACTATGTTCAGAAAAAATGGGGGGGGGGTGGTGTAGCACTGTTAGTCAGAAATGGCATAGGTATTGGAGGGGTAGAGGAAGCTTGGGGGAATGTGGAGGCTATTTGGGTCACCCTGCAAACCGGAGGTAGGGATGGGATCGGTAGAGATCAGGGGTCCTGATGGGTGTGGGGAAAGGGAGTGGCCAGCACAGGCAGGTTGGGTCCAGTAGTACAGGGTGCAAAGGGGGAGGAGGTGGAGGTTGAAATCCTAGTAGAGAGAGTAAGGGAAGCCCTCAGTTCTATTCAGATGGAGAAAGCACCTGGGCCAGATGAGATACATCCCAGATTGCTGACGAAATGGCAGATGTTCTGGTAGTCCCCCTAGGGGAGCTCTTCAGCATCTCTCTGAGGACTGGATGGGTGTCTCAAGACTGGAGGGTGGCCTATGTCGTGTTGATCCAAAAGGGGGGGGGTCAATGGAGGAGTTGGGAAATCACAGGCCGTGTAGCCTGATGGCAGTGGTCAGCAAGGTGATGGAGGGTATCATCAAGGATAGGCTAGGGGGTTTACTGGAGCAAAATTGGTATTTGGACGATAGGCAGCATGGCTTTGTACCAGGAAGATCATGTTAGATGAACCTTGTGGAGTTCTATGACTGGATGATGAGGGACCTGGACCAGGGCAGGCCAGTTGACGTAAGGGAACTGGTGTAAGATGGAAGGGGTCAGGCTTAGAGGGGAGAGGAGGATGTGTTATTTCACTGAAAGGGTGGTGGAGCCATGGAATGCACTGCACAGGGACCTGGTAGAGGTGGAAACTGTGGCCGGGTTTAAGAGGGGATGGGACATGTACAGTGGGAGGGTAAATCTGACCAGGTCCAATGCAGATGGCACATCTGGGACTGGGAACATTATAACCCAAGGGGTAGGTAGGACACCAAAATCGGCCCTCAGTGCGGGTGCTGAAAAATGAGCAGACTTGAAAGACCGTTAGACATATTCTGCTGCCATTTTAGTATGTTAGTATAATCTTACCTACCTCTTCCCCTTATGATGGAGGTATGCAGATCATCCTGTTATCAGAGTAGCATTTAAACTACTCACTGATGATCACAGTCACCCTCCTGGATGTATGCAGCCCATCTCCTATGTATAGACCTGTATTATTCAATGTGGAGCCCCAGACCTCCAGTGAGGATTGAGCTTTCTGATGGATGGATGTCCTCCCTTGAGGGAGGGGCTACTGTTTACCTGCCATATGGAGGTGTCTGGGTAGCAGTGTACTGCAGGCACACCAAGACAAGCCAAATACCAATGTTTGAAGATGGCCGCAGGTGGAGCTTGTTTGCTTTGTCACTGAATGTGGGCAGCTACTGAAGTGGCAGCAAAAATCACCTCCTCTGGCTGCAGGATGACATCCAAACTCATAACCCCTGCATCGGTGACCAGGCACATCGCCGTTATAAGATAGGCTCAACCAGTCTGCCCTTTCCCCTACCTATTCAAATTGTATTCCCTTGTTGTTGCACATCTCTTTTTCTGAAAGATGCTACCATGTTGGACTTTGTCTATTCTCTTGAGGTACTTGAATGTTTCTGTCATGGTCTCCTCCCCCCCCGATCCCACACCACCCCCATCCCTTTTCCCCCTTTCCTTTATGGTATACATATTATGCTCCTTTAGTCACTCTTCATGTCGCTTCTGGTGCAGACACTGGAACATTTCAGTTGCCATCCTCTGGGCTGTCTCAATTCTGTCTATGTCCTTACGGCCATTCTACTGCTGTAACACCACAGAGGTCAACATTCTTACTGCAGCTTGACACCCAGTCACAAAGAACATACTGGTTATGTGTCTCCACTCAAATTCTTGAATCACCCATCCCTGATGAGGATTTTGCTGGAATTTGGATTGTGGTGCCATTTCCAGTCTTCAGGGTAACCCACAGTGCCTCCTGCTCTCCCTGTTTAACATACTAACATACTAATTGCCAGCAGATTAGGCCTTATGGTCTGTCGAGTCTGCTCAAACCTCAGATCCCTAGTTAGGTACCGAGCCCCCCCCCCCTTGTGTTCCAGAAACCCCTATCATCCATCCCCACCCCCTGGGCCAGGCCATCATCTGATACATCCCCTTTCTGTATCTGTCCCACTCTCTCTTGAAGCTCTCCACCGTGGATATCTGAACCAGCTTGCCAGGCAGCGCATTTCATAGGGTCCACCACCCTCTCAGTGAAAAACCTCCTCCTCTTTTCCCCCCCTCATCCTTCCACCTTCCAACTTTAAACCATGCCCTCTGGTGATACCTCCCTCCTTTAGTCTAAAGATCCCCTCTGTGTTTACCCTATTTATTCCCTTGAGGTACTTGAAGACCTTAATCACGTCCCCCCGTCTCTCCTCTGCTCCAATGAAAACAGGCCGAGCTCCTCAAGCCTGTCCTCATACGTCAAACCCCCTAGTCCTCATATCATCTTGGTAGCCCTCCTCTGTACCCTCTCCAGGAGCTGTATGTCCCTTTTCAAGTGTGGTCTAAAGTACTGTACACAGTACTCAAGGTGTGTTCTAACTAGTCCATTGTACAGCGTCAGAATCACCTACCTGCTCCTAGAGGTGATCCCACTTACGATGCATCCCAACATCCTGTTTGCTTTGCTAGCTGCTCTCCTGCACTGCTCAGAGTTATTCATACATGCATCCACCATGACCCCTAGGTCTTTTTCCCCTGTTGAGGCCTCCAGCATTTCCCCTCCCAAGGTGTACCTGTGTTTGGGGTTCCCCTGCCCAAGATGTAACACCTTGCACTTGGAGAAATTGAAATTTAATTTCCAGGTGTGAGCCAACCTTTCCAGGGCATCCAGGTCCCCTTGCAGGGCCAACCTCCCCAATTCCCCCTCAACTACTGCTCCCATCTTGGAGTCATCAGTGAAGAGACTCATTTCACATCCTATACTCTCCCTGATGTCAGATATGTATGCATTAAACAGGATCGGACCGAGGACTGAGCCTTGTGGTACCCCACTACTGACCTCTCTAGGGTTTGAGAGTTCCCCACCGATCACTACTGTCTGTGTGCATCCAGCTAGCCAGTTGCCTATCCATTTGACCATCACTGGGCCCACACCCAACCCCGCCAGTTTCTCCACCAGACCGTTGTGGGGGACCGAGTCAAATGCCTTGCTGATGTCTAAGAATAGTACATCCACAGGCTTTCCCCTGTCCAGTTCCGATGTTACCCATTCGTAGAACTCCACAAGGTTGGTTTGACATGCTCTACCTGGCAAAAACCCATGTTGCCGACTATCCAGACACCCCACCTCCTCCAAGAACACCCCCAATCGTTCCTTCAGTATATTCTCCATTAATTTTCCCACGACCGAGGTCAAACTGATGGGTCTGTAGTTATCTGGTACATCCCTTGACCGCCCTTTATGGATTGGCACCACACATGCCTCTCGCCAATTGGTAGGTACCCTCCCTGTCTCAAGCGACCTGTTGAAGAGCTCTGCCAGGGGTGCAGCCAGTACGTCCACCAATTCCCATAGTAATCTCGGATTAATGCCATCCGGCCCAGGAGATTTATCTTTCTTTAGGGCCTTAAGGGCTTGCCACACCCGTTTGGTGGGGATAGCATCATCCGCCCACCCCACCTTACTGGCCTTTTTATCCTTATCCTGATGTGACACCCCTGGGGTACCTCTCCCTCCCTTATGTTCCATTTCTGTTGCTCCCCCAATCCCACACACTACTGCTTCTATCCCCATTGTGCCTTGCTTTTTAAATATCCCATCCCCCTCCCTAGTGAACATAGAGGCGAAGTACTCATTTAATACCTCTGCCTGGTCCCTCACCCCTTCCACCCACCCACCTTCTGATCTCAATCTGTCATGCTGGCCCTTAGTTTTTCTCCACTCCCCAATGTACTGGAAGAACCCCTTTTCCCCTCCCATAACCCCTGTGCCAGCCGCTGCTCTTTACTGGACTTTGCCCCCTCACCATCCGGTTGACTTTTCTAGATGTGAGACGGTGAGTTTCCTTTTCCCTTTCCCCCCTCTCGTAGTTTTGTATTTTTTGTAGGCAGTCTTCTTTTCTCTGACCACTACCTGAACCTCACTGGACCACCAGCATGGTTTATGTGACCTTGCTCCCTTATGCTTCACCTTGGCTCAGGTCCTGACTGCCTCATGGAGTCCCAGTTTTATGACCTCCCATCTCTTTTCCACATCTGTCATTGTTGTAATCCCCTTCAAGTGATCCTTGAGAATGTTTCCCATGCCCATAAAGTCTGCCACCCTGAAGTCCACAGCCAGTGTCCTAGATCTCTCCACCATGTTTATTTGAAAGCAGACAGCATTGTGGTCACTCCCAGTCAGGGGATCCTCTACAACAAGGTCCGTTACCAGATCCCCATCCACCAGCACCATGTCCAGGACATGCCCTTCCCTTGTGGGCTCCATCACGTGCTGTGTTAGGAACACATCCTGGAAGCCATCCAGCAGCCTCTGCTCCTTGGTCACCTTAGAGGACATGGTTCCCCAGTCTGTACCTGGCATATTAAGATCCCCCATCAACACCACTCCCTCCCCTTTTGGTCCACACTGGGCAATAATGTTGTCCAGCAAACCATCCACCAGAACATCACCCATTCCGGGGGGCCTATATACTACATTCAGCTTGACCTTACCTCCTGCCAGGATTCGTAAGGTGACCCATAAGGCCTCCATGTTTCTCTCTGCCTCTTCTACCCTAGCAATTTCTATGCCCTCTCTAATGACTATAGCCACTCCACCCCCTCTGCACTCCTTTCTATCCTTCCTAAGCATAGTATACCCCCTCATGTTTGGGTCCCAATCATGGTTTTTGTTGTCCCGTTTCCATCACACCACATCCACCCCCGAACAACATGGCTTTGAACCTGGCAACTTGTTTCAAGCTCCTGGCATTTACTAACACCCCCACGCCTTATCCCTGATCCCCTTGTCGAACCCCACCCGGTTCCTTATGCTTCCATCCTCCTCTGCTCCTCCTGAAACGTCCTCACCCAGTCTGTTTCCCCTCCCCTTGGGTTTGAAGGCTACTCCCTCATCTAGAGGGAGGGCTTCTGGTCAGCCTCTCCTTATCCTTCCCCCCTCACAAGTTTAAACCCCTCCTTTCTTGAATGTAGTCTGCCACCCCGTTTAAGGACTTCCTTCCCTAACGGGGTAAGATGAAGCCTGTCCTTGGCATACAGTCCCTTATACTCCCAAACTCCTTTCCAGTTCTCTAACACCCACGACCCACTTTCTTCAGCCCACTTCCTGAGCCAGTCATTAACCTCTGTGATCTTCATTCTGTTCTCCACTAAGGCCTTTGGTACCGGCAATATTTCCAAAAAGGAAATGTTGCATCCATTATCCCGACAGACTCTGACAAGTTCTCGGAACTTTGCTTGGATTTCCAAAACGCTTTTTCCCTCTATATCGTTAGTCCCCAAATGCACAAGGAAATCCAGTTTCCCTCCACAATCCTTAACCAGTTTGTGCACCATGAACTTTGCTCTGTGCACCGTCAGCCCAGAGATACTCACTACCTTCACCTGGCTATGGCATCCCCCTCCGTCCCTCCCAGTGGATACCCCATATAATTTAGTCTCCCAATAACAGAACCTTAACACCGCCATCATCCTTATGGTTACCATCAGTATGCGCTCTCAACCCCCCTCCCCACCTTTATCCATGATCTCAATTCCATGGGAGTCTTCCTGCCTTATTATGAGAGACCCCCTTGTCACCCTCCCCTTTCTGTCTCCCTTATTATTTGGCCCACTTAACTCTGACCCCCCAAATAGGTGTCCCCTTTAACCCTCTCTTATCCGAGCCATTCATCCTGGTCCTGATAATTTCCCCTTCCCCCACACCGTCATCCTCCCCCTTGTAGTAGTACCCCTACCTCCTGAGGCCCTCTATGGGTCCCCTTTACCTAGGGCCCCATCCTTGGTACGGATCCCCCTCCTGAACGGGGGGCCCCTCCCCCACCTCCTTGTCTTCCAGGTTCTCTCCAGTCATGCTCTCTTCTCGTCTGCAATATGTTGCATCTCCCCCATCTGCTTAACAACTAAGTTTCCCCTTCTCCATCTGGGACTATTTCTATCCTTTCCATTGCCGGCCTGTGATGCCCTATAGGTATCCAACTCCCTGCCCCCAGTCTCAATATCAGTTTCCTCATTTCCACCAACCCCTTCCTCCCCCTCTAGGTTGCCTAGTAGCTCAAATTTATTGTAACACGCTATGCCAGCCTCCATCAAGTGATCTGAGATTCCCCCAACTGCCCCTCTAAGCTGCCCCTCTTCCTCCCCTCTTGCCCTGTCCTCCTTAGGAGCTCCCTTTCCACTGTCTGCTCTTCTAGGCTTCCCCACAACAGCCCCTCCTGACTCTTCCCCCTCCATTCTCTTTATATTTGGAACATTTACCCCATAAGTTTTCCCCTTAATGTCAACATCCATATCTAAGGGTCCTCCTTCTCTAATATCCCCCCTCCTTCTTGCTGTAACGTAACCTCCTCTAATTTCTGAGTATTGCCCCAGCCTCCCCTCAACCCCACCCATCTGCTGCCCATATCCACACTGCTTATCCTTGGACACCCCCCAACTCCCCTAGCTTACTCCTTAACCAATATACTTCACTCCTGTTCTGAGATAGCTGTCTACATAGTGGGCAGCCTCCCTCTTTCCAGGCCCAATTGAGAATTATTGCCGCCCCACAGCCTGTGCAGCCTACAACCCTTCCGAAGATGCCTGCTGTGGTGGAATGAGGCCACCCTGTTTGTCCCTCTATATTCATAATGGGCACATCCCCCTTTTCCAAGTCCCTTCCCTCTGGAATTCTAACCCTCTCCCCCAAGTGGCCATACTGGGGTATACCAGATCAGTCATATTCACTTCTAACAATCAGCCCTGCTCTAAATAGACACTTAACCTCTAACTAATGATACAGCATAAACAGTGCTAACTTTGAAGTAATAATAATAATAATATTTTTATTTGTATTGTGCCTTTCGAATACCAAGGCACATTCCAGTAAAATATAATACAAACAAAATATACAAACAGTAATGCAAAAACTGTTAAAACAGATACAGCAATTAATCAGAACCACCATAGGCCCTTTCCCATAAAAAGGATTTGAGAGCCTGTTTAAAGCTTCCAACGGTCGTACACTCCCTTATCCGACGGGGTAGAGAATTCCAAAGGGAGTTGGCCACGAACATAAAAGCCCGGACCCCAGCTGATTTTAATGTAACCCTAGGAATCTCTAGCAACCCCTTGTTGGCTGAGTGAAGCAGCCTCACACGGCCAAGTAGCTAACAGCTCAGCCAGATTTCATTAATTTATCATACCATGTGCTCAATAACCAATAGTCACCTTTATTACCCTCCTCTGTGATCAGTCTCTAATAGAACACACACCCTCAGCCCATTTAATAGAGGTTGGGGACGGGTGGGTGGGAGGGACAAATACTCCCCTACAGTTCAGTCTCAAGTCCAGACATAGCTGGGCCTGCCCTTATATGCCCAGCTACAACAAAGCAGATTTGAATTCCGCTCCTGGCCTCTCTGATAGGCCCCCTGTCGCTGATGCTCCTGGACCTCGTGGTCACCAAATGTGACTACGAGCTCCAAGTCCCTTCTCCCCTGCCGATGTGGTCTCCTACCTGGCTTCACTGCCTCAACTGCAGGGCCAGTCCTCGTGCCGCCGAATGCAGCTGGAGTTTGCTGCTTTTCCGCTCCCCTCTGCAACCGCTGATGCGGTCGCTAGCTCCACAATCTCCCTACAGTTCGTTCTCAAATCCAGACACAGCTGGGCCTGCACTTATATGCCCAGCCGCAACAAAGCAGATTTGAATTTTGCACCTGGCATCTCTGTTAGGTCCCCTGGCACTGACGCTCCTGCTCCTCAGGGTCACCGAATGCGACCGCGAGCTCCAAGTCCCTTCTCCCCTGCCGATGCGGTCTCCTACCTGGCCCCACTGCCCCAACTGTAGGGCCAGTTCTCGCACCACTAAATGCGGCCAAAATTTGCTGCTTTTCCACTCCACTCCCCTCTGCAACCACTGATGTGGTTGCTAGCACCACAATCCCCCTACAGTTCAGTCTCAAGTCCAGACACAGCTGGGCCTGCCCTTATATGCCCAACCACAGCAAAGCAGATTTGAATATTGCGCCTGGCCTCTCTGATAGGCCCCCTGGCACTGACGCTTGTGCTCCTCGTGCTCACCAAATGTGACCATGAGCTCTAAGTCCCTTCTCCCCCACCGATGCAGTCTCCTACCTGACCCCACTTCCCCAACTGCAGGGTCGGTCCTCGCACCACCGAATGTGGCTGAAATTTGCTGCTTTTCCGCTTCTCTCCCCTCTGCAACCGCCGATGCGGCTGCTAGCTCCACAATTCCCCTACAGTTCAGTCTCCCTTTAGTTCTGTAGCTTTGCTCCCTTCCCTTGCCTAGACAGCATCTCCTCCTCCTCTTTTACCTTCCATGTCCCTCCTGTAGATTGTGTACTGTGCGGGGTTGCAGCTATGAATTTTGGGGCCCAGGACAAGTCACTTGAAATGGGCCCCTGTTTCCCAAAGCAGCTAATGCCAGGGGTGATGCCAGCTCCTCAGCTGGGCCTCTCCTGAGCTCGGGGCCCGAGACAACATCCCCACTTTTCCCCCCATTACTGTGGTCCTGGTACTGTGGTATGTTGACATCCCAGTCATGGTTCTCTGTTTTCCATTTTTCCATGGCTGGAAAGATGCAGTCCATCATGCCAGTATAGGCCTGCATCCCTCCTGTTGGACCCCCAGTCTCCAATGAAGTTAAAACCCTGAGCTCTGCACAAGTTTTTTAACCACTTATTGAATCCCATTGTGTGGAACACCCTAGTCTCACCCATACCATAGATAGGCAGCACATCTGAGAAGTGTACCGTGCTAAAAGGATATTTTTTGAATGTTTTCCTAATTGTGCGGGAGATTTGTAATAACATAGTTCTTCAACCAACAGTATAAGAATGATGGTTAATAATCAAAATGCATCATTCCGGTAATTGTGGTCAGGCTGTACATGACAGTACAACATGGATTAGCGTAAGGCTGGTTGAATCCTAACAGCCAACTAGATTGCAGTATTTATTAGAATCCTTTTATAATTAAGTAGCACAGCACAGCACGGTGAAGGTTATTGGGGATTTACCCATGCCTTTTGTGGTGTGTCACGAGGGCACAGCCGAGTGACTTAACCACACAAGAAGTGGGTAAATCCCCAATAACTCACACTCTGGAGTGCCTTACTGCAATTATACAATGGACACATATGTAAAATAAATGTAAACATGTGTTTAATTATGTTTTTTATAAATGCACTTCCTCAGTCGTGGGTAATGCAGGATTTACCCACGGTCATGTGACATGTTTTGACCAATCAGGATACAGGATTTCACACACCATTGTATACTCCTGCATTACTCATGGATGAGGAATTGCATTTATAAAAAATATAACGAAACACATTTTTACATTTATTTTACACATGGGTCCATTGTATAATCACAGTAAGGCACTCCAGAGTGTGAGTTATTGGGGATGTATCCATGCCTTGTGTGGTTAAGTCACTTGGCTGCGCCTCGCGACACATCACACAAGGTGTAGATAAACTCTCAATAACCCACACCCTGTTGTGCCTTATTGCTTAAATATATCTGATGCTGATGTGCATAACAATTTTTCTTGTGTAATTTTTTCAAATATATGTACCTTTACAGGAAAAATTACAGATTTACATATGCCACCAGGACAACATTCAAAGCTGACCAACTCAGAAAGAAAACGAAAGAGAAGGCACCTTGAGAATGAACGTGCAAGGACAAGGGTAATGCTTGGTTGTGAGCACAATAGATGGATGGTACTTAAGGAGAAGATGGGATTTATTTCTCATGCTGCTGTAGCCAAGTTTCTTATTGACTTGTAAGTTGTGACAGTTTTCATTGGGACTATATTAAATTGTCTTTTCTTGTCATTGTTCAGTCCTGAAGCACTGACATAGGGGATATATAATTGCCTAACTCAAAATGTGCAATTTATCTTAATGAGCGAGGAGGCAGGAACATTACTCACGAGTGACCACTCATATCGGTTACCTTTATTTTGAAGGTATGAAGGTCAGCAATGTAATATCTGTCACAACCCCACTCAGCAGGCCAGCCCTCTGCTCCCAAAGTGTCAACCTCCAAGCATAGTATTGTGAACAGTTAACAGAACAAGGTAACCCTCTTGTCTGTTTTTGTGGGTTCGAGTCACCTTTGTCCCAAGTTCTGGAAGGATTCAAACTGATAACCTCTTGTTAGTGTACCCAATTGTCAGGCTCAGATAATTCTGTCTTTGGGGGCCAGATATCTTTGTCTATGGACACCTAACCAGGTATTATAAAATGAACCCTTAGAACTCTATGCAAGACCTAGAGAACTCTTACCTGTTTCCCAGTTTGGTACCACAATAAGCTCATGCACAGTATCAACTGTAACCATCTAAGCTTCACTTATAAAAAAAGAAGTTTCAAGGCACACCAGGCAGTTTCTGTTTTTAAAATATATATCTTTACTTTAAAATAGGTAAAAATAGGAAAACAGTAAATACAGAACAAGATATACCAACACATACAATCTTAAAAACAAAACAGGTTTTAAAGTGCAAATTCCTTCAACCCATACACTCAGACTGGTCTTATCTAATGTATCCTTACTTTCTTAATCTTTCAGTGCTTTGATGTTCCTCTTTCTCAGTCAGAAAATGAATGCCTCTCCGTGATTCTAAGGTCTGCTCAGTATACTTAAAAGCAGTCTTGAGACGGCCTTCTCTCTGAGGTTACCTAACTCCGCCTTGGTGTATTAAAATTTATATTTTATAACACAGGATGTCCTAATAAGATATTTTAAAAAAATAGGTGACATCAGTGAATCTCCTCTCTTCATGTGACTTCCCCAAACCAATCTGTGATCTGCTTCACACAGACATCAACGTCTGTTTGATGTAATTAACTAGCTTTCTCTGATGATACCCCAAACAAATGCATATTGGACTTCCCAATTTAGTCTGGGACCTGCTTCACACAAACATCAAAGTCTCTTTGATGTAGTTAACTGGCTTCCTTGGAAGACACCTCAAACACATGCATATGCCCCTTTCTCCATGACACCTAGTGCAAATCAAAGGATTTCCCTGAGGACATCATAAATGGATATTTTAGTTCCTGGCTTCAAAGCAAACTAACAAGCTAACTGCATCCCAGATATTTGTAGTTTAACCTACGTCCTGTCCTTTGAACTTATACCTGGAAGGGGGGGTTGATGTGTCATTTCAGCAAGACAGTAGTTTCTCCTGACAGACACTCCCCTACATATTTTATATTGCAGAAAAAATATCATAGTGTAATCAGAACCAGCTGGCCACGTGTCACAATGACATCTTCCATAACTCTCCGAACAGTAGTACAATGACTGCCATCACAAACAACCCATCGATAAGCTCTGAAATTGCGTAAGTAGCAATATCTCAATTTTAAAGTTTATTTTGGTATTTTCCATGATTCCTCCCCTTTTTGTTTGTTTTAGATCTTTATATTGCACGTCTGTGCCCGCTACTTCAACATGCACTTCAACACCAATCACAACACTGATGAATACCAAGGATCCAGTTGACCTGGGCAGTGAATGCTCTTCAGAAATGTAAGTTTTTGTATTAATCTTTCATGTAATATGATTCTTTGGGCTTCATATATAGTGCATGGATTCATGGTTGTTCTCATTTATTACTCATTAGTATTCACATAATCACATATTGCAGCGCAAATAACTATGTACATAGTTTGTTGCATTTATATGTTGTTGTAATGGAACGTTATGTATTTATATGTCCCACGGAGCCACTCATTGCTAGATAAGAGTGGTTCCACATGCTGTCTGCTTTTGTGTTGTGGTTTCTTATCTAGTAACAAGTGGCTATGTAACACATATAAAAATATTATTGTCCGTGAAACAGTTGTAGTTGAACATACAGATCCATGCTCACAAAATAGAGAATACTGGATGGGCAACTATGCACAATCAATGTGTTCCACCACAGAGGGGTTCTGATCCCCTCTGACCTCAAGAGCAAATGAGAACCCCAAGGTGACATAACACACAGGTTTTGCATTAACTGGCTCATCCTGTATTTGTTGTAGTGTATAGTAGTATTATGTTACATGTGAGTTTTGTGGGTTTTTTTTATTCCTCCTTTCCATAACGAAATTGACTAGTGATGTCAGTAAAGATACTAGAATACTGTCTTACCACATAAATAAATAGGGTATCTCCAATGTACAGGCCTCTATTATTCCACGTGGAGCCCCAGACATAAATCTTTTTTTATTATATTACATATATTTGCTTTTTCCTTTGTCTTGCTGTGCTTGACATACTCTTCATCTAAAAGTGTTAGTCATTTGACAATGTTAGGGGTTGCAAGCCATCCCTCGCATGTCACGAAGATTACTGAGTATTTTGATTTTACTGTTGAGAAAGCAGAATGACCTGATTACCTCTTTACTGAGTCTGAGAAGTAAGTCTGAAATACTTGCATTTAGTTTATTGTCAGGGTATGAATTTAACAGATAATTACAACATATTATAGTTGCAATGTTAAGATCCAGTATGCAACTATGTATTGTATGTGATTAAGGGTCCTATGATGCATAACTTGATTCAATGGTAGCTGGTGGTTGTGGCTCACCATTGTAAGACATTAGTACATTTGGTATATATGAACAGAAGACATCTCAAAGTCAATTGCTAGTAATGTTTTAGTACGATGCTTATTATATGTCCATATTAGGAACTTCGTACACAATGATATTGATGATAAAGATGCCGATTATGACGTGTTTGAGGCTATGGATGACTCTCAAAACATAGACTCAGACTTTCATGACAGGTATGCAATGTAACAGTGTCAAGATGGGAAATGTTGATTGAACCCTAATTTCATTAACATGTCTTATGAACGTGCTTTTCACCTTGCCTCTCTCCATATGTATTCCTCTGACTACGGCTTTGAGGCGGTTAAGCAACTGCAGGATACCACGGTGGCCACTGAAATATTAGGCATCAGTGTCATATCTGATGATGAGAAGAACGTGTATGATGAAGTTGAGCTGCATGTTGATTCTAAAAGACTATCAAATGAGAAACTGTTTCTTGTGTACGAAAGCTGTCTTCTGAGTCTAGCAAGGTGCATTCAGGTCACAAACTGCGACAAGTGTGGTTCTGAGGTCAAAACTGACATGCAGCATATTGCATCTGTTGTTATCTTGCAGTGGCTTGGTACACATCTTTATGTTATATTACAACTTTCCAGTTCCATAATACAGTTTGGTTACACTGTAGTGTATTTTGCGAGTAGTAAGGAATTAGGTTGTCCATGGAAACAGTCACATAGCTTTTAGTGTTGAAATGCATAGTATCATTTTTTTTATTCTTATAGTGACATGAAAGTTTTACAGTGGGTATACTGGAGGATTTATCATGGTTATATGATGTGTTTTGACATATGAGGTTACAGGAATATCATACCTCATTGTATAATTGGAATTTTAGCATATGTTTAGATGTAAACACACATGCATTACATGTCACTGTAATTGCTTATCATCATAGCTATATGTAATTAATTTACAGAAATGTACAGCAGAACATCAGTGCTTTCAATTGACATCTCAACCTACGTTGAAGAGCCAGACATATTCAGGCGAAGTTGTACTTGCATCTGCTATTAGTCTGTCTGGAAATAACTATGGAAAGATCACACTTATGAGGAAAGAGCATGAATTTAATGATGATGGGCTCATCAACATTCTTCAGGATTCAACGTCATTTTGTAGTGACAGCTGTGAATGAATGAATTATGAGATAGCATGCAGAAGGAACATCTCCATTCAGCAGCTGGCAAAAAAGTAATTTTAGTGGGTGTGTACACATTGTGTAACTGTTTGTGATCTTGTGCCTGTCACATGTTTACTCTTTTAATATATGTCTAGCATAAATTTTTTTTTATTTGGGAATGGGCCAAAAATTGGGTATCAAGGCTGTCAATGGAATGGAACAACACATATATGGAATGGAATATATGGTAATGAGATTACTGCATTACAGTTTTTTCAATTATAATACGGTTGTGCTATGTCCTCCTGATATGAGATGGTGCAATCGAGCTCCAGCTTTGGCTAAAAGGAGATGATTAGGGGATGACCATGCAGGGACGCATGTTGATAAAACATACAAAGAGGTCTCTCAGTATGGTAAACTAACCAGGGACTATCAAATATATGCACGGGCATCTTTTGTAATGCTCATTTAGGTGGTGCAATTCAGTTTTGCTCTGTGTGAGTAAATACGTAGATAGTTTATGCGTTCAATAACATGAAACCAATCATCGGCCGTTGTACTATGGAAAAGTGTATACACAACAGTGTCTAGTAAACCATATTGAAAGAAAATGGATTGAAGAATGTTGTGCAGTGAATGCTGGAATTGTTTATCGAATCACTGTCTTAAAATAGCCAGATGGGAAGCATCTAGACTGGACATATTTTCTAAACAGATTTTCAATTGTACTATTTTTATTTCATACAATGTATATAGATTTTTTCCTTTCTGCTCTTCTTATAACACTATAAATAGGAGAAGGGCAAATGGATAGCCCAGGTCACTGTGCCCAGTATTGTGCATATAGCTTCATGGATCTTGAAACAAAGAGAACAGTAGCATTGGAAGTTGTTGATAAGCGAGAAACTCAATTGAAGTCAACCATGATGGAAAAAGAAACACACTGGGTAGTGAGCATTTGGTATCTCTCATAAATAAATCCTTAGCCAACTCGCTCTGAGCAGCAAATTATTTCTCTGAACTGTCACAGAGGTCTGCAGTCCTTCTGTAGATGAATCCATTGGCAGCTGCATTGGCACAACATAAAGGCTCTGACAGAATATTTACAACTAATTGTTTTTATTTCCTACCAGTAAATTGGCTTATCATTACTAAAGCCAGCACAAAGCATGAGCCCTCAATGACTCAAATTATGTAATGAGAATCTCTTGACATTGCCAGACAGGTGAAGCCTGATTTGCTGATAATTTTGTCTACACTGAGTCACACTGTGCATTTTCCAGCTCAGGATTCCAAACTTTGTTCAAAATATTTAAATATGTGATGTTCTGCATGAATGTTTATATGACTTACCTGTATACAGAGAAACACATTTTAATAGCACTTAAGGACTGCCAGTTCCATCCAGTCTGCACATTTTCCCTACCTATGTTTTCACTGCAGGCCTTACTTGATCTATAACTATTTTCCCCTTCCTTTCAATTATGCTTACTTCTGCCAAATCAATGCATTCTTAGATATCACCACTGGTTTTGCGTCCACTGCCTCATCTGAAAGACTGTTCCTGAAATTCCACCACTCATTCTGTTAAACAGAACTTCCTGAAATCACTCCTGAATCTGATCCCATGCAGCTTCACAGCAGTTCCCCTTCCAATGCACCCCAGCATTACACTCACCCACCCAACTGCCTTGTCTCACTGCCTGGCAACCTTTAGGTCACCAGATATGATTACTCCCAAGTATCTTTTCTGCTTGGTAGTCATCAATACTACTACAGCCATGTTGCACTCAACCCCTCGCTTTATGTGCCCTAGGTGAATCATTTTACACCTTTCATGCTACAACCCGGATGCAATGCCCTCACCAACTCCTCAAGATTTATCAGGTGGCTATTAATCCTTTCTGCCACCAACCACTCCTGAGTGCCCACCGTAGTGAATATTTTTTTCTCCCCATATATTGTATATCCACCATAGGGCATGGTGAGGTATAGTCCCCACAACACGAAAACTGTCCACAGTCTCACCTGCTAAACTGGTGGTGCAGTAGCCACCCCCCCTTTCCACTATAGCAGGATCAGAAGGTGGAAGACTGTCATGAAACCTGAATCATAGTTCACTCATTGAAGCTATGATGCATTGGCATATGTCTCTTGCCCTGCCATACCATTTTCTATCACTTCTTATCCCCAGAGCTACACTTGCTGCAGCCCTTACTTTGCTACCCCCCAAACAACATGTGATCTCCCTTCTGTCACTCACTGACTTTGTATCTCTCTCTCTCTCTCTCTCTACGGCAATTCTGCAAACAGTACAGATCAATGCCTATTGCATTTATCCCATGCCTCCAAATAAAGCAATGCAAACTGCTGCTATATTGGCAGCCACCTCAGCTGCTCTAGCCCTCTTTCACTCTCTGTCTATCTCCTAGCATCATGGTCTCCCTCTCATTCTTGCTCTCAGAAGCGCCAATGCTTGTATGAACCACTGTCTCTCACAATGTCACTACGTGAGCTGCCCACTCTTGATGTCTTTTGGGGGGGGTCCCACACAAGAAAAACAACTTCAACATACAACACTCCTGATATGACTGTTAACTGATGCTGGACAACCGGGGAGTACTCGATGCTGGGCGGCACCACTTGACAACAGCCTACTGCTGCCCTTCAGCTGTCCCACTGCCTCCCAGTATACCCCATGAACTCCAGCATCTCCCTGTCTCTCTTTCTGACCTGTGCAAACCATCAGCTGCAGGACAGATGTGCAGCAGCTCGATCACATCCTTCTCCCACTGTTCCCCCTTCAAGGACACAAGAAGTCAGAATACACAGTTCGCGACCACCACAGTGAACTCCGCCTGCTCTCTCTCTCTTTTTCTCACCTCTGCAAAACACCACTCACTGTACAGACGTGCTGCACCTGCTGTCTCCCTTCTCCCTTTGTGACACATTCCACACTGTGACTCTGCTGTGATAATGTTCTCCACTGAGAGAAAACACAGGACAACAGCAAGTAGCCAGGGTACTGGACACCACAGTGCCTATCGTGGTGCCAGACATCAGGTAGGGGGGGAATGCCAGCACACTAAAGCGAACGTGGGTTACAGCAGGCACAGAACACGACACTCACTCCAGCCATGGGCAGCAAATGACTGTCAACTCAGTGCGAGGAGGTCCGTGGGCCCGGAGAGTGGGGAGTCAGCTAACAAACACTTCGCATAACATGGCTGCAGAGGAGGACTATCATAGGACAGTGTGCCTGGGAGGATGTCGCTGTGTGTTGTTCCTTGGAGACATGTGGCTCTTGGGCACTTGCGTACAGAGAACTGTCGTGGGCTACACTTCTTACAACATAAAATATAACCAAACATCTCATCATGCATTGTTTGGCACCACTATGAAAAAAAAAAACACTTCAAATTATAAATACACGAAGTTCAAATCATGAAACCAACCATTTACAGTATGTGACAGATAAACCTGTCAATTGACAAGTACCTCAAGATCACAATACATCGTGATAGCAAATCCAGATATCCAAATAGGCACAAAAGGAAGCATAACACACAATGGCACATACTTTTACCTCAGATGATGACATTTTTATTCCAAATATGCTCCTTCTGCCACTTCTGAAATGTTTTGGTGACACTGCTCGATTTCTGACTGACAACTGGATCGTGTCAGCTGAGCGCATGCACTACACTATGTGTGGGTACATGACAAGTCCAGTGTGAGTGTGTACAACACCACGTCCTTCCATCTGTGCTGCTGCCTAACATTCCACGTGTAACCCCCTTGTTATCCGGGGTTACTAGAATCCCAGTAAGACCTAGTGGTAGGCAGGGAAGGCAGCTTGTGAAACTCCAGTTAAATGGGTTTCACACTGTCTCACTCTGTTCTCAGTCTCAGCTGAGACTGAGGGATGACATCACCAATAGAAGTTTCGCAGCTGCATAAGCCACATTGGAATCTGCAGCAAAGGGAGTTAGAACGTTGGGAGTTTTCAAAGAGAGCGTCTGCAGTTTGGCTGGAGAGTGAAGTTTGTACTCAAGTGGTGGAGACCGCTGTGTTCGTGTCTCAGTGCCCCCCCCCTCAGGGGGGGGATATAAAGATTCCCAGCAGATTCCTGGGGCAATCCCCTTAATTCTGCTAGTGTAAGGAAAAGCTGCCTGTTTAGTCCGGGATTTATTTTGGAAGATGGTAGATTTGTGAGTTGCCTGTGGGGCACCTGCAACTTAAGGGTGAGTGTCTGCTCTGGTTAAAAGGGCATATGTTTTCTTCACCCTGGGACTTGTGTGAAAATCTAGGGATTGAACTACATATTGGGAAGCCTAGAGAAATGGGCCAAGCAAGTAAAAGTAGTGTCAAATCCCAGAGTTTTGAGAGATGCAAATAGTATGTAGAGGAGATGTGACAGACGTCTACCCTTAATCTACATTTAGAAGTTCAGCAATGGAATGGTTCAGTTTTCCAGAGAAATTGCCAGGTATGGGCTGTGGGAGCTGGAGGTGGATGGCCCCCCATCTTTAGTGACCAGGTCCACCTCTACGGATTTCTTCTGTGTTTTCTACTTTGCCTCAGGCACTTGGCCAGTGATGGGGGAAGTTACCCAGACGTGGGATTGTAAGGAAAATTCTCTCTAAGAGTTGCAGACTCTAGTGTGGTTTGGGGAGCCACAACAGGATAATTGGTTCATTCTTCCAATGGACTGTGGATCAAGTGTCCGGCGGGGGAGCCGGGTCCATGGGAAAACCCAAGTGTGTACAAGTCGGGCTGTGTACCCAAAGCTGCGTGCAAGTCCGGGCTGTGTGCCTGGTGGGTTCAGATCCTGAGGGCTGGAAATGATAATTGGTTCATTCGTTCAATGGACCTTGGATCAAGTAGCCGGCAGGGGAGCCGGGCCCATGGGGAAACCCAAGTGTGTACAAGTCGGGCTGTGTACCCAAAGCTGAGTGCAAGTCCGGGCTGTGTGCCTGCTGGGTTCAGAGCCTGAGGGCTGAAAATGGTGATAAAGTGTTCTGTGGTCTCTAATCTGCATTACCAGGAAATGTAGCCCCATGGAGGTCTGTCTATGCTTTGTTTGTTCAGCTAGTATGTGAATAAAAGCCACACTGAAGAATCCCACTCCTGGTTCTGGACATTACAGTTATTGCTTCCTGTGTTCGGATTTACTTGGGTGCCCCTGTACAGAGTAGCCAAACCTAGGCTCCCCTGTGCCAAGTAACCTCATCCTCCCTGAACCCAGTCCCCACCAGGTACTGCTGTCAGCTTCAACAGCATGCCACCTGTTGTTTTGGCAAAAAGGCAGGGGTGAGGGGTTACACATGCAAGCGAGCTGACAGGAGATTAAACCTTAGCCACTTAGTCTTTATCAGGAGCCAGAGAATGTAAACAAATTTAGAAAAGCAATTAGCTGCAACTGAATGAAAAAACAGACAACACAAACCAGTTTCAAAACTAATTTTATTATAGCAAACACATGAATAATGTTACAAGCATGATATAAAAAAAACAGGCTGCCAGTGTACCTTTAAATGCTGCACATAAACAGGAGTGGAATCCCTAATGGCTCTAAAAATGAACAGGCATATTTTAGTTTTCGTTTTTTTGTACTTATTTTTTATTGATTTGAGAGTAAGAAGCAAAACTCAAAATTCAGTAGTCTCTGTTATACAGAAGGCTCTTACACTAGGATATCTCAAACTCCATCCCAGATAGTTACCATAACTGAGGGGTTGGCAGCAGCATTGATGACTACGACATAGGGAACAGAAGTACTGAACTATGATGCTATGCAGCCTCATGACCAGTACTAACTGTATAATAGGGGTTGATTAGCAATGTTCCAAAAATCATACCACTGAAGGAGAAAATGCTAGTCTATTTAACCTGATAAAATAAAGCTATAACTAACAGATCAGAGTAGATACAGTATATACTGGGGACTTCGGTTTTACTGCTTTATGCGGGAGGCTGCACCCCCCTGTGGGGGGCTCGCTGCCTGCACCCTCTGCACCCCCCTACTAAAGGATTCTCAACTCCAGGGGTGTGCATGTCGGGGGGGGGTGCAAAACCAGAAAAAAAATATTCAGACTGGTTGCAACAAAATGTACCTGCGCCCAGACCCGAAACCAGCACCAGTCACACCCCAGCCCTGAACCCACCCACCACGCCATGGGGCCAGCTCAGCAGCTCACCACAGCACCACCCCTCACAAACTCTCCCTCTCCTCCCGCCCCTCGCTGAGTGTGCTCGCTTTCCCCTGTGCACGTATACGTGTAGCGACATCCTGTCACTATATGTGTGAACACCCCATCTGGTCACCCTCCCTGGTTGGTTGCCCCGATGACATGCGCCACGATTGAGTCGCCATTTTTGTAGGCACCCAATCACGGTCGCCCATGTCATGGGTTACTGGTCAGCAGCAGCTTAAACTCAACCAGGTGATTCAGTTATTTTCTCAATGGAGCAACTCTCTAGTGAGATGGAGTTTGCTGGTGCAATATAACTGTTTTTCTGAAATGAGTATGCTGTATAAACTGTAAGGATATAACTAACTTTAGCCAGCAATTTTAGGATGTGCCTTCCTTTCTTTCTTTGTCCTTCGGCTGGGGGGGTTGTACCTTTGGTTCCACCATGTCCTCCAGCCTGCCTTCATGGCTGTGGCCCCAATCAAGGCCAGAGCTCATACCACTCTGCCACAACCTCCCCAGGTCACATCACAGTGGGTATGTACCCTACCACCACAGAGATCTGGGGGTGGGCTCATGAGGGAGCTAGCTTGGGTGCGATCATGGCAGCGCAGTTGGGGGAAGCAGCCTTCATGCTGCCAAGGGATATTTCTACTTTTCTGCCCTGCGGGGAGGGGCGTGCAATGATGCCAGTGGAGGGAGCGCACATGTGTCCGCACATGCTCCTCCAGGCGTTTGCCCCAACTGTGCCCCTCTTTCTGCAGGATTGGTGCACTGCCCCCCAGTCTCCATTGGGGGCCAGTCAAGCACCGACCACTATTGTCCCCCCTCCCTGGAGAAGGAGAACAGTCCTTTGGATGCTCAATCCTTCTCCAACCCTGCCAACCCCTGGCGGCCCATGCTCATTCCTGAACACGGGTCACCGGCATGGTGCGAGGTAAGGCATCCAGAGCCTCAGCCCTCAGCGCCACCAGGCCTGCCCTTTCTTTCCTTTTTTTAGCTTATTGTTTTATTGATAATTTTATAAACAGACATACAGATAAACTACATATAATTTAGTTTGTTACATTAGCATATTGTACCTTAATAACTGGGGCCCTAGTATTCAGGTTACCACAGCAGTAAAATGAATAGCACTGCGTTAACCAGGCATAGCACATTCAAATGAGGTGGGGCTTCATTAAAAGGGTCTTGGTGTGCGACACTCAGTTGATAGCATGATCGCATTGAATACACCATGTGCCCATGCAAATGAGGGCACCCTCTTGCATACAGGGTGCACTGGTATATTTAGTGGATTATGGAAGTAATAAAAGACTGCCACAGAAGTGCTGCTTACTGTTTCCAACAACCTACACTTTCCAGCACGCACAGTGGTGTGCAATCTGCCATCCCCTTCCTGATCTCTGATTGCACAGAATTGAGCATTCCTGGAAGCCAAGTGGCCCCCTGCCCAGTCCTCGATTGCATAAATATTCACATCCCTGCTAGTCTAGTTTGCCATATTTGGACCTGATGTGCTGTTCTGGGTCCTCAGGCAGGGTGACCTGGAGATCAGAGAGAGTGGGCTATAAGGGGGTTCAGGGGCAAGCGTTCACCAAATTCGAAAGGGATCCTGATTTCCTTTGAATTATGAGGCTTTGCACTACTACGTGGTGCTTCTGCAGCTGTGTTTCTTTCATTTGGCCAAGTGGACTGGGAAGGCACTGTGCTAGTACTCTGGGGCCTGGGGTGGAAGGATAGTTTATAAGGTTTGCGGCATTACCAAGGACATCAGTGTTTAAAAGTATGGAGTGTGTACCCCAAAGAGTCAGGCTCCTGTAGGTCCTGTGTCTACCTGGCCAATTGCCCAGAGAGGTGAAGCCCCTCCAGCAGGATGATCTGAGGGACTAATAGCACTTAACCAAAAAAATGAGAATGGAGACTTTTGCAGTGGCTAAGAACTTCAGAAGGAACCAGCAGGAGAATCGGCAGTAAAAGTGGTAACAGGAAAGCTAGTATGTGAACTGTGTAAAAAACGTCTGAACTCACAACTTGTGGGTAGCTCTAGCCTGTAACCCAATATGGCCTGTGTGGGTCAAAGTGTTACAAAAATGATGCCATAACTTGATATAATGTTTGCTTGAAAAATATTACCCTGAAAGAGCAAGTAGAGCCTGGATATTGATGGTATGCATTTCATGTGCCATGGGAGGGCTCTGTGTAAACTGACCAGCTAAAAATAACTTCAGTCAAAAAATAACAGACCATGTGGATATCAAGATAGCTTCAATCTGTACTTTGACATCTGAACCTGGTGTGACCTTAGGCCCCAAGTAAACTGCATGGAACAGTGACCGTCAGCAGATTGCCAGTGAAGAGGGGTCTCTAACTCTCTCAAAAGCCCTCCCTCCTCACAGAAGAGCTGCACCAGGATGAAAGGGAACTCCTGAGAGTTGCACCAGAGCCCTGAAGAGGGGATAGTAGGAGAGTCAATCGGTGCCCACAGATCTGCCCACTGACAGAGTAGCGGCCAATTGGAAGGAGGCAGACAGGAAACCAGGAAGCAGCCGGGGAATTTAAAACCCCGCGCACTTCCCTGCTCAGCAGACAGTGGTCGTCACCAGATTCCCAGCGAGGAGGGGGATCTAACTCTCTCAGGAACCCTTCCTCCCCACAGAAGAGCTGCACCTGTACAAAAGATAACTCTGGAAAGTGGCAGCAGAGCTCTGAAGAGGGGATAGTGGGAGAGCCAATCAGCGCTCACAGGTCTGCCACCTGATACAGTAGCAGCCAATTAGG
This sequence comes from Neoceratodus forsteri, assembly GCA_016271365.2. Classification (NCBI taxonomy): domain Eukaryota; kingdom Metazoa; phylum Chordata; order Ceratodontiformes; family Ceratodontidae; genus Neoceratodus; species Neoceratodus forsteri. The sequence continues at coordinate 682,951,888 of JADMNL010000022.1, read as the reverse complement.
TCACGCTATCCTGGTTTCATTCAATTCACTTCACTTCTGACTTCATAAGGACTAGGCTTCCAAGTGGCTCCCTGTGCTGTGGCCCCCATGCAAAGGACTAACGTGCTAAGGACAGCGGAGTCTACCACTGGAATCAGCCCAAAGAGGCACCCAGTGGCTGGTCACTCTGCAGCTGAACAGACAAGCAGGGGAACAATGAAGGAGGGAGATAGGAGGAAGCAGGACACCAAGATGCGTTTGGTAAACTTCCTGTTTATATTCCTGTAACTGCACACACATAGCAGGGGAGAAGGAAGGATCAAGGACATGCAATACGTAGGGTACAGGTTAAACACCCTATCTAGGGTAGGAAAACAAAGCCTAAGGAAAAGTAGAACCAAAAAAAAAAACAGGCAGGAGGCAGGTAGTGGAGAGTTAAGGTCTAGAGTAGGGCTAACAGTTTGGGTACATGTGAAACACCCTATCTAGGGTAGGAGTAAATAAGGGGTTTAAAAAGCGCAAAACAAGAAAGGCAGGGTAGAGGTAAGTTAGGGTCGGGAAATAGTTTGGGTATAGGTAAAATACACCATCTAAGAAAGGGGTAAAAGAAGGTCTAAAGTGAAGCAAAACAGGAAAACGTAGGGTTGCACATAAACATGCTGGGAGTGGTGCAGTGCAGTGGCTGTGGGGTGGCAGTCTTCAGGGAGACTGCGGTGCTGCCCCATCTGCATGCACTTCTTTGGGCTGGGGGGGATTTGCTAGACTCCAGGCTGAGTTGGCTAGAATTCAGGGTGCCTCCTTTCCCACCCAGAGACCATCGTGTCTGCCACCGCAGCCTCAAAGGATGCCAAGGAGGAATGGCTGGACTATGGTGGGCTCGGGAAGGGGAAGGGTGGTGGGTCAGAGGCACATCCCCAACATGGTACCACTATAAAACTCCTTCGCCACTCTGACAAGGCAGGACTGTCCCATGGAAGCACCTGAAGTAGTGACCAGGGAGGATGTGGGGCTCCTCTGTAGTGGAGACCCCAAAGAAGGTGGAAGAGGACCCTGGAGGAGGAGGAGGAGGAAGCAGCTCCTGGTGGGGAGTAGATCTGGGGACAAGAAGGGATAGAGAGAGGGAGATTAGGTGCCTACTCTGTGCCACTGCTTGGAGGGATTAATCTGATGTGTTCAGATGATGAATTGTTGTAGCACAAGTTGGATAATGAGAGGTGATTGAATGACAGATAGAGAAAAGTAAGAAATGAAAAAAAAGCATGTGTCAATGCCGAATGTTTGCTTGCTGGCATTGGCAGTGGTAGTGTAGAAGTTACAGAGCTGCGTAATAGGAATGGCAGTGAAGTATTGAACTGAAGCCAACCCCACCACCACCCTGCAGAGAGTGACAGGCATTGGGGTGTGCCTTTGGGTCGTCAGGCATAACGGCCACACCATTTCACCACACCCACCCTGCAGACACTGACAAGTGTCACGGTGTTCCTTGGGTCTTTGGTCCTTATGCGACCCCATTCCATTAGGAAATACGGTGAGATGGGTGCAATATAGGAGAATGGGGTGAACTTTGGGGTCGAAGAGTCCAAGGCATACCTCGATGCCTCTCACTGGCTGCAGGGTGTGGAATGGTATGAGCATTACAGGCAAGAATCCCAAGTCACACCCCTGATGCCTGTCATTCTCTACAGGGTTGGACGTTATGGTTGGAATCCCTAATACCTCAGGCATTCATTGGTATTTTCACTCCAAATGTTCAACATGGTTTTGTGACCCCACTTCATGAACAGGGGGAATATCAGTTTGTTAGCCAAGCTGCTTATACAGCGACTACAGCATTTAGTACCACAGGTGCAAAACATTCGAACAGGATATAAAAATGACAGCTGTACTGTTCATGGGGAGGTGTAAAATGGCAATGTTGCAAATCTGCAGTAAAAATATTTAAAAAAATGGTGAAGTCAAGAGCGTACATAGAAACTGCGCAATGCACACCCGTAATATAATTAGGTTGGGGATTTTTTACAGCAGATTGTCAACTCAGGCATTTTGGTGCCTCTGATCATGAACAGTGTCACTGTGATTTTCTTTATCTGTCCCAAACAATGATTTCCCACAGCGGCCACGCATCTCTGCGCTGAAAGTGTGAAAACACACTTCGGCCATGTTGTGAAAAATGACACCTGTACTGTAAATAAGGAAGTGTGGAAAAATGCTACTGGTGAAAATCTGGACTTAAAATATTACGAAGTCATGAACTTAAGAGGGTGCGTGGAAACTGCGCAATGCTCACTCATAACACAGTCATTTTATGGACTTTTGTCACCAAATTTTCAACATAGCCATTTTAAGACCTCTGCTCATGAACAGTGTAACTGTGATTTTCTTAATCTGTCCCAAACATTGCTTTCGCACACCAACAGTACCATTGTGCGCTACATGTGCGAAAACACATTTTGGGCAGCATATGAAAAATGGCAGCTGTACTGTTCATAAGGAAGTGTAATAAAATGGCAATGTTGAAAATCTGGAGTGAAAATATTAAATTTGCAAACTTACGAGCATGCATAGGAACTGCGCAATGCACGCTCGTAAAACAGTCATTTTTAGGAATTTTTTCACCAAATTTTCAACATAGCCATTTTAAGACCTCTGCTCATGAACAGTGTCACTGTGATTTTCTTAATGTGCCCCATACATTGATTTCAAGACATCGACCGCGCCATTGTGCGCTACATGGCCGGAAACACATTTTGGGCAAGATGTGAAAATGACAGCTGTACTGCTCATAAGGAGGTGTGGTAAAATGGCAATGTTGAAAATCTGGAGTGAAAATATTGAAAATTGTGATCCTATGAGCTGCCATGAGGAACCGCGCAACGACACTTGTAAACAGTCATTTTAGGAATTTTTTCACCAAATTTTCAACATAGCCATTTTAAGACCTCTGCTCATGAACAGTTTCACTGTGATTTTCTTAATTTGTCCCGCACATTGATTTCACACACTGACTGTGCCATTGTGTGCTACATGGGTCAAACACATTTTGGGTGAGATGTGAAAAATGACAGCTGTACTGCTCATAAGAAGGTGTGGTAAAATGGCAATGTTGAAAATCTGGAGTGAAAATATTGAAAATTCGCGAACTTACGAGCGTGCGTAGGAACTACGCAACGCACACTCGTAAAACAGTCATTGTTAGGAATTTTTTCATCAAATTTTCAACATAGCCATTCTAAGACCTCTGCTCATGAACAGTGTCACTGTGATTTTCTTAATCTGTCCCGTACATTGATTTTGCACACCGACTGCGCCATTGTGCGCTACATGGGCGGAAACACGTTTTGGGTGAGATGTGAAAAATAACAGCTGTACTACTCATAAGAAGGTGTGGTAAAATGGCAATGTTGAAAATCTGGAGTGAAAATATTGAAAATTCGCGAACTTACGAGCATGCGTGGAACTGTACAACCATCGCTCATGAAAACAGTCGTTTTTGGAATTTTGCACCAAATTTCAAAATAGGCTTCTTGAGAGCTCCACCTTATGAACACTGGCAGTGTCGCTTTGTTAATCGGTCCCGAAGGTGATTTTGCCTACTGATCATGAAATCACCCTTCGGCCCGAATAACGCCATGACAGTGACAGCATTCATGAGAAGGGTCCCAAAACCCCATGTTGAAATTTGGTGCAAAAATTCCAAAAATGCCTGAGATATGCAACAAAGTTGAAAACCCCTATCTATCCCATTATACAGCTTACCGGCATTTCCTCAGTTCGCGGTCGGCTTTGAAGAGCGCAGACGTGTTCTCGGTCCACCGAAGATCATCGAGCTGAGGTCCAGAGGTAAGTATGGTGTGGGGTGTGTGTGGGGAGGCAGGGTGCGCAGTAGGTGGGTGCAGGTTGTGGGGAGCCGGAGACTGCGTGGGACCGCTTTTAATTTACAGGTTTTTTTTTTAAATTGTGACGGGATGTTTGCCACGCTGGGGTGAGCTCCCAGCATGGCACAAGGATGGCTGGGGGCCGTGGAGCCGATGGGGATTGGGCTCGGCCATAATATTTATTGCCACGCTGGGGTGGGCTCAGCGTGGCACCCAGTACTGGGGTGAGGACAGTGGAGCCGATGGGGATTGGGCACCCCTGGCCGCCGGCTATTCTATGAGTTGCCACACTGGGGTGGGCACCCAGCGTGGCACGTGGAAGGTTTTGGGGAGCGCAGCACAGCCGACGGGATTGGGCACCCCGCCGGCCATACGTGTGCCTGGGGGCAGCACGCAGTATGCGCATGCGGTGTTTCTGTGTGTGTGTGTGTGTGTGTGTGTGTAAGGAGTTGCGCATGAGCAGGCGATATCTTATCGCTGCTCACTGAGCGAGCTCTCCCTTTCAACTGTACGCCACTGCATTTTGGAGCTGTCATAGACAGCTCCAGCATGCATTGGCGGACTGGGGCCGCGCCTGCCAACACACTGACTGAATTGGAAGAGGGGGTGACACACCTCCGAAAACTCGGATGATGGCACTATGTTTCTTGCACATGCGTGCAAGCAAACATAAAAAGCACAGCAAAAATCTCATTGGTGTTATAAACAGTAAGGAGCAGTTTTTTATGATTTAGGGACATAAATGAAACTACTGAGTAGCCATTCAGCAATGTACAGCTAAAATCTTGTTTTGCCATATTGATATGAGGTATGGAGATATATTTTACAAAATATGAAATCGTCTGGTGTATGTAATATAAATACGTACAGAAAGGTTTGAGTCAGTAAAGTAAACATAGAATTTTTTTTATTTTATTTTTATAAATGAGTTTCCTGAAGAAGCCCAGTAATTGGGCAAAATGTTGGAGAAGATTTGAATAAAAGAACTTGAATACAGAATCACTGATGTTTGCACTTCTTTTCTGAAAAACGTGGCTGAGCTCCCCACCCCCAACATTTTCAAAGGACCATTTATGGGAGCCAAACGGGGGTAGCATACTGAATTTGAGAATTGGATGAGGAGTACGATTACTTACAGCAACAGTGGACTTTTTTTGTGTTAGTGGCCCCCTGAGGGAGGGTTATCATCTCTCTGTCTTGTCACGTGGAGCCTAATGGCAGGGTAGGGCAATGAGGCAGGCAGGGCTTCGGGTGCATCTTGGTGTGGACTTGCAGTTCTTTTTGGGTGGGTGCTGTGGCTCCTGCCATCATCACATCCAGTCAGTTACTAGAGATTGGGGGCTGGATGGATTAGTTAATCAGGAGGACACACAGACACAGTGCTGTGGCAAGAGAAGGAGGATTGACCTGGACTGACGGTTTTATGTGATAAAGGTGAGCCTGAAAGACCACCTATCATATAAAGCGACCACAAAAGAGCCTGTGGTCAAAAGAGCACCTGATATTGTAGCCATCGTCGCAAATAGCGACGGTCGCTACAATAATTCAAATCTACACACAGAAACATTTGTTTTATGTGGGGACTGCACCTCCTGCACCCCCCCTTGCGGGGGGCAAGCCCTCCGCACCTCCTGAACTAAAATAACCAACTCCAAGGAGGGTGTGAACCATGGGGCAAGTAACTGATTTTAAACAAAAATAATTTCAACCTGCAGCCAGACCCGAACCCATGTCTTCTCGCATCGCAAGCAGTGGTGTATACGACTATGCCATGCGAGCAGCTCAGTAAGATTTGGCCACACAGGATCCTATATCCTGTAGTAGCGAGTACAGCTCCTTGCTGTATTCGCTATACAGGATATAGCGACCTTCTGAACCAGTCACTCTGAGTGAGAGCTGTTTTACTGAGTCACTCAAAAGTGTAGTGCTTAATAATATTCGCTCTACATGGGTGCTGCTGGACTGACTAGTCGGAGGGACCCCAGGCCTGTCCTCAGCAGCAGCCAGCTGAAAGAGGCACAGTACTGGTAAGAAGGGAGAATTGTCAGGCTCCCTACAAGTCAGAGTAATCACAGTCCTCAATGAATGGTTTAAATGTTACATTGGCAAGCATTTAAACTAGCTGAGGGGGGTTGCAGAAGGAAATGGGGAGACACAAACTGCACCCTCCAAACTGAAGTAGGTAGTAGGGAAAATCCTAAGGGAGAGAAATCCCCCCAGGGCACTCAACAACAAAAGAAACAAAATGGGAGAAGTGAAGAGAGATGGGAATGAGAGCAGAGGAGGTACAAAAAGAAGGCAAAAGGGGTTAGAGGATGCTGACAAACAGGGTGGTAGCAGATTCCGAAGGCCATGTGTGCAAATACTCAGAGTCTGGGAAACAAAATCTTTGACCTTTGATGCCATAATGGCAGATGCTGATGTGGACCTTGTCACCATTACTGAGTCATGGTGCAATGAGAACCATGACTGGAATGTAGCCACACCAGGCTGCACTCTGTTCAGAAAGGTCCACAGGGTGGAAAATAAAGGGGGAGGAGGAGTGGCTCTTTATGTGAGGAGTAGCATAAAAGCTACTGAGATACAGGGAAATCGGTGGGGGGCAGAGGTACTGTGGGTAACCCTAGAAACAGGGAAGGAAGTCGTCATTCGCACTGATGCGATCTACAGGCCTCCAGCATGGGGGGGGGGTGACTGGAGAACGTTCTGGTGGAAGTCATCCAAACAATTGCAAACAAGGGAGAGGTGCTGCTGGTGGGAGACTTCAGTCTGCCTGATACAGATTGGAGCATCTCAGCTGCAGCTTCAGCTAGGAGTAGGGACATCCTGGACTCCCTGCAGGGGGCACTTCTCAGGCAACTTGCAAAGGAGCCCACTCGTGAGGAGGCACTACTGAACCTTGCACTCACAAACGGGGACAGAGTTGCAGATATCACAGTGGGTGGCCACCTGGGGACCAGTGATCACCATACAGTATGGTTCAATATAAGCACGGTGAGAGAATCAAACCACACAAAGGCGAGGGTCCTGGACTTCAGGAGGGTCAATTTTAAAAAGATGGGGGAATGCCTCAGGGTTGCCCTGGCAGGGGGTGAGGGAGACTTGAACGGAGTGGAGAAACAATATCTAAAAGGAAGGATAGAGAAGGCAACAAACCTCTGCATCAGACAGATAAGCAAAAGCAGAAGAAAAAAGAGATAAACAACAGCTATGGTTCTCAAAAGAGGTGGCCGGGATGGTAAAGGAAAAAAGTTAGCATTTAGGAGGTATAAGGAGACAAAAGAGAAGAGGACAGAGAGGTGTATCAGGAGAAACACAGGGAAACTGGGAAAGCAGTTAGGATTGCAAAGGCAAACATGGAGGAGAAAATAGCCCAGGCAGTACAGAAAGGGGATAAGGTATTTTTCAGGTACGTAAGTGAAAAGAGAAAGACCAGGGGAGGGATAATAAGACTCAGGAGTGAAGGAGGGGATTCTATGGAGGGGGACCAGGAAAAAGTGGAGATGTTGCACAAATACTTTTATTCAGTTGTAACCCCTAGGTGGTGCTACCCCAAGGGCTACTAACTCTGCCTGCTTGGCTACTGACAGGTTGAGGGGCCTAGGTTCTATGATGGGTGCCTCCACCCAGAGGTCAGGGTTGATAGTGGTTAAACTATCAATCAATCAATCAATCAATCAAGTCTTTATTTAACCAGGCGTTCATCGTTGAGCAGAAGCTCATTTGCAAGATGGACCTGGATGGAGCATGAACAATTGTATATATGGTCAACACAGGTATTTACAAGGCAATACAGATAATACTCTTTACAGAGAGGAAGAAAAAGAAGTTCATATGTACATAGAATTATACAGATATTGTACAGATTACATGGTATTTACATACATAGAAGTGTCTATAGGAAGATAAAGCAGGTTATCTAAGGTTGCAGGAGGAAGAAACGGAAGAAAAAAATAAAAATAAAAATATACACCAGGTAGAGGTGAAGGTAGGGGGAAGAGAGGGAGGTAGGGGAAGAAAGGCTAGGAGGGCACGGTGCACAGAGAGGAGTTGGTAAAACGGGATGTAGAGAAGGTGGATGGAGAAAAGGAGTATGTGTGAGCCCCAGGATTGAATGCTGTAAAGTACAGGGCATGGTAGATATCACAACCCAGGGTAGTGAGCTCCTATCCGAGGTTGGGAAAGGAAGAATAAGGGGATGGATGGGCCTAGTGTTGATAAGGCAGGGGGATAAGAGACAGAACAATTAGGCTGGTGAGGAGCAAGCCGGGGGGTCAGTACTTAAAATTGGGTCTAGGTGTGGCTATATACCAGTACAGACACCGGTACTGGGTCTGAGTGGATGAAGTAGTTACATACTTTCTGATTGTATGGAAATAAAGCATCTTGAAGGCATTTATACTGATTAGAGTGCTTAATTTGAGGGTTTTTGTAGATCGCTCCATAAGGTAGATAGCATCGAAGCTTATGGCTGCCCCTGCTCAAGTGGGATTTTGCTTTGGGTACTTTTAAGTGTAATAGCTGAGTAACTTCTAACGCGATTTCTAATTATACTAAGGGAAGACAGCAGGAGATATAGTAAGGCAGCTTATTAGAGATGGCTCTATAGATCCAGAGAGCGCGCTTCTGTGGCACCTGAACTTTAGTGATGTCCACCCCACTGCCGTATATAGGGTGCAGTGATGCGTGTCAAGGGGAGTCCTGTTATAAACCTCAGTGCTCGATGGTAGAGTGTGTCCAGTTTAGCCATGTAAGAGTTGGGGCATTGGCTGTAGAGGAATCAGTGTAATCAACCAATGATAGGAAAATGGATTGGACCAGTTGTTTCTTGGCATCTGGTGAGAAATTGGTTGATTCTAAAAACAGTCTAAGCCTTGTCAAGTCGTTTAGCAAGTCCTCGATATGTTCAATGAAGGAGAGTCTTTGGTCTATCCAAACTCCCAGATACTTGAATTTTGTAACAAATTCTTGTTTTTCACCTAGAACTGTGGTAATTTGGGGAACTGTCCCACTGGACACAGGGTTAGCTGTATGATAAAAAGGAGAGGACCATCACTTAGTTTTTTTTGGCATTAAGGAGTAGCTTTTGGAGGAGTTGGCTTTGTAAAAGGTTGAATTCCTGACTGTAGGTCATTGCAGGCAGCTTCAGGTGTTGGGCGACTCACGAGAGAACTGTATCATCTGCAAACAGATGGATGTTGGCTTTTATACAGTGTCGATGTTATTAATGTACATTGCAAAAAGTAAGGGCCCTGATATAGAACCTTGAGGTACCCCTTTTTGCAGAGTTTTTAAGGGGGACAGGTCTCCTTCGGCTTTAACTCATTGAAGGCGCCCTGTAAGATAGTCAGTAAACCAATGCAGAGAGAAGGGGTCCACACCTATGGTTTGAATGGAGGAGAGGAGCAGACTATGGTCGACGGTGTCAAAAGCCTTGCTTAGATCAAGGAAAACAGCACAAATAAAGTTTTTGCTCTCAAGATTACGCTGCCAGTCGTTAGTAACTTTGGCGAGGGCTGAGATAGTGCTATGTTTAGCTCTGAATCTGGACTGCATAGGATTTAGCAGTTCCCTAGACTCAAGGTGAGTCCTCAGCTGTGCATTCACAATTTTCCCTAGGAGCTTGGACAGGACCGGAAGGAGAGAAATTGGCCTGTAGTTATTGAGATCGCCAGGGTCACCTAATTTGAACAGTGGTATAACATGTGCTGTCTTCCATATAGGTGGTAAGGTGCCCTGAGACAGGGATAAGTTAAAAAGGTTGGTGACGGGTATTGCTAGTACATGGTAGGCAATTTTTAGGAAGTAAAGGTCAAGGGTGTCGGCCCCAGCACTTTTTCTAGTATCCAACTGAAGCAAGAGGTCCTCTACCTCTTTCAGTAGGGCAGGTTGAAGTGAGAAAGGCGGCGAAGCTATCGGAGTTTCAGGCAGTTAGCTGGCAGTCTGGGAGCGAAGTATGTTTGCAGGGGAGTTATCAAATGCCATGCCTGCAGTAGCAAAGTGGTTATTGAATGCATCAAGTATATCCATCTTTTTGGTTATAGTCAAGTTGCCAGAAGTAATCTTGGTCGGAGTGAATTTCTGGGAGTGGCCTAGCAGATCATTGATTGTGTTCCAGAGCTTGATTGGACTCTTTGTGGCAGAGTCGAGTTCGGATTTGAAGAAGGTGGCCTTCGATTCTCTGATTGTTTTGGTACATAAATTTCAGGTCTCCTGAACTGGTTCCAACCTCTGCAGTGTTCAGTCTGCACTTTTTTCCCAGAGCTTATCTCTTTTTAGAAGCAGAGACTTGATCTGAGGGGTGAACCATTTACAGGTTTTGGTTCTAGTTCGAACTTTAATCAGGGGAGCATACTTATTAAGGGCCCTTGATAGAATGTTGTGGAAGATATTGTAGCTGATGTAATTGTTTTGGCCAGGTAGAAATCTTGCCACTGAGGGGAGTACTTAAGCTCATTTAGGTAGGTATGTTCATTGAAGTTGCTTTGGATCTCTTCATAGAGAACTTGCTGATGGGTGCTGGGTTATTGGTGGATCTTACTCGCAATAAAACAATGGTCGCTACGCCTGAGAAGAAGACATCAGCGTGGAGAAGAGATGAGGTTTGCTCACCATTAGCACATCCAAAAGTGTACTTTTACTGGGGTTCTTCACGCTTGGGCATGTTGGTTCAGTAAAAGTTGCGTCAGCCCATGTTCATCACAGAAGGATGCAGTGGGGGCAGCTGTGTAGAGCCAGTCAAAGTTGAGGTCTCCTAAAATAATAGTTTCTGCAGCCCTGTCCCAACTTGTCACTTAGATATGACACAAGCTGTAGGCCAGCAGACGGTGGTCTGTAGCATCCTATTACGCAGAGTGCAGTAGTCTGTGTAATTTCCACTTTGAGAATTAGGCATTCGAATTCGCTGGTGACAGATGCCAAGGATAAGCAGAAGGCAGAAAATTTGTCTTTAACGTAGATAGCTACCCCTCCTCCTCTGGCATGCCTATCAGCTCTGAACAAGGCATAGTTGGGTATGTTTACTTCTCTATCAGTGGTGCTGGGTCTAAGTCAAGTTTCGGAAATCACAAGTATGTCAGGAGAGGTATGATTTACCTGGGTTTGTATTAAGGTTATCTTTTTAAGGAGGCTATATAGGTTAATATGCCAGAAGCTTATTCCTTTTAAATTTGCTAGTTCTGCTGGCAAAGCAACAGCTTCTGGGGGGTCAGGGTTGAGTTCTACGTTGCCTGAACATAGCAGGAGGATAAGTAGGATTTTTCTAAGAGCACTAAATATAAGCTTGTAATTCCTGCCTTTCTCCCGTCTAGTATGTCTGATGATTTTAGGGACGGAAAGTAGCCACAATAGAAGAGCTGATCTGTTGTAGCAAGAGCTAGTACCCCTACCACAATAGGCGAGGAGGAGATAGAAGTCTGCGTGGTGGGAGGTGGGCCTTGTGGTGGGGGAGTGTTATAAGTACTACTGGTATGTGTGGTCCAAGAGCAGGGTTCGAGGTATTGGTACTTGGAATCACGGAGGCAATTAAAGGATAAGTTGCCATGTGGTATACAGCACAAGGTGCCATTGTAGACCAAACATGATGGTAGTTCAGGTGTCCAATGCTGGGCAGCTGGTATCAGCAGAAAAGGGTAGTATAAGAGCCATATAGGGCCCGCATGATGGTACCTCAAAAAGGAGCCACTCAATTAGCCCAGGGGCCAGTGGGGTTGCTGATTAATGCAGCTTATCAGTAGCTTTCCGATCCAGGTCGAATCTGGAATTTGATAGCATTTAAAAATATTTAGTGGTGAAGGCACAGCCAAGGAGAGCTTATGTGTTTTAGTAAGGCAAGGCCCTGAGAGTTGGATCCCGTAGGCTGGACAGAGAAGAGGGGGATCACGAGCTAAGTCTCTATTGGTGGGGCACAGCACCAGGGACGTGGACTAATATTTTGGCAGGAGCTACTGTATTTAATAATCAGTGGAGGTGGGGGGGCGGTCGAAATGCTGCGGCAGTTGCCGTATCTTGTAGGGCCTTGGGTCCGTGGTTCATGGTCCAAGCGTCAAGAGAGGATGTCGATCACCAGTAGCCGGGAATCAGCTGCTTAGGAGCTGGGAGCCTGGGCGACAGTTCTGGTGAGGGAGAGAAGGAGAGTGAGGGTTAATAAAGGGATTCACATAAAGGGTTAGATAGAACAGCGGGGAGTCCAAAATTTGCAGAACAAAAGACGTGTATTACTTTGGCACCCAAAAGTGTCTAGGCCAGTGCATGTATGCAGGGAAAGGCTGTAAACACTAGATTTTTTTCCCAAACCACAATTCAAGTCCTTTCAATTACAGACTGGGTTAACACTTCGACTTTTTAACATTTGTCCCAACATAAACATTTTAGGGTTTAAAATCAAAGAGCAGAAGTCGGCTTCAGGAACTAATCAGAGCGTGGTCTGAGAGTGTGTCCGTAACTGTTGGCTGCGCAGTTGCCACATACCTTGTGACCTGGGTCCATGTCTCAGACTGAGCGTTGGCTATGGCGGCCACCGCCCGGGTAGCTCGGGAATCCTGTGGCTTAGGAGCTGGGAGCCTGGGTGGCAGTTCCTCGGCTGAAGAAGAGAAGGAAAGCGAGGATTAATAAATGGCATTCATACAAAGGGTCAGACAGAACAGTGGGGAGTCCAAGATTTTCAGAACAAAAGGACATGTATGGTACCAGCAATGCCAAAAGAGGTAGTGAGGAGTAGTAGTAGGTGGTTGCACCCCATGGTAGTTTGTTTGGTGTTGCTGGCCTGCTTAACTGCTAGCTGGTTTATAGTTGGAAGGGTATATAGTCGAATTAGGTGAGGTCCCTAATCAATAGGGCAGGTAGAGCAGTAATTGAGAGCAGTTAGATGGAGTGGCTGGAGAAAAGGTTGAGAGCAAATGTGTGATCCTGTGGGTGGGACTGCTTTAAAGAGGGGCGGTGAGAAAGTGGGTCAAGTCAGGTATTGAAGACAGGGAGGCCAATAGCATGAAAATGTGCAGCAGTGGAATGACCAATCTGCTGCTAGGCTGAGGAAGGGGTGGAGTAAGGGTCTATTTAATACTGTGAGAAGGAGGGGGACGGGGTGTGGAAAATTCAGTCCAGAACAAAGCACAGAAAGAGATTTCTGAGATCAGGAAGCACCAGGTGTTGGAAAATCAGCCAAGGAGTACAGCTGCCAGTCAGTGCCTGGTTCCTCCACTGGGCATCCAGTCAAAACAGTGGCATTCAAAACCACGAGTTTCGGAGGTCCGGTGCGTACCTGAATCTGTCCGGGGGTCATTCGGGTGGTCTGTTAGCTGTGGCCTGCTCCGAGAGAGCCAAGGCCACAGGAGCAGCTTGGGAAACCCGCAGATGGGCTGTCTGTGGAACAAGGAGGGAAACACAGAGGATTAAATGCAGCTAGAGTACAATAGCAAGCTCAGTGGGGGGCAGGTAAATGGGGAAAGACAAAGCATGAGGTAAAGAGGTGGTAAATGCAGGGCAATTATTTGGAGCTAGAAGAGGAGTTAATGGGGGGGTCTGTGCTTTGGCACCGGGATGTCTGAGGAGGACAGCAGCAGCAGCAGGGGGGTGTAAGGAAAGGGTTTGTAGGTAAGGCAGAGAAGAAAGTAAGGTGTTTGGAGAGACAGCATTACAAGTGAGGCAGAGAAATTAATAACTGGCAGAGTGACCAGTGTGGGGGAAGGGGCAGAGTTCGTCAGTAGGGCAGAAATGGAAAACTGCAGCAGTCTTGCTCAGTAGCTAGGTCAGGCAGTCAAACATCGGCTACTACATACTACAGTTTGTCCAGCACTAGGTAGCACTGAGAGGCTAGTCTAGAGGCTTGTACTAGACTAGCTATGCATGGTAGTGTAAGACCAACTGATGCAAACATATGTAAATTACATTAACAAAATTCAGTCCAGAACAAAGCACAGAAAGAGATTTCCTGAGATCGGAAGCTCAGGCGGAAAATCAGCCATGGGTACAGGCTGCCAGTCAGTGCCTGGCCCTCCACTGGGCATCCAGTCAAAACAGTGGCATTCAAAACCACGAGTTTCGGAGGTCCGTGCATACCTGAATCTGTCCGGGGTCAGTGGGTGTCTGTTAGCTGTGGCCTGCCTGAGAGCCAAGGCCACAGGAGCAGCTTGGGAAGCCCGCAGGTGGGCTGTCTGACCTGTCCGGGGTCAGTCGGTGGTGTGTTAGCTGTGGCCTGCTCTGAGAGAGCCAAGGCCACAGGAGCAACTTGGGAAGCCCGAGGTGGGCTGTCTGAATCTGGTCCGGGGTCAGTGGGTGGTCTGTTAGCTGTATTGCTCGGCGAGAGCCAGACACAGGAGCAGCTTGGGAAGCCTACAGGTGGGGCTGTCTGAATCTGTCCAGGGTCAGTCGGGTGGTTTCGTTAGCTGTGGCCTGCTCGGAGAGCGCCGCGCTACAGGAGCAGCTTGAGAAGCCCGCAGATGGGCTGTCTGAATCGTCCGGGTCAGTCGGTGGTTCGTTAGTTGTGGCCTGTTTGAGAGCCGCAGGCTACAGGAGCAGCTTGGGAAGCCTGCAGATGGGCTGTCTGAATCTGTCCAGGGTCAGTCGGATGTCTGTTAGCTGTGGCTCTGCCGGAGAGAGCCAAGGCCACAGAAGTAGCTTGGGAAGCCCGTAGATGGGCTTTCTGAATCTGTCCGGGGCCAGTCGGGTGGTCTGTTAGCTGTGGTCTGCTCAGAGAGAGCCAAGGCCACAGGAGCAGCTTGTGAAGCCCACAGATGGGCTGTCTAGCTCGGGTACAGCCCTCTGGGACACTGTGACCCCCCCTTAGTTCCTACTAGTGGCCCACACAGTACACGGGAATTACCTTCCCAATACCCCACATATGAACACTTTTTACACATATAGATACCACTTACCCTTGAGACTGATTCTGCAGCACGTCTCTGAGGACCCCCTGTAAAACAAGGTTAAGCAACATACATAACACAATGCAATGCTGGCACTATATGCACTGACACCACAGACAGTATATAGTTCAATAACAACAAATCTGATTTATTTAGGGGACGGTAACACGGGAGGGGGCAATCAGGTTGATTTAGCTTACCAATATTCAAATCACAGTATTGTGCACACATACAGGGTCCAAAAAGTGACACTCTGGGTACTCAGGATGGGGGGGCAAGCCAGGTCCGTTGCCTGGGGTTGGCCATCAGGTGCAGATGGATGGGGCCCTGTAGGAAGAAAATATATGCACAACACACACTTGTAATCCAGAGCCAGATGGCTCAGTCCGTGGGAAGAAAACACAAGGAAATCAGTTGACACACTTTGATTAAATGAATGTCGTAGGGTGTTGCCCTGAATTGTATTGACGATACCCAAGACAATTACAGGATGGATGGTGTTGCTTCTGGTTTTCCAGCATTCAGCACACACTGCAGAGTGAGGGAAATTAAGACCGCTATTCCCCACATGCACCAAGCACATTCATATGTAAAGGAAATTACTATACCAGGCAGGCTGCTCCCCGATCCCGATCGCAAAACACTGCAAAAACCCGGGAGCACTCGCAGCAGCTTCAGTCCCTGACAGGCTGATCGCCCTTCAGCAAAATCTTTGGTCTTCTACAGGTTAAGACTGGTTTCCACACTTCTGCTTCTTCTTCCTTCTACAACAGCTCGGATTCAGTCCGATTCAGCTGCACTAACGGCCGCAGACTGACTAGGGGGCCTACACATGCACTTCCAGTGCAAATTACTTGCCACACAGTACAGAGCTCCTTCTCTCTTCATTGTCTCTATTGAACTGACTTTTCCAGCAACAGTGCAGGGCATTTCCTTTGGGCTCACAGCAGTTCGGTTGGCTGGTTCAGTTGTCAATCACTGTAGGGCTTCCTCTGTTGGTGCAAAAAGGCCCCAAGATCCAAACTACATTTCCCATGAGCACCTGCCATACAATCCCCTTTGTTGCAGGCACCAGATGAGAGTCCAAGTTCTGATTTGCCAGCAGGCTCCATTTTAAGGACCTCCTTTTCACTGATTGGTCAAATTCAGCAGTTATGGACCAAAATGAAGAAACTACACTGCCCAGTCCTTGCTACAAGTAAGCAGGTTAGAACAAACTGCATTTTCATTATTACTCTAACAGATCACCAGCAAACAATTACATCTTTTAATTAGGCTCCCTCTGCGCATATAGCGACTGCAGAAACGGAGCACTTAGCCAGCAGCCCGAGTGGGATTTGGGCATTGTAACACACAGTTCTCCCATTCCAATTAATTATGTCTGCAAGCAGACAGCTCTTAAAGAGACAGTACGCAGAGGCTCTAAAGCACTCGCTGCAGTGCCATTTAAACAGCTTAAACGCCAAACACCATCCAGACTTAGAGCACTTAGCAAGC
Organism: Neoceratodus forsteri; assembly: GCA_016271365.2. Taxonomy (NCBI): domain Eukaryota; kingdom Metazoa; phylum Chordata; order Ceratodontiformes; family Ceratodontidae; genus Neoceratodus; species Neoceratodus forsteri. The sequence continues at coordinate 682,935,675 of JADMNL010000022.1, read as the reverse complement.
TCCTGGAAGACTTTTGGGAACCCTCATTTGCAGTGGGGTTACATCCTTCCTGGCCTGGAAAACTTGGCGTCCACAACAAGTAAGTACCCCGGTAAATTGCAATACAACATCATACACATTTACAACACTAACATATTAGGCTTATACGTGTAATCATCAGTCACCATATCACCTTTGCCATAAACACATTTCTGATACTTTTCAGCACATTACTTTTTGCACAGCATTATACACACATTGTATCTTACTCAGGCTATTACCTCCTACACATGAAACCTGGAGAGAGGGGGCCCGTCCCTGTCAGCTACCTTAGGGCTGGATGGGGCAGGGGCACCATACCTAGAGGGCAAGACAAGTAATCTGGAGTTAGCACCTATGCTCAGTTTGGGCAATGAGCTCGGGGGACACATACACTCCCTTATGGACCACATTGAGAGGCAAATCCACAGGCCTCTCAGGAGAACCGTAGCTGAGGCGTATTACAAGCTTTACAGTCTTTCTAGGGGGAACTGTTACAGTCTCTGCATTTTGGTCCTCACTTTCAGCATGATCTTTACTTGCCAGGGGGGGTTTCTTTTGGGGTAGCAGGGTTAAAACTTGGGGCACTATCAGCTCCAGTATTTGCAATTTCAGGGGTCACAACACTTGTTTCACAGGGAGAGCTCTCCGCATTGCCAGTGGACTGTCAGGGCACTCGAAATACTCCTCTTGCTCTGGTATATCACCAGTCTATCCCAGTTCATCATCTTCCTCCTCTGAAAGCTCATACAGTTCCACCATGCACAGTGATTCCATGTCATCTGACTTAACACCCTGCACCTCACTCTTTGGGAGCATTGGCTCCAAGGACAAAGCTGGGGGCTTAGACAGTCCAGAAGGCCCAGCTTCATCTCCATGCATGACTAGTGGATTGCCTTGAAACAACTGACTCAGTTCATAAGAAGGGTAGTACCCAAAGTTGCATTCACTTTCCTCTGAGGTAGACTGACAGTCATCTTTGACTGGGATTTGCTAAGGAGACAGCTCTAACTCAGCATCTGTAGGTGCAGACTTTCTCTGCCTTTGCCTAGCAGCAGCTCTGGTCACCGGTCCAGGGGGAGCACTTGCTGGGGGCTCAGACTCAATCAATATTTGGCCAATGGGCAGCAGATGATTTCGATGCATTGTCTTAACGTTTTTTGAGTTATTTTCAGGCCTTACTTTGTACACAGGCAGGTCATCCAGTTTGCCTACTACAATGTGAGGGAGATGATGCTACCTGTCAGCAATCTTGTGTTTGCCATGCAGTCCCAGATTTCTTAGCAACACACGATCTCTCTCCTGGAGTTCTTGGGCTTTCACCTTTTTATCATACCTTTCTTTGTTGGCCAGATTTCTTTTGGCAACCATGGTTTGAGCCAGTTAGTACGCATGATTCAGCTGGGCCTTTAACTTTTGCACATACTGTAAACAATTATCAGCTCGAACCCCATTAGGAGAAACTCCGAAACAAACATCTACCGGTAGTCATGCTTCTCTTTCAAACATCAGGTGGTAGGGGAGAACCCAGTGGCGTCACTTTTAGTGCAGTTGTAGGCATGTACCAAGGTGCTAATTTGCTGGCTTCATCTGGGCTTGTCTTTTGGGCGGAGGGTGCCCAGCATGTCCAACACAGAGTGCGGTAAAACGCTCAGGCTGTGGGTCCCCTGGGGTGGTAAGGTGGTTCTGGACTCTCGACCCCACAGAGAAAGCAACTCTTTGATCAAATGACTCTCAAAGTCTCTCCCTTGGTCAGAATGGATTCTTTGTGGAGCCCTATAGTGAACAAAAGTTTTCTACAAGTATTTTTGCCACAGTGGATGCCTTCTGGTCCTTGGTGGGGAAAGCTTGAGCATATCATGTAAAATGGTCAGTGACCACCAGCACATTACTAATATTTCTTTGATCTGGCTCCAGACTTAGAAAGTCAATACAGACCAGCTCCATGGGGGCACTGGTGGTGATGTTAACAAGGGGGGCAGCCTTCTAGGGCAAAGCTTTTCTCTGTAAGCAACGACTACAAGTTTGACTGTGTTGTTCAACATCAGCCCCCATTTTAGGCCAATAGAATCTGGATCTCACCAAGTCAAGTGTTCTGTCTATACCAAGGTGCCCCATGGGGTTGTGTAGGGACCTCAGCACCAAGTCTCGGAAGACAGTGGGCAAAACTAGCTGCTGTTTGTCTATTTGTCCCCCTCTGTCTACTGTTTCTTGGTATAACAGTCGATTAATCGGTTTCAACTTAGGACCTTCCTTGTATAACAATGCAGTTCTCAAATCAGTGGAGCGTAACTTAGATACATCTTTCCCTGCGTAGAGGGCTTCTAGAGTTGATTTGATCATAGGCTCTCGGGACTGAGCCCACTGAATACTATCATTGCCCAGCTGAGGCAGTGCACCAATGTCTAATGCAGTAAAGTGGCAATAAGCAGCAGGTATGCAATTCTCAGAGGGCCCCAAGCAATCCACTAGATAGTCCACTGCGTCCGTGGACACTTGTTCCTCCTTGTCAAACTTCTGGCATAGTGCTCGAATATCAGGTTCTGACAGTCTGACCCATTAATTTCTGGAAGCAGGCCTCCGTGAGAGAGCATCAGCATCTATGTGGTTCAGGCCTGCTCTGTATTCAACAGCGTAATTATATGTAGCTAATGCGGAAAGCCACCTATGGCCAGTAGCATCCAACTTGGCTGAAGTCTGCACATAGGTCAAAGGATTATTATCAGTTTTTACCAGTATCTTGGCCCCATACAAGTACTCATGGAATTGGTCAACAATGGCCCACCTCAAAGCTAGGAACTCTAACTTATGCACCGGATAGTTCTTTTCAGATGGGGCCAGACTTCTGCTGGCAAAGGCCACTGGTCTCAGGCCATTCTTGTGCTGCTGGTACAACACAGCCCCCAAATCTTGCAGGCTAGCATCAGTGTGTAGGACATAAGGTTTTGCTGGATCTGCATAGGCAAGGACAGGAGCGTGAGTGAGTTGATACAGGAGTGTAGACAGGCATACTCACTGTACACATTTGTGTACAGTTTTGTTGAGTGCCTGTCACAAACCATATGCCTTTTTGTTAACATTTTCATTCTAATCTGTAGCATTTGGGTTAGTGTAGGCCACTGAGGAGTGTAAGTAAGTAAACAATTTATTGATCAGCAATAAGCCGCATACAATATAAAATTTTGTACACATCACATAAAGTACAAATCGTAAAAGGTTATAACTACAGTTATGGGTCTAACATACACCCATCATATAGCACCAAAGCAAAGAATGCCATATTAAAAGATATAAATAAACTGTCTATTATTTTGATCATGATAGGAAAAGTTCATAATAATATGAGCCATGCTTTACAAATGTGTGGTTAAGAGAAACTTTGCCAACAATTCAATGATTTTTTTATCTTTAGTTTTGAAGAGATAATCCAACATATTAGAGGGAGGGGGACTGAGACTCCAAGAAGTTCACCCAACCATTTCTTTCTGGATGCTTCATCAAAGGGACATAATAGTATAAAATGTTTTAAGCCATCTATTGATTCCGAACCGCATTACAAAATGGGGAAGATAAGGCCTTTTCCTTATATCTATGCTGCACATAGTTTGCTATATAACACTCGGTTCTAAATCTGGTATAGCTCCTCCTTAATCTAAAGCTTGTTATCATGGAAAGGTATAACTCAAAACTACAGGAAAGTTTAATTGTTTTATAATAATCATGGAGTTTGAGCATGGAGAGCTGAGTAAGCAAAATATTCTCATCCAATGTTCCCAGTCTGATTTTGACATCCTGTTTGATTTCTACTAGAGGTCTATAACATACTTCACGTAGTAAATGTCCCAGACCAACTGGCATCATAACCTCCTTGATAAACTGAATACTGGGATGAGTAAATCCCAAATTGGCCATTTTTATGCTTTCTTCAAGGCATATTCTGGGGTATCTACTGGGCAACAAAAAAGTTTGAGTATGAATATAATTTGTTGCTCCTGTATAAGGGAAAGTAGGGTGCTGTCCTAATTCCAATGCTAGAATACATTTTGGTGTCCCTTGTGGTAGCATGAGGATGTGTCTATACAGGTTGTTTAGAATGGTTTGTAACCTTCGGTCTGTGCATCCCCATGTTTCACAAGCATATAACATACTTGTTCTTATTTTAGCATTAGTACATTCTAATTCCTTTAACTGAAGTTTTCCCATTTTATTATTAAATATTTTAGGTGTTCCTGATGATCTCATTTTATCTTGGATTATCTCCATGTGTTGACGCAGGAGAGATTGTAGGAGAAGCGGACTCCTAAGTAATCATAATACTTTGCCCTGTCTATGTTTACCCCATCTATCTGAAAGCTAGTGATGTTTTTTCTCTGATTTCCAAACACCACTACTTTTGTTTTACCATAGTTAATTTTTAGTTTGTACTGTACAGAGAGATTCAAACTTATCAATTTCCTTTTAAGTCCCAATAATGAAGTTGACAGCAGAACCAAGTCGTCAGCGTATGTAAGACAGTCAATCCTAGTGCGATCTACCTTGGGAGCATGGAAGTCGGGGATAGAAATCTGTTCCAAAATTATGTTTATATACTGTATATATTAAATAGGGTGGGTGCCAAAATGCATCCTTGTCTAACCCCTGTGTTCGTAAAGAATTTCTCAGTCAGATGTCCATACTGATCGTATTGGACTCTAGCGCAAGTATTTTCATGTAGTCTAATGATGACATCCAGCGGAGAACTCTCCAGCCCTAATACCTTGAGTGTTGTCCAATGAATTTTCCTGCTGATGTTATCAAAAGCTGAAGAGAAATCCACAAAACAGCAATAAAGATTTGTTTTTCTAATTTTAGTGTATTTCCAAATCAAATGATACAAAACATAACAATGTTGTATTGTGGACCTGTTCTTCCTGAAGCCGTTTTGTGCCTCATTCAGGATTGAGTTTTCTTCAGCCCAGTCTAATAATCTTCCCAGAATTATCTATAAGGCTGATCGGTCTATACATTTTCGGGTTATAAGGATCCTCCTTTTTGAATATGGGGAATATATGACTACCTAGCCAACTTGGGGGACAAGGGAGTCCTTGTAGGGTCCATTAAATAGTATAAAAAGAAGCGGACACCACCAGTTGGGAAATGATTTGTATAGATCTCCCAGAATACCATCAGGGGCCTGGAGCCTTGTTAGATTTCAATGATGATAATGCCAGGAGAATGTCTTCTTCTGTAATAAAGATGGGCCATGGATAAAATATTTCTCCCCTAGGCTCTTGGGCTGTAGTCATCTCTTGTTCAGACTGAGAGAAATAGAGCTCCTAGAAATAGAGAGTCCAGGCTTCTGGTGTAATATAGGCTTCTAGTCTATTTGAGTATTTGTTGTAGCCCTGAGATACCAGTTTCCAGAAGCCTCTGCTGTCTCTATTCAGTACGGACTGTCTGAGTTTTTCCCAGAGTCCATGGGAATATTTTTCTTTTGCCCTTTCTAAAGCTAGCTTATACTTTTCTCTTTCTGTCTTAAGTATTTTAAAGTCTGCTGTAGTTTTATTTCTTTTATTTTTATGTGCCCTCAGTATTCTGCCAAAAAATGTTTTAGCCCATAGGCAAGCTGCATTAAACCAAGACTTTTTATATATCTGTTTACAAGAAGGTATTTTTTTCTTGCACCATGGTTTCAATATCATAGATATCCTTTCCCAACTTTCTAGGATAATAGTTGATTCATGAAAGTTTATAATGGAATCATGTATATAACACACTTCTCCAGTATTTAAAATAGACTCAAAGTTTGAATGATGTAGAGGTCCCCAGATGATTCTTTTCTCATTAATAATCTCCAAGTTGTCCTCCAGGTAACCCGTTTTTCTATTTGTTCCTAGGGGACAATTCAGAGTAAGAACAATAGGACAGTGGGTGGATTCCAATCTGTCCTTAACCTCTAATTTCTGTACCATGTAGGTTGCCTCCAGGTTAGTCCAAATTAGGTCCGGAGTAGAAGAACCCATTGGGCCTCTAAAAGTGAAGACCCCAACATATCGCCCTGAGTTCTTCCATTTAAGAGACAGTAATTCCTAGATGCAAAAACTTCAAGGAGGATCCTGCCTCTGGGGTTAAGTACCAGATCCTGTGAGGACCTTTTATGGGAGATATTATCATTAGCCAAAGGAAGCAGATAGATAAAATCGGTATAAAAGACAGGAAGAAACTCTAGCATTGAAGTCTCCCATAATAATTATAGGGCAGTCTGCATAGCTGTCCAACAGATCATCCAGCAAAGTTTTCAAATTCTGAATAAATATATCTGCTGTTTCAGAATGTCTGAATCTGGTGGCAAAATATATATTACACAGAATAGCTTTCTCTGGGCCATTATGAATTTGTAGAGTCAGAATTCCCTCTAGATTTGTTGCTATTCTGGTAATTCCTAAATCTAGCTGTGTTTTGATAAAAAAAGTAAGTCCCCCTTTAAGCCTACCAAATTTTTTGTCTCTGAAGGCCGATAAAGTTGTGGCTGTATAACCTGCCAGTCCGGGAGTAGACTCTTCAGTGCACCATGTTCCCTGAATCCCTATTATGTCATAGGACTTGAGAAAATCCCAAACCTCAGGGTCTGTTATTTTAAGATGTATACCCTCAATATTCCAAGAGAGAATAGAGAGGGCATCCATCATGTTCCTTTTTCTCTCTGTGTCGACTACCATCCCAGTGTTTGGCTCTTCAGATGTTAGCTCACCGGGGTCCCACCGGGATTGCCAGTGTCAGGGGGAGACCACGGTCAACAATGGTGCATAAGTATTTGGGTCTTCAAAAGTTTCAAAGTTTATTAACAGAGAATCCAGAACTGGAGTTGGCTCCTGTACTCCCATCGCAGGGATACGGCCATGGGTGTCTGGATCCAGCTCTGTCATGCCCACTATATGGATTCCCAATGGGTCCAGTTTGCCTGCCAACGACAATATTTTGTTGGGTAGGTTGGGATTTTTGAAGGTGATGTCAATCTGGGATGAAAGACCTGTGTTATCTTGTGTATTAATAGAATCTACCATATTCCAAGAAATATGTAAATCTAATGCTTTTTCTAGGAAGTAAAGGAGGTCCCTTTTACTTTCCGTCTAGCATTCTTATCTGTGAATTTCCACCCAAACACTGCAATTGTTCTCCCTAGCCATGACTTTTTCTGGTTTTCAACGTGTTCGTTAATCACTCCCAAGATTTCCCTCTGAGGTTCATGAGCTGCTTCGCACATTTCATCCGGGGGGAGGGACTGCTCATAAAGACTATTTTCCTTGCTGCCAAGGGACTCAGGGGAAAATCTTGGGACTAACATTGGGAATGTGATACCATAGCCCTTTTCCCTTAAGATCAATGCCTTTTCTAAGATGGAATGGGCAGTCCTCATGGATGTGCAATAGAGTAGTACAGTTTTCCTGTAATAAGGATTCAGTGATCTAAGAACAGATACTTCCTTTTCTAACTCCGGCTGGGATAGTTCAAGAAAGTTAAGTACCCAGGAAAGTAGTGAACTCTCTGTTTTGTTCTCTAATATAGCTACATTATAGATTTCAGTCAAAAATTCAGTGTTCCCACATTTCTGTAAAACAGGAGAGATCCCTGAAACCTTTGCTGGAATCTTATTAATAGAATCATCTTTGGTGAGTGAATGACCGGAGGTCTCAGTCTCCCTCTGAAAAGCAGTCAGTGACTCCCCACTCACTATTACATCATAAGATATTTCTTTATATGTACCATTTGAGTGGAGATTTGTTTCCTGCACAGCTAATTGTTTACCCTGTTTTCCCTGTTTTGAGTTTTTGTTTGGGTCCTGACCCTCCCTTGTTTCCTGTACAGTTGTTTTTTCCAGACTTTTATTTTTACCAGATAAAGATTTCCTTTTTTTGATTTTTTATTTATTTTGGTTTTTTTTAGTTGGTTCTGTGTTTGTCTTTCAGATTCACCATTATCCTGTTTTTCTGAATCTGAATTCTTTATATAGCATTCACATATTTTATGTTTATTGAAAGGTGAAGGGAGGTGTACCTGTATGCCTATATTTGCCTTATCTATGGTCAGGGGTTCAGTTCCCAAGGATACAGACTCAGAAGGACATTTTTTACTGCTGTTCAGGATTCTGTCCAGAAGTACTCTGTTATGAAAAATGTCTGCTCTTATGTTACATAACTCATTTTTAAGGGTGTTAATATTTTCCAATATGACTACGTCAGCAGAGTATCTGTTCTTTAAAGTCTCCAGAGTCTGCTTCGAAATAGTGGAGATAGCTACCAGGTATGATTTGTCAGTACACTGGATTTCATCAGTGTTGGAATCTGTTTCCTGAGGGGTCTTAGACCTCAGTGGCTTATACTTCCATTCTATTTCCTTATCTCTTTTATGAGTTGTATCCATCTTCTTTAATCCCTCGATAGTGACACTCAGATCTTTAATTATAGGTTTTAAATCTGTCTGTTCTTCTAGCTTTCTATTAGGATCTGGGGCTAAATAATTATAACTATGTTTAAACTGATCCTGCTCTGTTGGTAATCCCTTGGTTCTAAGAAAAAGCCTAGGTGATGCGAGTATCTCTGGGTTGGTAGGACGGGACATGTCTGAAGTAGGTGAAAATCTCAATTCCAGATCTTCAAACCTTTCTAACTCCTCTGAATTAGACTTATATGTATCCCGTGCGTACTGATCATAGGAAATGGAATCGGCAGACTGAATAGACATTCCCCAGTCTTTTCTAGGAGAGTTTTTAAACAAAGTTTCAGAGTGATTGCCCAATCCGTTTGAATAATTGGTCAGATCGGTTGCTACCAAAATAGGGGTTGAACTGAAGTTAGGACCCTTCCCTTTCCCTTTATTACTCCAAAAATCAGTTATTTTAAGTTGTTTCTTATTCTCTAAAACATTTACTTGGGGGGAAGAGGGAGGAAGACCTTTATGCCCTCTCTCCAAGTTAATGTTTTCCGCGTTTAGATTCTCCTTTTGTTTATTTGGGTTATCAAAAGTATTGGGAGTATTATTTTAATTTTTACATTTATTTTTATATTTTCCTTTGCCCCTTCTATTTTCCTTAATATGCATTCAAGAAATATCTTCAGTAGGATCAACCTGGGTCTCTAATATTTCAATAACTGAGCTGGAACAGAAAGCTTCTTCTGAGGCTTGGTTTAAAACACTGCCCTTTCCACTTCTAGTAACAACCATTTTAAAAGTAGGCTTCAATATAAATGCAAGGGGTAAAGAGGAATAACAAGGTTATTACAAATTACAAGGCAGACTAAAAATACAAAAAGTAACGCAAATAATGCAGTAATGCTGTAATGCAGTTTCAACACTAAGGTACAAATTATAAGTTATAAGTCTAAAAAGAATTGTTCAAGTTAGCAGAACTAGTATAGAGAGTTCAAGAGATAAAGCTGGAATACTTCACCACTTCAGTTCTATTTCCAGCATGAGCAGCCCGGAGTTCCTGTAATGAAATCAGCCCAAACCAAACAAGAAATGGTCATCGGAACAAAAAGCTGTGCCAAGCACTGATTCCAGGGATGATTCCAAGGTCTCGTAAATGAATGCAGAATAACCAAATGCAGCCCCAACAGCCACAACAGAAGTCCAACAGAAAGTCCAGTAGTTTGAGTTTTTAACTGTTGTTGAAAGTTGTATTGCTGTCCTCAATTGCCCAACTCCTAAGAAAAGGCACGGACCTACTATTTCCTCCTTAATATATCAACTGAGTTATGAGACAGGTATCATCTCATACAGGGGAGTAACTTATTTTGTAGTTTTCCACCGCCACCACCACACTGTCTGCATTCGCTGAAATACACAAAAAAGAGAAAATACAAAGCGGAGGGTTTGTTGGAAAAAGTGCCCCCCCGCCCCGCTCCTATCTCTCTCTCTCAAAACTACTGTTAAAACTGATTTTGCCGAAGCGACACTTACAATAATGAAAATAACAGTATTGTGACTCTCTTGGCTATCATGGCAAAAAACTAAAGAAAGCTAGAGAAAGCTAATTTCTGATTAAGACTTACTAGGAACCAAAGGTGAAAACATGAATCTCTGAGTCCTATGTTTCCTGCTTGTACTTTAATTCGGAAGATAAGTCAATTCTAAAAACTCTGAGAGTCAAAGAATCATAATTTTCTTTACCGAAATAAAAACAAACCCAAAACCATAAGGCATCTGAGCAGCGGCTAGAAAGCATTTACGTGCAAACTTAGCAGGACGGCTTAGGTTTTAACTACCGTTCTCCACCGTTTCTACACCAAACTACACCGTAATAAGAGGTGTACTGATAATTAAGGTGGAGAAAACAAGTTGGTAATAAGGCAGAGGGGTAAGTCAATTAGATTAAATTGATCAATCAGTCGATTAAATGGACTCTCTAAGTGCTCTCTGAGGGCTTAATTGTTTAATTGATCACAGCCCTGCGGCAAAGACAATAATATCAAAATATAATAATAATAATTCTAAGTTTGTTATGTTACAATATCTAGCATTTTCCAAAAAAATTGCAAACCCATCGGTCAAAGGTCAGCATGAAATATACTATCAGTGTAACTTGGCTGACCAAGCAAACAAAAACTTAATAGTAGACAAAATCGGTCCTTAAATATAAAAGGCTAAAATCAATTAAACAGTTAAGAGCTAAGCAAAATATATGGAATATGTAAAATAAAAACAAATCTCATTGCACACAAATGACCAAACCAGAGACCGAGGATAGGGATTAATATAATTAAGCTAAAATCAAAACCCTAGTGCGATAACTAGGATAACTCACATAAACATGAAAAAATAAAAACACAGTCTGACATTCCAGGGTAAAAAAGCAACGTTCTTTGTTTAGGGGAGCAGCAGGTTCTTCAGCAGCACGGACTTCAACCATACAACCATCCGAAGGCTGTAGCCCTTCTCTCCGTGGCTGGGGCAGGCTCCGCCACTGCCCGGACTCCAAGCCCACAGCCACCAAGGCAGGCTCAACTGAAGTCTTCACTGCTGTTTTTAACTGCGGCACAAGATGAACTGGAAAGGTGGTGTAGTTAAAACCCAAATGGTTCTTTTCTACCAGGAAAATACAAACCAGGCAACAATGGCATACCTGCTCCAGGTAGAAAGTAGGCACAACAACGCCCTGCTCCTTCTGAAAATTGCTCAGAATATCATGCAGCTGCACCACCGGAAGTCAGTCCTAGACTCCTGAGGAGTGTCTCTGTTTAAACTTCTGTTGTTTAGGAGACAGATGCATGTATAACCTCTTTAGAGATTAGAGGAATCATCTGACAACAATTTAACATGTTTGGAAGGGGGTGCCATTTGGAAAGGAAGTGTACATTTTTTAATGGGGGGGTGTAACTGTTGGAGATTGGGTACAAAATGGACATTTCTGGCAACACCCCTGAGCTGATATATAATCTCATGAAAAGCAGCTTCACAATCAGGTGTCCATCGAGCTCCAAAGACTTAATTGGGGCAAAAATACACTCTCTCAGCCTCAGGGGAAGCCGACCTCTTATATTTTTTGTTAGTAGGAGGGTAACCTTGAGTAAGATTGAGTAGAGGGTGAATCAGTCTTGAATAGTCCTTGATGAACCACTGATAGTAGCCACAGAATCCCAGGAATCATTGCAGTTCTTTTAGATTGTAGGGCTGTGGCCAGGTGGTCAAGGCCTCAACTTTACTCAGGTCTGTTTCTATTCCCTTGGTGGACACTATGTGTCCCACATACTTTACAGAGGTTTGGAAGAACTGACATTTATCGATGGATAGCTTAAGGCCAACGTCTTCTAATTGGTCCAACACCTTGAACAATCTGCTCTCATGTTCTTCCAGTGAGCTGCCAAACACAATAACATCTTCTAACATCATACCAGGCACTCTAATAAGTTCATGTCCCCCACTGCACGCTCCATCAGTCATTGAAAAGTGGCTGGGGCTCCTGAGATCCCTTGAGGCATCCTCATGAATTCATAGAAACCAAGCGGACAGATAAAGGCTGTCTTTTCACAGTCTTCTGGGGCCATCGGGATCTGGCAGTACCCACTGCGAAGATCCAACACTGAGAACCACTTGCTACTGTTCAGGCAGTCTAAGGCATTCTGAATGCGGGGCATTGTATACTGATCAGGGATAGTCCGCTTGTTCAAGGTGCGATAATCCACGCACATCCTTACTGTCCCATTCTTTTTTCTCACTACCACGATAGGTGAAGCATATGGGCTTCTGGATTCTTGTATTATACCAGCAGCAAGCATCTCTTGCAGATGCCATCTCACATCATCTATGTCAGCAGGTGCCAGGTGTCGAGACCTCTCATGAAATGGCCTTTCATCATGCAGCCGGATATGGTCCTCAGCTCCTTGCACACATCCCATGTCCCATTCCTTTAAGGAAAACACTTGGTCTCTCTGGGCAAGCTTCTCACTGATCCTCACTTTCCAGCCAGCTGCCAAAGAGGAGTCACTGAAATCGAACAAGTTGGGCGTCACTCTGTCACTCTTCCCCGAACTCTTGTTACTGGGTAGCACTGCAGTATCTGCACAATGTACATTAGCCAGGGTACAACCTCTATTTATCCGCATCTCTCTCTATCAGACACATTATGAACTTAAACCATTACCCTTCTGGCACAAGCATGGGCTCTGGCAGGCAAAATACTAGGCTTGACCAGTAGTCCTTCTGGCAATTTTCCATCACCTGGTGCATCCAGCACAAGTATTTTATTCTTGACATCCTTCCTGATGTGGACCTCCCCCTGTAAGTTACACTGGGCATTTGGCGCCAGGATCAGGGACTCAGGATCCTTCTTCCAGACAATTCCAACCGGTTCCTCTGGTTCCACTTTTTTCAGCATCTCTCTGTGCCTCATAGGCCTTCTTGATCAAGGCCAGAATTCTTGAAGCTCTACCGGTCTGTGACCCCTGTTTCTCATAACGCAACTGCACCAACCATCCAAACATATGCGCATTCATCCCAATTAGTAGAGGAACCCCATCATACAGTCCGGTAGGGGGACACACTAAGGCCAGGGTCTCTACTTGCTCGGCCACTCCAACCACAGAGGTGGGAAAAGACAGCCAAATTCAGATATATCCAGAGTGGGGGCAGGCCTTCTCACTTAACCCCCAGAAATGCAGCCTCTCCAATGGTTGTAAGGATACATCAGACAAATGCTTCTGATACCAGTCTTGGAACATAATTGTCACTTGGGAACCACTGTCTAATACAGCTCTTGTAGACACTCCATTCACCTTTACAGTGATCTCCATGGAGGGACCCACTATTCTGGACCAGTCTGGAGAGGCAGTAGCGGGGGCCAGGGCAATTGACCTTGCCACATAGGGACGTGAGTTAGCATTTTTGGGACCCTCACTGGGATCATTTTGTGCACCTCTTAACCACTGATTTGTTCTCTGAAGCTCTCCTTGTAGCCTATATGCAACTTTGTCTGTATCTTTTGGGGACCGGCATTCTCTCTTTATGTGCCCTTCCTTCCCACAATTATAGCAAAACATATTTTTTTGGAGTTTGAGCTGGCCGAGGCATCACACTGGGAGCCAGGGCGGGGGTACTACTAACTGGAAACCTTGGTGCCATCTCTGTCTGCGGCGTGATAAGCATTTGGAGACATCTCATCAGTTCCCCCACTTCCATGGTCAAGACATTGAGTTTTGAACTGTTGTCAGCAGGAGATGCCTGGGTGGGTACCCCCACTCCCATAGCAGATGCAGTTGGATGAGGGTCGGGGCCTGTACTTGCAGGAGTGACCTTCATAAAGAGACTGTTTTTTATTTCCCTGAACTCCCTCAGCAGTTCACTCCATGGTGGCACACCCTCATTGATCCCCACTTCAGACGGACCTTCCGATGTTGCGATCACTTGGGCTGCGCTCACCCCAGAATTAAAATCCCCCTCCTCATCTTCAACCTCCCAAAGTTCTTTTATCGAGTCACAATAGTCCGGTGGGTTACCCCTTCTGTCTGGAAGCCTTAATTGAAGGAGCTGCAATTTAGAATGCTTTGCATGTTGTAGTAGGTGCTCCAACCTTACACAGTTTAAGTCACTGGCGGCTACCCCACCTTTTCGGTAAGCCTTCTGCAGAGCTCTTTCAAGACGAGTAACATATGTAGACAAACTTTCCCCGGCCACTGTTTTGTACCTTGAAATTTCCACATCAAGCTCTCCCCTGACTCAATACTCCCAAAATTGTCTTCAAGTGCAGATAGGTACTTCTGGGCAGATGCATCAGGATTTGTGGACCTCAGAAATTTAATGGCCTCTAGGGCAGGACCTCTCAAACTTTCTATGATTCTTTTTCATTTCTCAGCCTCCACACACTGCCATTCAGGTATCGGGGGGCAACACAATCTATCCAGGTGTTCCAATCATCCTCCCCCTGGGGGTGTGGGGAGGGTGCCAGAGAAGATCCTCAACCTTCGATAAGAGTCGTGACTAATGGCAGGTGCAGAAATAAGAGCCTGCATTGGTTCAACCACAGAAAGAGGGGCAATAAAGGGTGCTGGAGCGGAAGGGGGTGTTGGGGGAGGAACACCACCAGGTGGCAGAAATAACTTCTTTAAGTCCTCCACAGTTTTCCCTTCCTCCAGCAACAACTTCGCAAATTTCTCCTCAAAAGTTTTAGATAGTGGGGGGGGGGGCTCATTCCGCCTCGGGTCTTTACTGTCCTTAGTTATCACTTTCCAGGCAGTGAGGGCTCCCTCTGGGGTAATAGTCTGTGGCACTTTGGAGCTATCTGTGGGGTCCTTATACTCTACTAGGGCAATGAAAGTGTGGGAGAGCAGATTAGCATGTCAACCCACCACCACAGGGTTTTGTAAACCTTCCACCTTGGAAAATACTCCCTCTACGGTGTCCTTATTGGTACCCAGGGGAATGTCCAGGATAAGCATAGCATTTTGGGAGTTGATCTCCTGCCTAGTACACCACCCCACCAACTGGTGTACAGCCACTTCTGTCAGGGTATCCATTTATTTTTAACAGTGATTTGTGAATGTGGCCACAAGGGGACGCTAATCCCAGCAGTAGTCTCCAAGATGTAACCCCAAGGTGGTGCTACCCCAAGGGCTACTACCCCTGCCTGCTTGGCTACTGACAGGTTGAGGGGCCTAGGTTCTATGACAGGTGCATCCACCCAGAGGTCAGGATTGGTAGTGGTTAAACTAGCTCAGGTACAGCCCTCTGGGACACTGTGACCCCCGCTTTGTTCCCACTAGTGGCCCACACAGTACAAGGGAATTACCTTCCCAATACCCCACATATGAACATTTTTTACACATATAGATACCACTTACCCTCGAGACTGATTCTGCAACACGTCTCTGAGGACCCCCTGTAAAACAAGGTTAAGCAACATACACAACACAATGCAATGCTGGCACTATATGTACTGACACCATAGATAGTATATAGTTCAATAACAACAAATCTGATTTATTTAGGGGACAGTAACACGGGAGGGGGCAATCAGGTTGATTTAGCCTGGCAATATTCAAATCACAGTACTGTGCACACATATAGGGTCCAAAAAGTCACACTCTGGGTACCCAGGATGGGGGGGGGGCTAGACAGGTCCGTTGCCTGGGGTTGGCCGGCAGGTGCAGGTGCAGATGGATGGGGCCCTGTAGGAAGAAAATATATGCATAACACACACTTGTAATCTGGAGCCGGATGGCTCAGTCCATGGGAAGAAAACACAAGGAAATCAGTTGACACACTTTGATTAAATGAATGTCGCAGGGTGTTGCCCTGAATTGTACTCACGATACCCAAGACAGTTGCAGGAGGGATGGTGTTGCTTCTGGGTTTCCAGCATTCAGCACACACTGCAGAGTGAGAGGAATTAAGACCACGATTCTCCACATGCACCAAGCACATTCATATGTAAAGAAAATTACTGTACCAGGCAGGCTGCCCTCGATCCCGATCACAAAACATCGCAAGAACCCGGGAGCACTTGTAGCAGCTTCAGTCCCTGACAGGCAGATCGCTTTTCTGCAAAATCTTCGGTCATCTACAGGTTAAGCCTGGTTTCCACACTTCTGCTTCTTCTTCCTTCTACAACAGCTCGGATTCAGTCTGATTCAGCTACACTAACGGCCGCAGGCCGACTTGGGGGCCTACACACGCGCTTCCAGTGCAAATTACTTGCCGCACAGTACAGAGCTCCTTCTCTCTTCACTGTCTCTACTGAACTGACTTTTCCAGCAACAGTGCAGGGCATTTCCTTTGGGTTCACAGTAGTTCGGTTGTCTGGTTCGGTGGTCAGTCACTTTAGGGCTCCCTCTGTTGGTGCAAAAAGGCGCCAAGGTCCAAACTACATTTCCCATGAGCACCTGCCATACAATCCCCTTTGTTGCAGGCACCAGATGAGAGTCCAAGTACTGATTTGCCAGCAGGGTCCATTTTAAGGACCTTCTTTCCACTGATTGGTCCAATTCAGCAGTTCAGGACCAAAATGAAGAAACTACACTGCCCAGTCCTTGCTACAAGTAAGCAGGTTAGAACAAACTGCATTTTCATTATTACTCTAACAGATCACCAGCAAACAATTACATCTTAATTAGGCTCCCTCTGCGCATATAGCGACTGCAGAAACGGAGCACTTAGCCAGCAGCCCGAGTAGGATTCGGGCATAGTAACATACAGTCCCCCCATTCCAATTAATTATGTCTGCAAGCAGACAGCTCTTAAAGAGACAGTACGCAGAGGCTCTAAAGCACTCGCTGCAGTGCCATTTAAACAGCTTAAACACCGAACACCATCCAGACTTAGAGCACTTAGCAAGCTCCTGGAAGACTTTTGGGAACCCCCATTTGCAGTGGGGTTACACGGTATTCACAGAGGAAGGGGAAGGTGAGGGACAACATAGAAGCAAAGAACTTGTCGGCAGATAAGGACCTCTTGGCCCACCTAGTCTGCTCTATTTTCCCTACCTACAGTGCCACCACAGACCCTACTTGATCTCCAGTCTTTTCCCCCATTGCCTTATTTCTAAGGACCCCTTGTGTCTATCTCATGCATGCTGAAATCCTATTACCATTTTAGCACCCACCTCCTCCCCTGGGAGGCAGTTCCAGGCGTCTGCCACCCTTTCTGTGAAGAAGTATTTCCTCACATCTCCTCTGAGTCTCCCCTTCCCAGCTTCATAGCGTGACCCCTTGTCCTTGAGCATCTTGTTCTATGTTAAAAGCTACTCTCATGTACCTTATTATTATGTGTGAGGTATTTTAATGTTTCTATCACTTCCCCTCTTTCCCTTTTTTCCTCTAGAGAGTACAAATTTTTATTCCTTGAGTCTTTCCTCACAGGGCTTTTGATGCAGACCGTGCACCATTTTGGTTGCCCTCTTTTGTAATGCCTCCACCTTATCTATGCCCTCTAGAACTGGACACAGTACTCGAGGTGAGACCTCACCATTGAGCTATACAGGAGTAACACTAACTCCCTCTATCTGCTGGTAATGCCCCTCCCTATGCACCCGAACACCTTGCTAGCTTTCCCCACTGCCTTATCACACTGCTTTGCTACCTTCAGGTCATCAGAAATGATTACCCCCAGGTCCCTTTCCTGTTTTGTGTACCACAGATAAGGGCCAGGAGCATCGAAGGAAGGGAGGTAGACAGTAGTCCATTTACAGAGGAGAGAATCGTGAGAACTTGCAAATCTGAAAGTGGACAAGGCAATGGGGCCAGGCAGGCTGTATCCTAGGATATTGAGGGAGCTCAGGGAGCTGCAGGCTGCATCTCTGACAGCCCTGTTCAACCACTTACTGGAGGCAGTTCTGGGGGACTGGAGGAGGGCAGATGTAGTCTCACTTCACAAAAGTGGGAGCAAAGAGGAGGCTGGAAATTACAGGTCAGTCAGCCTAACTTCAGTGATAGGAAAATTAACGGAATCACTAGTAAAGGAGAGAACTGTAGTATATCTTGAATACCATGGCCTACAAGATCCAAGGCAGCATGGATTCACTAGGAGGAGATCCTGTCAAACAAGTCTGAGATTTCTTTGACTGGGTGACCAGGGAAGTAGATCAAGGTGGAGCGGTAGAAATGGCCTACCTAGATTTCAGTAAGGCCTTCTACACTATTCCACATAGCAGACTTAGGAGACTCATAAACAAGCTGGGAAGACTGGGAGTGGGTCTAGAGTTGGTAAACTGGGTGAGAAATTGGTTGGGGGACAGGAGACAGAGGGTGGTGGTAAATCGAGTTCACTAAGAGAAAGGGAGGGTGACCAGCGGGATACCGCAGGGATCAGAGAAGGGACCAGTCCTCTTTAATGTCTTTATTAGTGACATTGCAGAGGGGCTAGGAGGAAATGTATGCCTCTTTGCAGATGGCACGAAAATCTGCAACATGGTAGACTCCTGGGGGGAAAATGAATAGAGATCTAAGAAAGCTAGAGGAGTGTTCAAGGGTGGTGCAGCTAAGTTTCAATGTGAAGAAGTGCAAAATAATGTACTTAGGGCACAGAAACCCAGGGGCAGAGTACATAATGGGGGGAGCGGTATTAGACATCACCAAACAGGAAAGGGACCTGAGAGTAATCTTATCTGATAACCGAAAGGTAGCCAGACAGTGTGATGCTTAGCTGCATAGGGAGGGGTATCACCAGCAGAAAGAGAGAGAGGAGGTGTTACCACTGTATAGTTCACTGGTGTACTGTGTCCAGTTCTGGAGACTACGTCTCTGGAAGGACATAGACAGGGTAGAAGCAGTCCAGAGGAGGGCAACCAAAATGGAGCAGGGTCTGTATCACAAACCCTATGAGGAGAAAGACCTCAAATATGTACACCCTGGAGGAAAGGAGGGGGAGGGGATATGACAGAACTTTCAAATACCTCACGGGTAAAAATAAAGTTCAAGAGGGAAGCATTTTTCAGAGGAAAAGATATTAAGAATAAGTGGTCACACTATGAAGCTGGGGGGGAGGGCTCAGGACAGATGTGAAGAAGTACTTCTTCACAGAAGGAGTGGTGGATGCCTGGAACAGCCTCCTAGTGAAGGTAGTAGGGACAAAAATGGTAATGGGCTTCAAGAATGCATTGATTAGACATAAGAGAACCTTAGAAGTAGGGAAGGGGGTAAAGCTGGAGATCAAGTAGGGTCTGCTGTATTACAGTAGGTAGGAAAAATGGGCAGACTAGGTGGGCCAAGCGGCCTTTTCTTCCATCAATATCTATGTTTCTATGTTTCCTCAGGGGAATATACAGTGACTGCAGTGAATATGGAGTGTAACATCTGACCAGTGAAACGTGAATAGCTTGTACACCAGTGTAATGATTTGCTCATGAGTGGGGCTTCAGTAAACCTGTGATTGGATTCTTAAATTAAGTTGTGGACATTCGGGTATCTAAGAACAAATGTTTTTATTTACCATCAGTGATTGCAGCCCTGCACCCACCTGCTCTGGGTGGGGTTGGGAGGTCACTGCCTATCTGGGAGGGAGGTGAGTCTTTTGGTATTCGCTTCCCTCCCTATCAAACTGTTCCATCAAACACCTTTAGACTGCAGAGGGGATGTTAACTTCCTTGCATTGTCCTCCCATGTTGGAAGCTAGACAGGTCTAGTAATGCTACTGCCATACAGGGGTAGAGCTCATGTTCCAAGCCAGCTAATCTGCTCCATATTATGCACCCTTCTACTGTCCTTGCTCTACCTGCTGACTTTTTGACAAGGAACCCCAAAACATTGCTGATTTCTTCAGGTCCGGCAGATGCTGGGTTCTGTAGACAATTTGTGGCTTGCTATGAAAGGAAGTGAAATTCCCTTGAGTGTCTGAAAAGACATCTACACACCCTTCATATCTAGAGATTTTTGAGGTATTTAATGCAAAGCTCCCTCCACTTTGGTATGCTCTACCATTTCTGTTTCTCTAAACAGTGAACACTGAATGACCTGAGCTATGACAGAAAACTCATTCATGTGGATTTGAGAGGCATTAATGTCAGAGTGCTGCCCTCCCCTATATTTACCAGGCTGTGTTTAGGACCTGGGCACTATCTGCTACCAAGAGAGAGCCCATGCTTTCATGCCCCTCTTTTTTAGGAACCCTCGGCTCAGTGTTGCCTACCTGAGATCCCCAGATACACAAGACCAGCTAATCGGAGCTGGCATCCTAGACACATTAGCACACTGCATGCTAATGCAAAGTGATATTGTTACACATCTTGTTCTACATGCAACCCCCCACCAGAGGTGTGTACACTCTTCTGGTTCACTGTCACTGCCCTTCAATGGGGTGGCCACGGCCAAGGGAACCTCATGTGTCTACAGGTATACTTGGTCACTGGGAGTTCCCCTGCACTAACTTTCTGATACACACGCGGGACTGGTCGCTCACTGAGTCACATCAAGACCCTTTCCATTTTTCCCACAATAAAGTACTGGCACTTAAAATGTCTTTGCACTTGATCTTTACTGGTGATTAGATAGCGAAAGTTCATTTATATTCACTTAATTGAGCCAAGGATCACAATTGATTTGCATCATAAATTCTAGATTTACAATCCCAAAACCAGATTCCTGTACACATTTACTGGTCAGATTTACGCTGAATGTAATTTCTGTTGGGATCCTGGGCTTCCTTTCAACCCTGATACCAGGTTGCAAATGGCTGGATCGCAGTTCTATACTGTCTTCCACTGGGATGCATTTTCACCTGGTAGCAGTCATAGAGGGAAAGCTGGAGGGGTGGGAGGCTAGATAGAGGAAGGCTGTAGAGGGCGAATGAGGGGGAGGGTAGGCTGAGGAAGAACATAGAGGAAAGTACTCATAGCGGAGGACTCCATTGTGAATGAGATGGAATTCATAGTCTGTACTAGGGGCCAAAAGGAAAGGGTGGACCATATCTCCCAGGGATGACTAGAGAAAGGGTTCCATCTAAAATGGAGAGATGGTCCAAAAGGTGTGACAGAAGTCAGACATCATCTTCCATTTGGGAATGAGTGACCTGGCTGGGAGGAACTTTGGAAAAGTAAATGTAAGGCCCTTGTGGGGTGGGCATCCCTACTAATTGGCTCAGGGGGCATGGTGCCACTACCTTACTCTGCCACCGGGCTGACCTAGACGTCGACAGGGGCTCCTGGATTCTTTTCTTACTAACAGTAAGGGGGGAGGGTTTGTATCCAAAGTAAATAGATGTGTACAGGGCCTCCACTCAGAAAAAGATTAAAGTAGGCCAGATGACTACTCAGTACAACTACCTGGGATGCTGTACCTACCCATCTCCCTAAAGTGGTCACTGCCCTGCTGACCCTGCACACACATACAGTAGGTTCCCCTAACTGGCATGCACAGCAACATTTTGGTCAATAAGGTTAGCAGGTTCAAGCAGCAAAACAAAGTTTTTGTCAACCCCTCACCACCTATAAGGAAAAGGTAGATTACACAACTCCCATCTCAGGGGCACCATTTATTTGCCCTCATAGGTAGGGTCTGAGCTGGCACTTATTGTCTAAGCTGCTGTTTAACTAAGCCTGGAGAAGGAGAGGCATGATTGTTGGTACTTCAGCTGCCACTAACAAGACCCAGCAAGATGCAGCTCCCTTACCCACTTCCAAAATAGATTTTAATACTCTTACTGTGATGGTCATCCCATACTGGAAGTCACTACCCTCTTCCCTAACCCACTGCAAACAAACTGTTTGTAATCCGACTCAATGGACAATTTGCATACAAAATCAATACCCCAAACATTTCTCTGAAGCACAGTAAGTGCCATTCATACTCATGGTCACCAATTCGGGAGGCTCCTTTGCGTACTAATCACTCTGATCTCTCAGTACCTCTGCATCAAGTGACTTTGACTTCTGGTTCATTTTCTTCCATCTTGAGGCCAGTTTCTCTGACTTCCTCCTGGAGCTTCAACTGATTATACTCCTCCAGGAACTGCTGAGGCCTCGGATTAACCCACACATCTCAGCATCCCCAAACCTTCTAGGTGGTGGCAGCCCAACATGTAGCTTCAGTGCCTGCTACAGGAGCTGCACCAGCAGCCCAGCCTGGGTTTGAATTCACTCTGTGCTGAACTCCTCTGTTGTGTCTTATACAGGCTGGCACACAGATACTGCTCCTTTTCTGTTTGAGTTTTAGTTGTTTTGCTAGAGTTCATTTACTGGGCCCAAGGTCTGAAATGGTGCATCTTGTACCCTCATGAGGGATGACATCAGTGCTCCTTGATATCTTTCTCGTATCTCTCCCTCTTCAGCATCACCTATTTTATATCATATATCAAGTTCTGATAAAGATTTGGTTTTTATCCACCACCTGTCACTCACAGTCTACTTTGCCCCATTGGTCCAGAAAAGATGGCAGGTCACTGCTCCACATTCTATCAGAGGCCTGTGGGGGAGCCTTGACCAGAAACCTCTCCAACTGGCTGTCCCAGAGGTCAGTGGGTTGCAAGATGGCAGCCCCATGGAGTTCACAACCTCACCCAAACACACAGTTAATGTTAAGGGTCCCACCTACTGTTAGTCTCCCGCTACACAACAGGACTCCTGGGGCATGGCACGGTTTCCAAATAATCCCCAGTTGGTAGAGGGGAGTTACATAAACGTTAGCTTTAAGGCCATAAGGGCAAAGTGTATGAGCCTGGCAAAGATGGTTACCTTCTCCAAAGTACTCACACTGCATGGGAGAAGGGAGGGTAGGAAGCTCAAAATCACCATAGTTAATAAGTGGCTAAAAGGCTGGTGTGCAACAGAGTAGTTTTATTTCCTAGATAATTGGGGGAACTTGTATGGGGGACAGGAGTCTGTTTAAGTCAGACAGCTTCACCCCAACAGGGAAGGGGCAAGGGCACTGGGTTAAAAGTTTAGTTGCCTAAACATCATTTAAACTAGTAGATAGTGAGGCTTGGACCAGGGACAACCTATGAGTTAGACCACTAATAGGTGAACTGGTACTGTAAGTGCTCCCAGAGTGAGAACAGCAGAGAGAGAGAACAGTGAAGGGAAATGGGCACTGGTGCCAGCTACACCTTCCCTCTCCCATCCCAATCCCTGATGAAACATAGTAATTCCTTGGCAGTCTAGTGGTACCCCTTCCTGCCCCCATCCCCGATAAAAGTAATTTCCTGATAGTCCAGTGGCACCCCCCCCACCCAATCCCTGATGAAAATAATTCCCTGGCAGTGTAGCCGTTCCCCCTGTTCTGCCCCAATCCCCAGAATACTATGACATCCCCTCTTAGGATCTGTGCAGGTTGCTGTCACTAACTTTGTTGGTGATTCTAGATGGAGATTTATTTGGTGACATTGTGATGTATTTAGTGCTGGTGCAAGGTGAGGGACTAACAGCACTGGAGACTGTAGCCCTCTGTATCCCCAGACATAGGAATGGTGTGGGGTATGTGAGTTTAATTTCTATGACCTGTAGCTAGCCCTGATGCCCCTAAAGAACATTAAGGTCTGCGTTGCCTGCTAGTTCACCTTAGTGGCATGAAGAGTACTGTTAAACAATGAGCAACCAATTCACAATCACTGCTGGTGGTGATAGTTGTCAGTTTGACCAATTTAGTGCCACCGCTGTCGACCCCTTCTTTGGTGTCCACAAACAACTTTGTGACTAGTTGGGAATGGGGGCAAGCCATTATACAAATTCACAGCCTCAAAAGTAGGGCTACCCATTATACAAATTGCATTCAGGGTGATTACGAACAAAATCATGGTGGCTATTGCATGCACATTTGCAGTGTCCAGCAGCTCTAAGGATTAGCATTTGATAAGGAGGGCACACTGCTAGGAGCAGGAGCAGCATGCAAAACTCAGGACCATGATTGGGGGGGAGGGGGGACTCTGAAAAACAAAACTGAACCTTAACATGCAAGCGCTATGGAGAGTGAAACCACTAAACTACCAAAGAAGCTGATGGGAGGAAGGGGATAATAAACCATCAGAACCACTAGGTGACCTGCATTGGGCAATTGAGTGGGTACCAGTGTTAAAAATGGCACCTCATAAGAGTAAGCTCTAAAGGTTGCTGGGTAAAAATACATGGGTAGACTAGATGGACTATTAGGGCCAGATCCACATAAGTGGCCGGGATATGCTAGTATCGAGTTTATACCAGCCGCAGTAGTGCGCCCCAATCCACAGCCCCCACCCACTCTGGTGGTGTGGGGCTTTGTGTTGGAGCAGCTGGTAGCAGAAGTTGTTGGAGCTGGTCCAGAACATGGGCATCCAATTGGACTGCTGTGCTGGTCCACTGGTGGATTCATACCTGTAGAGGGTGTGGGGATTATGAGATGTGGTAGTCCTCCAGGGCTGCATTATCACTGGCAAAACTGAATCTGAAAGATTTACATCAGCCATTGCCAATACAGCTTTTCAGTGTTCCCTAGAGGTTCACAGGGCTCCATGCGGGTGGTCTCCCCACTGATCAGGCTCTGTTTGTGGTCTGGTGGCTGGCATGTTCTGATGTAGCATATGCCCCCTCCACTAGCCGTCCGCACTTGAGGATGGGGTGCATACTTTACTCTGCCACCTTTCTTGCCCCTGTCCCAGTCACCCACATAACCAGGCATGCAGCTTGCATTGGATGCGGAGGGGGTGCACATTCATATTCGTGGTTGCCACAAAGTGTCCCGGTGGTGCACATCCTCTGTGAAAAGGGCAATCCTTGGCCTTTCCCGGCGCTCCACATGTGCAGGGAACCATCTAAGGACTAGATCCTTAGTCTACATCTGTTCTTTGCCATACTGTACATTGCACTTAGTTAAACACCTGCTCCTTTTTAGAATTTGCCATTTAAAGGATAGTAATGTTGGTTCTTGTGTTGCAGCCATGGACTATCTGAAATGTCATGCAGGTATTTAAGGGGAATGCTACTACTACTGCTACAAACCTGAGAAATGACAAAATTTGGCTTTACCTGATGTACTTGCATTCCATTGATATGCTGTAATCTCACTATCACACCACTGTAAGCATGTCTTATTGTGGAAACACCAGATGTCTCAGTGTCTGCTGTCTTAGTAAATGATTCCTGCTGGAGCAAATTCTTGACTTGCAGCTTATGGACCCGATACACAGTTATAAAGTGTGGGGTGGCGCATAATCAGGGCACAAAAGGCTCCCCATTACACCATAACGCTTTTCACTTATACGTAAAGCCAGCATGCTGTGGTCAGAGGGCAGAGTCCCTCCTGTGACAGTGTCATTTGGCTCATTTTTGGAAACTAGTTAATCCAGATGTTAGTGGATGTAAATGGGATACCAGCCCACTGACATGGTGGATTGTGACAGACACTGGGGCCTGTGCATGGTATGGCATCAGCTGCAGGTTGCTGTGCAATGCACTAAGTCACTGCCTGCTGCTGTCCCCCCATTCTGTCACCCCCTACCTTCTTCCTGCTTATGGGGCACCGTTAAGTTGCCCTTTTGGTACCTGCTCAGTCCTCACTGATGGTTCAATCTGAAGCACTCAGATGCTTCAATGGAATTCCCTGGTGTCCAGTGGATCCTCCGTCCCTATCCCTGATGAGTGCTAAGCAGGATTGGCTGTGTGTTTTCTCAGTCCTCCCTGCTTGTAACAGTTTTACCAGGGTCGGCGGGGGGGGGGTGGGTCTTTGCCTTGTGATCAGTGGTGTGGGTGCGGTGAACTGCTGAGCATAGCTCAGCACTGCATTAGCGTGCTGGGGCCCACATTAGCTTAGCTACCCCTATCCCTGTGCTGTTGCAAAGTCCATTGGGATGGTACAGAGAAAGCCTTCTGATCCTGTTGTGCGCAGCACAACAGGGTACAATTTTGAACAGAGGTGCAAAGTGGTCAGAGTTGCTACTGTAGTGTGCATGGGGCCCCGCTGAAGGGTGGGAGATGCAAAGCAGTGGGACTTTTTCTAGCCACAATCCTGTGTGTTTGAAGGTACTATATGCCTTCAAATGACTCAGTAAATTTCTGATTTCGGTGTTTACCTTTTAGTGTGCTGTTGTTTGTGCTTTCTATGGTTGCTTTGGTTATGAGGACACCCGGCTCTCACATGGCGAGTGTGTTCTGTGTCTGTGTGTTTTTTCAGATTGTATGGAGGCCCCATGTGTTAATTCTTAAATTAGGGTAATTTACTGACTGGTAAACCACTTAGATGCAGTAACAGGATTTTATATTTAATGAACGCAAGAACTTGTCATTTTGATTTTACCCTGGTATTTTTTGTTATAAATTTCCATATGGAAATTGTAAGGGGAAAAACAACTTAATGTGTGAAAATACATGTGACTTAGAGGATGTTAAGTGGGAATAAAAGGAGGAGGACTTAGAAACAATACTATCGGAGAAAAACTGGCACATTTTTGGAACACATTATTGCTTGATAAGTTCCCAGAGGAAAAAGGAATACAATGTTATACATGCTAGGGCTCAATCCGCACAGGTGGCCTGAACAGGCTTGAACTGAACGTATCACAGCTGCATCTCTGTGCATCCTCATGTTGGTCTACAATGGACAGCATCCACAGCCCTCATCTGCCATGCCCTGATGGTTAGAGTGATGCATAGGGCAAGGGCAGCAGGGGTGGGTGGAGATGATCTAGACCACAGGCATCCAACTGCATGCCTGTGCCAGTTTCCAAGTGGATCCCCGGTGCAGGAATTAATGAGATATGGTGGTCCTCCAAGGATGCTGTAACCCTGCCAGAGTGCTGGTGTACAGTGTTAGTGTTGGGCAGTGTTGCTGACTGGTGCCAGTACTGACACAAACTCACTGTGGAGACGCCTATGGTTGGGGACTAGTAGAGGGGGCTGATAAGGCACCGGGATGGATGTTGTGGTCCTGGGGAGGTGGTCGTGCAGCCGCTTCTGCTGCCCCTAGGCAAGCATCAGTGACTACACTATGAATGTGGCTCAAATCTGCACCTCTCCCCTGACCCGCCCTCATCACAGCTACCCACATAGCCACATGCATGGCTCTGGATTGAATGTGGGGGTGAGCAGCCTGGGTTGGAGATGTGCAGAGGTCTCCACATGTGCAGAGTTGCACCTTTGTGTACCTCCAGGGACATGGACCCCTCCATGGAGGAAAGACCTTGAAGGAATTGACTTCTTTTTTCCTATTTGCTATAGTTTGTCAAACTTTTCCCAAAACCTAGAGGCTGTTTCTGTTACTGAAACTGCTGTATAAGAATATTGCAGTCTACATTTCACAAAGTCTTAAGTCTGATGAACTTTTGCTTAACACTTAGATGATCGACTACAACTACTGCAGGAGCAATACACTTTATATATAAAACTGCTATGAGAAGCTTCCAGAAAAAAAATCAGGATGAAGTCTACAGTTTGCAATATTTTTAAAAAAGACGTGATTAAGAAATTATAGAAGGTGTGCCTGGGGATAATATATATAAAAATCATGTTTCTTGCTGTCTGATCTTATAATAACTAACATTTGGCAGATTTTTTTTTAATTCAAGGAACAATGTGACTGTTTTCCACCATCTGTGCCCCTGCACGATTAAGCAGATATGTGCAAAACAGAAGGTATCTAAAAAGTCGAAAAAGTGCTATGGGATATGAAACTATACAAAAACGCATATGTTCAGGTTCTGACTGTGTCTACGTTACAATTATGTTTAGCACACCATCTGTTTTGAGACTCAGCAGAGAGCAAATGATTTTCAGAATTGTATCTGGATATGTAAAAATATATATAAGATAGTAAGAAAGCAGCTTACCAAATCTCTGGATGCCTATAGTTTTCTGACTCTTAATAATTGAGAACTCCAGCTGCACAAGGACATTCGTAACATACTTCCATGAAAGATTAATCTCTCAAGAGAACTGTATATCTCCTTCAGGCTGGATGTTATCACTGTATGTTGTACTGCATAAACTAGTGGTGTACTATGACTCTAATCTGGCAAGGTGTCAAGCAGGAC
The DNA here is from genome assembly GCA_016271365.2 of Neoceratodus forsteri. NCBI lineage: Eukaryota > Metazoa > Chordata > Ceratodontiformes > Ceratodontidae > Neoceratodus > Neoceratodus forsteri. Next base: position 682,907,766 of record JADMNL010000022.1, on the reverse strand, counting down.
CAGGCACTCACTACCTGCGAATAATGCCAGATACCCCAGCATTCAAAATGTGAAGATCAAATCTTTATTCAGTGACAGCAATAAAAAGTTAAAGAGCTAGTGGAGCCAAAACAGGCAGACAGGAAAATAATAACATTTTTTAAGAAGTAGTCAGTTGTAACTTTTTATTTCTGAGGTATTTTTTTATTTTTTATTTTCCCTGTGCTGGATGTATAGCAGGGGTTCTCAAATGGTGAGGCCAGCCTCTCTGGGGAGGCCCCAACCTGTTCCAGGGGAGGCCCAAGCAAGTCTGAAGAAGTACTGTATTTAAATTTTGGGTTTTATGTATTTGTGTGAAGGGATGAAGCAAACTGAAAGAGGACAATGGTAGGCAAAATTAATGTATTTATTTAAAAATCGTTGCCAAGGGAAGGTGAATGAATCGAGGCCATTTCAGGTGTACCACAGAAGGATACAGAGTGGATACATTTCAAAAGGTAACTGCAAAGCAGTCACAATACAAAATGAACAACAGTACCAATAAATAGGAACATCAAGCAATCAAATCTAGAGGTGGTAATTGATCAATTTGTGTAGACTCATGGTGGAACAGCCCAAATACAAGGGTTGAGCATCGACGCGTAAGAGCAATAGTAGGAAGGAGCAGTGTACTCTGAGAAGCTTAAGAGCAGGAAAGAGGGAGAGGCAAGGTATGTAGGAAGGTTATTCCAGATAGACAGGAAGTAGAGAGAGTAGTCTGGACCCATGAAGGTACTGCAGCAAGTGGTAACAATGGTTCAAGATTCAAAACAATAGAGCAAGTAGACTGGCCTGTGGGGGGGGTATTTATTTTATATTTTATTCAAATAACACCTTTGCGCACAGGTGCTCTTTTTCAAAGGTTCCATGTCACTATAAGACAAAGAACTGAATGACAGCCAAGTACTCAAAGGGGTTTCAATTTATTCATGGTGTACTGTGCAAAGTACAGTGTGTTATTTTTCTTTATGAACATACGAACATACGAAATTTACCAGCAGATAAAGGCCTAGAGGTCTATCAAGTCTGCTTGAATGTGCAGCTGCCCCTCCCTTCCACCCTTCCTCTTCATTAACCCTCCCCCTTGTCCTGTCCCATCCTCGTTTGAAGCAGTCCACTGTTCTACTACATACCACTTCAGCAGGTAACGATTCCACCCAGCCACCACCCTCTGTAAAAAGTGTCTCCTCATCTCCCTCCTGAACCTTCCTCGCCCAGTCTCATATCATGGCCCCTGGTGTCCCTCCCTCCTTATTTTGAACAGCCCTCTGTACTTGTCTTGTTTATTCCTTTCATGTATTTAAAGGTTTCAATCATGTCACCCTGTCTCCTCTCCTCCAGTGAGTACATGTTCAACTCCTTCAACCTCCTCTCGTGTGATAAGTCCCCAGCCCCTTGATCATCTTTGTCGCCTGCGCGCTGCCCCTCCAGTAACTTAATGTCCCTCTTCAGATACGGACACCAGTACTGCACGCAGTACTCCAGGTGTGGTCTAACTAATGACCTATACAGTGGCAGAATCACCCCTCCCTCCTCGAGGATATACCTCTGCAATACAACCCAGCATTTTGTTGGCCTTGTAGCTGTTTCCTTCTACATTGTGCCGAGTTGTTCATTGACCCTGTAATGAGCACACCCAGATCCTCTCCTCCTCTGTCTGGGCTAGCTGCATCCCCTAGCTGGTAACTCCTCCTTGGGTTCTTCATCCCAAAATGCAGCACCTTGCAGTTTTTGCATTAAAGCCCAGTTGCCAGGTGTCTGACCAGGTTTCAAGCTTTGCCAGATCATCCTGCAACCCTGCTATCCCCCTAGGTCATCCACCACCGCTACTACCTTGGTATCATCAGCAAACAGACTGATCTTGCTCTTGATGTCCCATGATATGTCTGCAATGAATATCCCAAACAACACTGGTCCCAACACCGAGCCCTGTGGAACACCGCTCGTCACTGCCCTTGGGTGTGAGTGCTCCCCACTAGGGAGGCCCAAGATTATTTCATTTTTTGGGGAGGCTCAAAATCTTTTCTGTGGATTTGGGGAGGCTCACTGTGACAAAGTCTGAGAACTATTGATGTATAGAATAGCTCTCAGCCTGACAGCTGACATACCTGTTTCTATCCCTCCACTGCACCATCAGCACTGTGATCTCACAGACAGTGACATGTTCTTTATTTTTAGTGACATCACAGGTGACTGAACTGGCAGTTACTGAGTGACTGTTCCTAAGCAGCAGTGATGTCACAGTCAGTGAGGTCACAATGCTGATGATGTAGTGTGGGGTGAAGAGAGGTAGATATGTCAGCTGCCAGGCAGAGTGCTGTCCCACACATCACACAAACTATCATCAATAACAAATCTTCTACTTAAATAAAGGGAAAAGAAAAATTACCTCAGCTATAAAAGGTAATGGTTGACATCTTTTAAAAACTAATATTTGTTTTAGGCAGTACACTAGCTCTTTAAAAAACTCCAAAATGTGTTTTGCATTCTTGCAGAGAAGGGTCTTTTAAAAGACCCTTCCCTGCAGCAACCATGTGACCTGCTTTGCTTTTTACAATGTTTTTTTTTTTTTTTTTTAATCCGCCTCCTCCTTGCTCCTGGGTGGCCACTCCTTCAGGTCCCCACTGTCATCCCTGCCTCGATACCAGCCCCTCACCCCATAGCCACAGCCCCCAGGAAACCCAGACATTACCCTTCGCCAGGCAGGTCCCCCTCCTCCGAGGGAGATAGGTGCCAGCAGGGGCCGGCCAGCACACTATACTTGGCCTGGGTGCTGCTAGGGTGAATCTAGGCCGCATCAGGGACTCGACGGCAACGGGAGCCGGCGACCATCATCCGGTCATTTCTGAAGCTTTTTTCCGCTTTGTTCCCTGGGGGTGTGGTTGCCACAATGTCAAGGTGTAAGCCAGTGTTCCCCAAGACCCCCTCTTGGTATGTAGGGCCCCAGCATGTTGTCATACCCCCAGCCTCCACCAGGGGTCAGCAAACACCGGGTCCTGAATCCACCCTCTCCCTGAGAGAGGCGAGCAGTCCCTGGATGCTCCCAGCCATCTCTCCCCGGCAGGCCCTCCAGTGCCCCGAGTCCATTTCCAAACCCGGGTCACTGGCGTCGCAAGCAGGAATCCAACTGCTGTGCCGACGGGCTGGCTTATATGATGCTTTTTTAAAGGTGCCAATAGGCATGAGGGCTACCATGAATGAAGATTTAAAGACAGTACATTTTAAATAGGATAACCCCTCAACATACGGACATATGAAAATTCCAGCAGAAACAGGCCTCATGGTCTATCGAGTCTGCTTGATTGTGCAGCTAGCCCCTCAATTTGTAGCTGCACCACCTTCCCCTCCCCTCTTCATAACAGCCCACCCTCACTCTGTCCCACCTCCTCTTAAATCCGCTCACCGTTCTACAGGTTGCCACTTCTTCGGGTAGAGTATTCCACTTGTCTACCACCCTCTCTGTGAAAAAGCGTCTTATGATTTCCCTCCTGAATCTTCCCCCCTTCAATCTCAGCTGATGCGCTCTCGTGTCCCTCCCTTCTTGATTTGAAAAATTCCTTTTGTATTAGTCTTGTTTATTCCCTTTAAGTATTTAAAGGTTTCAGTCATATGCCCCCCATCCCTCCTCTCCTCCAGGGAATACATGTTCAGCTCTCAAAGCCTATCCTCATAGGATTTTCCCTCCAGTCCCTGGATCATCTTCATTGCCCTACGCTGCACCCCCTCCAACAATCTGATGTCCTTCTTCAGGAGTGGATGCCAGTACTGCACGCAGTATTCCAGGTGCGGCCTGACCAGTGACCTGTACATGGGGAGGATCACCTTCCTGTTCCTGGAGGAGATTCCCCTTGCTATACACCCTAGCATCTTGTTGGCCTTTGCAGCTGCCTTCCTGCACTGAACTGAGTGATTCATACTCCCCATTATAAGCACCCCTAGATCCTTTTCCTCCATGGTGCTTTCCAGCTGTACCCCTTCCAGCTGATATTTCCTCCCCTGGTTCCTAGCTCCGAAGTGCAGAACCTTGCACTTCTTGGCATTGAACCCCACCTGCAATGTTTCTGACCGTTCCTGTAGTTTGTTCAGGTCCTCCTGCAGCCCCCTCCACCCTTTTATGTCATATACCACAGCACCCATCTTGGTATTGTCTGTGAACAGATTGATCTTACTTCAGATCCCATGTGAGATATTGGCTATGAATATCCCAAACAGCACTTGTCCCAGTACTGAGCCCTGTGGTACCCTGCTCATTACGTCCCCCGGTGCTGAGAGTCCCCCCCCCACCATCACCCTTTGCTGCCTACCCCTCAACCAGTTGGTGATCCAATTGACCATCTTTGTTCCCACCCCTATATATTCCAGCTTCCCCCCAGCCTCCCATGTGGCACAGAGTCAAAGGCCTTGCTGAAATCTAAATACAGGACATCCACTGCATGGCCCTTGTCTAGTTCCCTGGTTACCCAGTTGTAGTACCCAACTAGGTTTGTCTAGCAGGATCTGCCTGAGACAAACCCACGTTGTTGACCATCCTGGAGATCATTGTCCTCCAAAAAGGTCATCAGCCTCTCTCTTTTAGGATTATCCCCATGAGCTTCCCCACAATTGAACTGAGGCTGTAGTTGCCAGGTTCATCCTTTGGGCAACTTTTGTGAATGGACACCACATGGGCCATCCTCCAGTCTTGTGGCACTCATCCTGTGTCCAGTGATGTGCTGAACAGGTCTGTCAGTGGTCCCACCAGTATCTCTGCTAGCTCCCTAAGTATCCTAGGGTGGATGCCATCTGTTCCAGTGCCTTGTCCACCATCAGTGCCCTTAGTCCCTCCAGAACCCTGTCCTCTGTAATCCCGATATCAGTCACTCCTCCCCCCGCCCACTCCACTCCTCCCATGAGGTATCTGCCCCTCCTTTTCTTTCTTGAACACAGAGCAGAAGTAATCATTCAGTGCCTCTGGCTGGTCCTCCCCCTTCTCCACCCACCCACCCTGTCCTTCCTAATCCTCACAATCTGGTCCTTGTTTCTCCTTCTCTTGCCAATGTATCTGAAGAAGTCCTTTTCCCCGTCCTTAATTCCCTGTGCCAGTCTCAGCTCTCTGGAAGCATTGACAGGTCTGACTGGCTTGGTAACCTCTCTGGACATCTTATGTACTCCTCCTTGTCCCCTTGCCCTCCTGATTTCCTGAGTCTCTGGAATGCTTTTCTATTGGCCCTTATCCCTTCAATGACCTCCTGAGTCAACCAACTGGGCTTCTTTGCCCTACCCTTCTTGCTCCATGTCCTGGTACTAGTCTCAGTAGCCTCTGCTAGCCCTTTTTTAATAATATCCCTTTTTTTGGCTAGCATCCATGCATGTTTGAATTCCCCCAGAAGCCTAACCAAAATTTCTCCCATCCTTTTAAAGTCTGCCCCCTTAAAATCAATCACCCTGGTACTCGTACCTCCTGTTTCCCTGCCCATATTGAGTGTGAACCACACTGAGTGATGGTCACTCCAAGCCATGGTGTCCTCCACTCCCAGATCCCTTACAACCTCCTCGTTTGTTAGTACTAGGTCCAGAGTCCTTTCCACATACATAGAAATATTTACAAATATTTACATGCAGAGGACTGGTGAAGGGCCAATGTAGTCCCTCTCCACAAAAGTGGGAGCAGGGAGGAGGCTGGTAACTATAGACCTGTCAGTCTGACTTCGGTGGTGGGGAAAATTATGGAATCACTGCTGAAAGAAAGGATAGTGGAGCACATTGAATCCAGCAAAGCACAAGATCCAAGGCAGCATGGATTTACATCAAGAAAATAATGTCAAATAAATCTGATAGATTTCTTTGACTGGTTGACCAGAGAGGTGGATCAGGGGGAAGGGGTGGATGTGGCCTACCTTGACTCAGCAAGGCTTCAACACTGTTCCCCATAGGAGGCTTGCAAACAAACTGGTCAGCCTGGGACTAGGTCACAAGGTGGTAAACTGGGTTGGAAATGGTTGAGGGATAGAACACAGAGGGTGGTGATAAATGGAGCTACATCTGAGGTAGGGAAGGTGACCAGCGGGGTGTCACAGGGATCAGTTCTTGGGCCAGTACTGCTTAACATCTTCATCACTGACATTATAGAGGGACTGGAGGGAAAGGTATGCTTCTTTGCAGATGACACTAAGATCTGCAATAGGGTAGACAGTCCAGGAGGGGTGGAGAAAATGAGGAGGGACCTAGCTAAACTGTAGGAATGGTCCAGAGTGTGGCAGCTAAGATTCAATACAAAAAAGTGCAAAATCATGCACTTGGGGTACGGGAACCCAGGAGAAGAGTACGTGATTGGTGGAGAGTTATTAGCAGTCACAAAACAGGAAAGGATTTAGGAGTTATCATATCTGATGACCTAAAGGCAGTCAAACAATGTGTCAGGGCAGTGGGTAGAGCCAGTGGGATGTTGGAGTGCATAGAGAAGGGCATCACCAGCAGAAGAAAAGGTGGTGATGCCACAGTACAGGTCATTGGTGAGGCCTCATTTGGAGTACTGCGTCCAGTTCTGGAGGCTGCATCTCTAGAAGGACATAGACAAGGTTGAGGCAGTTCAAAGAAGGGCAACAAAAATGGTGCAGGGCCTACACCAGAGGTTATATGAGGAGCGATTGGAAGAACTCAATGTGTATACACTAGAGGAGAGGAGAGGAGAGGGGAGAGAGAGGTGACATGACAGAGACCTTCAAGTACCTAAAGGGAATAAATAAGGTACTGGAGAGCAGCATCTTTCAGATGAAAAGATGCTGTAGAACAAGAGGGCATGACATGAGCCTGGAAAGGGGTAGACTAAAAAGCAACGTGAAAAAGTACTTCTTCACGGAAAGGGTGATGGAGGCATGGAACAGCCTCACAAAGGGGGTGGTGGGAGCAAAGACGGTGGGTGAGTTCAAGTCTGCTTGGGATAGACATAGGTGAACCCTAGTGGTTAAAAATAAGAAGTGAAGCTGGAGATAAAGTAGAATCTGTGGCATCTCTAGTAGGTAGGGGAAAAGGGGCAGACTAGATGGGCGTCTAGGACCTTATCTGCCATCAAATGCTATGTTTCCCTGTTTCTATGCACATTCAGCTGAAATTGATAACAATTCAGATGAACATAAGAGGTACATAACAGAGGATTAAAACCAAAAGATCATATGAGGAGCTGGCCCAGTTGCGTGGAGGGCTGAGGCACCATGCCTTACCTCCTGCCACGCCGGCGACCCATGTTCGCAATGTGAGTGGGTCACTGGGGGTCAACAAGGGTGGGAGAGGACTGACCATCCAATGAATAGCTCTTCTCTCCCAGGGAGGGATGGAAACAGAGTCCAGCATATATCTGACACCTAGTGGCAGCTGGGTGTCAGAACGCCTGGGTCCTGTACATAGTGGGTGGAGGTGGAGGAGCCAGCCGGCATGCTGTGGGTGGAAGTGTGCACAGCTTGGCCATTACTGATGCTGCATGCTCCTTCTCTGTGGGGGCCAAAAAAAAACAAGAAGAGAAAATGGTCCTGGACGAGGCAGATGACTGCCGATCCCTGCAGGTGCCGCCCCCAGCAACAGCAGCAGACACCTTCCTGAACTAGATCTGTATCAGTGGGTTGAGATATCCCTGCTGCCTTGCCACAAAGGGTAAGCCATGGGGGAAGAAGGAAGGTAGCCCTGCAGGATTGGGTGGACGGGGCTGGGGGGGGTCAACAAGAACATGGGGTGCCTGGGACAAGGGATAAAGAGAGTAGAAAAGAAAAGATCATATGAGGAATAGAGGATTAAAACCAAAAGATCAGTTTCAAAGTTTGCTGCCTTGATGACTCAGCGGCAGGCCAGGCTTAAGGCAGTGGCCTTGTGGCAGTGTGCCTTAGTGGGGGTTGGGTCAATGAAGAGCTCTGGCATCAGTGACCCCTGAGGCTAGGCCATGGAGTTTGCTTCTGCCCTGCTGCAGGGTCTGATGTGTGCATGTGTGGCCAGCTGGACAGCTGCACTGACATCGGGGAAATGGGAAGGACATACAAGAGGCAGAAAAAATCACACATCTATCTAGATGATGGTTTGGGCCTTGGGGACTCCCCTAGATCCTAGTGCCTGCTGGCACTGTATACCGGTCCACACAATGGACTGCCTTGGGGGGATTCCCCTCCTTCTAGAGCCCCTGCCAAGGATCGAAAGGCCTTGGAGTAACCAGTGGGTTACTGGGGTACTGGAGAATTGAATGACACAGGCCTGAACAGGGCATGTCCCTGGGATCAGGTTGTATTCCTGGGAAGACTGAATGGCCAGGAAGAAAAACTTTTATAGAACAAAAAATTGTTTCAGTGTTGAATACATACAGCTTGCAAGCATTTAATAAAATGTTTTATAAAATGGCAAGAAAAAATCTAGAAATGTCATTGGCTGAGAGACATCACCTGATCATGCATTAAATCTCTATAAATGCACAGTCAGGTGTCGGATCTCTTTTTCCTTCCCCAAAAAAACTACTTAGATCCAGTTTATAAGTGTAATAAGCCCCTCCAGAGTATGCATCACAGGATTTTAATGCATTTTCCAGGGCATAAGGACACTTGACCTTCAGCCTCAGTCTTACTACATTCCTGGGGCGTGCATTAATATCCTATAATGCACACCTTGTCATGGCTTATTACTTACACATACAATCTGCAGGTTATATAATTATTTACATAAATGTCCATTTGCACCCCAGGTGCCGTACTTTGTAGAGGTGCTCAGAAAAGAAGTTTCTAAGTAAGAACTGATTGTTGGGATAAGGCAAAGGTACTGTATGAAGGTGACAGAGAAGGATGGAGCAGATAGGTTAATGAAGTGAAGCTTGACTGGTGACAATAGAACCTTCTAAAGATGGGAGAACTTGGTCTGTTTGAAGATTAACAGATGACTTGATGTTAGTAGGGTACAAGTTCAAACTGATTGGGGCAGCAGCAGCAAATGCCTTTTCACCAATGGTTTTGAATGTTCTGGTGATGTGCAGCATACCTCTGAACTGTGGCAAAAGCTGCTACATTGGCACTGTTTGACTGGGGAGGTTATGAAGGTAATTGGGGTAGGAACCATTAGCAAACTTGTACAGTAACAAGGCCCATAGGCAAGGGAGGACTATAGGTGACAATGGTAAATGCTGTTGTCACAGCCAAGGGCAAAGGGCAAATCTGGCCTTACATTCTTGCAAAGCTCTTATTTGGAGAGGTCTTCAGAAAAAAAACACATTCTTGCACAAAATCACGATTTGCTTCATTTAGGCTGGCCAGTTCTGCTGATCAGTACTACTGAGTTCAGACCAGAATGGACAGAACCATTCTTTGTAAGGTTATCCATAGGGATTGCACAGCGGATGGGATATATGTGTTTTTATAGACAGAAAGGAGGGATACTCCAAGGCAGATCTGAATCTGAGATTGATTCATTCAAATAAACTTGGGACACATTCTCAGTTGCTGTCAGGGGTAGAGCAAAAATTAGTGCAAACTGGTGACACCATTGTGCACCACCTGATAGCTCTGTGCACAAAGACGAGGAAATGGTGCTGGAGTGTGGATTTCCCCAGCAAAAGAAGCACAATGTAAATTCACAATCCTGTGCAAGCATGTCCCAGGTGCCCAGATCCTGGCAAAAGTCTTCATGGATTTTCCACCCCTATGGGCCAGCGGCAAAGCATTGCGCTGCCATGCTGGTGAGCTGGGTTTAGGAGTGAACTTGAACTGCCACATTAAAAGGCTGGCCAGGCTGAAGCAACTGCTCAGCAGTGCGCTGCAGTTGGGAGGGAAGGAGTCAGGCACCCAGTGGCACACCAAATACTGTGGTGGTCCAGGACAACTAGCTCCCTCCATGGCACGTCACTGCATGCATCCAAGGCCATCAACAGACTCTATCTATGCCAGGGCAGGACAGGGGAGAAAACCATGGCTATAATCCCACGTACTTTCTAAATGATGTCTGGGTTCCTGGCTCCCCTGGTTCTTGTGCCATTGACGCTGAATCCTGTCCTCCTGTTGGATTGCCTTAGTGGGAGTATGGCCTTCCACTGGAGCTGCTAACCACAGAGGAGATGCTGTGTGTGTGCCATTGGGTGATAGCGAGACCTATGGGGATGGGGAGAACTAGGTCTGAACAGGATAGATCTCTAGAACAGGGGTATATCCCTGGTGACATGGCTGATTGAGAAAATGCCGTGTGGAAAAAGTCTTTGGGGGGACTGGGCATTTGAAGTTGTGGCATCTGTACTCTGGAACATGTTGCCTGTACTACTGCACCACTGTACCATTGTTAACGTTGTTAAAAAACGGTTTAGAAAAAAGGACTTAGAAAATGCACTTTCTCGCACTGCTGTTTATTTATTTATTGGATTTTGGTAACTGGGTACGCTCGCTGAGACAAACTGTCCCTATTTCAGGAGCAATCCAGAATTAATTACATAAAATACATAGAGGAATACCTCTAGATGATACCAACAAAGAGTGCATGAGAAAGTAACAAAATACAACGCAGACAATGGATATACATTAGGGGGTGGTTAGATATAGAATATGGAGGCACTTGGCGCTACAAAACAAGGGCACTTACCAGATCCTAATGTATTAACAACATGCATGTGATAGTGGTGTCTGTTTGCATGAACTTGTGTTTTCAGTAGTGTTTAACCTTACGAAGAAAAGGTTGAAAGGAACCCACCTTCCTGGAATTTTAACTTACTGAGCTTGAATTTCAGAATCTGAGTTATAATCATTATTTATTGATTTTATACCAATAACTGTAAAAGCAGTGTGTTATATGGTTTCTCTTGTTCTGTTGAGTTTGGAAAGCACTTTGAGCCCCACAGATAGAACAGTATAGCAAAATAAAATTGCCTTACCTTGCCATAAGTTCTAAGGGTTCCTGATATATGGTTCTCGAACCCTAAGAGCTCACAAGGTGACACTCTTTATTAGCTAAGTGAAATTTTTGCTGTGCTGTGGGGTTCCCATCCTAAAATCAAGCACACAGAAAACCAGTTGCCTAAAAAATGAGTTTGCAAGCACCAAATCCAACATTTTGTATTTTAATGCCTCATTCACTAAACATATTTTTTTGTCCCTAATAACAAAAGCACCCCATTTAGCTTGGGTATGAATTCTATACGAATTTAGTTTTTATGCCAGTTTTCATGTTGCTGAGAGGCAAAAGGATGTCTGAAACATAGAACATGGGCTAGCAGTATAATCTAGAGGTTAGCATAATGAGCTGTGAATGAGCTTGGTATATCTAACAGACCTAGGTTTGATTCCTACACCCTCCCCTTGCATACTGTGTGACTTCGACTAAGTCACATAACCTCCGCAGTGCTCCCAGGGCCCCTGAAAACAGGCATTGTGCTTAGTGGGTCTTACCTGGTTACCAAATAATGAAAAAAACAACAATGTTTTTCATGCACTGCATTTTGAACTTCAAAAGTCAGTAACAATTTCATATATGCCATATTGTAGTGTTTGTAGTCTATAGCAACAGCTTTTGTTTTACATCACTTGCTGACCCCTTGTCATAAAACTTGTAGAGATACATTGACCTGTAAACAACTGTCGATTGCTATAGAAATAGATAGCTAACCTTAACCATAGTGACATGGCATAGAAACGTAGAATGTGTCTGCAGAAAAGGACCACTTGGCTCACCCAGTCTGCCCAGATGATCCCTGCCTGGCCTGTTTCCACAGACTATAACTGGTCTCCAGCGAATCTACCTCCTCTCTGTTTACTAATATTCCTCTATGTCTATCCCATGCATGCTTGAAGCCCCTACTAGGTACATCAGTGAGCGTAGAAAGACAAAGGGAGGGATAGTGAGGCTGAATAGAATGAACAGTGGGCGGCCAGAGGGGGACAGTGAAAAAGCAGGGATACTGAACGAATATTTCTGCTCAGTATTCACAAAAGAGGAGGGGGAAGTGCCTAATCCAGTTAACAGAAGCACTCTTGATAGGGAGGTCGATCCAGTCCTTTCATAGAAGAAAGGGTTCTGAAAGAACTCCTAAAACTGAAGGTGGACAAAGCAAAGGGCCTGATGGAATTCACCCCAGAATTCTAAAAGAATTAAGGGGGGAACTAATGAAACCACTGGCTACTCTTTTTAATAAATCATGGGAGGATGAGGGAGAGAGGTGATATGATCGAGGCATTCAAACACCTTAAGGGCATTAACAAGGTGAAAGAGTCTAACATGTTTAAATATAACAGACTGGGAGACTATGACATCCTCTGTGACCAGGGAACAGAGGTTGTTGGATGTCTTTCAAGACACGTTCCTAACTCAGCAGGTGAGGGAACCGACCAGGGAGGCACGGGTACTGGATGTGGTCCTGGCAGACAGTGACCAGATTGGGGGCCTGGAGGTAAGGGACCCATTGGCGGGGAGTGACCATGCCACGGTCTGGTTCTGCCTGGACCTAGGAGGGGTAGAAGGCTGCACAAAGACGAAGTAACCGACTTCAGGGGGGATTTTAAGAAATGGGAAGGATCCTTAAGGAGCATTTGGATGGGATTGGGTCAGACATGGACACTGATAGTAGGTGGGAAATCATCAGAGAGGGGTGCAGGATGCTACCAGCACCTGTGCAAGAGTAAGACGAAATGTGGTAGGGCCCAAAAACCTGTTGGTGGACCAGGGAGGTCCAGGAGGTGGTGAGGGAAGAAAGCAGCCTATAAGAAATTCAAGTGCTCAAGGAGTGAAAGGGATCGAGGGAGTATGAGCTGTTGGCTAGAAGGGCCACTAGAGTGGTGAGGGTGGCTAAGGCAAGAAGGAGCAGAACCTGGCCAGGGAAATTGGGAGAGGGAAAAGGGTTCTTTAGATACATTGGGGAAAGACGAAGGGTGAAGGGGCAGATTAGCAGGATTAAATCAGGGAGAGATGGGTGATAAGACCCAGAGGAGCAGGTTGAGGTACTAAATGAGTACTTCACCTCAGTTTTCACCAGGGAAAATGGGGATGCTGCATCATACATGGGAGGAGACAGAGATAATGAGGAGGGGGACCCTTACCAATCGGCAGGTCTGGGGAGAGGGGCATCACTGGCAGGTGGGGGGAGGGCTAAGCAGGGAGAAGAGGTACTGGAAGTGGAAATCACAGCAGAGAGAGTGAGGGAAGCCCTCAGCTCCCTTAAGACGGAGAAAGCACCGGGGCCGGATAAATTACATCCTAGAGTGCTGAAGGAACTTGCAGATGTCCTGGCGAAACCCTGGCAGAGCTTTCACCATCTCTCTGAGGACAGGTGGGTGCCCCAAGACTGGAAGGTGGCGCATGTAGTGCCTATCCACAAGGGGGATCAAGGAGGTGGCAGGGAACTACAGGCCTGTCAGCCTGACATCAGTGGTGGGCAAGGTGATGGAGGGCATTGTCAAGGAGTGGCTAGGGGGCCCTGGATAAGTCAGGGTGCCTGGACGATAGACAGCATGGATTCATCCCGGGGAAATCGTGTCAGACAAACCTGGTGGAGTTCTATGACTGGGTGACAAGTGCCTTGGACCTGGGTAGACCAGTGGATGTCCTCTTTCTGGACTTCAGCAAGGCATTTGACTCTGTTCCTCACAGGGGCCTGTTGGATAAACTAGGAGAAATGGGGGTGGAAACCAGATGATCCGATGGATGAGCAATTGGCTCCAGGACCCGGACCAGAGGGTCGTAGTTGGTGGGATAATCTCTTCCCAAGGAGGGTCATTAGTGGGGTCCCACAGGATCAGTCTCTGGGCCCTTCTGTTCAACACCACGTATCTGACATAAGGACAGGAATCAGAGTGAGATGAGTCTCTTTGCAGATGACTCGAAACTGGGGGCAGTGGTGGATGGGGAGGAGGAGGGTGGCCTGCGGGGAACCTGGAGGCTCTGGAAGATGGTCTAGAAAGTGGAAGCTGAGGTTTAATGCAGGGAAATACAAGGTACTCCATCTGGGGCCAGAAACCCAGGCCAAGTGTACACCCTGGGAATACTACAAGTCTCAATGGCTGAGAGGGACCTGGGGTGGTGGTGGATGTCAAGATGAACAACTCTGAGACTTGTAGGAGGGCAGCAGCCAAGGCCAACAGGATGCTGGGATGCATCGCTAAGGGATCACCTCCAGAAGGAGGAAGTGATACTCCCCTGTATAACTGCTTGGTGAGGCCGCACCTGGAGCACTGCATGCAGTTTTGGAGGCCACACTTAAAGAGGGACATTAACCTCCTGGAGAGGGTCCAGAGGAAGGCAACCAAATGATTTGGGGCTTGGGGCAGGACCTATGAGGAGAGGCTCAAGAGCTAAATATGTACACTTTGGAAGAGAGAAGGGACCGGGGGACATGATAGAGGTCTTCAGGTACATAAAGAGGGTAAATAGGGAGGAACAGTGAGGTGCTTGAAGGAGGAGGAAGGGCCACTAGATGGCATGGGTGGAAGCTGGAGGGGAAGATTCAGGGAGAAAGGAGGAGGTGCTACTTCACTGAGAGGGTGGTAGAGCCATGGAATGCATTACCTAGGGGCTGGTGGAGGCAGAGACAGTGGAGGGGTTCAAGAGGGGTGGGACAGGTACAGGGAAGGGTTCAGGAAGCAAAATCCAATGCAGCAAGAATATCCGGAACTGGGAAGGGAGAAGCCAGAGAAGGCGAGGGGGACAGCAAGGTCAGCACCCAGGGTGGGGGCTGACCAAATGAGCAGACACGAAAGACCGTTAGGCCTATTCTGCTGGCATTTTAGTATGTTAGTATGTTAGTATAAGAAAAATAGCAGGACAAGAGGACACAGCATGAGATTAGAGGGTCCGATTAGGGGAATGTGAGGAAATTCTTTTTCACAGAAAGGGTGGTGGATGCATGGAATGGCCTACCTCAAAAGTGGTGGCTATGAATACAGTGCAGGGCTTCAAACAGGCATGGGATAGGCATAAGGGAGCAATACAAGTGAGTATGAATAGATAGGCCACTGACAGAGCAAGGCGATGGCACATTTATAAGGTAGAAAAGAAATGGGCAGACTGGATGGGCCATGCGTCCTTATCTGCCGTGAACTTCTATGTTTCTATGTTTCTATGATGGTGTGGTACCCGAGGACTGGAGGAAGGTGGATGTGATTCCCCTTCACAAAAGTGGGACCAAGACAGAGGCAGGAAACTACAGACCTGTCAGTTTGACCTCTGTGGTAGGGAAAGTGATGGAGTCACTTCTGAAGGAAAGAATAGTTGAGTACCTAGAGGCCAGTGGGGCACAGGACCCAAAGCAGCATGGGTTCACAGCAGGAAGGTCATGTCAGACGAATCTAATAGGTTTCTTTGACTGGGTGACCAAAGTAGTAGACCAGGGAGGGGCTGTGGACATGGCCTACCTAGACTTTAGCAAGGCATTTGACACAGTCCCACACAAAAGATTAATAGTCAAATTAACCAGCCTGGGAGTGGGTCCCAGGGTGGTAGCCTGGGTAAAACATTGGCTAGACAAGAGGACACAGAAGATAATTGTAAATGGAGTCCACTCTGAAGAAAGAGGGGTTACTAGTGGGGTGCCACAGGGTTCAGTATTGGGTCCAGTCCTTTTTAATGTCTTTATAAGTGACATTGCAGAGGAACTGGAAGGAAAAGTATGTCTCTTTGCAGATGACACAAAGATCTGCAACAGGGTTGATACACAAGGAGGTGTGGAAAGGATGAGAAGGGACTTGGCAAGGTTGGAGGAATGGTCAGAAGTATGGCAGCTAGGATTCAATGCAAAGAAGTGCAAAATAATGCACCTGGGAAACAAGAACCCATGGGAAGAAGACACAATGGGGGTAGTAACAACAACAAAAAAGGAAAGGGACCTGGAGTAATCATATCAGATGACCTTAAGGTTAGCAAGCAATGTGAGAAGGCAGTAGGCAGGGCTGGGGGTATACTGGGATGCATAGGGAGAGGCATCAGCAGCAGAAAACAGGAAGTTGTTATCCCTCTGTACAGACAGTTGGTGAGACCCCATCTGGAGTACTGAGTCCAGTTCTGGAGACCCAATCTCCGCAAGGACATAGACAGGATAGGAGCAGTCCAGAGGAGGGCAACTAAAATGGTGCAGGGTCTGCAAGAGAAGCCGTATGAGGAGAGACTAAAGGAGCTTAATATGTATACCCTTGAGGAAAGAAGGAGAAGGGGGACATGATGGAAACTTTTAAGTACCTCAGTGAAATCAACAAAGTCCAGGAGGGTAGCATCTTTCAGAAAAGAGACGTGCAAGAACAAGGAGACACAATTTAAAGATAGAGGGGCAGTTCAGGGGCAATGGGAGGCTATTATTTCACAGAGAGGGTAGGATGCAAGGAACAGCCTTCCTGAGGAGGTTGTGGGGTCTAAAACTGTGGGAGACTTCAAGAATGCATGGGACAGACATAAGGCAATTCTTGTGGGGTGTAGGAAGAAATAGGCTGCTGGTTAACTAGGATCTGCGGCCTATCCTGTATGTAGGGAAATGGGCAGACTAGATGGGCCAAGCGGTCCTTATCTGCCATCAAAGTCTATGTTTCTATGTTTCTACTGTTTTCACAACCACTGCTTCACTGGCAGTCTCTTCCAGGTGTCCACCACTCATTCTGTGAAGCAGTACCTCCTCACATCCCTCTTAAACTTCCACCCCTCCAGCTTCATCGCTTGCCCTCTGGTCCTAGTGCTCTACCTTATTCGAAAGAAACTCCCTTCCTGCACCCTGTTCACCCTCATGAGGTACTTTTTGGTCTCTGTCATGTCCTATCTGACGTTCCTGTCTTCCTGGGCGTACATATTGAGATGCCTCAGTCTCTCCTCATTGGGCTTTTGATGCAACCCCACTCCATTTTAGTTGCCAGCCTCTGGACTGCCTCCGCCCTATCTTTGTCCTGTCTTAGGTGCAGCCTCCAGAACTGGACAGAATACTCCAGGTGAAGTCTTATAAGTGAATGATACAGTGGCAAAACCACCACCCTCCTACTGGAGATACCTCTTCCTATGCATCCCATCATCCCACTGGCCCTACCCACTGCTTTGTCACACTGCCCTGCCACTTTGAGGTCATCAGATATGATAACCCCAAGGTCCCTTTCCTTCTTAGTAAGCACTAGTACCTCCCCAACCTGTACTCAGCTCCTGGGTTTCTATGCCCTAGGTGCATGATGTTGTGCTCTTTGATACTGAACCTCAGCTACCATACCCTTGATGACATCTCAGGTTTCCCAAGGTCCCTATACATGGTCTCTAAACCCTCCTGAATATCCACCCTATTACAGATTTTGGTGTCATCTGCAAAAAGCCATACCTTCCGTTCCAAAAAATGTCACTTATAAAGACACTGAAGAGGACCAGTCCCAGTACTGAGTCCTGTAGCATCATGCTGGTCACTCTCCCCTCATTACAGAGAGTACAGTTAACCACCATTCTCTGCCACCTAGTCATTAACCAGTTCCTTACCCATTTCACCACTTTGGAGTCCACCCCTAGGCTGCTCAATTTCTTTACCAGTCTCCTGTGCAGCGGGATGAAGATAGGGAGGCATACCAAACTTCCCTAAGGGAAGCAGGGAAGGCAGTAAGGCAGGCAAAGGCCCAAACCGAGGAAACACTAGCACGAACAGTAAAAAAAGGTGACAAGACTTTCTATAGATACATTAGTGAAAGGAGAAAGTCCAGAGGGGGTATTGCAAAGATCAAAGGAGATAAGGGTGTGTGTGAGGAGGAGGACCATGTAAAAGCATCTATCCTAAATAGGTACTTCTGCTCAGTATTTACTGAAGAGAAGGTAGGGCAGGGCCCACAGCTCAGCACCATGGACACTGGGGGAAGGAGGTGTGCACTAGTTCCTTCACAAAAGAAAGGGTCCTACAAGAGCTCGATAAGCTCAGGGTGGACAAGGCAATGGGACCTGATGGCATACATCCCTGGGTACTAAAGGAGCTAAGGGTGGAACTAGCAGAGCCATTATCAGAACTGTTTAGTGAGTCTCTGAGCACAGGATAGGTCCCAGAAGGCCAGAGATGGGCTCATGTTATCCCACTCCACAAGAGTAGTAGCAGGGAGGAAGCAGGGAACTACAGACCAGTCAGTCTTACCTCAGTAGTGGGCAAGATTATGGAGGCACTCCTTAAGGAAAGGATAGTGCAACACCTGGAATCCATAGGAGCACAGGATCCAAGACAGCATGGGTTTACAAAAGGAAGGTCTTGTCAAACTAATCTCATAGATTTTTTTGACTGGGTAACCAGAGTGGTGGACCAAGGGGGAGCAGTTGATGTTGCCTACCTTGACTTCAGCAAAGCTTTCGATACTGTTTCACATTGAAGATTGATTAATAAGCTGGGTAGGCTCAGGATGGGTCAGAAGTTGGTCAGCTGGGTGGCAAACTGGTTGGCGGGCAGAAAACAGAGAGTGATGGTAAATGGTATACAGTCAGAAGAGATGCAAGTCACAAGTGGGGTAACTCGGGGATCAGTCCTGGGGCCAGTCCTCTTCAATATCTTCATCAGTGACATTGCAGATGGACTGGAGGGTATGGTTTGTCTGTTTGCAGATGACACCAAGATCTGCAATAGAGTAGATGATCCAGATGGGGTGGGCAGAATGAGAAGAGATCTGTATAAACTTGCAAAATGGTCGGAAGAGTGGCAGCTGGGGTTTAACACAAAGAAGTGCAAGATCGTGCACATAGGGAAGAGAAACCCTGAAGCCACATATAGGCTGGGAGGGGAGTTGCTGGCAGTCACAAGGGAAGAAAGAGACTTGGGCATCATCATCACCGATGACCTGAAATCATCCAAGCAGACCACTAAAGCAGTAGTTAAGGCTAGGGGGATGTTGGGGTGTATTAGTAGGGGTATCACAAATTGGAAGAGGGAGGTAATAATCCTCTTTACAAGACACTAGTTAGCCCCATCTGGAGTACTGTGTGCAGTACTGGAGACCACACCTTCACAAGGACATTAACCAAATTGAGACAGTCCAGAGAAGGAAACCAAAATGGTGCAGGGACTGCATCAGAAAACATATGAGGACAGATTAACAGAGCTCAATATGTATACCCTAGAGTAAAGGAGGGAGAGAGGGTGATATGATCGAAACATTCAAACACTTTAACATTAACAAGGTGAAAGAGTCTAACATGTTTCAATATAAGAAAAATAGCAGGACAGGAGGACACAGCATGAGATTAGAGGGAGGCTGATTAAGGGGTAATGTGAGGAAGTTATTTTTCACAGAAAGGGTGGTGGATGCATGGAACGGCCTACCTCAAGAAGTGGTGGCTATGAATACAGTGCAGGACTTCAAAGAGGCATGGGATAGACATAAGGAAGCAATACAGATGAGTATGAATAGACAGGCCATTGACAGAGCAAAGGCTGATGGCACATTTATAAGGTAGAAAAAGAAATGGGCAGACTGGATGGGTCTTGTGGTCCTTATCTGCTGTCAACTTCTATGTTTCTATGTTTCACAGTGTCTAAGGCCTTGCTAATGTCCAGATGAGCCATGTCCTCTGCCCTCCCTGACCTATTCCTCCAGTCACCCAATTGAAGAAGTCAATCAGATTCATCTGGCATGCCCCCCTCCCCCCAGGGAATCCTTGTTGCCTTTGGTCTTGCAGCCCACTGGATTCAATATATTCTACAAACTTTTCCTCTAACAAGGATTCCATTAATTCACCCACCACTGAAGTGAGACTGACCAGCCTATAGTTGATAGCCTCCTCCCTGCTACTGGTCTTATGGAGCAGGACGACATCTGCTCTCTTCCAGTCCTCCAGAATCACACATGTTTCCAGTGAGCTGTAGATTAAGGCTGTCAGTGGGTCAGCTAGCATCTCTCTGTTTCTTTAGTACCCTTGGCTGTATCCCGTCCAGTCCTGTAGCCTTGTCCACTTTCAGAGCTGCAAGTCCCTTCAGGACTCTTTCCTCTGAAAATGGACTTGTGTCCACCCCCCACTTTGTTCCTGTTGCTCCCTGGTGGTCCATCCCCCCCGCCCACTGTGAAGACTGAGCAGAAGTACCTGTTCTGGATGTCTGCTTTTTCTTGATTCTCTTCTGCACGGTTTCCCCTGGTGCCCTCCTTGTCCTCACTATCCCTCCTTTGCTTTCTTCTTCTCACTTATGCACATATATACTCATATATATTTATACTTATATATGTACTGATGTACATGCTGCCTAAAATACATAGACCTGGCAATCCGGGGAGACCTATAGTCTCTGGTAATGGTAACCTGACTGAGGGGATCTCAGGGTTTGTAGAAACCATTTTGAAATCACTGGCTATGGAAAGAGATAGAAACTTCCTGCGTAAATGTTCTGGTTATAAGGACTTACCACCTGATACCATTTTAGCCACGATGGATGTAACATCACTCTACATTTTCTACACACAGATGGCATTTCAGCCTGCCTTAAATACATACAGGAGAAAGGACTGGATCAAAACATCAACCCTGAGTGGTGGGGAAACTTACTGAATTCATTCTGACATATAACAACTTCAGCTTCAATGGTAAACATTATGTTCAAACTATGGGAACAGCAATGGGCTCTGGGATGGCTCCACATTATGCTAATCTTTTTTTTTTTCTTTCTGTTTTTCTCTCCTCCCTCCCACCAGCTCTGGTATCCACAGGCGTACCTAGGAGTCATCCCTGTGCGGACTGCCCTACCTGGTCAACCCCTTTCACCCATAGAGCCGTGGCTTACCTCCCAGGCAAGGACGAGGTGGGGTCCAAACACCTCAAGCATCTAGTTGCATTGGTCAAGGGGTGCCAGGAAGGTGGCTGCAAATTGAGGGCAAGTTCTGGTTCTCCATCTCCACCAGAGCTGGAAGGTCTTTTTCCTCTGTTCTGCAGAGGAGTGGCTAGCACCCAATGTCAAGGCATTGCCACCGACATCAGCCACTCCTGACCCTTCTCTACACTCCAGTGCTTACTATACCTCTAGCTTCCACCAGAGGCCAGCCAAGCACCGGGCAGGAGACCCCCTCCCGCCCAGGAGAGGAGAGCTGTCCTCTGGATGCTCAATCCTCTCTCTCCCAGGAGAGGAGAGCTGTCCTCCGGATGCTCGATCCTCTCCCTCCCCTACTGACCCCCAATGACCCGGGCTCGATCCTGAACCCTGGTCACCGGCATAGCGCAAGGTGTGGTGTCCAGTGCCTCAACCCTCAGCACCACTGGGTCAACCCTTATGCTAATCTTTTTATGGAGAATTTGGAGGAGGACTTTTTATGGCACTATACACACAAACCACTTGCTTATTTCCATTACATTGATGATTTATTTATAATTTGGATGGAGGGTACTGACACACCTAAGGATTTTCATCGGGAACTTAATAACTTCCACCCAACCATAATATTTCCCTTGAATATTCTACCACAGCTGTTAATTATCTGGACACCACTGTCACCATCAAGGATGGAACTTTACATACATGTATTTATTTATTTATTTATTCATTGAAATGTTTCACCAGGAAGGCACACTGAGCAACAAGTCGCTTGTCTCCCGGTGCGACCTGGAAGGAAGGGGTATATTAAGAATGAGACATTAAACATTCCAGTTATAAGTTCAAAATTAGCATATACAGTAGTTGTAAGGCAGATGTTACAAACAGTGTTACAACAGTGTTGTGCATGATAGGTAAAAAGAGTGGACAATAATAAGTGCAGGGTTAATAAGTAAACAAGTGCTGACGTGAAAGAAAAGGGGGAAAGAGAGGCAGTGGTGAGGTGGGTGGGGAGGAGGAAGAGTCATGTCCATGGAGACCACTTCAGGATGCGAGGAACCCTGCAAGCGGGGCTGGTGGGACCAGAGAGAAGGGGATAAGGAAGTGTCTCAGAGAGACCCCTTCAAGATGGTGGGGGAAGGGAGTAGATGAGAGATACAAGCCCCTTTAGGAGGTAGGAGAGGGACCCATGGAGACCATTCGGGGTCCCTTACATTCTGTGAGAGATCAAGGGAGGCCAGTAAGGGGGAGCAATTTGGGGGAAGGGGAGGAGAGCTAGAAATTTGGATAGGAGTGCATAGGGTAAAATGAAAGTGACGGTAGAGGGATAGGGTTTGTCCAGGGCTTGTAGGAGGGAGTTAGGGAGGGACATGGCAGGAGCAGCTAGGAGCAAGGTAATTATGGAGGGCAGAGCTGATGGAGTAGGCAGAGGATGAGTACCGGATTTGAGGGGGGAGGGAATTCCAAATTTTTGGGAGGCAGTGACAGTAACCAGATTCATCGATTTGGGTGGATCTCCGGGGGACTACCAGGGCGCGAGAGTCAGTTGATCTAAGGGAATAAGAGGGTGGGGGGGTGTTATAAAGGAAGAGGTGAGGTAGGAAGGGCGCTAACCCACCGGTGCTATACAGTGTTTTTACAGGAAGTCAACAGACAGAAAGCAATACTTACACAGGAATAGTAATCACCCGACCAACACTAAGAAATCTGTCATGTACAGTCAAGCACTTTGGTATCAGCGTTTCTGCTCAAATGAGGAAGCCAGAGATACATATTTGGCTATGCTGAAAAACACCTTTATTGAGCAGGGACACTCCTCCAGAGAAATTGAAAGGACAATAGAATGTGCAACACAAGTACCAAGACAACAACTACTTCTGTATAAGGAAAGGACAGCTACCAACAGAATACCCTTAGTAGTCACATATCATCCTGACCTTGAACTTCTGTGTAAGATTATTAAGGACCTCCACACAATATTTAATGAGGATGAGACCCTAAATTGTATTTTTAAGGAACTACCACTACTATCTTTTAAACAACCACCTAACTTAGCCAACCTAATTATTAAGAGTAAACTTTCACCTGAACAAAATACCATAACACTAAATGGCACACGACCCTGTACTCAACTCAGATGTAAGACTTGTGAGCTCATTTCCACTTCGGACTGTGTGGTTACCTCACAAAACAGACAATTCAGGGTACAGGGGAATTATACATATGCATCACGGCATGTTGTTTATTTCATTCAGTGCAAGAGACATCCATAAACAGGTTATGTTGGAGAGCCAAGCCAACCGCTCCGCACTAGAATGAACTCTCACAGACAATATTAATCTAAAAATAACTGAAAAGCCAGTAGGGCAACACTACTCTTGGCTGGACCACTCAATCTCAGATATGTCAGTAATGGTCTTAAAAGGAACTCTCAAAGTACACAACAGAGACTGGCTTTTGAGATCAAACTTATTTTACTTCTCAATATGGCAGAAGATGGCATGAACACAGATTTGGGGTTTATGGCACATTATAGGACTTGAACATCCACAGACCTTTTCGTCAAAGGATATAGAGAATACTGGATGGGCAACTATGCACAACCAGTGTGTTCTGCTACAGAGGGGTTCTGATTCCCTCTGACCTCGAGAGTGAAGCTCAAAATGTCCATGGGAATTAGAACCTCGGGGTGACAGAACACACAGGTTGTGCATAAAGTTGCTCATCCTGTATTTTTTATAGTGTATTGTAGTACTATGTGAAATGTGTGCTTTGCATTTTTTTTCTCTCTTTTTCATAATGAAACTGACTTGAAAAGTCTCTAGAGGTTCTAGAATACTGTCACCACAGAATTAAATAGAGGAAAGCAACAATGTGCCAGGATTCCAAGTGGTTCTGCTGCAATAGTGACATCACTACTGCAGCAGAACAAGCATATTCCAGACATAGAATTTCATGCATAACAGCATTCCACTATACACTATATTTGGGATAGTGTATGGTTACCCATTCACTACAAGGCTATTCTTCCACCGCGCTCAAGAGGTCTTCAAGTCGGCATTGTATCTAAGAGGTGAAAGAATAGCCTTGTAATGTATGGGTAACCACAAACTGTTCTTTATAGTGTATGGTGCCTGAAAAAAAGACAAAAAGAGATTCACTTTTCCATATTTTCACTCTGTTCTGCCGGGGCCGTCGATTCACATCTGCCACTGCCCAGCACACTCGCATGGCCCTCTCACACAGCAAGGGACGAATCAGGACGTCTGCTGTAGCCCCTTGTATTATGACATCCTCACTAAGGCAGAATAAAAAGTCATTCTGCGTTAGTGAGGACGTCACTACTGCAGCAGAACAACTTTTTGTGGTGTATGGATTTCCATACACTACCGCATTCCACCATACACTATAGACATATTATAGGACTGTGTGTGTGTGTGTGTGTGTGTGTGTGTGTGTGTGTGTGTGTAGTGGGAGGATTATGTGAGTGTGGTGAGTGTGGGGGTTGCCGTTACATTGAGGTAGGCTTATATTCAGGTACATGATATAATGGTGTTACAGTGTGTTATGACTCTTAGTTCTCACACATAATGAATATTCATTTCCTTTTTACTACTTATTTTCCCTAGGGGTGGGGTGGGGTTAATTCCACTGAGTCTTGTTTAGATTCCCTAGCCTGTTACTTTACATACAGTAGTTTTATTATATACTGTCACATTTTTGAACTCTGTACATGTTGGGGTGCAGGATCTCATTTGCATGGGGATCCTTGATGGTTTAAATTATATTGGGCTAATAGTGTAGTGATTTGGGGAAATGAAGGTATGTTAGGACTCTTGTCTCACATGCATAGTGTACATTCACTCCTAACTAGTTATTCTACCCTGGGGAGGGTGCAAGTTGTATTTCACTGTGGTTCTATTCAGAATCCTTAGACTATTACTGCACATATAGTAGTATGATTATATAGTGCAGCATTGTTGAACTTTGTACATATTAGGATGCATAATCTGTTTTACTTGGAGGTTCATGACAAGTTTAATTCCTTTTGGTAACTACTGAAGTGATTGATGTGAATGATGGTGCAGTAGGTCTTGTGTGTGTGTGTGTGTGTGTGTGTGTGTGTGTGTGTATATATCTCCTTACAACTAGTTATCGTCCCCCGGGGGGGATTTAATTTCTATGATTTCTTATTCAGATTCCATTTTCAGTATATCAGGTAGTTTTATTATACACTGAGAATTTATTGAAATCTGTACATATCAGGTTGCATGGTCTTAGTTTCTTGCTGGTCCTTGACATGCAGCTTTTTGTTTGGCTGTTATACTGCCAATTTATATTATCATGTATAAACTCCTGTTACAACACTTAGAGTAAGGCCTTAAGGTTTATGGAGCATAATAGCCAGTTTGAGAGTATAGTTGGGCAATGTTTCCAGCTAAGTTTTACATTCCATACTGTGTGAAACCATTGCTCACTTTAGGTAAACTTTACTTTAAACCCTTAGTATGCCATGTATATTTACTTTTTATAGTTCTATTTTGTGGGGCTTATTTTTAACTTACAATTATGTCACATTTTAGCATGTGTTTAATCTGAGTGGGTTTCACTTTTAATGAACTGCATTTTTAAACACACTGGGACACTCATAATTGGTTTATACAGCTCTCTGTTAGAAATGTTCTTATCTTACTCTGAAGGTATCTCTAAGCCATGTTAATTTATGTACAGTGTACTCCTGGCTTGTTGTTATGTTCTAAGCACATCTGACCTTTAGGCCCTTTCAGGTGAAGCTGAACTGGTACTATTCAGCTTCTATAATATTTCTTCTGTTATTTTTTAAATGAGTATTTTAAACCAATAGGATTTGTTCTGGGATTTTTTTCTGCATGATCTGGGTGTTAAAAGTATAGGATTTTGTATATAACTGTCATTAAGCTTCTGAGGAAGGACTGGGTTGGTCTGAAAGCTAAAGCACTTTGCTCTTTTTGTTACATCTATGTTGGTCCAAAAAAAGGTATCAAATCATATGCTTCTGGTTATGTACCTGAGGAAAGTCTTATCCTTTATGCTACCCATTTGACTATCCTTTCTTCTGTCTTTGTCTTTGCTCCCCTCACTGTCTTTCCTGCTTCCCTCTGTTTTACTTGATGTATCTTCTTCCCTCTGTGTTTCCTTGCATCTCCTGAATGTCATCCTTTTTTCCCCTTACCACCTTGGCCACTTCCCTAGAGAACCATAATAGTTCCTTTTTCTTTGGCATTTACTCACTTCCTTCATGCCGAGGTTGGGTGCCTTAATTTATGCCCTTCCTTGTACAGTGGCAAGGCAAGGCAAAGCAAATTTTATTTCTTGGGCGCCCAATCCCGTAGGCTCTGGGTGCCATACAAATACAAAATATAAAAGGTAGTAAAAAAAAAAAAAGTACCACTGGTACCAGATCACTGGTACCAAGAGGACTGCCCTCTGTGATGTCTGCAATTCCATCCCTGCTTCTAAGCACCATGTCCAGCACTGCCCTGCCTCTACTGTATTCTTGACTAGCTGTCTGAGAATAGCCCCTTGTAGAGAGTCAAGGATGACCCTGGTCCTTGCCAAAGCTGCAGTTGGCAGGCTTCAATCCATGTCTGATAGACTGAAATCCCCAACTACAACATCTCCCCCTTATTTGCTACCCTGATAACGGCTTCCTAAAGTGCCTTATCCAGCTCCCTTCCCTGTGCTGGTGGTCTATATTACCCCTGTACAGATAACAGCCCTGGTACCTGTCTCCAGGATGACTACAGCACCTCCAGCCCTTTGTTTTTCTTTGGGGTGCCCCTGTACAGTGCCCCTGTACGTAATCTTGTATATGAAAAGTACAGCTAATTAGGGACATCTTTCATATGTATATGTAGGTCCTTTTTTTGCAGAAGCTGAAATCTGCTCTGTTTTTATGTAATTATTTTTTTATTTTACAACTTGTATACCTGGAATAGCTCAGCTGAGATGCAACATCTCATTTCAAGTGGGGTCCTGTTTCTACCCACTTCCACAGCTAGGCTGGGCTAGAGCACTGGGAGGTTAAAATAATGGCTCATGGTCACACAGAAAGTATCTGGCTCTGGTAGTGTTTGAACCTTTCGTCTTCCAGTTCCCAAGCCAGTGCTCTAACCACTCTACCACATTGACTCCAACAGTTGCTTACAATTCAAACCCTGCTTTGCCTGTATTGCCTTACTTGTGAAATTGTGCAATATCAAAAAATGAACTTTGATGAAAAGAGATTTTGGGGGCAATCTCAAACCCATATTAGAACCCCTTTACTGTAGGCTACTGAAATCTCATTCTGCATCAGATGTGAATGTTTGTTATCTCTCATGGTTACTTAAAATATTTGGACCATGTTCAGGGTATCAATTGTTTTCTTTTTGAACTTATGACTAAGAGCAGTCTTTTGGGGGCAGGATTTCTTCGGTGCACAGTGTTCTTTATTCTGTGAGATTTTAAGGAGTTCATACTTTGGTCCTGTGTGGACTGCATATCCTGCATGCATGAGAGACATATGCTCTGAACATTATTGTCATTTCTTTTTCTTAATCAAACCTAGGACCCCTGATTGCCTCACAGGAATTGTACTGTTTAGCAAGACATGCAAGACCCACTGCAGCTGCATGAGCACCTAACTTCGCCACTCAACGAGACTCAAATACTAGCCATCCAATGTCTCACTTTACAGAACTACCCACACTGATGGCCAGTTTAGCTGCACCAAGATGGGAACAGTCCTACTCTGTGGGACTGATAGATTCAGTGACCACTCTAGTGGCGACGACATAAAAAAAGCCCCAGTTAATGGGACTGATGAGATCATCAGTCACTTTAGCGGCAGCAGGATCATTGCACATTCGCAGGACAGTGTGGGGGAAGTTACATTGCGTCTGACAGTACTGTGCCCAGCATTGACAACCCCATATACAGGACAAGGGATTTGCTGTATCTCTAATACTGTCCAGTAGAAGAGATGGGGGCAGAACTGCACAGGCAACAAAGAGGTTGAGCCATCTTTATATTGAAGAATCTTGGGATCTACAGTACTTTTCTCTGGAGCATAACTATGAGAACAAAGGCCCATGGAGTGATAAAGAAAAGGTATGTGCCAATAGAAGTACACTGTGCATTACTTTTGCAGAGGCTGATAAAAGAACAAACCTTTAGAAGCTTTGTTCTTAAGATCTCTTGACTACCTCCATGCAGACTGTGGGGTTGGGGGATTCAGAAATGGAGGAGAACAAGGCATAGGCAGAGAACTGCAATTTATGTCCCAGGGTGCTCATTAATTTAGAAAGCTCTATTTTTGCCAGGCTGTATGAATCAGATGTGCTGACTGCGGCTTCAGCATAGAGTTGACTTTGTTTTATTACTTGTAGTTTGCACTGGCCTAAATGAATAAACACAGTTGTGATAGCTAATTTTAGCTGCTGTATTAGCGCTGAGTCAGAGTACAGAGATGGATGATCAGCATTTATCCCTCATCATTTTACATTTAATTGAAGTCCTACTCAAACTGCATAATAGGCTAGCCTCTTGATTGGCTCGTTGATGCACCCACTAAGTACAAAAGTGCCAATAATTTGATACAACTAATCTAGATGTTTATGATAGAAGGATTGCCTACATCCATAACACTGATAAGTATCTTAAGGGCTTTAAGAAAATACGCCAAGGATTTTGGTGATTTGTCATCAGCCTTTTGATGAAGTACTGTATGTTATAAAACTCTTCATAAGGTATTTATTTGTTAACCAGCTGGTTGTGGGTGTCAGCATGCATCTTCTGTGTTCTTGTTCTGGCACTTATCCCCTTTACAGAAAATTGGTACAAAAATTCCATAAACTTCTTTGGTTAAAACCAGTCACTAGGAAAGTAAAAGGGGAAATTGTTTAACCAGGAAAGGCACACTAAGCCAGAGTTTGTTTCCAGGTGTGACTTGGGAGCACAAGAAGGTTAAGTGTCTTGTTCAGAGTCACACAGTATGCAAGTGGGGGTTGACGGGATTCAAACCCAAATCTCCAGGTTATATATATATATTTTTTTAAATATGAATTTTGTTTCATGCAGTCACTTACTGCTCACTCACTCAGTAATGTGTATAGTTTCATGAACAGCAAATAAAAGAAACAAGAATACAGACAAAAACTAAATGTATCCCATGCAATATGGTACTGTATCTGTTTCATTTTCACTGTCTGTCTCTCTCTCTCTCTCTCCCTCTCTCACTTAGAGAACAGTTGAAGTCTTGTATTACTGTCACACTGAATGTCTCTCATAGTATGCCGCACCTAACTTTCACTTTGACTCCACAACTATGTGCGTCAAAATGCTCCTGAACGGGACTCTCACACACTCTTGTCACATCAGTACTACACACCCAGCTCTTGAGTTTTTTTGTTCTTTAGAATTTTATGTTGTCTTAACAGTACCAGTGTGTGTTGGTGGGGTGGGACTACCACACTTGCATTGTTTTTCACAACAAGCTGCACCCAACTTTCACTTTCACTCCACAACTTTGTGTTGAAATACTCACTCCTGACTGTCACTGTCTTACATTCTCTCCCCACATCACTGCTACTCTCCTTACTCCTGATTTGTTTATTCTTCAGGGTTTTATACTGTCTTAACCATACAATGGTGTCTCAGTGGGGTAGGGGTGGGGGTGGAGGGACATCAAATGTCCTTTATCAGATCCAAAAATGACATCAAGTTCCAGCAAATGGTAGGACTACTTTACCTAAATCCATACAAATGTTTACATTTTTACATATAAAAACATGTTTTTGAACACTTAAAGACATAACAAAATTTGATAAGTGCAATAAGCCACTTCGATGGTATGCATTATACTAATTTGTTGGTCTGCACCCCTTACTCCTGTAGGTGTGTGTATCTTTTTTTAGGTGTGTGTATGTTTTTCTTGATGTTGCTCTTCCCTTGGCACTGATTAGGGTTTATTTATTGTATTTATTTATTTATTTGTTAACTGGGTGGTTGTACCGATACCAGGGACTATTTTCAGCATGATCCATGCCATAAAGATGGCACAAACTCCTTTGCCCCCAGGTCACACTGGGAGATGAGCGACTTGTTGTTCAGTGTGCCTTCCTGGTGAAACATTTCAATAAAAATAAATAAAAACAAACATGGTAAAAACAGGTACAAAAAGGTACAGGGAACAGTGAGTAGTTACAATACGTATGCAAAACATTAAGTGATAAAAAACAAAATGGTACAGAACTGTGCAAAATTGGGTATAAAGTGGCCACAGTACAATCAATTAAAGTGCACAGAGTTTAAGCGACTGCACAGTAGTCAAACATACTTCATTGCAGTAATAACAATCAGTTTTAGACAGACAAATTCCAGTCATTTGTAGTACTTTGGTTTCCCTTGGGTGGGGTCTGCCAGTAACTGGGAGGGGGCATTTACAGGTGTTGGTAGCAGTAAGGGAAGCCTTGTAGTGGGATTTGAATGGGGGAGGGGGTGAGGCCAGGGTCCATTGAGGAGCAGGTAGGCTGTTCCAAAGATTTGGGGCAGCAGAAGAGAAGATTTTCTTGCCATACATGTGTTGACTTGTGGGCACTCTAATATTAGGCTAGAGGAGGTCCAGAGGGCTTAGTCCTGAGTAGGTGGCAAAGGGGGGGACACAATCTTTTCTCTGATAGATTTGTCAACTAGGCAGCCCCAATTGGGCCTGAGGGCAGAGCCAGTCTAGGGCCTGGCAGAGGGAGCAGTGATGTGTGGTGTAGTCGTACCATTGAGGCAAACCTACAGATGATGTTGTTGTAGGTTGTGTTTAGTTTGGACAGGCTGGGGGCTGAGGTCTGTGTGTAGATGGGAGAGCAGAGCAGTAGTCCAGCAGGAGGAGTAAGGTGCTCTGGATAAAGATGAGTCTGACCTTTGGGGTCATATATTCCTTGAGCCTATATCCAACTCCTAGTTTCTGGTTAACGCATCAGATAGTAAGTTCAATGG
Organism: Neoceratodus forsteri; assembly: GCA_016271365.2. Classification (NCBI taxonomy): domain Eukaryota; kingdom Metazoa; phylum Chordata; order Ceratodontiformes; family Ceratodontidae; genus Neoceratodus; species Neoceratodus forsteri. The sequence goes on along the minus strand of JADMNL010000022.1, from coordinate 682,877,048 downwards.
GATTAGAGAAAGTGCAGGGTTGAGAGTGACTCCCTGATATTTTGAAGGAAGTCACTAACTCAAGGGGTGAGCCATCGAGACTGGATGTAAAAAGAGGTGGTGTCACCAGCCCACCTAGCTAGTCTTGCATTTTGCTCTAAACAGCATTGTCTTAGTTTTCTGTGGATTTATCAGGAGTCTGTTTACAAGGAACCATTTCTGGGTTGTGCAGAAGTTGCCCATGAATGTGGATGAAAGTTCGGCCAGGGTCTTAGCACTACGGTATAGGATAAGGTCATCGGCATACCATAGCAAGTTGCACATGATGCTATCTTTGGGAAGGGAGTTGATGAACAGGGAAAACAGGATGTGTCCAAGTATAGATCCTTCGGAGGCCCTGGTAAGGACCTCCTGGGTGCTGGAGATTGCACTCCCTGTTCAGACAGCCTGAGTTTGTCAAGAAAGGCAGTCACAAAACCATTCTGTGGTTGCAGAGCAGCATCCAGTGCTGCTCAGCTTACTTACCAGGATGTTGTGGTTCACCAGGTCGAAGACCTTAGTGCGATCCACAAAGATGGCACTGTCACAGGTCCACTCCTGTGGGGCAGGGTTCCCTGGGCCTACAGTGAACTCTTGAGTGCAGCCTGTACGGTGTGGGTCAGGAACCAATCTCATACTTCCAGGGTGCTTGCTGGATTGACAACTGAGTGCCCACCAGGAGGCTCCTGGGCTTCCTTCTGTCTGTGCAAGGGGTGAAAATACAGCCTCAAGTCTGTGTTTCTGGGACAGAACCCTTTTGGCCACTGCACAGCGAAAAAAAGTCACATGCATTTATAGGCCTTTGGGGTGCCCTATAAATGCTATATGTGTCTTTTCCAGGGAACTGCAGGGACCAGTTCAAACCCCACAGACCACTCCATGAGACCTCGCGTATCTGCCCTAAAACTCACAGAGTCCCTTCTTGTGTTCTGTCCTGGTAACATTTGGCCTTCAAGTGTTAGGTTAGGCTTGGTATTTTTTGAACAAAACTCTCCCAAGCTTACGCACATAACAGACAATTTCAGAGGTATTGGAAAATTATGCCAAAGGCTTTCTTAATATCTATTAGATAATATAATTTAACATATAAATAGCATTCAAAAGATTTGTTACAGGATATAGGAAATAAAAGTTGGACAATATACAAAAAAAAACCCTTACACTTAACTTTCCTAAATCTAACATATAGTTTCTACCTTGTTCCAGTTAGAGTCCAGTAAAATGGTTCTGGTTACCCATCTTGTGGTGGAATTCAAAATGGGGGTCCCATCTGATCAGTTCCTCATCACAAACAGAACTGAATTCAGCAAGCCTTTCTCTGGCTTTATAAAGGCAAGTTCAGAAGTGCTGCCTCTGGATTGTCCTGCTGTAATTGGCTAGCTTTTGTCACATGGCTGCAAAGAACCAACCGGCTCACTATGTTCTGATTTAAAAATTCGACTGCTGGTAGGTTCTCTTCCCCCCCTTTCTGGTTAGGAAAAAAAAAAAACAGTTTTCTCCTAGCTTGCTTTGGAGACACTATGGGCCCTATTTTCAAAAGGTTAGCACAGCACAAACTGGGTTTGCGGTGCACTAACATGGAATAGTCCCGGCTGTTGGAAGTGTGGTTATATTCAAAGGATGCTTATGGGCAGCGCACCTATGGCAGCACCCTTGCGCACAATATTGTGCTGCACCAATGCAAATGAGGGATTCCTCATGTATATGCGGCGCAGCACAATACTGAAAGTTTTCAGAAGCACTAAATGGCCACCAGCAGTGGCACAGATTAACATTTGTGAAACCCAACCCTTTAGCAGTATGCAGATGGGGAGGGTGCCCTGCACCCCCTCCATGAACTGTTAAGGGGTGGGTACCCTGGTGGTCTATAGGTCCCTCCCATGCCACGACCCCACATACATAATAAAACAAATCAGTGGTGGTCTAGTGGTCTCTCCCATGCCCCAATCCTGACATACATATAAAAAAAAGAAATCAGAGGTGGTCCAGTGGTCCATCCCATGCCCCGATCCCCACATACATAATAAAACAATCAGTGGTGAGCCAGCATTCCCACCTATTCCCTGATCCCCCGGTATATAAAAAAAATGAATGATGTCCTGGTGGCCCCCCCCATTCTCTGATCGTCGACCCCGTTTAATAAAAATAAATCCCTGGTGGTCCAGTGGTCCCTCCCCTTCCCCTGTTCACCGATAGCCATCTTTGTTTAATGAAAATAAATCCTGTGGTGGTCCTGTGGTCCCTCCCCATTCTCTGATCACCAGCCCCATTTAATAAAAATAAATTCCTGGTGGTCCAGTGGTCCCTTCCTCCTCCCCTGTTCTCTGATTGCTGTCCCAATGAAAACTACAATATCATGGTAGTCTAGTGGCCCCCTACCCCACCACACTGGTAGGTAGTGACCCACCACCCCACTCCCTGCTATCCTGACCTGGGCCAGTGACTGGTACAACCTTCCTCACCCCGCCATGGCCAGCTGCTGACTGAACTGTCCCGGAGTGTGTAAAGTATTCAGTACATGTCCATTGGTTGACCAGTCAACCAATGAGCACAATCTGTATACTGTACACACTCTGGGACAGTTCAGTCAGTGGCTGGCCATAGCTGTGTGAGGAGGGCTGTGCTGATCACCGGCTTGTGTTGGGTTGGGGGGATTTGGGTGGTGGGTCACTACCTGTCAGGGTGGAGTGATGGGGGGCCACTGGACTACCATGTTACTGTAGTTTTTGTCGGGACGGCGATTGGAGAATTGGGGAGGGAAGAGGGTCTACTGGACCACCAGAGATTTATTTTAATTAATCGGGGACTGTGATCGGAAAATAGGAGAAGGACCACCAGGGATTTATTTTTATTAAACAGGGATGGCGATTGGAGAATGGGGAAGGGGGGATGGACCACTAGACCACCACAACTTCATAAATTTTTATTATACCAGTGGACTGGAGTATGGGAGGGACCACTGGACCACCACTGATTTTTTTTTAATGTATGTGGGGATCAGGGCATGGGAGGGACCACTGGATCACCAGGTATAACTGTTTCTTTATGGGGACAGGGATCGGGGCTAGGGTGGGGGGACCTGGCCCAGCGCACTGGACAGCTGTGCTTATATGCAGATGAGCCCATAATGGGCATGTAAATGGTCTCTAGCATTGGGCATGCTCAATGGGCTCATCTGCATGTTTGGGCTGAATATTGCCCATAGGGGTCATGGCACTAGTCAGTGTGTGCCACGCTTTACCCTTATGGGCAGTCTTTGGTCCAGTGCTCTGGTAGTGCGGCACAAACCATGATACTTGCCAGCTGTGGGCCATGCTAACATGGCCTGATATTCAAGTGGATAGCACTGTCAGTTTGGATAGCATTCTCCATTTTAATATGGTGCCAGAGCCCACCAGCCCCTTTTTCCAGCTTATTTTCCCACAGAACTATTCAGACTCAAATGGTTTGGCTTTTTAGTTTCTAATTACCCTCCCATTAACTGAAACTGCCTCAAACAGGCAAAGTTTTCTGAAAACAAAGAACTAGTTAAAACTAGCAGAATAGACCCAAGAAATATTCCATGCCAGCAGAAGTTTACAGAAAAAAAAGACTTGACCAACATCACACAACAAAGGGAATATTAACTATAAAAACAACATAAATATGACATGGTGCTATTCCGTCACAGGCACCTCTGAGTTTGTCTTCATCCATGTTTATGTAAACACAGTTGGTGAAGCAAGCCAGGGCTGTGGTAGTGTTGTGTCCCTTCCTAAAGCTGTGTTTTTGGGGACAGAGGAGGTTGTACTTAGACAAATGATCTGAGGTTTCCTACAGCACAACTTTTTTGAGGATTTTACTTAGGTGGGAGAGGATGGAGATGGGGTGATAATTGTCAACTGGTAGGGGCTTGCTGGACTTAAAAATGGGAATGACTCTGGCTTGTTTCCAGATAGAGGGTATGGATGAAGAGGTAAGGGATAGGTTAAAAACCATAGACAGAGGTGTGGCAATAACATGGGCTACAAGTTTTAAGACTCTCATGCCATCACTACTGGCATTATCCTGGTTAGGAATGGTAATGAGGAACTTATGGGTTTCTTGGGGGAAATGGCTTTAAAGTAAAATTGTGGAACACTAGCGTTGTCTGTGACTTGGCCAGAAGGACATTGAATGTAGTCATATGTGGGAAGTTTAGTGAGGTAGTCAGAGAGGTCTGCAAACTTGGCATTGAGGGCTTCGGCAGCCTTGGGTGGGTCAGTTAATGATCCTGCCCCTGTTACAAGTTTAATGGTAGTCTGTTTAGTCCCAGGTGAGATAAAGGAGTTTACTACCAACAGGAACATTTCGGGGTTGCCCAGGTAATGGGAGGTTTCTGAGGTACTCGGCCTTGCTTGATTTGAGCATTTGTCTCCAGAGGTTATGTAGGCATCGCTGCTCATTCCAGGGGGGGAGGAGGGTTTGAGTGCTGAACATTTGGTGTCTCTCTCCTTTCTCTTGTTAAGGAGGTCCTTGGAGAGTCATCTTGTGTTACCATCCTGTACTCCCTGTCCTGGATTGCCGCCTGGGCTGCAGTGAGGAAACCCAAAGCAGAGTTGATGTCTGGCATCATGTTCAGGACTGGTCACTTGACTGCCCTAATATCAAAGAACAGGCAAGGGGTGTTGCATTTAGAGAAGTTTCTAAAGGTTAAGAAGTTGTGGGGAGGTGTCGGAGGCAGTGGAGAATGGATGGACACAGACACAGACACAGATTTCAGGTGAAGCTAGGCTAAAAATGCCAAGCCGAGTCTTTATTTCCATAAACAAAAATAGTGGACTTAATTCAATAAAATAAATAAAAATAAATTAAACAAAAGTAGTCCTCTTCCAAGACATTACAGTAACTCAAGACTGCTCCAGAAATTTGCTAGAGTCCTGACAGTTGGCTAAGCAGACCAACTATCCTTAAGATCTGAATAGGACTTTGCAGACCTCTCCAACTTGGATCACTGCAAGGCTGATCCCACAACTGATCTGTTGTGGATACCCAGATGAACTCCCTTTCTACTTGGGATTCATCAGGTGACCACCTCAGACTCCACCCACAATGGACTTGTTACAGAACAACATCTCTGTATTGCATTTAATTATTGCCTACACATGAAACAATCACATACAAGTGTATAATTGTTCACTCACAGGCTTAGAAAACAAAAATAGCTCTTTTTTGTGTAGAACAGAGAACATTTCAGGTGTTGGCTCCTCCCCCACCTATCCAGAGAATAAATATGGCAAAGAGAGGGCCGGCTGGCTCTTAGAGGAACACTGGGAAGCCCAGGAGCAGACCTTAGCAGACACCTGCATACTGGACCCTTCCTCTGGTAAGCCTGCGCCACCCAATATTAGCTCTACACTCGAGAAAACTAACAAAAAACAATTTTAGAAACTTTTGGAATCTTTGCACACCTAATTCCAGAGTTCTCACTTAATTTGCAGTTTCATTCAGTAAATAGCGTAGTGCTGAACAATCATGCCACACAGACATTACCCGCACAACACCTTCTGTTTCCCTTTTTCTTATGCGGGTAGTCAATTTGGTTTTATGAGGCTGTTGCGGCATAAAGAAAATGAGAAGTGAAATATTAGCCATCAACTTTAATATTCTTTTCAGAGAATGTTACGATACATACAATGTCCTGACTATGTAATATAACTCCCAGGGATTGGGCAACCGGGTAGACAACTGCAGAACACATTCCCCAGTCTTCCGTGGTCCCAACTGCAAATGTTTAGCCATATTTTATTACTGGGGAATGGTAGCAAGCTGTCTTCACTCGTAACTCGCAGTTGCAAGGACAACCGGGACACTACAGCACCTCGAGGTCTCATCCCCCATTTCCTTTTTCCTTTCGTAGTTGGAGCCTGAAATGCACCTCACAGTGTAAAGGTGCTGGCCGGCATACAGCGCTATCAAAACGGCTGCAGGAAAGCTTGTTTGGTGGTGCTTCTGCAGACAGGCAAGACAGACCCTCAATAATTCACTTATACAGTGCCAGGCAAAATGTCCTGAGGAGTTAGAAAATAAAATACATTACTCCTATATTAACAAAAGTTACCTCTTGGGGGGGGATGCGGACTGAGAGTCTACATAGTAGCCTGGTAGAAGGAGGATACAGGGATAGCTTGCAATTGCAAGGACCTTTTTCCAGGTGGCCTGCCAGAAAGAAGGGGGAATAAGAGGAATAATAAAGAGTTCAGGGCAGGAAGACAGTTAAAGGTGCTACTGCAGTAGACTTTAGGAGATTACAGAAACCAGGTTTCCTGAGGGGTCACCAGCACACTTTCACAGGAGGGTGGAATGATTTGGAGGACCATATGCAAAAGGTAGGGGAGTGGTCACTGCTGGAGTTAGATAGGACTCCAGCAAGCAGGCCCCCGTCCTCTCACTTGGTCAATATCCAGTCCAGGAGGAAGTGGTTCAAGGACTGGCTGTTTAGGCAGGTGGAAGTGGTAAGGAGCTTGATGAGACGGAGTTATTTTAAAGATTCACAGCATTCTGTCTGAGTGCTGATTAGTCAGTTCAGATTAAAGTTTCCCAGCATACTGATTTCTCTAGAGGGGGAGAGGTGAATTATGCCACCCAGAAAGTGGGTCAGGCCAGTTATTCCACTCTTGGTGGGGGGGGAGGGTTGTAGCAACAAACAATATAAATCATTTTAGCAGACCCAAAAGACATTTATGCAGTGTTGAAATTACACCTTATGAGCTTTGGGAGCTAGGGGGCCCATATGGGTCCTATCTTTAAAATGAGCCCCCCCCTTCCCATTATAAGTCAATGGCAGTTATATGTGAGCTACCGGGGCTGAGCCCTGGCAAGCCCTCCTGTAATTCCAACATTGTATTTATGTAATGAGCCTTTCACTATCTGAGCTATCAGATGAACTGCAGGAGGCTAGGGTTGCACTAAGCAGGTCTTTGAAGTATGAGAGTACTCTACCCCTTTTTGGGCCCTGGGTGGTCATGCTTAGAATCCTCTGATCAGAATCATGTTCATCAGCTTCCGACTTGATTTTTGGATTTAAGGTATTCAGAATTGCGGTCCAAAAATCCTAGTGCCAAAACTAAGTCCAAAAACCTATTTTTGCATAAGAAGTTAGGATTTAAGATCTCAAATCCGAATCTGATTTAGATTTTGGGGTCCTTCTTTGATTCAAATCTGAACTGGATTAAGAGCCAGACATTCCTAAATTCCTAAATCTGAGAATCATATCACTATTGGCCATCTGTCACCCTGATGACTATCAGGTCATTTACATGACCTGATCTGCACCATTTTGAGTGGCGCAGATGAATTGCACTGCTGAGATCAGGTCACATAAATGACTTGTAAAGTGTTGTAGGTTGTTCTGTTGTGGCTAACCATGACCCCTGTATTGGTGGGATTATGTAACGGGGCATGCGTTTTTTGCAAGTGTGTAAACACACTGCTCTACCTGTACTGGTGCAGTACCACGAAAACCCACACCACTCTTACCTTCCTGATAACATGCCACCTACCTAAGGATAGTGTCCATCGCATTCAACTGACACACGGCAATATGCAGTTAAATAATGCACTACAACTTTTAAAAAAATGAATATTGGTGATCAGAGGTACAGTGGCGTCTCCCAGGATGAAACCCAATTCTGCGGCATTTTGCAGCACTCTGCAGAATGCTGCAGCAGACCTACTGAATAAAGCAATGTAACTTCAATGGCAATTAGTCCCTTTGTCATTCAGAAAAATGTGACACTGCTAGGATGAAGTGAATGCCACAGTTTCCTGCATGACAAAAGAGACTAATTGCCATTGACATTATATTGCTTTATTCAGTAGGTCTGCTACAGCATACTGCAGAGTGCTTTAAAAGTGGGTTTCATCCTGGGGGACGCCACTGTATATACAACTTAAACTGAAGATGTTGAGGTTAAACTGATGAAATTTGTATTCTGGCCCCCTCGAGTTTTTGTACTATAGAAGTTCACTAACAAACAGTCAGCCACCACTTTTCAATAGCTTTTTAGTTTGCAACTAACTGATTACTTTAAAAGGACATTTGTCTTTTTTTTTAATCGTGGTATATTGCTCTCCTATATAGTGCAATATTTATTTAATTTTATTTTATTTATTTGAATATTCGGAAATAACCTTTGAGCAATGTTCTCTTTTTCAAAGGTTCCACATCAGCAAAGGTGGGGGACAATACATTTAGAGAACACAATACTCAATAGACAATAAAATAACATTGTTTTACATTGCATTACATAATGTGGAAGCAAAAAACTTAGTACACATTGCATTTACATAGTACAGTATCGCAATGGTTACAGGAAAGGTTAAAATATGATGAGAAAAGTAGGGCTAAGAAATAGAAAAGGCTGCAAGGTGTGGAAAGCGGTAGCTCCAACTTTATCATTTAAGATTGTAGCTATGAGAGCAGGCTTTGTCAGGTAGCAGAGGCATTAAGGGGTGTGGAAGAAGGATGGCAGGTTAAGGTAGCCAAAGAAGAAGGGTGGAGTGCTAGGAGTTGGCTAGGGCAACCAAGTGTGTGGTTAGCACCGGTAAAGGGAAAGGAGGGGCGTGGTGTGTGGTATGAGTGGATTTGATCAGAAGAATGCCTGGGCAGGGAGGGGGCTGAAATAGAGAGTGGGGAGGGGTCGAGAGAGGGAATTAGGTGGGAAAATCTAAGACCAAAGGTAAAGCATGTATGAGGCAGGGGAGAGGGAGAGGTTGGGGCCAGCAGACTGCATCATCCTGACCAGCTTTGGAGTAAGGTGTGTAGATGGGCAAGTGATGAGAGGCAGAGAGTCATGTGGCTGTCCTACATACACACAGACTACTGGCAATGAGATGGAACTTCAGTTCCTTTTTGAAGGAAGAGAGGCTCTCAGTGTTAAGTATCCGAGTAGGAACCTCATTCAGCCAATGCGGGGCTCTGTAAGCAAAGGACCTTTGGCCAAGGGAAGTTCTCTGAAAAGTAACAGCCAAAGGGGCACAATTCATGCCTCTTGTCTGATAGCATGGCTGATTTGCTTGCATGATCTCCACAATACTGGGAGGAGTCTTTCTCTAAAGTGACTTTTTGCCCAGCAAGCAAGTCTGGAACTTTATTCTACAATTCAGATTCAACCAATTAGTTTGCTTGTAAAGAAAGCAAGTGTAAGATAGTTTATCTGCTCCAATTGGCAGTCTATATGCTTTATTAAGAGTAGTCATGACACATTTGAGAGCAGTTTCTGATGCTGCTCCACAGACAATCAGGCCGTAGTCAATGAGAGTCAGGATGGAGCTGGAGATTGATTGTTGGAGGGCAGAAGGGGGAAGATATTGCTTGTGTCTATATAAGACACCCAGCCTAATACTGACCACTTTTACTACAAGGTCAATGTGTTGTGAGAATGATAGCGTATCATCTCTAGTGACCCCAAGGTACCTGAATGAGTGTACCTGTTCAAGGGGTACTATTATATTAACATATCATTCATGACTGGAGTATCCAGTTTTTATTTATACATCTTCTGGGACAGTTAACAACAGCAGCAGTATATTAAATGAAAATGAATTGAGTGAAACACAGCAGTGGCTGTAATACGAAGTTGTAATGATTCAGATTAAACATATTACTGTTATGAGCCATCCTTTGCAAATGAGGCACATCAAATTGCTATAAGATCTCCCTAATTTTGCGGAAAGGTTATTACAACAGACATTTTCCAAAGTGTTTACTTTTGAAAGACCACGTGACCACTTGAATACATCTATAAAAAGTAAAATTGCTAATGATGGAAGGAGGGGTGGTGGGTGGTGGTGGGAAGCATTCGTTTACAGATAGACGTATATAGTATCCATACTGTAGGATTAGTACCAGATTCATCTATAACTGTCTGCGTCTGACAACATGTTTTTTTTTCACTTCATCTTGCAAAGGGATGCAAGTCCGAAATGTGGTACTGGGTGGCAAAAAAGAAGTGGCCGAGGAGTGTGGGGTGAGTATGGATTTCTTATTATTATCATGTTACTTACTACTAGCATAACTGTCAGTGTTGCTGGCAGGGTCCTGATGGAAATTTTGCTAAGATGGTGGAAATTTACTTGCACGGATACAGGTGGGGTTATATGTAAACACAAAGTGGCATCACTGCAGCTTGAATGGCTTGGCCTGCACCACAATGCAAACTGAAACTTCTAGGTAGTGTAAACACGCCTAGTGGGTCTTCAGATCTTTGTGCCCAATCCTGGCCATGCACTTCTCTAACAGTTTCTTTGCACAACTAATATTTGATGAACTGGGTGATCTTTTGGGATGAGTGCAGCTCTGGAAAAGCTTTATGCACAATTAGCATGCAATATATAGCTAGAATATTTATTTGTAATATATGGATAAGCCTCAATAATACTACATTAAGTTATACAAAAATTTTCCAGTAATACATCTCTACTCTCAAGAATACGATCCTGAAAAGTGATAATACTATCATTTTTGCTGATAATTCTACAGTTCAAAGGTCATCTCCAACTGTAGTATAATCAATGGATCCATGTTTTACAAAAAATAACAGAAAGATAAGTGTTTTACAAGGCAGTAATACCATTTTGAGGTTTTGGGGACTTTAGGATCTCTTGAACTTTGCTCTCGAGGTTCCATGTCCCCAAAACCTTGTGATGGTATTACTGCCTTGTAATACACACTTATCTATCTATTATTCTATTTGTAATTTGTGATGTGAAAAGGAACAATGAGCTGTGGCAGCTTGTTTTCAAGTCCATCCGGGGGTGGTGGTGGAGGGGTGGGTTACATGGACCTGTTTGGACCCATTTTAATGATGGGGAATGTTGATCAGGAAACAGGAATATCCCTTACTCTTATGATAAGTGCCATGATATCTCTAACTGCTACCTGGACAGCAACCAGATAGGTAAAAAGGGAACTTTTCAAAGGATGGCACCTCAGCAGTGCAGACCCCTTCCTAATTCTGCACTACGGTGTTAGTTTGGTGAATTATCCCAAGTTCCTGGTATTGTACTTGAACTTATAACCTCCTGATCCTTGCCTGGCCCCAAGGCAAGTGTTTGCAATCTAATAATCCACTGACACTGCAATGTCACAGCTACCTCAAGAAGGATTTGTAAAAACTCTAAAGGGAATGATCAATAATCTCCTCTCTTTGCCAGTAGCACAGTAAAATAGTAATTTAAGGTTGGAAAGGGGCTCTAGTTACCTCAGGTCTATCCCCTGCTTCATAATATCATTTTTATGGCTGCAATGGGCATAGCCCTGCAGATGTTTTGCTTTGAGAAAATGACTCCTTGCATAAATTACCTATCAAACAACATAATAAGTGTTAAAAACAGAGTCCTCCATTGAAGCCTCATTACTATGCTGCCTGTGTGTATGGCAGCTGGAGAACACTATTCTTTCCTCTGGCTTGAGAAGTTAATTGAGCCTTCCCCAGTACTGCCTTTTTGTGCAAGTTGAAACCTCCTCCATAGTGTTTTGTGGGCCTTTCCTCTGGCTTGAGAGAAGTTAATTAAGCCCTCCCCAGTACTGCCTTTTTTGCAAGTTGAAACCTCCTCCATAGTGTTTTATGGACCTTTTCTTTCTTTAAGTTTCAGTGCTTAATTTACTACCATTTGCAAACTGAGAAATTTGTTTTGCTGGTATCCCTTCCCCCACTCATCCAGAGGTGTGAATTCCTTTGTTTCCTAACCATACTGGTTGATTTTACTTGCTTCCCTCATAGTAAGAATGTAAAACTAAACTTGTGTTATTTTAAATGACTGATAAAGTGACATGTCCAGTTTGCATCTCTTGGGGATGAAGCTGTATCCCTTTACCTGTATGGAGTATTTCACTTGCCACCAACTCTTAAGGCCTCAGCTGTAAGATACATCAGACATGTAAGGTGATATATGAAATCAAATTGCATTCCCTGAAAAACAGTTAGGTCCATTTCTCTTCCCTACCTCTGCAGCCACACAAAGCCAACCCCTTATCTCTCTCTCTCTCTCTCTCTCCCTCTCTCTCTCTGTGTGATACCTACTGCTGGACAACTCAACTTCTTAAAAAGTAGGAGGATTTTTTCTTGCTTGTTTTAAGTGCCTGGGTAAGCCACAGGAAGACATTTCTGCTGCCAGGGATGTATAAAAAGTCACAAGATTATCTCTAGAGAGAAGGGAATACAACACTTTAATGGTTACAACTGCATTAGACCACAGATGCAGACCGCGATGCAAAGTTCTCATGAACTGATTTAACATTAAACTAATTTAGTTTATATTCTTTATGCTTCGCTTTTCTTGATGTTACTATGATCCCTATTTGCTGTTGCTGTTGCAAACATTTGTTCTGGTGGTCCCAGCCATCTTAGAAAAGATATAGATTGGATGAAGGCAGTACAGAGAAGGGCAACCAAAATGGTGCTTGGCCTGCACCAGAAGCACTGTGGGGAAAGACTCAGGGAGTTAAATATGTACTCTCTAGAGGAAAGGAGGGAAAGGGGAGAAGTGATAAAAGCATTCAAATACTTCAGAGGTACCAGTAAGTTACAGGAAGATTCAATTCTGCTGAAAAAGAGATGCTCAAGGACAAGGGGGCATGATATGTAGCTGGAAGGGGGAAGACTTAGAGGGGACACAAGGAAATAGTTCTTTACAGAGAGGGTGATGGACACCTGGAACAGCCTGCCAGCAGAGGTAATCGGTTCTGGAATTGTAACAGGTTTCAAACATGAATGGGATACACATAAGGGGACCTTGGTAACAGGGTTGGTGTATGTGTGGGGGGGATGGGCAAGGCTGGAGATCAGTTATGGTCCATGGCAGCACAGTAGGCAGGGAGGGACCTTAGAGCAAAGTAGGGGGGCCAGGAGGTCCTTTTCTGCCAACAGCTTCTATGTTCAACGTTAAACTAATTGACTTTATATTATTTATGCTTCTCTTTTCTTGATGTTACTATGGTCTCTGTTTGCTGTTGCAAACATTTGTTCTGGAGGTCCCAGCCATCTCAGAAAAGATATAGATTGGGTGAAGGCAGTACAGAGAAGAGCAACCAAAATGGTGCATGGCCTGCACCAGAAGCACTATGGGGAAAGACTCAGGGAGTTAAATATCTACTCTCTCTAGAGGAAAGGAGGGACAGGAGAGACATGATAGAAGCATTCAAATACCTCAAAGGTATCAGTAAGGTACTGTACAGGAAGTTTCAATTCTGCCAAGAAAGAGATGTTCAAGGACAAGGGGGCATGATATGTAGCTGGAAGTGGGGGAAGCTTAGAGGGGATGTGAGGAAATACTACTTTACAGAGAGTGCAGTGGACTCCTGGAACAGCCTGCCAGCAGAGGTAATTGGTACTGAAACGGTAACAGGTTTCAAGCCTGGGATGCACATAAGGGGACCTTGCTAACAGGGCTGGTGTGGGGGGGGGGTTAAGGTGGAGATCAGTTATGGTCCATGGCAGCACAGTAGGTAGGGACCTTAGGGCAGACTAGGTGGGCTAGGAGGTTCTTTTCTGCCAACAGCTTCTATGTTCAGCGTTAAACTAATTGACTTTAAATTCTTTATCCTCTTTTCTTGATGTTACTATGATCTCTATTTTCTGTTGCAAACATTTTTTCTGGAGGTCCCAGCCATCTCAGAAAATATATAGATTAGGTGAAGGCAGTACAGAGAAGGGCAACCAGAAGCACTGTGGGGAAAGACTCAGGGAGTTAAATATCTACTCTCTAGAGGAAAGGAGGGACAGGAGAGACATGATAGAAGCATTCAAATACTTCAAAGGTATCAATAAGATACAGGAAGGTTCAATTCTGCTGAGAAAGAGATGTTCAAGGACAAGGGAGCATGACATGTAGCTGGAAGGGGGAGACTTAGAGGGGATGTGAAGAAATACTTCTTTACAGAGAGGGCGGTGGACACCTGGAACAGCCTGCCAGCAGAGGTAATGGGTACTGAAATGGTAACAGGTTTCTCTAACATGCATGGGATACTCATAAGGGGACCTTGATAACAGGGCTGGTGCTCGGGGGGGAGGGTTAAGGCTGGAAATCAGTTATGGTCTATGGCAGCACAGTAGGTAGGGATCATAGGGCAGACTAGGTGGGCCAGGAGGTCCTTTTCTGCCAACAGCATCTATATTAGTAAATAGCTGGTACATGAGCATTACACATTCATGTTTAATTCAATTTTAAGATGTTAAATATAAAGCCTATGGTACCAGTAACACAATGCCGTTAACAAGTGCTGCTCAAATATTCAAAATCCATGAAATCAACCTATTGTCAATTTAAATCAAAAATATGCATCTCTATATAAGTCAGGATCATAAAGAAAAAGAGAGAAAAAATGAAACAAACACAGAAGAAAAAGTGTGCATAAATAAGCCAAAGTGGTGGTGGTGGTGGTGGTGGTGGTGGTGGGGGGGATACGTATAAAGCAAGTGAGCAGTGCTGAAATGCATTTTTGTTATACTTGAGAAAGGATGAAAGCTCAGGTTCTAAATATAGAAAACAGTTGAACAGGATAAAAAGGAAGGGAAAGGGTCCTAGATGCAGTAGAAATGAACAAAACAACCAAAATCAAAGAAACTGACTGGCATAAAATTTAAATCAACAAATCAGTGAATGACATTTGGCAGATTATAAAGGGCAACATATTATCATTTGCAATAGTTACATTAAAAGGATCAAGGAATATTACAACAAATGATGACAAGCAAGATTGCTAAATGAGGATGTGAAGAAAGTTACTCGACAAAAAAAAAAAAGCTGAACATGCAATAAAATATCTGAAAACAAAAGCCATGACATAACCACATGGTCAGAATATTAAACATTTTGAAAGAAACATAAAAGCAAAAGTAACCATTTCAAAAAGAAAATGGAACTCAAACTTGCAACAGATGCAGACAAAAACAACAGGACGCAATTGTGCAGTTACATCAATAGCCTAAACAAAAAAATGAATATAAGTAATATTAATATTAAAGGGGAAACAAAAAAAAATCCGGTGGAGAGAGCAAACCAATGTAATGAATACTCAGTCATGGAACTCAGAGCTCCCAAAATAAACAAAATGTTCAAGACAGCTTCTTCTGACTGAAAAAAGGTTTATTCACTGACCGACGCAGCCAGTATAGTGTTATGCTTGCGCAACTGTGTTAGTTTGGTTTTGGCCATTCGCACTCTCTACTCCAAAGGAATTACCACCCTGTAGGGGGTAGAAAATGCAAGGAACCCTTGGAGAGTGTTCCACCCCTAGAGGTGCCACGGGATGATTCCCATGACTAAAGATACCTTAGGAATCCCCCCTAAGGAGAGAGTGCTGCTACTGGAGGAGGATGGTGGGGCAAAGAAAAAATGCTTCACAATGAAGCTGAGAGGAACTGCTTATATAACTCAGTAAGTGGGATCGGCTGGCTGCTTGGCCACTGAACTCTAGGCAGAGCCTTTCCTATTCGCTGACCTATGCAGCCAGTATAGTGTTATGCTTGTGCAACTGTGTTAGTTTGGTTTTGGCCATTTGCACTCTCTATTCCAGAGGAATTACCACCCTGTAGGGGTACGAAAGGCAAGGAACCCTTGGAGAGGGTTCCATCCCTAGAGGTGCCACGGGATGATTCCCATGACTAAAGGTACCTCAGGAATCCTCAAAAGAAATGTAGTATAATCATCCCCAAAGAAGGAGGCAACATGAAGCATATGAGCAAACAGTAACTGTGACGTAGGAGCAGTAACTGTAACGTAATAGTAGAGAAGCATAGGCAGTTTGATAATGCAATGAGATGCTCAGTTGGATAATGTAATGAATGCCCAGGCTTGCATAGCATGATACTGATGGTTTGTGTTGAGATTAGAGGATCCCCTAAGGAGAGAAGGAATGGCAGGACATCCTCCACCTCCATCCAACAGTAGAACCTGCCTAAAGAAACTAGGGGAAACAACTATGCTAACTAAGTGTTATGACCTGAGACAATGGAGGAGAGAAAAAAAAACCCATGAGGAGGAAATCTCTGGGGGTCCAAGGCTTAGTTCGCCTTCCCTCCAGGCTTGGGATAGTTTAGTGATGGCCCTGCAGCTGCAATTTGGAAAACCCAATTAAAGGGAGGTGAAAAATATTCCAATTCTGAGGAAGGCTCTCACTCAAACCCTCTAGCGGGAACACTGTGGAAGGTTGCAAGAAAACTCTGCAACAATATGTGCATCCAAGGCACAGGAGGAGAGCAACAACTGCTGAGGCACTCAGCAGGCCTACCCACCCTAAATCAAACCAGGTGAACCAGAGGCAGTCGTAGGGAGAATGCGGCGAAGGTGCCTTGCTAGGGAAATCACTAAAGTCAATGGCTAACTGTTATAGTGGAACACTAGAGCCAAAGGAGGTAACTTTTTCCAGCCTTCACTGCTAGTCTTAAATTCTACACCAGGAGCTGCTGTCGCATAGCAGGCAGCTAAAGCCAAGCCTGGGGTAAGGACATTCTCATCTGTGGGCCAGGTGAGAAGGATCCCACCCCAAGTTGGACAAGCTCGAGATGCAGACTAAATGCAGAGCGAGACCATCGGCTGCAGGAACCCTGCACCAGAATAGAATGGCTGGCATGTCCCAGAAATTGATTGAGAGCTGAAAAACTGGTGAGCTGAATGAGCATGGCATGCCAAGATTGTAATGAGCATTGAGTGCTGAGACCTTGCAAGGTCGAATGCAGATTGAGTGAAGCAGAATCCCAGAGGCTGAAGCCGAGGGGATGGCAGTAGGCATGAAGCAATGGTTTGTGTAAGCAAGGAGCAACGGTTGTGTAAGCAAGTGTGGACCTGCACATAGGTCAGTAAACAGGGTAGTAATAAGTGGACCTGCACGTAGGTCTGCATAATGTAGGACAAAACAGCACTGAATAGTGGGGCAAGCCAGCCAGGCATTTCAAAGCCAATCAAGGTGACAAACTCTGAGGATTTTCAACAGTGAAGATAGGATTTAGAACAGAAATAATTAGCCACATTGGCCACAACCCCCCAAAACACCTCCCAGTCCCTGCCGTAGGACAAACAAGGAAGCAATGGAAGGGCCGAGAACCACATGCAGATATAAAGCTAATTTAATAGCCTCAGCAGGAGCTTTAGCTAACCTCAGAGTAGAACAAAGTACAATAGCAATGGGATTAAACAAAGCAATAGCAGGAAGCAATTAGGCCTGTGCAGCAGTAGTGAAAACAACTGAGTACACAGAGTTGTAACTGCAATAAACAAAATAAAAAGAGGCACAATGCTCTGAAAGCACTGTCACCAGGCAGTGCAATGAGACTTCTGTAATGAGGTAATTATAACAAGAATGAATGAGCTGTATAGCTAGGTTCAAAGTAAATCTTAGTCAGGTGAAAGTAATCGAGTATGCAACATGGAGCAACTATAGTTGAGCTGAAACATACAGATCAGGTTTGCAGTTGCAGTGCAAGTAATTTGAGAGTTGTGAGTAATTGAAAGCAAGCAGTATGAGCTCTGGAGTAGCAGTATGCTAGGAGCTTAGAAACAAAGCCCCCCCCCCAAAAGACAAAACCAAAGACACACAAACACAGAAAACAGGGAACAAAAACAGAATGAAGCACACACAGCCGAAGGCAAAATGCAAACCAGAAGCAGGAAAATAAACACAGAAGCTCAGCAGAGACAAGCAGGAGCAGCAAGGTGGGGGGGGCACAGGCCCCAGCTAGCCAGGGAGGCCCAACCAGCTTAGAGGACAAACCGACAGAGCCTTCAGCTGCAAATAAAAGATGCTTCACAATGAGGCTGAGAGGAACTGCTTATATAGCTCTGGAACTGGGAGTGGCTGGCTGCTTGGCCACTGAACTCCAGGCAAAGCCTTTCCCATTGTTGTACAACTCCACAGACGCATATGCCCACAGACATATATGTGCAAGAAAAATGAACTGACGTTTCACCTCCTTCGAGGCTTTGTCAAATATATACATAAATACAGGCTTTATCACCCCCATGCATTGTTAGATGTAATTGCTGGTTTGTCTTTTTTCGCCACAAAATGAGAAGAAAAGAGTGTGTGACATGCTTGCCAGGAACCTTTTTATTGAACAGAACTTGATGGTTTGTAAACTGTGGCAGAATTAAGCAGAAGAAATGCAAGTTGCAACAGTAATAGGAAAAGCCTTCAAACAAAATGTCTCTGTTTAAGCAGAACATCTTTTTTTTTCTTTAAGTTCAGTTGGTTTGAAACTGAAACAGGAACGAGCAAGGCAAAAACGTGGTTTAACTGTTAAACTTTTTCTGAAGAAATTATATTTAAGTTCACTGTACCTTTACAGATAGTTGCAGTAAAATGTCTTTTATAGTCCAGAAAGGATGGTGGTTTTCATCATTTCTTTGAGGGTTTCTTTTGTGTTTTTCTCTGTGTCTGCTGTGGCATTGATATGCAAATTAGTCTCATTAGATATGCATTCTTTTGGGCCTTTGTCTAGGTAATATTATAATTGTGGTGGTGACGTGAGGGATCCTTCTGATTTCTTGACTACGGTACTGATGGGTGTTTCGAAAGAAAAAAAAGGCATTTAATTCCCATTCATTTTTCAGGCATGACAGAGCTGTGACAGCTGTTTCTGAGGAGATTTTGAAGTACGGATTGTGCACTAAGGTGTAGCGCAAGGCAGGAGAAGGAGCAGGTGGTGTGTGTTTGCGGCGAATTATAACCTGCTCCTTCTATGGGAAAAAAGACAAGCCAGTTATTAGAATAATACATGAGTGGGTGTGTGTAACCAGAATTTTACACACACACACACACACACACACACACACACACACACACACGCAGTGTGGGATGCTACACAAACCCTGAGATCGAAGCTTGAGGAGTTTATACAAGTATCCCACACCAAGGGTGTGTGTGTAAAATTCTGGTTCTACACACACACACACTCATGTTTTATTGTTTTATAATTACTGGTGATCATTTTTAATCAGTGTAGGTTTGCATGTTTGAGAAAGTGAAAGCAGCAGTTGTTTTGGTAGCACTTGCGTCTATGTCAGATCAAGAGTGATAAACAGCTGATGATTACGACAGCCCGGTTTTAATACAAAATAACAACTGGGCATTTGTAATGTGAGTTTAAGATCTGGTTATCCAGATATTAAAAACGATTACCATTAATTATATCATACTAATAAACATACAAACAACAACAGTGTCAACAATACCTATAAAGGGGGATGGGGAGAAAATAAAAGAAATAGGACAACCACCATACAAAGGGGGCAAGAAAACAAAAGGCCTAGGACAACCGCTTGTGCAAAGGGGGTTGGGGGAGAAAACAAAAGAAAGAGGACAACTGTCCATCACAAGAAAACAAGCCTACCCACTCAGGAAAACAAAACAAAAGTCCACCCACCCAGGTCACAAAAAGGTCACATGCCCATGCTAGGCAACCAAAAGGGCACTTGTCCATGGAATGCCAACAAAATAGCACATGCCCATCACCGACACTCTATTGTCCTCAAGGGGCTGCAGGTGGTGGTTGTGGCTGCTGGTGCAACTCCCACACAAATGCAGCTTGCAGCCTTTCAGTGGCATGGGTGCATTTGGCAACCATGTGGGTGCAGTCCCCCATTTACCGCAGCAGCAGTCGCAACAGGTGGATTTGTCTTTACAGGAGGGTGTCCTAGCCCTCGGTCAGGGCTGTGTCCCTCTGACCCCTGAGGGCTCCTTTATCCCTCTGGACACCTATGGAAAGAAATACATTGAACTCCGCCAGCAGTGCACATAGGACAGGGACACAGGAGTGGCAGAACATACATAATGAAAGTACAACTAGCGGGCACATGGCTCACCATGCCACACTTAGGTAGACAGACTCCACCAGCTGAAATGGAATGTGTGTGACTTGCCAGAGACAGCACTGTGGACCAGAACAGTAGAGGACTGCACATACAGTGAGTGTGGCATGCTGCAACAGCGTGACCAAGCCATGCAAGGGACACACGACACCGGCACGAATGCCAGATGTGAAAATGCAGCACCAAGCCAGAGCACAATAGGCAGTGTTATGGCCCAAGTGGCTAGGATTTGCAATGACACACTCAAAACCCTATAGACCAGGTGTCCAGCACACTGGCCAACACAGGTGTGCAGAGCAACAGACATCCGTGAGCAAGGCCATCAGTGCACAGTGATTCCGTGGCCACGGAGCCAGCTGTAGAAGTCAGAGATGCCCATGGATGTCAGAAGCCATCACTGAAACTGGCACTTTCCATGAAAGTACTGCAGGTTTTGCATTTTCCACTCTGCTGAATCCAATGCTGGCCCTTTCCTCACTGCAGCGCCACCATTGCCGTCATTGGAGCTGACTGAAGGAACAACAACTTGCTAGAGAGCAGCAGTGGCAGCAGTAGCAGCGCAACCAGACACCAGCACCCCTGCCTACACCAGGATTATCTCCAGCGCAACAGCAACTGGCCTGCAGGACTAAGAGAGAGAGAGCTAACTCTCGAATGAACAAAGACACTGTACCACTGCAGAGAGTGAGGAGGAGGTCAAGTTAGCCAGCACTGTAGCAGAGTCTCCTGTCCGAGGGATTTTTAGACAGCACAGGGGTAAGCTATCACACTGTCTGCTGTACTCTTCATCAATCAAAATAAAGTCTTTTTTTATTGAATGGATTAGCAGGCGAGGTGCTGGTCCTTACAGGTTATGAGCATGGGTAAGCTCATTTAAAAAAAATCTTAGAGCCTGGAGGTTTCTGTGCTTACCAATAGTAACCAAATGCCAAAAGTGCTGTATGTTGTGTTTGCAAGCGTGAGTCAGATCATTTAAAGTACAAGCTTTCTCTACATGGAAAGGCAGCATGGTATGGCAGGCAGGATGGGGGAAGCAACTGTGTTTTGAGACTGGGTAAGCTCATTTAAAAAATCCTACTCTACACACAGCATGGTATGGTGGTGAATGGGTGATGTGCTAAGTCTGGCTGTACATGAACCCTCTAGTTATGGGAAGGTGCAGGTAGCATATAGTAGCTGTGCCACTAGTATTTTGGGGTTCATTTTGAGCAGCAACTGTTTAAACATGTTCAGTTGGGGTGAGTCTTAATTTGTTTAAGAATGATGGTAAAGTAGAACTGTGTGAATAAAGGCATAGCAGTACAAACCCAGTTTTGGCCTGGGCAGGAAATTTGTCTCCCTCAGGTACACATGGTGAGCAGCACCTGGACGTGTGCACCAGGCCTGTGTCAGCATGGGCATCTCAGGGGGATACAGTTGGGACAGAACAGGATTTTAAGTGCAATCAAACAAACAGATAAAAAACACACACCCCATTGTCTTATGCTCTAACCATTTTCATGCCTTGCGATGGAGAAACTTTGTTGGCACTTTACTGAAGCTAGTATTCAAGATCAGGAAAGAGAGCAGTACTGGTACACTATTCCAGGACTGGAGAGAGTTGTGGGGGAGGGCCTGAGAGGAGATTTTGAGTGCATCTCATCATGGAATACAGAAAGCAGTCATAGACAGTAAGAGTATTCTTGTGTACGAAGCCAGACTTCCTTCTGGAATTGGCATCACTGAAACCTGGGCTTTACTGTGCTTCAGACCCAGAGGAAAAAGGAAGGTATTATGCAGTGTTTGGCTGTACAGTGATAGGCTGGTGGACTGTCCCTCACAAAGGGTTAATAAATGCATCAAAGTCTGATGGAGCCACGTACTGTATCGATCTATTTTTTTTAATGTGTTGCAGAATTCCATGGGTGCCCCAGAATTTAACCTACCTCTGCCAAAGGACTCTAAGAGCTCTGTTGCAAATGTTAGGTCAAACGTGTCATAGGTTACCAAGGGCCTTGTCCATGAGCCACTGAGGTCAACAGCAGGGGAAGGCTTGGGCACACACACTCATGGTACACACTAGTGATGCTCAGCTAGTGACTTTGTGGATCTGATTGTGATCCATCAGATAGTGGCAGTATCCAAGCTGGGATCTGACCTGGGATCTGACCATGTTGGAGGTAGGATCCCAGGTCAGACCCCGCACTATCCGATGTCGGATCCAGGGATCAGACCATGGATCCAGGGGATCCGACCTGGATCTGGGATGGTCGGATCCATGGTCGGCTAGCACTACTATCTGACCAGATCCACTATCTGGCAAAAAGACTGGTATCCGGTGGTATCCTAATTGATAGGATACTATCCGAGCAACACTAGTACATACAGCACAGCTGTATACCGATGGTACCATCATGCAGCATTATGCGCAGCAGGCAGGGTAACATGCAGGTGCAGTGGTGTTGTATGTGGGTGGATACCTGACACACTGTACCATGGTCAGCACAACATCTGTGTGAGATGCACAGGTGCCTGGAGGCACCCTCCCATCCCAGCAGATGCTGGTCCCACTCCCACACAAGGTGGAGGATTTCCACTCATACAGAGCCAGTGCAGGATATTGGTCCTGAAAAGACCCTGTTGTATCGTAATGTATGCATGGCCCTGCCTGTGTACCATGGAATAATAATACTCTAGACATTACTGTGTTGGTTAGGCACTACCGACTATGTATAACAATGTCGGTCAACTGTGGTAAGGTAGATTCAACACCCACCAATGCCTCCCTCTGTTGTTAAAACCAGGCCACATAAGCCTGGCCTGGTGAGATGCAATGGTGTGACGCCCAGTGTGTATGGCACTGGAGATGGCAGTGATGCGGGTAGACTGCCACAGACACTGTATGACACACATGGCATGTTATAGGGATGTACAGGTATAACAGTGGCCCATGCCTACCTCTGTCAGACAGCTACACATACCTGGTCTCAACCATGTGGCACAACAGATCTGATGGACAATGATGGGTGTACCACCTAGGGCTGTGATCATTAATGCCATTGCCCTGGTGTACCAGGTCCGCAGCACATGGGACATGCCCCAACATGGTGTAATGTATGCCAAGGCACAGTAAACACACAGGGGAGCATGCCCATTGCAATGACAAGCAAAACAGTAGACTACACAAACCCTGACACACCAGAGTGTCAGTGGTGGGACAGTGCCCTAAGGGCCAGGTGTGTGTCCACAATCACAACTGCATAGGTGTTATCCCCACAGGCATGCATGCAGCCTGCTGAGACACACAGTCATCCATTTCTAACCATAGCAGCATGCAGCTTGCCATAGATATACAACCCAGGTGGCAAAACACACAATGCAGGGTACTTATGTGGACGTGTGTCCACAGACTGCCCTCTATGGGCTGGCCACGTTGGGTCCTGTCACCACTAGGCATCTCCTCTCATCACCTCCTCTCGCCTCCCATGTTGGGTTGGGTGCTATATAAATAAACTTTGCCTTGCCTTGCCTCAGGTCCTGTCAGCCCTCTTTCTGCTCCCTGACTTGGTCTTGCTGGTCCCTGGTGTCCGTGGAGGAGAACATAGGAGATATGATTAATAGCATGCAGTGGAAAATGTGGCACAGTACCATAAACCCTAAACAGTACACACACCTATATACCGGTATTGTACACGAGCAACCACATGTGCGTGGTGGGGATGGACAGGACCCTGCAGGGCCACATCTTACTGTTGTGCACAGCCATGGCACATCACATAGACAGGTGTGACCATGGACTGGGCACAGCCTCCACACTACATCCCAGTGTTGTAGCTATGGCCTAGCACTGTGTATGCAAGGCCTGTGTGGTGCCTCTGTGCAACATACACATACACATACATGTCAGCTACATGCCATGTGCCCCTCATATTACATAGTAAGATGCATGTAACACCAGGTGGTATACAACAGGGGCACTTACACCAGTACAACAGTAGTGGTGACATCATAACATGGATGTAGCCCAACACAATGGCATGCCCTAGAGTGGCATATCCACTCCAGTACAATATTGTACTATGTATTATGTGACGTATGCATACCAGCATCCATGCTACATAGCATGGACAGTGAACCTGGAATAGACATTGGCTTTGGCGAAATGATGTTCAGTACACTTAACACCCTGGCTACAGGTACCCATCATGTCACATTTTTTTTTTTAGTCTTTGGTAACTGGGTAAGGCTCACTAGGCACAAGTGCCTGTTTTCAGGGATGACATTGGAGCACTGGGTGGTTAAGTGACCTTCTCAGAGTCACACAGTATGCAAGTGAAGGTTGTGAGAATCAAACCAAGGTCTGGTCTGCTAGATGTACCAAGCTTGTTCACAGCTCTTTACTCTAACCTCTAGGCTATACTGCCAGCCAACCTGACACAGCACCCAAAGACATACAGTGATCACATGTTACTATAGTATCACACACCCTTGCTGTTAAGGCAAGTGCATGGCTCCAAGATCCACACCAGGTCCTGTATTGTACAGGACAATGGGGATAATTACAGGGACAGTGATCCCATACACCTGCACTGGTTATAGAGGAGGATACAGCAGATCCATTCCAATAGGACAGGGTGGACTCAACAGGTACATACAGGTACATTGCACATTTCCTCAGGGACAATAACACAGCAGTCTCGTATAATGGAAACAGTACAGCACCCCAGACATCACAGCAACCATGCATCCAGCTGACTGTACTCACCTGGCCGTGGCACATGCCACTGTTGACCATCACATGCAGCTGCTGCAGATGCCTTAGCTTCCTCTGGGACAAATCTTTGTAGCAGTGGCAGCACTGGTCTCCCAACTTGGCTACTCCAGTCTCATGTACCAGACAATGCCCCACCAGTGCCCAGACATCACACCTGGGCCTGTCTGCTGACTCTCCCCCTCACTCAGAGCTGCTGCAGCCTGGTGTCAACCCGGTTAGCCACTACCACTGCTGTCCAGTGTGTATCCCTCACTACTCTTCCCCTGCTTCTCCAATCTGCCATTCTGGTATGTCTAGTCTAGCCTTCATACTTAGGAACACACCCAACTACTGACAGGTCTTCCTTGGCTCTATGTAGAAGGCTGGCCGTTAGTGCGACGTAGACAGCCAGCTCTGAGTGCTGAAGTGCTGTATTAATTTTTTTAATTACATATAAAATATGTGATGGGAAACTCAGTTTGAGGAAACTACTGTTTTACTGGAACTCACATATCAAGACCCCACAGGGATAAGTTCAAAGGACAGGAGGTATTTTAAACTGCAGAGATCTGGGGTGCAATTACCTTGTTAATTTGCTTTCATCCCAGGAAATAAGATTAGCCAATCATAATGCCCTCAGGGAGATCCTTTGACTTGCATGGTTACCAGGAAGGACTTGTGGGAAGGGGCGTCGGAGAGAGGCCAGAATGGACATTGAAGAGGTTTGATGTCTGAGCCAGGAAGGACCCAGATGGATTTGGAAGATCCAAAATATATTTCCCGGGAAACCCTTGAATTACATCAGAAAGACCAGATGTGTCGATTCCAAGGTCCAGATGGGATTAAAGAGGCCAATACACTTTTGCTTTGAATACAGTGACTTAGATCAAAGAAACTTTTGAGATGTATGTGTAGCAGAGCACAAACCAGTTCTGACCAGTTAACTTGTGGAGAGGAAAGTCAGTGAGGTCATCTCATATGTTTTTAAAATATTTTATTTGGAGACCCTGTATTGTAAAATATAGAGTTTGATACACCAAGGTGGAGTTAGTGACCTCATAAGAAGGCCGGCTCAGAAGTGTGCTTAATTGCTGAAAGAACCTGACAGAGACACACAAGAAAATATTTCTGACTGAGAGAAGGGAGATCCTCAAAGCACTGAAAGAAAGTAAGCATTAGATTATACCAGTCTCTGAAGTTATAAATTGGAGGAGCTGTACTTTTTTACATGTTTGTTTTAAGGCTGTATGTATTGGGATATATATTTGTTCTGTAATTATTGTTCTGTTTTGATATTTTTAAAGTAAAGATATTTTTTTACAAACGAAACTGCTGGAGTGCCTTGACATTTCTTTTTATTTTAAGTGGAGCTTTTAAAGGTTATAGTGAAACTGTGTATGGGCTTATTGTATGCCAAACTGGGAAATGGATAGAGTTCTCTAAAGTCTTGCATAGAGTTCTAAGGGTTCATTTGAAGGACCTGGTTGGGTGCCCGTAGGCAAAGATATCTGGCCCCCCCAAGACGGAATTATATGAGCCTGATAATTAGGTACGCTAACAAGAGGTTATCAGTTTGAATCCCTCCAGAGCTTGAGACTAAGGTGACTTGAACTCACAAAACAGACAAGAGGGCTACCTTGTTCTGTTCACTGTACACAAATCATATGCTCAGAGGTTGGCACTTTGGGAGTAGAGGGCTGAATGGCTGAGCGAGTTTGTGACAGTTAGCACTACATGTTTCACAGTTAGCGCAGTGCTAATGCCAATTAGTGCAGTACTATGCATGTTTCTGATGGGGGGGCATCTGCACATGGTAGGAATGGAGTGCAATGTGTGCCCAGTATGCATGTACTGGACAGTGCTGCACATGCACAATGCCATAGCATGACATAGCACATGCTGGTGCTGCATCATGGTGACACTCTCAACATGTGACGTCATATCTGTGCTACTTGGGGGTATAGTGCTAGCATAATTTCAGCCCTAGTGATAGCACTAACGCTAATATGATAGCACTCCTGGCAAACCTGCAATATTCAAACATTGTATGCAAATTAGTTAATTTTGTAGTCAGAGAGAAAATTCCACATTTGCACGTCATTACTGAAATGCATTCATTCATTTGCATGTCTAGCTGTGCCTGGATCATATAAAAGGAGCCAAGGACCCCACACAGATTCCATAGACTAACTGCAGGTGGCTAGAGATATGTGTATTATGGAATGGCCTACAAGGGGGACATTGGAGATCATAGCACTGTGTTTATGCTGTGTCAAGACTACACTTGCTATAATTGTACATGGCCAAGGGTTGTGTTAGGCAGGCAGCTGGCTATGTGTTGAGCCCGACCATGCAGGAACTCATATGTATCTCAGTGGGGGGCGCAATAAGGCCTACATGCCACTGTACCTTTGCTCTGTGCTGTGCTGTGTGCATGCAATTCACAATGCTGTTTGTCCTCCCCATTTACAACAGGGACTGTAGATGGTGCAGAGTGACAAAGGAAACAAAAGTTCTTGAAGGAGGAGGTGCTGGCCCTGTCCCATGCCAATGCGGCATGTGAGAGCCTTGTAAGCAAAAGGAGTGGGACCAGGGCTGAAATTAAGACTGTCTGGGCTCAAATGATAGAGGCTGTCAGCACCATTGGTGGGTGTGATAGAGGCTGCTCCCTCCAGTAAATCAAAAAATGGCTCACAGACCTAAAGAGTTGTTGAAGACCCGCCTAGACCTCCAAAGCACAACTGTCCCCCTAGTCCCTTCAGAGGAAGTGATTGCCTCCACCCTACACCCAGTGGAGTGAACTGGTGTCCCAGGAGGTGTGTACGGGAGCTAGATTGGACCAGCACAGACATGCTAGATCCCACCTTAGCCCATGCTTGGGGGAGGGAAAGTTCTGGTGGTTCTGGCTGGAAAGGCAAACTGTGCAGGCATAGATTGGTGGTATGTGTTCATATCCTACCATAGGCATAGGCATGCATACTGCATGGTCCATGGGACACCATGCATGTGGTACATCGCTGCTGTATGCCCTGTCTTTTATGGTGTACCAATTTACAGGGTTGGACAGGCCCACTAGGATGCCTAGTTCATTCTGTGTTTTCCCCTCACCTCTGTAGAGTTTCATGTCACCTTCTACTCTCTACAGCTCCTTGCATTTATCACCTATTCAGATACAGTACTGGTGGCACTGCAGATGTATTTAGGGGAACACACAGAGCTAGTGTATCATATTTATGTGGAATATTCACATGCGAGTGTCACCCTGGTCCCTCCCCTATTGATTTCCTGGGTTGCCTATTGCATCAACTTTGCAGTTGAGCCCCTGATACCCCAGCTGTTAGATGTGTTGCACAGTGGGAGTAGGCCACATGCTGGTATCCAGGTATCCTGATGGGGTGGTCATTTGTGGGGTAATCATCTACTGTGCGTCATGTGTGTTGTCTCTTGTGTGATCACTGGTAATGGGGTGTGTAGTGTGTACAGCATTAAGGGTACATGGGCACTGCACTGCAAGGGCAGCATGGGTGGCGATACACATTACACTGGGCGTACACATGCTGCCATGGTCAGCATACAAGTATGTATCTTACTCTGCAATATCTGTCTTGTCTCTTGACAGCACAGTCCATGGTACAGGGCACCATCCTGGTGGATGGCCTGGGACAGTCATGGCAACAGCGAGGCCCACCCATGCTGGGGCACCGTCAGACTCAAGCAGTGAGGAGGAGAAGAAGGAGGATGAGGATGATAAAGACATCAACACTGATGAGACCTATGTGGAGGAGTGGAGGAGAGAGGAGTCCAGCTCTAACTGGAAGGGTTTGCTTACCCCTGGCACCCCCTTACCATGGGACCCAGCCTCTCTCCTTCCCTGGCATGGCCATTGCCATGCCACCCACGCCCACTGTTCTTGGCTCAGCCACCACTGTACCACCCTAGGATCCTGCCACTGACACAGCCACTGCACTGCCCACCAGGTCAATCCCACTGGCCCAGCCAGCACTGTGCCACACCAGGACTCTGGCACTGGCATGGTCACCGTCTCCCTGGGCTTGTCCTACTAGCCCAACCACCGCTGTACTGCCTCAACCAACAAAACAGCTCTTACCACTGACCATGGGGCAAACTTGGGCCACACAACAGCCCAAGGTGCAGCCTGACCCTTTCCCCTGGGACAGTCCACACAGACAGCAGGAGGCAGTGAACCAACTGCTGCTGCAGTCAGCCGTGGGGGCACAAGAGGGCATGCAGACAGCCAGACCAAATTGGGCTACATTCACCACATGTTGCAGGACAGCAAGCAACATGCTGAGGCTCGCCATATAGAGCACATGGTGGCCTTGCGTAGACTGCAGCAGTCCCTGTCTACCAGCATGGTAGCAGGCTTGCTTCAGGAGACAGGCACTATGGGGACCAGCTGAAGCACTGACCATTCAAGTGGGTAGAGTGTAACCCATCAGCAGAGGCCTCAACATCACGTCACCCCCACCACAGTGTGGGCAGCCAGATGCCAGCATGCTCATGACACCCAGGACACCATGAACCCCTGGCCATGGCCTGCTCCTCTACAGGTTCAGTACCCTGTGAGGCCATGGCTGTGGGCAGCTAACTGTCCCCACACCTATCCCTCATTAAGTGGATGATGACCCGGCCCCCGTTACCCTCCTGGATACAGTGCTCTTGCAATGCCCGTGTCTGTGGTGGCAGTACGAGATGCACTTACTGTGCCCGTTTCCCCCCAGGCCTATCCCACCTTATGGCCCCACTCACATTACCCATGTTCTCCCACCTGCCTTGATGGCCTTTTCTGTTTTTCATTCCCCCTCTTTTACCCCCCCACCTGGATGGGATCTTATTTTGTTTCAGCCCCCACCTGGATGGCTTGTTGTTTGTGTTTAGCTTTGTTACTTATTTCCTGCACATTATTATTTCCTTAATACATTTTTTGAAAACATTACCACCTCCGGTGTGATCTGTGCTCGCTGTCTGGGTTTGAAGAGGTCTGTGATGAGGTGGGGTCTGTACTTCTGTGACCACTTGGTCATCCTGGTGTAACCCCCCCTACTAATGGAGGTTCCTAAAAAGCCCCTAGTAGCTTGACTAAGTGTTACCCTGCCTGCTGGCGTTTGGCGTTTAAGCCGCTAGAGTGGATCTGTGAGTGCTGGTAGAGCCTCCACCTACTGCCTCTTTAAGAGCTGTCTGCTTGCAGACATAATTGATGCTTTCCTAGGGGTGCTGGTGTTTCTCTGCTCGAATCCCGCCTGAACTGCAGGGCAATTGCTTCATTTTGTGGTCACTGAAAGCGCAAAGGGAGCCCTCTGAAAGATATACCTGTTTCCCTGTAAACAATTAAGGCATTAGTAATATTGTAGTTTGTCTAACCTGCTTTTGTTACAGCTGGGACTCTGTGTGTGGGTGGCCCCTCCATTTTGGAACTAAACTGCTGTGCTGGGTCAATGGAATAAAGAGGAGCTTTAAAATGGAGGCTGTTTGGACCAACCAGAATTCGGACTCTCCTGGGAGCCGGCTTACAATGGGGGGTACAGCTAGTAATTCTGGGAAGTGAAGTTCTGGACCTTGGTGCCTTTTTGCACCAACTGAAAGAGCTTTGGAGTGATTGACAGCTGAGCCCACCAATTGGACTGGGTGGCACCCGAAGAGAATGTTCTGCCCTGCAACTGAGAGATCAGATCTGTTGTGACTGTGAGGAGAGAAGGAGCTCTGTGCTTCTGTGTTGTATAGTTTCATGCGGGAAGCACGCAAGAGGCCCTGCAGTCAGTCGGTGGCTGTTGCAAGCTTGAATTGGACTGAATCCGAGTTATCTGAAAGGAAGGAAGGCTAAAAGTGGAAACCAGGCTCACCCTGTAGAAGACTGGAGAAATTGCTGAATCGCGCTCGGTCTGTCAGGAACTGAAGCTGCTGTGTGAACTCTCGGGTGTTTGCAGTAAGTGAGATTGGGACCTATGGGCAGCTGCCTGGTATAGTAAATTCCTTTACATATAAATGTGTTGAATGCTTGTGGAGAATAGCTGTTCCATTTCTCTTGTCACTGTGTAGTGTAAGCTGAATGCTGAACTGAGTGTAATCGGACTAAATCCATCCACTAGTCAAAGCAGTTGGGCCTGGCCTGTAGAATCTCATCTCTCTACCTTGTTTGTCTGGCAATCCAGAACAGCCATCTGCATCAGGTTCTCAGCTTGGGGTAGTGTGAGTACAAATCAGGGCATTCCCTGCGACCTGTTATCAATCATCAGTATTTCATCTGATTTTCTTTATTTCATTTCCTCAAGGACTGAGCCATCTGGCTCCAGATTACAATTGGATGTTGTGCATATCTTTTTTCTTACAGGGCCCTATCCATCTTCACCTGCCGGCTGACCCTGGGCAACGGACCTGGCTAGCCCCTCCAACCTGGGTACCCAGAGTGTGACTTTTAAGACCCTGTATGAATGCACAGTACTGTGATTTATTTCTGCCAATCAGCTTGATCTCCCCCTCCTGTGTTCCACTCCCCTTAAATAAACCAGATTTGATGTTATTGACTTTAAACTGACTGAAGTGTCAGTACCTATGTAGCAGGCATTGCATTAGTTTGTGTATGTTGAGCAACCTTATTTTACAGGGGGTCCTCCGAGACGAACTTCAGAATCGGTCTCTAGGGTAAGTGGTACCTTATGGTTGAACCGTGTGTACATGTGGGGTATGGGTACTGTAATTTCTATGTATTGTGTGGATCATTAGAGGGATTAGAAGGGGGTCTCAGTGTCCCAGAGGGCTGTGACCAAACTCAACCAACCATTACAAACCCTGACCTCTGGGTGAAGGCACCCGCCCTAGAACCTAGGCCCCTCAATCTGTTGGTAGTCCAGCAGGCAGGGGTAGTAGCCCTTGGGATAGCGCCACCTGGGGGTTTCACTGGGGTCGTGCCTGTTGAGCTGTTCCTGCATCTTTGGTTAACTGACTCTGCAATTGCTGAAGTGTTTCCCTCTGCTACTAGCAAGCATGTCCCATGGTTGAGTGGCATGTTTTGTATTATGAAACAGGCAAGGAATATGGAACAAGCCTTCTGAGGGGTATACAGTAGGGCACCACTGTAATGGTCAAGGCACCTGAACTGCATATTGAGCGTGGCAAAGACCTGCTCAATGACAGCATCTGTAGCAATATGTGCTGCGTTGTACCTATCCTCTGCAACAGATGTGTGCCACAGGAGAGGTGTTATGAGCCTGGGATGCAGGGGCAAGTCTTGTGGTCCACAGTTTGGCTGAATTTGTCCCATTGCAGATTAAAATGCAAGAAAGCTGCTTGGATTTCATTCTGCATTGTGGACAGTGCCTTTAGAGTGCGGCGGTGGTCTCAGCATTTGTGATGCAGGGGATATGCACTGTCTGCAGTGTAAGTAAAGGGGATTAGTTATTGACATCATTGGTGGTGGGGGTGGGGTGGGGGAGAGGCCTTGAGCATATACTCACCAACAAGATGCCCAGTAGGTGTATCCCTGCCTTCAAACCTCTGGCACAGGATGGAATTGTCCATGTGAAGGCATCGTGGGCACTGCTGGGCCACCATTCTAGGACATTGATAATGCACCCTATTGCATCGCACACCGCTTGGCAGTTGAGGGAATGGCAGCCAATTCTATTCACATAGGCCTCCACTCCATCACCTGTGGGTGCCCAGATGGCAGCATGGGTCCAGTCAAGGGAACCCAGTACAACTGGTAGGTGTGCAACTAGATAGAATTGCTGCAAAGACAACAAGAACTGAGAAAGCAAAGAGAATGTATATTGCTTTAGCACGTTTTACTTGGTGATGGGTAATGCACATGGACTGGTTTAGTTTAGCCAGCTGATGGCAAGGCTAAACAGCCTGAGGGCAGGGGACACCCTGGAAGAACATGTGCAGGTACAACTTGAGTTGGCCTTTAGGTGAACTCATTAAATTGAGGGTGGGAGAAGGAGGTATAGACTGCAAGTGGAAGAGAATTCCAGAGTTTGGATGCAGTAGCTCTGAAGGCCTGGTCCCCTGTGCGGGTGATGTTGGAATCTAGGAACTGCCCCAACAGGCACGTGGTGGCAGACTGTGTGATAATGGTGGTGCCTCCCACTGGTATCTGGAAGCTTACAGTGCCCATGGTGCACAGTGCTGCTGTCACCTTGAGCTCTAAAGGCATTCCATGGCTGCGGTGGGTGTCTGTCTGGAGCTGGTCATGCAGCAGCTCACAGGGCTGCATGAATATGTGTCCGTTGAGCCTGTGCTGACCCATGATTTGTTCATTACTGAAGACTTCAAATGTGACTCATTGATGATGCTGTCTCTTTTCAGCAAAGTGCCTCCGGGGTCTGTGCTGGAGGCATGGGGGTATTGGTCTTCTCCTCATCCTGTGTGACTGCCTGCATCAGGTACACGATGTGTGCCATTTTGTTTTCTGGTTGGTGTGTGTCCACGTGTACCAGTGTGCCTCTCCCCACCTTTGGGGTTTGCTCCAAGTTAAGACCTGCTTTTTTAGTCCTTATTTTGCACTGCCCTAGGCCATGCTAAATGTCACTAGTGCAGTGCTACACCATTGAATATAGCACTGCACCAAATATGCATGTCACTGCCCCCCTTTTCAGGCACTGCATACACTAATTTTGCAGTTGAGCACTAGTACTAATAACAGATGCCGCGCTACCAGCTGAATATGACAAACAAGTGCAAAAACTGGGCAACACTACTGCAACTCATTTGTACCAGTCGCAAACCTTTTGGATATGGGGCCCCATATCCTTCTCAGTCTGCTTTTCTGCAAGGAGAACATGTAATGAGACACCAGCCTCTCCGCAGGGCTTCTGTCTCCCATATCCCTGATCTTTATGCTGGCTCTGCATACAGTTCTGTTGTGAGCACCTGATCACAGTCATTAAAGTTTTATTCCTAATTACAATGGAACCTTGTACAGTCAACTCAGAAAGAAACTGTAGTTTGTTTACTAACTGCTGAAGTTTGTGACTGTGAAAAGCCATCAGCACTTCACAACAACCACAATGAATATCTGGCAAATTACATTAGGGAAAAGAATGAACTGCTGTCCTGCATGACTAGGATATCTTTTTCTTCCTTAATGGTGTGTGTGTTGGGGGGGGGGGGATGGTATCTAGTTGGGTAGTGTAGGGAGTAAAATCTGTTCATCCATGCAGGCAGGTTGAGGTTCAGAGACAAAGTTCATCTGCTAGATGCAGAGAAGAGAGGCTTAACTGACACT
This sequence comes from Neoceratodus forsteri, assembly GCA_016271365.2. Taxonomy (NCBI): domain Eukaryota; kingdom Metazoa; phylum Chordata; order Ceratodontiformes; family Ceratodontidae; genus Neoceratodus; species Neoceratodus forsteri. Next base: position 682,843,227 of record JADMNL010000022.1, on the reverse strand, counting down.
AAGGAGAGATGTTTCACGTGTTACTAGGATAGCCCTGCATTGAGAGAGGAATTGAACTAGCCAGAGGAAAGACCTGCTGCTGCTGCACCAATAAATCCTGTGCTCGGAGAGAGGTCCTGCAGGACTGGGGAACTGTGACTAATATAAAGGCCTTGACCCTGCAGCACACCTGTTCATAGTTTGTTAGTTTAACGTGGGAAACCAATGACAGGACTTGGCCATCCATCCAGGAGTACAAGTACCCTGGTTTGGGTTTACTTGAGGTTTTATGGCAGCAAGTAAAAGTGCTGATTATTTCTTTAAGGACACCAACACTGGCCAGCCACATGCAACCTCTACCTGCCTAGACTGCTGCAGTGGCTGGGTACCCAGTGAAGCACCTGCAAGTTCCCTAAGAACCAGGGATTATTAACAGCTGGTACCAGCGGGGCATGGCTAGTGCCCACCAGTACAAATGGGCAGACGTACTGTGTGTGGTGTGGTGGTGGGCTACCTAAAACACAGCAAGAGGCTTGCATAATATATTTGATATATAGGCTGTGCCTAGAAGGGGACTGGAAGTGAAGCCAGGAGACCCCATTGCATTATTGATTTGGTTGTTCCTTGGAGGGCAGCTGAAGTCCAGCCACACCCAAGAATTACCACTACATTATTATTTTTATGGCTTAACCATTTTCTTTTCCTCTGGGAACTGTTCCTGCTACCCTTAACAAAGTGATTTATGCTTAAGCATATACTGATTTTGGAGTGCCCTCACCCTTAGCTGTATCCTTAATAATAAAGTCCTTGTTACTTAGTCATTGTCACTGCTGGTGAGCATATTATTAGTAGAGTTAAGAAATGCTTTTGTCAGCAAATAAGTCTAATTCATTGGTCTTCCACAGTTTCTGTTGTAATATCATTCATTATGGCTTAACCTGAAATTATAATTTAACAGAAATATTATGGGAGCATGCATTGGCAAGGTAAAGGAATATGACTACTGAGGGATATAGTCAATATACTGGTATCTTGCATTCTTTTACATTCCTTAAAGAAAAAAATTGCCCTTCCCTTTACACAATTCCATAAATATCTTCAGATTAGGAATGCACTCAAAGTCTTTTTAAAGACAGGAAAATAGAATCGCAACCTCTTCAACTTGGGATTCCACTCTTAAAGTGGCTATGGGGAAAGGAGGAGGAGGGTTAAATGCATGAAGTTATTTATTGAAATGTTTCACCAGGAAGGACACACTGAACAACAAGTTACTTGTCTCCTGGTGCATCCTGGGGGAGAGGGTAGCAGGGTATAACATATACATAAACAGATAACAGATATACATATTGTACAGAGTAGAGGTAGTAAAACATACAGACATACATCATACAACCTGCAGATTGACCAACAGTTTCTAAGTGCTGGATTACAGATGTGAACATAGCAACTGCATCAAGAACAGCAAAATGATTATACTAATATAAGATGGTAAGAAATACTATCAACATTTGGTTGGCCAGAAAGGGGAATGCACAACTAATCAGGTTAAATAAGCAGAAATGGTGAATAGGAGGTAATAGCGGGGTAGAAGGGAAGAGGTATGGGGAAAGTAAGAGGGAAGTAAGAGGTAAAAGCAGTGTGGGTAATTTATTTGGTATTAGGATGAGAAGGTGAGGGGTAAGAGATGCTGAATTACTTATTAGTACAGGTACAGTTTACTGAAAGGAAATTAAGTAGGGTAGAGGAGATGGAGTATGGTGAGGATAAGAGACAGATCTGAGGAGGGAGTGTGTTACAAAGTTACGGAACTGGTAAGAGAAGGCCACCTGACCAACAGCAGTAGATCGACAGGGGACCACCAATAAGCGTGAGTCGTATAATCTGAGCCAGTGGGCAGGAGGTGCGAGGGTGGATAGTAAGGTGGTAAGATGCAGGGGAGTGTACACAAATTTAGCACAGTGGAGGTGTCATTGATTTTCAAGTGAGGTGAAAGCCAGGAGTGGTAGAGATCACAGTGATGGGATGGGGGGAGATCAGAAGCGAAGAGACAGAAGCATTAAAAAGGGTGTCCAATCTGATTGGGGAAGACTTGAGAGCAGCGCTGTAGACTACACTGCAGTAATCAAAGATAGGTAGGATCATCTGGGCAAGTTCATGCCTAGCCCGTAGCGGAAGGCAGCTATGGTTCCTGTAAAGGGTACTAAGTTTGGGGCACAGCTTTTTCAGGATGGCGTCCACATGTCCAGAGAATGTGAGGTGTTGGTCCAGCCATACAGCTAGGTACCTAAAGGAAGTAGTGTCCTCAAGGACTGTCCCATCAAGGGTTTGAAAGGAGGGCATGCAGGGGAGCCTATAGAGCCTCTGCCTAGTGCCAAAGGTCATTGAGACTGTCTACTATGTGTTAAGGGAGAGTTGATGGGAGCTAAACCAGTGCTGAACATTACTGAAGTCAAGCTGAAGTCTGGCAGCTACATCAACTGGGGAGTGACCAGATGTGAAGATGACATATATGTGGATAGAAGTGGAAGAGCATATGGAGGGGAGGTCATTTAGGAATATAGAGAACAGAATGGGGTCCAGGACAGAACCCTATGGGACGTCAGTGTTGATGGGGAGAGGAAGGAAAGTTGAGTCAGCTATTCTGACTGACTGTCCTTCCTACCAAGTAGGCACAGAACCAGTTGGTGGCAGATTCAGATGAATCTTCCAAGGAGAGGGCATTTAAAAGAAGGGTATGGGGGATGTGTCAAAAGCCTTTGCTAGATCGACAAAGATAGCGGAAGTAACGTGGCCACAGTCTATCCCTGAGAGAATGGAGTTGGTGAGCCTAATCAGGGAGGTGGTAGTGGAGTGGTTCTTCCTGAAACCAGACTGGAATGGAGTGAAGAAGTTAGAGTCAGACAGGAAGGTGGAGACTTGAGAGAAAACCAAATGTTCTTGAAGTTTAGCAAGGGTGGGAAGGAGGGATATGGGACGATAGTTGTCCGGAGTCCTTGTTTAGACCCTAATCTTACAAATGTTGAAAAGAAATGGGAAACAGATCTAAGGAATTTAATCCCAGAGGAAGTCCTTACGGGTCAACATCTACAAACCTAATAATGATATACAGGGATGACTTATACAGCATAACATTCTACGTCAATGTTACGATATACACTGAAAACCAGAAAAAAAATGTGTTAATTATAGGATGGTCCCTGTTGAAGATGTGGCTATAAAAATGCGTCATTACTTGATAAACTGTGGTATTGCCCCAGATTAAAATATATATAGGTTAAAGTTTGCAACACATGCTCAATAATTCTCGATTACAATATTCCACTTGACCCTGGGCTTTTTATTCTTGGTGATACTGTATATCAGGGTTATATCAATTAACTACACATCAGAAGTATTGAATTCTGGCAGCTTCCCTTTGGCTTAAAAGTTTCTTAGAAAAATGGAAGAAACCTCTACCACCATCCTTAGATAAGTGGGCTACATATCTAAAGAAATTAGTCATTACTGAATGGGTGAGCTATTCCATTAACAACAAAACTCAATTATTTGAATCTATTTGGGCCCTGTTTCTGTCTTTGATAGAAATAGACTTAGCACAACATCTCAATTGGAAGTAAAAATCCGGTATAATATACTGCCAGAAAAAGAGTATTCCTCAGCATATCTTTTTTTTAATTTGTTTAGTTTCTGCTAACCAGAAAAGTAAACTAGACAAACAATGACTATCTTCAGGTTTGACCTGGCAGACTACACATAAAATTACATTCAGGGTGATACATACAGTTGGATACAATGCAACACAGTGAGCAATGAAAGGAGGAAACATGATAACAAAGCAAACACATCACTGCAGGGGAAGTTTAGGAACAATATATCAGGGAAGTTACAATAAACTTGTCAGTGGAAAGCTATGCAGGGAATGTGTAAGCTACACGGAGTACATGCATATCCAGCAATTTAAATATTTCAATTAGTTTAAACAGGATATGGGACAGAGAATTTAAATATTTAAATGTTATTGTCTGATACCTGTGAATAATTTGTTTCTTGTGTTACTGTCATATTTCTTATTATTTTAAATTTTGATGGTTATTTCTAGATTTAGTGTAAGACTTGAGTAATATAGTTCTTTTATTTTCATGTTTTTTGTTACTGTTAGTTTTTTTCTTCATGTTTCTGTTGTAAACTGCAATGTATTATTTAATAAAAATGTATAAAGCAAAAAAAAAATCGCTTTTGGTGGGAAACTGTTGCTGTAGGCATTGGTCCTTGGGTGGGGTTATCCTGTGGGGGGGGTACTGCATTCCAGAGTTTGGTACCATACCATTCTGTAAAATACCACCAACAGCTTAATCTGGTTCAACTTCAGTTGGTTTGCACCTGTATTCACCCTTTCCTGGGACAAGGCTGACAATAAGCAGTAGTGTCTAGTCTTCCTTTCCTGGCCAACAAACAATACATACATACATACATACACACTTATACCATGCCCTCTTAAGTTTTCTCTGGGTAAAGCTATCATGCAGTTCCTTATGTCTTGGATACAAATGCCTCAAGAAGTATAACAATCCAGGCCCCTCAACCTTTCTTGATCCCACAAGGCAGGGGTAACAAACATCAATATCCAGGATTACTTGGTTACACTTCCTATGCCACCTGTAGTCCTGACAAAGTATCTACACTGAAGGTAATTAGGTATGTTCAGATTTTTGAAGAAGTACACTTATGACATCTAAATATTCATAAAGAGCAGAGATTAGATGGAAATGACACCCATTTTTTTTTGTCTCTTCCCTGACATGTTTCAGTGTCTGTGGTTCAGTAGGTAGCATGCTTGCCTCTGGGGCTGGAAGATCAGAAGGTCAAGGGTTCTAGTCCCACACCAGGTACTTTGGGTACTACCCCATATTGACACTGTAGTGTAGTACGGGGGGGGGGGTGCTGCACTGTTTAGGTGCAGGCCTTTGGATGAGATGTTAAACCGAGATTCCTTCAGACCATCTCTGGTCACTAGGAGGATAAGGGTCTATACAAGGGTGATGGCCTGCATCAATCAGGGAAGGTAACTGCAGTCCTGAGTAGACAGTTTAAATGCTACTTGGATAATCATTTCAGCTAGCTGAGGGTGGTGGTGGGAGGAATCATGGAGAAAGAAACTGCCCCCCCCCCGCAGGTTGAAGTAGAGAGTAGGTAGAACCCAAGGGGAGATTAATCTCCCAGTGTACAGAGATTAATCTCCCAGGCCAGGTACACATTAATAAAGGAAGCAGGGTGGTAAAGACAAAGGGGGATGAGAATGGGAGCATTAAAAAGAGTGGGGGAAGGATGGAAGTAAAAAAGAAAAAGGGACAACAAACAGAGTGGAAACAAAATCTGGAATGCCATGAATGTGAATGCTTGAAGTCTAGGAAATAAAATTCCAGACCTAGAGACCATCATGGCAGAGGCCAACTAGAATATTATGGCCATTACTGAGTCTTGGTGCATTGAAAACCATGACTGGGACATGGCCATACTGGGCTATACTTTGTTCAGGGAGGACAGGGTGGGAAGGAAAGGGGACGGCGTGTTGCTTTATGTGAGGGAAAGCATCAAAGCGACAGAGATACAGGGACTATATGGGGAGGCAGAGGTACTGTGGGTCACCCTGGACATGGAGAATGGAGCCACTATTCACACTGAAGTGATCTACAGACCAGCAGCACAAGGGAAGGAATAAGATAAGGTACTGGTGGAAGCCACTGGCAAAATGGCAGAAAAGAGGGAGGTGCTGCTGGTAGGGGACTTCAACCTGCCTGATGTAGATGGAGCCACCCAGCAGTCACTTCAGCTAGAAGCACAGGGGTTTCCTTAGGCAACTAGTCAGCAAACCCACTTGTGATGGGGCAGTACTGGGCCTGGTACTCACTAACAAGGACAGTGTTGCAGATGTCAAAGTGGGAGGCCATCTGGGGACCAATGATCACTGTATGGTGTGGTTCAATATAAGGTCGACTGTGGAATCAAACCACACCAGGGTGAGGGCCTTGGACTTCAGGAGGACAGATTTTATAAGGATGCATGAATGCCTCAGGGATGACATGGGGGGGGTATGGCCTGGGTGGGGTGGAGGAACAATGGGTGAAGCTGAAAGGGAGCATAGTAAAGGCAGTAAACCTCTGCATAAAATAAGTGAGCAAAAGCAAGAGGAAAAAGAGACTGCTATGGTTCACAAAAGAGGTAGCTGAAAAGGTAAAGGCTAAAAGGGTAGCATTTAATAGGTATAAAGAGACACAGAGGGAGAAGGATAGGGAGGTGTATCAGGGAAACAGAAGGAAGCAGAGAAAGCTGTATGACGTGCAAAGGTGCAAACTGAAGACAGACCAGCCCAGAAGGTAACAAAAGGGAACAAGACATTTTTTAGGTATGTAAGAAAAAAGAGGAAGACCAGGGGTGGGCTTATGAGGTGAAAATGGGAAGGTGAGGAGGAGTTGTGCAGAGGGGGACCAGGAAAAGCAGACATCCCGAACAAATACTTTTGTTCAGTGTTCACAGAGGGAGGAGAAGGCGAGGAGCCACAGAAAAGTAACAGAAGCTTGGGAGGGAGGGAGGTTGACACTAGGAGGACAGAGTCTTGAAGGGACTCGCTAATCTGAGGGTGGACAAAGCACTGGGGTACATCGAAGGGTATTTTTGGAGCTCATGGAGGAAATGACTGCACCTCTGACAGCCCTATTTAACAGCTCACTGGAAACAGGAGTGGTTCCAGAGAACTGGAGGAGGGCAGATGTAGTCCGACTTCACAAAAGTGGTAGCAGGGAGGAGGCCTGCAATTATAAGCTAATCAGTCTGACATCGGTGGTGGGAAAGTTAATGGCATCACTGCTGAAGGAAAGGATTGTGGAATATCTTGAATTCAGTGAGTTACAAGACCCAAGACAGCATGGGTTCACTGAAGGGAGGTCATGTCAAATGAAACTGATAGATTTCTTTGACTGGGTGATGAAGGAAATAGATCAGGGTGGAACAGTGGACATGGCCTACCTAGATTTCAGTAAGGATTTCAACACTGTTCCACACCAGAGACTAGTACGCAAGCTAGGTAATGTACAGGTGGGTCCAAGGTGGTAAATGGATAAGAAATTGGTTACAAGATAGGTGACAGGTATGGTGGTGGTAAATGGAGTTCACTCTGAGGAAGGGAGGGTGACCAACAAGGAGGCAGTATAGCGCAGTAGTTTAAGGCTCTGAGCTGCAAATCTGGAGACCTGGGTTTGAATCCCACAGACCTCACTTGCATAATGTGTGACCCTAAGCAAGTCACTTAACTTCCCCGTGCTCCCAGGTTGCACCTGTAAACAAGCTTTCAGCTTAGTGTGTCACTCCTGGTTAAACAATTGCAAAAACAAAACAAAAAAACAACAGGATGCCTCAGGGTTCAGTGCTGGGACACGTCTTCTTTAATGCCTTTATAAGTGACATTGTAGAGGAGCTGGAATGGAAGATTTGCCTCTTTGGAGTGGCTAAGGGTATGCCAGCTGGGTTTCAATGTGAAAATATGCAAAATAATGCACTTAGGGCACAGAAACCCAGGGTCTAAGTGGTATTGATGGCTAACAAGCAAGAAGGAGACCTGGGCTAACCCCCTGGTCAAGGGGACTAGTGGGTTGCTAAGCTGCCTAGGAAGGGGTATCACCAGTAGAAAGAGAGAGGTTGTATTGCCTCTGTATAGATTGTTGGTAAGACCCCACCTAGAGTACTGTGTCCATTTTTGGGGACTACAGCTTTGGAAAGACATAGAGTGGAGGTGGTCCAGAGGAGGGCAACTAAAATGGTGCAGGGTCTGCATCAAAATCCCTAGGAGAAGAGACTAAAGGACCTCAAAATGTACACTCTGGAATAGAGAGGGAGAGGGGGGATATGACAGAGATCTTTAAATACCTCACAGGGGTAAACAAGGTACAGTAGGGAAATATTTTTCAGAAAAAAAGGTGCTCAAGAACAAGGAGACATGCTATGAAGCTGGAGGGGGTAGAGTCAGGAGAGGCGTGAGAAAGTATTTCTTCACAGAAAGGGTGATAGATTCCTGGAACAGCCTTCCAGCAGAAGTGCTGGGGGTGAAAGCAATGGTGGGTTCAAGAATGCATGGGATAAGCATAAGGGAATCATAGTGAAAAAGGAGGGGAGAGAATGGGCTGACGATCCAGTAGGGTCTGCAGTGATAGTGTAGGTATGGAAAAATTGGCAAACTGGGTGGGCCAATTGGTCCTTATCTTCTGGCAAATTCTATGTTTCGCTGTATAGGTGGAAGTTAAAAGATGCCATGGCACTTACTGAAGAACAGTAGGATAATTGTTACTGAAATATCATCAAACACATTCATTAGAAAACAATCCCAACAGAAACAAAGGTTAGGACATAATTCTGTCAAGGGAGAGAAAAAAAAAAAAGAAACCTAGGATAAAAAAAATAAAGGTAATGCATAAGGCAAAAGGTTAATAAAAAAAACATACATATATAATGTTTTGCCCTGTTACAAAATGTTTGCTTTTGTAGAGTAGTGAATGTTGATTTTTGTTCATGAAGGTGCTGGACTGACACCACAGGGGAGTAGTCCTCTATTCATCTACATGACAAGCATAGCACTGGTGCTCACAGACGTGAGCAAGGTTACAGAAACACTGCATATAAATTGCACGCTGTATGTTTACCTCAATGGAATCATCTAATTTGCAGCTGAATACAAGTGAATTTGGATTTTGGAAAGCTGCCAAAGTAATCCCTATTTAAAAAAACATTTATCTCTTTCCCTGTCTCTCTCTCTCTCTCTCGCTCTCTCTCTGGTCATACCAATTACTGAGCTATTTCTATTTTTACCACTGCTGTGTATAAGTTCACTGATAGTCTGGTACAGCAATAGGCTGTAAATTTAATTATCATTCCTGATAAGGGTCTAGACAAAATTATTTGTACACTGAAACCCTGCTCTGTTGTTTTTAATGAAATATCCTGTTCACAGTATCAAGGTCAACTCACTAGACCAATCTTTTTTTAGATTTGAAGGGAGTAGACACAATGGACCATAGCCTGTTTGCTTCTAAACATTTATTATGCACGGTTTGGGTCTTTACGCCCCTGAAAAAATGGAGTTGTTTGAACTAGACAATTTAGGTTATCTCACTGGACAACAAAGCTTCAGACAAGCCTTAAGTCTCCTGAGGAATTCCACATGGATTCATATTCTTGTTCTCACACTATACAAACAACGCTTTGCATTCCTCTAGGGGTAAAATACATACCTGCATGGGTCACAAAAATGTTCACATGAATATTGTTTCTGAGAAGGTTTAGAGACAATAAAAATTCAAGTGGAGACTATCAACCCTTGGAATGTATACTGTTTCAAATTTAAAGCAACATTGTTTGCTAGTATGCAAAATCACATATTTTTAGTAATAATTCACTGCAAAGAAAAACAGCATATTCATTTTTCTTTTAATTTTCTTTTATTCTTACAGCGAGATATGTGGTGTTAAAGTAACATTTTATTTCATGGGGAGACTATTAACCCTTGAGACTTACACTGTTTCTAATTTAAATCAGCATTGTTTGTTAGTATGCACAAAATCATCATATTTGTAGTACTGATGTTTTTACTGCAAAAAATAAATCATTATATCCATTTTTCTTCTCATTTTATTTTATTCTCACAGTGAGATATGTGGTGTTGAGATAGTTTTCAAATAATTTGTCCTTTTTGTCATCCCCTCAGGGAAAACTTCGAACAGCTTGGTGAGGTGCTGTGCTGTTTAGCATCAGAAACAAGTGCTCTCAGTATTGTAAAATATCCATAACATGACTGTAGTTTGCACAGTCAAAAAAATAACCTCAGTGGAAGATAGTTTTAGAAATTGCTAGTGGCAGACATTTTTATTGACTAAAATCATTTTTTACATAAATAAAATGTAGTCAATTAGATTCTTGATGACAGATAAAGACTTATTTTTGAATCCAAGTTTGGCCATTTCCTACCTAACTCCATGGCCAGCCTGATAAAAGTAAAAGATAAAAGTAGAAGAGTTAGCATTTATTAAACACTTTTTTACACATGTTATATACCAAACCACTTTACAAGCAATAAGAAAGACTGGTAGCAAAGTAATTTTAAGAGTGCAGTGGCTACAATTTTGCACATTACTGCCCAAACACCAGAGCAGCACCAGAGATGGGCAGAAGGTACCTTTAAAGTGCACATCCCCCAGTACAGTACTCGGGTTCCAGCATTTATGGTATGAACCCAAGTTCTGGTGTGGGATCGGAACCCATGACTTTCGAGGTCGAGAGGCAGATGTGCTACCAAGGTATGCTTTTTTTTTTTGCATAAAATATTTTTTATTGAGAGATGACAATCATTAAATAGATCAGATAGGTTACAACTCATATAGTCATATAAATAGTTGGACTACCAAGAATCGATTACATATTCTGTAAAAGCAGCATAGAAAATTATTGCTGTCCTACTTTATCAATGTCAAACAAAGAATTTCATAAAGCACACATATTGTAGTTTATACCATGTCTTTAATTGACTGAGCTGACTATTCTGCAATTGGCTCTTTGTATATATTCCAGAAATTTACATCATAGCCCAAGATATTAATTTTGTATGGCACTGTCATGAACAACTGTTCCCATTCTCCTAGTGGGAGTGATTTTGAACTTTTATATAGCTTCCAATAGTTTAGCATGCTTCTTTTATTAGCTATATTGTTAGCTTTTGTTATTTTTAGTTTTTTTTGGAGAGGAAACAATTTGTATTGATTTCTAAAATTACTGCTATTATATCATAATTATAATTAGTAGACATTATTTGTTCAAAAATCAAAAAGATTTTAGTCACCATCTAGTCTTTCGGATGAGACATTAAACCGAGGTCCCATCTGTCTGTTCTGGTGGTAGTTCAGGTGGATGTTAAAGGTCCCATGGCACTTCTTGAAAAGAGTAGGGGAATTTCCCCAGTGTCCTGGCCAAATTTCCCCCCCATTCACTAAAAATACCACCAACAGCTTAATCTGGTTCAAGGTTAGTTAGCATTCATCTGTATCCCCTTCCCCCTGGTCGTGCCTGAAAATAGGCAAAATTTGTCTAGTGCACTTACCCGGTGAACAAAAACTAAATAAATAAATAGAGACCAAACTGCATGACCACAACTGATGCATTAACTCAATATTTTCTTCTTGGCAATGTCACCAGTTTAAGTTTTCTTTCAATCTTGTCTTATACAGAACTGAGGGAGTGAAGTATGCTCTGTTTAAGATTGTAAATTGTATTGATCTGTTTCTAGACACCAACTGAGTCATTCTGACACCTAGTAAAAAAAATGTACAAAGTAATAAAAGCTGTTTTAAAACTATCTGATGGAATGAAAATACACTGACAATGAATCTGAGTGTGTCAGGAATACAATATTGCTAATAAAAACAAAACTGCATGATGTTCTATACACAGAGGCAATAGTATTTGCAGCTTAGAGGAGTCTGTCTGCAGGATTCTTATAATTCAATGCATTCACTAAAATTGTGACTTCAAATCATGATAATTTTAGGAAAATCAATCAGACGACATCTGTAGCTGCATTCTGATACCCATTTTGTTATTATTTTTATGTTTTTAAGCAGTTTAAAAAGCATTACAGAATTTCTGATTAGTTTGAATACCAGTCACCATGGCTGCAGGAATGGATAGCGTTACAAGGATGAAAACACAAAAAAAGATCATGGGCCAGATTCTCAAACGTGACGAGAATACTGCAATCCCTGGGTGTGCCAAACTTATGGTGCATGGGGCTTACGGCATTTCCCAGCTAGCATTCAGGATTCTCGATCCTGTGTGCCAGTTGTCACAAGTTAGACCGTTTTTTTCTGGTCCAGCTTGCCACAATCTCAGGTACCCTTTTTGTAGGGCTTGTGCCGAATATTTGGTGCAAGCTGCCGTAAATCAGGAAAATTGTCATAAATGTGCCAAATTATCTTGAATCATGAGCAGTGTGCGGCAAAGGTCTTGGTGCAGCAGCACCCACCAGCAGGTTTGGCACAGAGCTTGATGCAAACCCTGCATCACCCTTTCTGAATCCAGCCCCATGACTTTCCGTTAACAGTATGTTCAACTCTATTAAAGGAGACCTATCAGATCCTAACAAAGCCTTTACTTTACAAAAGATGTCAATGAGAGAGTACATGCAGGTATGCCACACATCACTTAGTCTGAGGATACGGTCTGTAAATTGAAAGGCCAAGTAAATGTACAAGCTAAACAAGCTGAATACTTTTATGGAAAAGTAGGCAATCTGGAATATAGAGGATGCCGCAATAATATAATGAACTATATCAGAAGGTGCTGGAAAAGGAGATATTTATACCTTATGCATTATTTTTTGCCAGAAGTTATGAACATACGAAGTCGCTAGCAGAAAAAGGCCCATAAGGTTATCAAGTCTGCCTAAATGTGCAGCTCGCAGTTTACTTCTCCTGCAGCTGCTCCCTTCCCCCATTCCCTTCCCATCATCCCCTCTCCCCGGACTTGCCCCCATTTTGTTCTTTTCTGTACTTACCCTGCCCCTGACTCTATCCCATCCCTGCTTAAAACTGTCCACTGTCTTCAGTTTGATCAACTCCTCTGGCAGTGCGTTCGACCCTGTCACCACCTTCTCTGTGAAGTAGTGCCTCCTCATCTCCATCCTGAATCTTCCAGCTTCAGACTGTGCCCCCTCATGACCCTTCCTCCCTTTAAGCAGACCAATCCCCCATTCAGACCTTGTTTATGCCTTTTAAGTATTTAAAGGTCTCTAGCAGGTACCCCACTCCCTTCTGTCCTCTAGGGAGCACATGTTGAGCTCCCTCTACCTTTCCTCATATGGCTTCTCCCCTAGTCCATTGATCATTTTTGTCACCCTATGCTGTGCACCCCCTCCAGCAATCTCACATCCCTTTTTAGGTAAGGGCACCAGTACTGCACGCAGTACTCCAAGTGCAGCCTCACTGTTTATCTATACATGGTTAGGATAACCTCCTCTTTCCTGGCGGTGATACCCCTGGCAATGCACCCCAGCATCCGATTGGCCCTTGCTGCCACCCTCCTTCACTGTGCTGATACCATCATGTCCCCTGTGACTAGTACTCTAGGTCCTTCTCCTCTTCTGAGGTAGATACCTGCACTCCCTCAGCCAGTAGCTGGTCCTGGGGTTTCTGGCTCTGAGGTGCATGACCTTGCACTTCTTAGAGTTAAACCTTAACTGCCACACATCTGACCACTGCTCAAGTTTAGCTTGATCCTCCCTGAGTGCCTGCCTACCTTTCTCACTGTCCACTTTTGCACATATCTTTGTGTCAGAGGCAAACAGGCTAATCTTACTCTTGACCCCCTCTGCAATGTCTCCTATAAAGACACTGAATAAAACAGGGCCTAGCACTGAGCTCTGTGGTACCTCACTAGTGTTGGGTCTTGGCTTGGATGTTACCCCCATTACAATGATCCTCTGCTGTCTGCTCTGAAGCCAGCTCCTAACCCACCTTGCTAGTTTCTCCCCTGCCCTCATGTCCCTCAGCTTGTCAAAAAACCTTCAATGTGGCACAGAGTCGAAAACTTTGCTGAAGTCCAGATACAGGACATCCAGAGCATGGCCCTAGTCAACCGCTCTTATGATCCAATCAAAGAAGTCGATTAGGTTGGTCTGGCATGATCTTCCCAAGACAAACCCATGCTGTCTCTTATCCTGGAGCCCATTACTATCCAGAAAGGTTGCCAACCTCTCCTTCAGAATGATCTCCATCAGCTTCCCCACTATACATGTCAATCTTACCGGTCTGTAATTGCCCAGTTCATCCTTGGGCTCACTTTTGTGGAGGGGCACCATGTAAGCCAACCTCCAGTCCCTGGGCACACTCCCTGTCTCCTAGGAGGTGTTAAACTGGTCTGCCAGAGGGCCTGCAAATACCTCTGCCAATTCTTTCAGGACTCTTGGATGTACACTGTCAGGTCCTGGTGTCTTGTCCACCCGCAAGGCTTTAAGGCCTTTTAGAACCCTAGCCTCCTGGATGACCCCATCCATTATCTCTGCCCCCCGCCCCTCCATCCACAACATAAATTAAATGTGCTACCCTTAACTGAAGGAGTGTACTGAACCCTGCCCCCAGGTATCTGAAGAGCCAAGAGACAGTTTAATAAACTTTATGTTTTTCACAAAAAGAAATAACTATAAAAATGGCAAGGGGGAGAAAAAAAATCATAAGTTGGCAAGGGTCATGCATTTGTTTATTCCAGGACTTGTATCCAGAACTAGCATCCATAAGGAAGGCCTTAGCACCAGTATGTAAGCTACTATAAGAGCGAAGAGTGAGATGCTACATAAAGTATTCAGCTTCAGTTGTATTTCTACATAATGGAGTCAGTCAGATTTACAGTGACCCTAATAAAGCCCTGAACTTTATCAAGAAACACTAGCCACTACCTGACGAAGAGCAGGAAAAATCCTCGACTCAGTCCTGTGGTCCATCTTCTTCTAAACCCCATTATGCAGCGACTCAGAGAATTTGAAAATGTGCTAATCTTGCACAGAAGGAGGAGACAAGAAGTCAATTGGGCCAACTGGAATTGAAGAAAACAAGGAACTGCTACTCCTCCGAAAACCCAAAGTTAGTCCAAAAAGTAAGAGGAATTCAAAGATGGAGGTCCAAATCAAGGATGCAAGACAGCCAATCTCCATATAAATGTAGGGACTTGAGCCTTACCTTCTGGGAAAACTCCTAGACCTGGTGGTTTTTCTATAGAGTATTTCAAAAAAGAATTTCTTTGATAGCTAAGTGTTACATATGATGAAGAATCCCTAAATTTAGGTTATTTATCTCTGTCACTTAGGAAAACACTGGCAGGGAGGGGTGTACCACTATACCACCAGGGCTATTAATGGGAGATTTACTACACAATCGGGGATATGGGCAGGGATTGGGGTACCACTATACCACCAGGCTATTAACGAGGATTATACTTCAAGATCGGGGATACAGGTGGGGGGGGGTTTCCACTAGACTACCAGGGATTTCTTCAGCTGATGTTTCTGTTGTATGAGGATACGGGTGGGGGGGACCACTGGACTGCCAGGGTAGGCAGGCTGCCATGTTGCTGTCTGCAGTATGGCAGCCTGCATGTGGGTGGACACCCACTTACATCTACTGTTTGTAGACTTATCTTTTGGAGGTGCATCTTCAGACTTGCTCTGGGGATGCGCATCCAAGTTGGGTTGTGAATGGGGGCTGTGCCCCATATGCCTGAGCATGCCCCCTGCATAATCCCTCCCGATGCACTATATACCATTATGGGTGGTGTGTGGTGCATCACTGCCCTTCCAGAATGGTGAGTGGGTGCAAGTTGGGGATGTGCCAGTGCATCCCTTTTGTGAATCCTCCACTAGTTGTTTTTTTACAGAATATTCCACTCAGTTAGCCCTCAGGTAGTTGCTAAACTGTAAATGTGGCCATTAGTGCTCACTGGATAAGGAAAGTTACACAACTCTGGTGTTGTAAACTGACTCTAAAGCAATGCTTGCTGAACCCATGGTCCTGGCTACATCACTGTCACGTGAGACAGGAGGCATTGTAGGAACAAGAAGAGTAATAAACCATGCTGAGATGGAGATCTCCAGGTGCCATAAAACTATCATAAAACGTGCAGGCAAATTTAGAAAAAAACTCCTAATTGCAGACGAAGGGAAGGACACACTAGGACTACACACACACACACACACACACACACACACACACACACACACACACATATCAAAACACTCTGTACAGCATATGTTTTTGTAAATTCTGAGTGTACTACTCTTTTAAGGTTTAGAAATTTTGCTTCTGAGCATGCTCAATAGGGTTTTAGGATAATCCTCCAATGCAACACTGAAACTGAATAACCTCAATCTCTTCCCCTTCAAGCTCAGCCAGTCTTCCCTCATCCATCCTGAATCTGGCTTGCACATTTCAATAACCTTGCTCCCCCCTTCCCAACCCAGCCAGCCCTCCCTTGTCCTTCCCAAATGCCAGTTTGCATGTTTCGATAACCCCTTCCCCTCAGATGTCCTGCTCCATCCATAGATAAGGTGGTAAGACCAGGTTGCCCACCTGCTGCTGAACAGTATAACAACAGTGGGGTGCCCAGTCCCCAGTGTTGGTCTGGTCCCTCAGTAAAAAAAAAAACTGTCCTTACAGATCTCTCTCTCTCTCTTTTTTGAATTCTACTGCTTTAAGTGGACTGGAGTGACCACCCCTGGCATTGTTCAATCACAATCCCCTTCCCCTTAAGATGGCCCACCCTCTCAACTGATAGGTGGTGACACCAGGGTGCCCACACCCAGTGCTGCCAAAGATATTGCCAACAATAGGGTGTCCAATCCCGAGTATTGGGGGCTGTTCTCCTTGCAAAAAAAGACAACTATCCCTTGTAGATGTTATTCATTTTTTAAAGCTGAAAAGAAGAAAATTGTCCCTTGTTGATCTCTGACCCCTACAACCCCCCTACTCACCCCATCCTAACCCCCACTCAACACCCACAACCCCACATGCTCTCACTCACCTAAAGAAGGTCCCCCATCATATATCCAATCTTTGAGCTGAAAGATGTCCTTCTCTAAGAACTCAGACTGCAAAATAAGGAAATAAGGTAAATGCGGTTAATATATTTTTATGCATTTTGAACTTTTACTCATAACTTTGTCATTTTTAAATATTCTTTCACCAGATTTTCAGCATACCTTTTTTTGGGACACCACCTCATGAACAAAGTAGGTGACATTTTTCAAACCTGGGCTGAAAAGTGATTTTGCAGTCGCTCTGTGAAATCACCTTTTGATGGGATTTGAACATTTTCACCTACAGTACTGGGTTAATGAGGTGGGGTCATAAGAAGACTGTGGTGAAAATGTGGTTAAAAATATGGTAAAAGCACCAAGATATGAGTGAATGTTGAAATATTTCAACATTCACTCATACTGTAGCTTCACTGTTTTTCAGTATTTTTTCACCAACCTTTTAACATGGCCATTTTGGGCTCCCACCTCATGACCAAGGTAGGTGAAGTTGTTTCCAGCTCTGGTTTTGTACATACTTAGGGGCCAGCATAGTGTCCATGTCCTGTGGCCTGCCCCTGCCATTGCCCCACCAGCTTTGGAGGTGGTGTTTGTCCCTGTTCAGCTGTGGGGCCTGTTTTGCCAGGAAGCCCTCTGCAGATTCAGGGGTTTCAAAGGAGCAGTGGACACCATTAGACAGTGTGCACAGGGAGGCAGGGTAGTGAAGGGAGTACTGGAGGCCCAGATCTGCACAAATATTCCATGCTGTGGTGCAAGCTTACCATTGTTCTGAGAGAGCAGGTAAGAAATCTGCAAAGATTTATATTTTGTGCCCCTGCCACATTAGGATTTACTTTTCTATGGCTCCTGCATGATCTCCTCTTTTACTGGGAATCGCAGGTCTTAAGCAAGTGTAACCCCTAGGTGGCGCTATCCCAAAGGCTACTACCTCTGCCTGCTTAACTACTAACAGGTTGAGGGGCCTAGGTCCAATGGCAGGTGCCTCCACCCAGAGATCAGGGTTTGCAGTAGCTAAACTAACTTGGTCACAGCCCTCTGGGACACTGTAACCCCCCCTTTCTTCCCACTAGTGGCCCACACAATGCATCAGAAATATCTTCACAATATGCACTTACCCCCTGGACTGGCTCTGTTGATTGGACTCTGGGGATGCCCTGTAAAACAAGATGATACAGTGCAAAAGCCACAGTACAATACTTTAACATAAACGAATACCTCAGTCAGTGTAACTTTGCTGAAACAAACAGATCTGATTTATTTAAGGAGCTGTAACAAGGACATGGGGAAATCAGGTTAATTAGGTTAAATACATTAATAATCACAGTACTGTGTGCATATTCAGAGTCCCAAATTGTCACTTTCACTGGGTACCCAGGATGAAGGGGGGCTAGCCAGGATCGGTGCAGCTGGTCGGGGCCCTGTGATGGAAAAAACACTTGCACAATACCCAAATTGTAATCCGGAGCCGGTTGGCTCAGTTCGTGAAGAAATGAAAAAACAACAATTAGATGACACACTTGCAATTCGATAAACAGATGGCAGGGAGCTACCCTGCTTTGTACTCACAAACTCAATGCTGGGAACTGGATGTAAGGCAGATTGTCCTGGATTGCCAGGAGGAGCAGACCATGTGGACAAGGTCCTTGTGACTGGACCCCACGGCAGTTCAGAACAAATGGATGTAGTCTGGATTAAACTGGGGTTTACTTCCAGCTTCAGGCACTCAAGTCACTGTACAGGGGATTTGAAACGCAATTCCCCACAAGCACTACACACATTTATATGTAAAAGGAAAGTACTAAACTAGGCAGGCTGCTTCTCTATCCCGATCGCAATTACTGCACAATACCTGGGAGAACACACAGCAGATTCAGTTCCTGACAGACCGAGCGCGATTCAACAATTTCTCCAGTCTTCTACAGGGTGAACTTGGTTTCCTCACTTCTAGTTCTTCTTTCTCATTACAGCTCTGATTCAGTCCACACTGACACTCACAAACAGTTGTAGGTTGAACTTCAGGGCCCCACACGAGCTTCCCGTGTGAAAACTCAACAGCGCAGGAGCACGGAGCTCCTTCTCTCTTCACAGTCACAACTCATTTGATCTTTCCAGTAGACAGAGTCGGGCATTTCCTTTGAGTTCCTCCCAGTTCAGTTGGCTGGTTTAGCTGTCACTCACAGTAAACTCCCCCTGGTGGTGGAAAAAAGGTGCCGAAGTCCAAACTACATTTCCCAGAAGCATTGGCCATACAGTACATAGGTGGCTGGCTCCACAACGAGAGTCCAAGTTCTGATTTTCCAGCAGCAGGCTCCATTTCAAAGGTCCCCCCACACTGATTGGTCCAGTTCAGCAGTTCAAAACTAGAATGTGGGACTAGGCAAACACAGTTCTGACTGCAAAGAAAAGCAGGTTAGACAAACTGTATTTTCGTTATTACTCTAAATGATGTCTGGCAAACAGTTACATCTTTGAAAAGTGCTCACTCTGCCCACTTAGTGATGGCAGAAACAGAGTGATTTGGCAGCAGCTCGAGTGGGACTCAAGCAGGGAAACACACTGACCCCCATCCAAATTAATTATGTCTGCAGGCAGACAGCTCTTAAAGAGACAGTACCAGAGGCTCTAAAAGCACTCACAGATAAACGGCTTAGATGCCGAACACCATCTAGGCTTGGAGCATTCAAGCAAGCTCCTGGAAGACTTTTGGGAACCCCCATTTGCAGGGGGGTTACACAAGTATTAATCATCGTGGCCAGGCTCCTGGGGGAGGTTCTGGAGTCAGGGAGCAGAATGACTGGTCAGTCTCCAGAGTCGCAGGCCATCTGTGGCGTAATATGTCATGTAGGGCCATCTGAAGAAATTCTGTGGCACTCAGCTCCCATAGCCCTCTAAGAATCCCACAGAACAGACATAATTTCATCTGCTATGATTCTCCAAATTTTCAACTCGGTCCTATAGAAACTCACTGTGTGGTCCTGCTCCCTGATGTATGGCATGAGGCAATCCATCCTATGTTCTGTGTCTGTGAGCTATTGTTCAGACACATTCCCTGTCTAGGACAGATCCTGTATTTCAGTAGATGTCCTTTGGATAGCAACCTCTAGTTTACCCATTTGTGCCAACAATGTCTTGAACATGCTCTTTATTTCATTCAGGTTTGGGTCAAAGACTGCTGGCTGAGGAATCAACATCGCAGAGCCTTTTCCTGTGTGAACAGAAGAGCAACATGGGCAAGATTTTCAGAGATGAAGACCTACTTGAAACTGGAGCTGAAACTGACTGGGGTCAAATCTACAGGATCACCAGGTCAGTGTGGCTGGCAGCATAGGGTGTCAAAACAGAGATTCACACTGGCTGACCAAAGTATGCTGTAGGATAATAGTAAGGGAAATTCAGAGCTCTGGAGTTAGGCTGTCATTTTGCCAACTGCTAAGCCACACCTTCCCCTTTCAGGATGTAGCTGAAAATTTTCGCCTAGCTTGATCATGAAGTGAGGTCATAAAAAGGCCATGCTGAAAATTTGGTGTAAAAGTATTAATGACAAAGTTATGAGAAAATATTGAAAACTCATTGAAATACATTAAACTAGACTTACCTTATTTTTATTTATTTATTTAAAAGTTTTAACAAGAAAAGCATACTGAGCAGTAATTGCTCATTTCCAGATGCGTCCTAGGGGGTAAAGGGAGGGGATAAAGCAGAGTACATGGAACATATGACATAATATGTGCAGAATACAAGAACAACATATGGATACAATATACAATATACAGTACACAATTGAGACTGATCAAATCAAGCAATCAATCAAAATCTTTATTTATCCAGGCGGACATCGTTGAGCAAAGCTCATTTGTAAGATGGACCTGGTTAATACAAGATTATTTACAAATTCAAATGGATGGTAACTATACACACAGAAGTAAGCATATACATTTACATAGTCAGGAGTTAACAGAAGGTGTACAATGAATAGAACAAGGTAATACAACATCATTCCTGGTGACACAACAAAACATATGGGTTGATTAATCCTTGCTAGTTTACAAAAATCTGTTTATATATATATATAGGTGTACATAGCAGCAAGGTATAATAGTACCATATATCTACAGGATCTATAAGGGGTGGGGATAAATACCCAACATGTATGCCTTTCCATCCCCCACAGAATATCCGTAGGGGGATGGGAAGGGGGTATCTGGCAGTTGTGGACCAACCTGGGGAGGGAGAGCTGTAGAACGGGGGCTGTTTGTAAGAAGAGGGAAAAGTGAGATGAGGGGGCAAGGGGGTGAGATGGAGACTGCAATCTGAGGAGTAGGGGTAAAGAGTGAAGAGAATATTGCTATTCAATCAGGTAATGAGTCATTTGGACTAATTTTAAGAGCAGTGCTGGGGAAGAATCCAAGGGAAATGGGAGATGAGGATAACGGGTGGAAAGTAGAGTAATTGTACATTAGTTTAAGAAGTACTAGTCAGATATAGTGGTGGCGTGGTGTATATATGTGTTCTAGCTAATGATGCAGGAAGCACTGGCAGAGTTCCTTAACAAGGCGTGAGTAAAGGGACTTAAAGGAAGTAAGGGTTATGGGAAGACTAATTTTCAAAATTTTTTGCAGTTTGTTCCACAAAGAGGGCAGCATGAAGCTAATGGTATTCCTTCCAATGTGAGAGTTAACTTTGTACACGTTCAATTCGAAATAAGAGTAGCTTCTTATTGCATATTTACTTATTATGTTTTGCTGGAGACAGCCTGAGACATATGGTAGTAATTGATTAGATAATGCTCTGAATGTCCATGTGGCAGCATTTCTGTCCCTCCTGAACTGAAGTGAAGTCCATCCCACTGATGCATAGAGGGAGCAGTGATGTGTGGTATATGGGAGTCCTGTAATAAATCTTAAGGCTCTATGGTAGAGTATATCCAGTTTTGCCAGATAGGAGCTGTGACAGTGGCTATATAGAAAGCCGGTATAGTCAATGACAGACAGAAAAGTTGCCTGGACCAACCTTAACTTAGTGTCCCTTGTAAGAAAGTGGCTAATCCTAAAGTAAAGACCAAGCCTTAGGCATAGTTTTTTTATTCAAGTATTACAGTTTTTATTCAAATATTACAGTCACGAGAAATAGGCTTCAAGTGCAAATACAAGAAGGGCATCAGATGCAGCAATAAATTTAGGAAATAGTAGCATTAAATAGCAAATGTGGGGTGTCAGAGTTTAGTAGAGAAGGGAACGGTAAAATTATTTTGGGGAGAGAGGAAGTAGGGGCATATAGACAGCTGCAGGAGGGGGAGGCATGGTTGGGAAGGAGCAAGGAGTTGGCACAAAGGGAGGGAGCATTATGGATTGAGGTGGGGAGGGAGTTCCAGAGACTGGGGAAATGATGAGAGAAGGCAACTTGGCCAATGGAAGTGGCCCTGGAGGTGACAGCCAGAGTATGAGGGCTAGTGTTATGAAGGAAGTAGGTGGAAGAGGAAGGGAAGAAGAAAGAAGAGGAAAGGTAAGGGGGAAGGGAATCAGACCAGAATTTTGCTATGAGGTTAGAACAATGCGAGAGGCATTGGTCTTCAAGTGAGGGGAGGGAGAGAGATTGGCAGAGGGAGCAGCGGTGTGTGCGAGGGGGACAGTTGAGAGCAAAATGGCAGAAAGCACGGAAGAGGGTGTTCTGTCTGGCTAGGGGGTTCTGGGAGTGGTACTGTCACCACCGTACTCAAATATTGGGAGGATCATTTTTTGGAAAAGTGCCTTGCAGGCAGACAAGGGGATACATCCATGATTTCTGTACAGGGCACCAAGCTTGGGGTACAGTTTTTTGTGGATGGCATTCACATGGCCAGAAAAGTCGAGGTGATGGTCCAGCTAAACTGCGAGATACCTAAATGAGATGACATCCTCAAGCATAGTCCCATTGAGGGTGTGGAAAGTGAGGGGGGGCTAGCAAGTCTCTGCCTCATGCCAAAGGTCATGGAGACTGTCTTCTTGGCTTTCAGGAGTAATTGATTTGAGTGAAGCCAGAGCTGGGCACTGTTGAAGTCTAGCTGCAGTCTGGACTCTGCATCAGAGGGGGAGGGCCCAGAGGTATACAGGACTGTGTCATCTGCATACATGTGGACAGAGGAGGAGGAGGAGGAGGAACATACAGCAGGAAGGTCATTGAGGATAATTGAAAATAAAAGTGGACCAAGGACAGAGCCTTGAGGGATGCCGGTTTTGATGGGGGGGGTGAGTCTTCATCCTTGACCAACTAAGTCCTGCCTTTAGGAACAAAATCAAGTGGTGGCACTTGCTGACATCCCTGCTGAGGAGAGTTTAGTGAGGAGGAGGTCATTGGAGACAGTGTCAGATGCCTTGGTGAGGTCTATAAAGAAGGTGGAAGTTATTTTCTCATATTGCAGTCACTGATTCCAGCAGTGAGACATGCCTTTGATCAGAGAGTGAATTTACATCATGGGACATGTTCAAGTTGTGGGGTGGTGGGAGCTGAGTGGGGAGTTGGGGTGTGGGGGTCAGATTGGCAAGGAACTGTTTTCTTTTTTTACAGGGTCATTAAAAACAATTGAGGGAGTATTTACATTTTTGCAGGTTTAGTAGTTATTGGATCAGATACTGGGGATTGGGCATCCTGTGTCATCTTAACTCTATGGCAGCATTGAGGGGTGGGCACCCCTTTGTTGCCACCTAAAGATTTTGGGGTGGGCACCCCAGTCTGCTTTTCTGTTAAACACTGTCTGAGAAACATGAGGGAGGGTTGGCTGTGTTGGGAGGGAAAGGGAATTTAAAAATGAAGGAATAGATAGGTAGATAGAGAGAGACACACAGACAGAAAGAGATCATCAGCTCACTGCTGGCATACAAGCCAGCAGCATGTCTCCATCTGCGGCTGAATATGTCAAGAAAGTCCCGCTGTTCCCATACAGAGAACATGGGTGAATGACTCCTCTCACTAAGCTGGGCACCCTGGATTCCGGGGTGCCCAGAAAAGGTATTTCTGTACTTTTTAAAAAACAAACACCAGAATCTAGCTAAATGGGTTCTGTTTAGCTAGATTCAGGTGTTTGTCTTTTCAAAATAAATTGTTTTTATTCATTTTCTATGTTTTTTAGTTTGGGGAAAAAACAATATGGAGGCCATCACGACCTGAAAAACTGTTTTTCAGGTTGTGAGAAGTAAGTCGCTGAAAAAGGGACCTACAGGGCCCATCAGGCTTACCCGGTTATCAAAATTTAATAAATAAATAAATAAATAAGTGGTAAGAAAGCAGAAGGCTCTCATGACCTCAAACATGTTGGGTCATATCAGAGGGTTATCCAAAAACCCTACTGAGCATGCTCAGAAAAAACAACATTTCAATCCATATAACTCTGGAACCATTTAATACTGTTTCATAAAACCTTCAAAAGGCACTACCTTGGCACAAGCTGCTTCTGCCCTGAAAGTTTCCAAAAAATTTCCATTCTGTTTGGTTAGAGCAAAAAACCAAACAAACATGTATTATAGGAAAACATTTAGACAGTAATGTAAAAACATATGTGACTCTCAGAAACTGCATGAGCTGCCATCACACAACTTTCTACATGTTTAGACCTTTCCACCTCGACAATGCGCCAAAGCTGTTAAGGTGAAAAGCTAGGGGTTTAACATAGAAAGTCTTGGTCAGCCCTAACTATACTGGCGCTACTGCACCAGTATAATATATGTTATGAAACGGGTACTAAGAATCCTCAATCTTGACTGGTTGAGAGCTGCTTTCAGCTGGGCCATTATCCCAGCACAACAGCCTGGCTGAAAGTACTCCCAGACCAAACAGAACCAGCACACACCATTACAGCCTTCTGCTTCAGTTGAGCCACCAGCCACACATACTGGGGACTGCGTGTCTTGCTGCTGAATGTGGCTCATTTCAAATGGCCGCTAACTGTATCATGTCAAACTGATGCTGAATGCAGCTTATTTCAAAGTGCCACCCAGTGCAGCTCTCCTTTACACTCCCTGGTAGCATTTAAAAAAAGAAAAAAAAGAAAAAAGGACAAGCTACCTTCACTGTGCTATTCGCTTTTATGTCCATTGGCTCCATCTTGAGCGCACATGGGAGATGGACTGCAAAAGAAAAAAATTTTGTTTTTTCAAATGTAAAAAAAAACCCTCAAAATAGACAGGCTAGCTGTAGACTGCTGCAAGTACCTACTGCCCCCCCCCGATGTGGCAAGGAACCAGTAAGCACATCCAGTAGTGAAGCCACTGCTCAGTAGTTGCATTACTTGCCCTGGAAAAGAAATGCTACTTACAGCATTGATGCCACCTGCTGGCAAAGTGGTCATGATGACCAAATGGGATTATTTTGTTCTTTGTAAAGATTTATTCAACATTTTTGTATCTTTTTTGGGAAATAAAATACAGATTTTAGTAATTATTTGTTTAATGATATAGTACTACTAGGGACACATTTCATAATCACAATAAAGTACTCCAGGGGGCGGCGTTTTTGGTGTTACTGGTCCCCAAAAGACCTAGATAAAGTTGTATATGGACTTCAATGGGAGCTTCGGAAAGTGAGACCATGGCCGAGGAGTGCTGGAAATGACCGCAGTGCAGGACTGAGAAATCCTAACTCAAATGTCTGTGGCTAAATCATCTGTCCAGGCCTCTGCTACTGTCTATCCAGACTGGTCCAGAATAGTGGGCCCTTCGAAGGAGACTTCTGTAACTGACAATGGTATCCATGCTCGGGCCATTGTATTCCAGGATTGGTATGATAAACACTTATCTGATGTGCCACTACTGATCTCTGGAAGGTTTGCATGTGTGGGGCCTGAGCGACAAGTCTTATCCCTACCTAGGATATGCCTGGCTCTGGTTGTCTTTCCCTGCAACTGTAACTGGTGTAGATGAACAAGTAGAGACACTAGCCCTGGTGTGCCCTCCTACGGGATTGTACGATGGAATTCCCTTGCTCATTGGAACCAGCGCCCACATGTTTGGAAGACTAGCACAGTTGTGTCATGAAAAACAAGGGAAATGGACTGGGTGGCTCTGAGAATCCCAGCCCTGATAAAGAGAGCCTATGATCTGTAAAAATGGACTACGGAGCTGATGGAGATGAGCTGGTGAGGATAGTGTGGAAGAAAGATCCTGATTCTCTGGTACTCCCTCCCAATGCTCAGTACACCATTCAGGGAGAGGTTCGCATTAGAAAGGAAGTGAAAAATAAAATATTAATGTTGGATGCACCGGGTGATGGAAAGTTGCCAGAGGGATTATTGGTTAAACCCAGCATTTTGCCTGCCCACGCCCATGCCTATGCACGACGAGTGATGGTCCAGATTCAGAATGTGTCAGATTAGGAGGTCCGGTTGAACAGAGGGTGCACCCTAGCTACAGTACACTGCACAGACACTGCTGTATTACCCAGCAACAAGTACTCTGGTGAAAAGGAAATAGTGACCCCGGACTTATTCAACTTTGGTGATTCCCCATTGCCAGCTGAATGGAAGGCTAGAATTAGCAAGAAATTCGCCCAGAGAGACCAAGTGTTTTTGTTAAAAGAATGAGATGCGGGGTGTGTCCAGGATGCAGAGCATCACATACGCCTGCATGATGACCAGCCATTTCGAGAGAGATCCTGATGCCTCACCCCAGTGGACATAGATGATGTTAGGAGGCACCTGCAGGAAATGCTCGCTGCTGGCTTTATACAATAATTAAGGAGCCCATATGCTTCTCCCATTGTGGTTGTGAGTAAGAAGAATGTGCCCATGAGGATGTGTGTTGATTATCGAACCCTGAACCGGTGGACCGTCCCAGATCAGTACACCATGCCCCATATACAAGAAGCCCTGGATTGCTTAAATTGGAGCAAATGGTTCTCGGTATTGGATCTTTGCAGCAGATATTATCAGATTCTGATGGCCCCAGAGGACCGTGAGAAAACAGCCTTCATCTGTCCTTTGGGGTTCTATGAATTCCTGAGAATGCCACAGGGGATTTCAGGCACCCCAGCCACCTTTCAGTGACTGATGGAATATGCGGCGGGAGATATGAACTTGCTGGAATGTCTAGTGTACCTAGATGATGTCATTGTGTTCGGACGCACATTAGAGGAGCATGAGACCCGACTGTTTAAAGTGCTGGACCGATTGGAAGACTTCGACCTCAAGCTGTCCATCGGCTAGTGCCAGTTTTTTCAAACCTCCGTGAAGTATGTGAGGCACATAGTATCTGCAGAAGGAATAGAGACTGATCTCAGTAAGGTTGAGTCACTGACTACTTGGCCCCAGCCCCATAACTTGAAAGAACTACAACATTTTCTGGGGTTCTGTGGCTACTACCGCAGGTTCATAAAAGACTATTCAAAGGTGATTTGCCCGCTCCTGAATCTTACCCAGGGTTACCCCCCTACCCACTGTAAATACAAAAAAGAGGCTGTCAAAGAACCAGAGAAAGTGTACTTCCGCACAGGTGAACCTTTTGAGCCCCGCTGGACACCTGAATGTGAAGTAGCCTTCCACGAAGTCATATACTAGCTCACCCACACCCCCATCCTCACCTGTGCTGACTCTACCAAGTCTTATGTGCTGCATATGGATGCTAGTCTGCAGGGCCCAGGAGCTGTGCTGTATCACGACCATGAGGATGGTTTGAGACCGGTCACTTTTGCCAGAGGAGTTTGACCCCGTCGAAGTGAAACTATCCTATGCCAAGCTGGAGTTCCTTGCCCTAACATGGGCCATTGTTGATCAGTTTCATGAGTACCTCTATGGGGCAAAGATATTGGTGAAGACCAACAATAACCCATTGACCTATGTACAGACTTCAGGTAAGTTACACGCCACTGGGCACCTGCGGCTCTCTGCCTTATCAATCTATGATTATGCTGTCGAATACAGACCGGGACTGAACCATATTGATACTGATGCCCTGTCACAAAGGCCCACTTCCAAGAGTGATTGGGTTAGGCTGTCTGAACCTGACATCTGAGCATTGTGCCAAAAGTTTGACAGAGATGAACAGATGTCTGCGGACACAGTGGACTGTCTAGTAGATTGCTTGGGCCCTCCTGATACCTGCATACCGGCTGCCTATTGCCATTTCTCTGCTCTAGATATTAGTGCACTACCTCAACTTGACAATGACAGTATTCAGTGGGCTCAATCCCAAGATCCTATGAGTCAACCCACACTTGATGCCCTGCGTCCGGGGAAAGATGTGTCTAAGTTGTGTTCCTCTGACTTGCGAACTGCCCTATTATTTAAAGAAGGTTGAAGTTACTCAATCAGTTGTTATACAGAGAGACAGTGGATCATAGTGGTCAAGTAGACAAGCAACAATTGGTCCTGCCCACAGCCTTTAAACACTTGGTACTGAGGTCCCTCCACAATCACATGGGGCACCTCGGTATTGACAGGACTCTCAACCTGGTACAATCTCGATTCTACTGGCCCAAGATGGGGGCCGATGTTGAGCACCATGTGAAGACCTGTAGTCATTGCCTCCAAAGAAAAACCCTGCCTTAGAGGGCTGCCCCCCTTGTCAATATCACTACCAGCACCCCCATGGAACTGGTCTGCATAGATTTTTTGTGTTTAGAACCTGATCAATGGAATATTGACAATGTGTTAGTGGTTATGAATCATTTCACATGGTATGCACAAGCTTTTCCAACTAAAGATCAAAAAGCCTCTACCGTGGCCAAGGTGCTAGTGGAAAAATTCTTCATCCACTATGGTGTCCCCCAGCAAATCCACTCTGACCAAGGCAGAGACTTTGAAAGTAGATTAATAAAAAAAATGCTCTCTCTCTGTGGGGGGTGCGGAAGTCAAGAACCACTCCTTATCACCCGCAGGGGGACCCTCAACCAGAATGATTTAACCGCACCCTTCTAGACATGCTGGGCACCCTCCATCCAAAAGACAAGCATAAGTAGAGCCAGCAGATTAGCACCTTGGTACACCCATACAATTGCACCAAAAATAATGCTACTGGGTTCTCCCTCTACCCCCTCATGTTTGGGAGGGAGGCCTGTTTGCTTTGGGGTCTCTCCAGATGGGGTCCGAGCCGAAAACTACTTGCAGTATGTACAGAAACTGAAAGCTCAATTGAACCATGCATATCAGCTGGCCCAGATAATGGCCGCCAAGAGAAATCTCACCAACAAAGAGAGGCACAATAAGAAAGTAAAGGCTCAAGAGCTATGGCCCGGAGACCGTGTGTTGTTATGCAATTTGGGACTACATGGCAAGCTCAAAATTGCTGATAGGTGGCACCATCTTCCTCATGTAGTAGTTGGAAAGTTGGATGATCTACCAGTATACAAGGTACGCCCAGAGAATAACTCCAAAGCTGTCAAGACCATGCACCGTAACCTCTTGCTGCCTATCGGCCAAGTTATTATTGAAGCTGAACCAGCAGACATTGCTTCCCCTGGGCCAGTGACTCATGCTGCTGCAAAAAAGAGATGGAGTCAACCTACCCCAGTAGTTGCAGATTTAAGGTTTTCTCTGCAGCAGGCCCAGAATGATAGTGACTGTCAGTCCACCTCTGATGAAAGTGACCATGGTAATGTCTATTATCCCTCCTATAAACTGAGTCAGTTGTTTTGTGGAAAGCCTATGCAGAATCGTGGGGATGAAGCTGAGCCTTCTGGACTGCCTAACCCCCCAGCTTTGTCCTTGGAGCCAATCCTCCCTGAAAGTGAAGCGCAAAGTATCACATCTGAGGCTGCAGACTCCCTGGGTTTAGTGGAACTGTGTGACTTGCCCGAAGAAGGGGCTGATGGTCTGAGTCTCTCTGGTGACACACCAGAACTTGAACAACAATATGAGAGTGCTGACACCCCCCTTCAGTGCCACAAAGCCTAATTGTGCCAAAACCTTCTCTAAATGAGCCAAGTGTTGTGGAAACAGAGCCTACAAAGCAAGGAGCTGACAGTGCTCCCAGTTTGGACATTCCCATCCATGCAGAGGTACCCTTTCACGAATGATGAAAGCTCCAAAGTTAGTGCTGAAAGTACAGAGACTGTGGCTGTTCCCCCCAGAAAGACTGACCGAGCTGTCAAGCCAGTATTGCGCTTCAGTTATGATTCTCCCGGGAGGCCAGTGAATTTGCCTCTCAATGTGGTTCACAAAGGTGTTTATATTTCTCAGAGCTCACTACCCAAACTGAGCTTAATGGCCAATTCCAGGTTGATTGTTCTTCCTTCTCAGTATGGTGCCCCTTCCCCATCCAGCCCCAAGTTAGCTGATAGGGAAGGGCCCTCTCCTACATTGTTTAATGTACAGGAAGTTATAACATGAATCAGTATTGTGATGTCACAAGTATGTTAATCATAGTGGAATCAGTATTACCTGTATGAAACATGCATAAGTATTGTCCTTATGGATATAGTATCATGAAGTGTAGTGAATATGTATAGTAAAGTAATAAGTTTATGTTAACTGATGCGTGATGGTACAGAATTGATGTGGACGCCAAGTTTTCTCCAGGCAGGGAAGGGTGTAACCCCCTACAAATGGGGGTTCCTGAAAAGTCTTCCTTGAGCTTGCTTAAATGCCCACTGCCAGGCTGGTGTCCTGTGTTTTAGCAGTTTAAATATATTGCCAGAGAGTGCTGTATAGCCTCTGTGTACCGTAATAGTAAATGGAGTCCACAGTGAAGAAAGGAGGGTTACTAGTGGGGTACCGCAGGGTTCAGTACTGGGGCCGGTCCTTTTTAGTGTCTTTATAAGTGACATTGCGGAGGGACTGGAGGGGAAGGTATGTCTCTTTGCAGATGACACAAAGATCTGCAACAGGCTTGATACACAAGGTGGAGTGGAAAGGATGAAAAGGGACTTGACATGGTTGGAGGAATGGTCAAATGTATGGCAGCTTAGATTCAACTCAAAGAAGTGCAAAGTAATGCATCTGGGAAACAAAAACCCAGGGCAAGAGCACACAATGGGGGGTAAGGTACTGACAACAACAAAAATGAAAAGGGACCTGGGGGTAATCATATCAGATGACCTAAAGGTGAGCCAGCAATGTGAGAAGGCAGTAAGGAGGGCTGGGGGGATACTGGGATGCATAGGGAGAGGCATCACCAGTAGAAAACAGGAAGTTGTTGACCCTCTGTACAGACAGTTGGTGAGACCACATCTGGAGTACTGTGTACAGCTCTGGAGACCCCATCTCTGCAAAGACATAGACAGAGTGAAGACTGTCCAGAGGAGGGCAACCAAAATGGTGCAGGGTCTCCACCAGAAGACATATGAAGAAAGACTAAAGGAGCTTAAGATGTATAGCCTCGAGGAAAGGAGGGAGGGGGGGACATGATAGAAACTTTCAAATACCTCAAGGGAATCAACAAAGTCCAAGAGGGTAGCATCTTTCAAAAAAAGAGATGTGCAAGAACAAGGGGACACAATCTGAAGATAGAGGGGGGACGGCTCAGAGGTAATGTGAGGAAGTATTTTTTCACAGAGAGGGTTGTAGATGCATGGAACGGCCTTCCTGAGGAGGTCGTAGAGTCAAAAACAGTGGGGGAATTCAAACATGCATGGGACAGACATAAGGCAATTCTAGTGGGGGGCTAGGAGGAAGTAGGCTGTTGGTTAACTAGGATCTGCAGCTTATCCATTAGATAGGGAAATGGGCAGACTAGGTGGTCCAAGCGGTCCTTATCTGCCATCAAATTCTATGTTTCTATGTTTCTATGTCTCTTTAAGAGCTGCCTGGATTGCAGTCATAATTAATCTGAGAGGGAGCTCTGTTAGAAGATGTACTTGTTTGCTGATCATTTGTTAGAGTAGTAATAATATTGCAGTTTGTTCTAACCTGCCTTCTTTGCAGCATGGACAGTTCTGTTTGTTTCCATCATCTTGGTCCTGGACTGCTGAAATGGGCCAATCAGTATCTTTGGGGACTCTAAAATGAAACCTGTCCCCAGGGGCTTTGTGGGAGCAAAATTCTGTAGGAATTGTAGTTTTTGCATTTTGGCACCAAGACAGACCTGGAGGGGGAGCCCTTGTTGTGACTGACAGACAGATCAGCCAACTGAACCTTTTGGATCCCAGGGAAAGTCCCAGACTGTGTTGCAGTTCAGTCATTCTGAACTGGGAAGTGAAGGTGGTAATAGCTTGAATATTCAAGCAGCAGCCCCTATGTAATTCGCACAGGAGAACTGTGAAAGGGCTGAGTTTTGGCCTGCCTGTCTGCCTGCTGTCCCTGAGAGGGAAATTGAAGTTTATTTGGACTGAATCCGAATTGTGAGGACGATTTAAGCCACATAACTGTGACCAAGCTTTAACCTGAAGAAGACCGAAGAGTTGCTGAATGCGATCAGCCTGTCAGGATTTCCAGCCACCTTTGAACTCCCAGTTTGTGCAGAGACTCTGTAATCGTGACCGGATAGCAATCTGCCTGGTACAGTAGACTCTCTTACATGTAAATATGCTGTGTGCTGTTAGTGGGCCGTGATTTGGTTCCCCACTGTGTGCTGAACTGTGTTCTGCTTGCTGGAGGCTGCATCCAGCTCCAACGGACTGAATCCATATTCATCTCCATTGGGCCTGGGCTTTGCCACACTGGCCCAGCCAGACTACCCGCTGCACAGAGATAGCCATTGACGAGAGACCTGCCTGGGGATCAGCCCCCTGCTCATGCTTTTGAACAGGAACGATGCCTTGGTGATTCGTGTGGGCCCTGCTTCTCCTGGCACTCCAGTTCAACAACCTGCTGTCTCAATTTTGTCCTGCCTGTGTCCTGTATTGGGTATCGTGAGTAAACATCAGGGTAGCTCCCTGCAACAACAGCTAAATCTAAACTGTTGTCATCTGATTGCTTTGTTGTCTTTTCTGTCATGAATTGAGCCCTCCGGCTCCGGATTACAAATAGTGTGTGTTGTGCATGTTGCTTTCTTCCATCACAGGACCCCAACCAGCTGTGATGCAGACCTACCTCGGGCAACATTCCTGGCTAGCCCACCTATTTTCTACCTGGGTACCCAGAGTGTGTGTGACTGTGTAGGGACTCTGAAGTGCATGTATAACTGTCTGATTGATTTAGCTTTTAAGCCAATCAACCTGATTACGCCCCTCCCTTGTTCAAGTCCCCTGAATAAATCAGATCTAACTGTTTTTGCATTTAACCTGACTGTGGTTCCAGTTTATGCCAAAAATACTGTACTGTTGCTATTTGCTGTACCTAACCTTGTTTTACAGGGGGTCCCCAGGGTCAAGCTAGAGGAACCAGCCCTGGTGGTAAGTGCAAACAGTGTGGGTGATTGCATGGTGAATAAGGGTCATTGTGAAAGTGATCATTGTATATTGTTCAGGCCACTAGAAGGGAAAGGGGAAGGGGTTACAGTGTCCCGGAGGGCTGTGCCCAGGTTAGCTTGACCACTAACAACCCTGACCTCCGTGTGGAGGCACCCGTTTCAGTACTCAGGCCCCTTAACCTGCTACTAGCCAAGCAGGCAGGGGTAGTAGCCCTTGGGATAGCATCACCTAGGGGTTACAGCACTTGACTTCACCTCGTGCTTCAACCCCCCAAGCCAGTTCCTCTTAATGGCCTTCCACACCCTTGGAGTGCCTTACTGCTTACATATAGTACAATAAGCAGCATAAAGGTATAATGTAAAGTGCATACAGTGTGTAGGCATTAACAGGTGATACAACTGCAATAGTGATGGCTAAGATAAAGTCTAGGTGAAAGCCAGACAGGTGATAAAAAGCAGTAGCACTAATATAACAAAATCATGAGTGGTAGAATCCACTTGTTATGGTTTTGTGGCTAAAATTAAACAAAGTTACAGTAAAAAAAAAAGAAGCAGGATCAAGTCAGACCAACCAAGCAGGCAGGGAGGGAAGAGGGGGCTTGGCAAGAGCAGGATGGGGTAGGGAGAAGTTTCAGTTGGCCTTTCAAGGAGAGGGAGAGAGGCAGGCAGCAGAGGGCAGATTGTTATAGATGGAAGGGAGACAATAGGTGAAAGCAGATTGCCCGGCAGTGGAGTGGGGGTTAATATACCAAGGTACTGACCTTGCTATCAGTTTAACATATTATAAATACTATAATTACCTTAATAACACAGTATTATAGTACTTACCATAACCTAAAAAAAAATGTAAATGCTAATAATACCCATAACACCTAAACTGTAAAACAGTTTTACGTGTTTTTTTCTTAGTTATTCTTTTTCTTCCCCTTGAACTGACTGGGCCCCATCTTTGGTCCCCCAAACCCCAGCAGATATAGGATCCAGCTAGCCTGGATGGCACCTGGATAGCTGATTGCAGGGCCTGCAGGATATCAGACTCATCCTACCAGTTGTGTTGTGCTTTTCCCTGTTCTGTGACCCTCAGGAGGTGTGGACATGCAATGTCATCAAAACGCATGCTCCTGCATGACGTGTCAGTGAGTGCCACATCTCTTATGTGTCTTGATGGCAGGACCCATGGTCTCCACCAGGTGTCAGGTGAGCACCAGGATCTGTCTCCCTTCACCCCCCAGAGCAGAAGAGCAACCCATCAGATGCTCAATCCTCCACCCTTCCCCCAGCCGGCCCTCCAACTCCTGAGCTCGCTGCCAAACTCAGATCATTGGCATCACAGGCGGTAGTTCTACCGCTGTGGCAGCGGGCTGGCCTATTTACATGTGAATAATTACTAGAGAGCCCATTTATTGACTGGACTGACACTGGTTTCTAACACCTGAGTGAGCTCCATTCTGTAATAACTGGATGGTTATTATGGCGTTGGTGAGAGCCAGTCACTAGCAGAAATGGGGGGCACTATTAATAGAATACATTTTATAACAACATTCATTACCTCTGTCAGTCAGTAGCCTCATTGTAATGATCTCTTTTGGCAGGAAGCACACAGAAACACAGCAACATCTTAAAATGTCTATTTAGAGAAAAAGTTTTTCTTTTTAACATTTTTAGTGACTAAGTCACAGCAGTTCAGCATCATCCATGTGTCTTCATCTCACACTAAGTAAAAGAATCATTAAAAAAGTACAGATGAAACTTAGTCAACCCCCTCTTGTTAATCTTATGACAATGTACTATATTTAACATTTGATAATGATTGAAAATAACAAAATCCAAGCAAAAGTGAAAATCAGTACTGTCTCCTGCCATCAGTCCCCCGACTTTCATTAAATAGCAGCCACATATTACCTGACAGCATATTTTTTTCCAAAGTGAACTGTTCCAAACAAGTATGAGCTTTAAAAAAAAAGTCAACCCTTTCATACCACAACTTCTTAATCACACTGCTGAAGCGGCTGATGGAAAGCAGATGCACTAAGTGAACGCCACCAGCTCTGCTCTGGCTCCAAATAAATCCCGTTTCAACAGCTTTACACCAACAGTTACATAAAATAAAGGATAATGTGTGTTACTTTATTCATCTGTAATAACTGGGGAGTGTTTTCTCCCATTGACAAACCAGGTTATAATTCGCTGTTATAACCTCTGAGTTATAACGGTGAACATGCGCTGGGTTTGTCATGCAGTGTGCATGCGCACGCAGCTTCCCTTACCAACTGCTCCAAGAACTGCCGCATCAGACTGTCTCTCACGTGTACTACACCAAGAAACATCATGGTACATTTTTAAAAAGTTTCTGCTTTTACTCCTACATTCACAGCACCACTTTAGGTGCCTCAGTCACACCGCCTACCCACCGTCTTCACACTGAGCGAGCAGCGATCCCGGAACTGCTGCCTCAGTCTGTCAGGATTCACCTCATCTTTAGGTATCAGCTCAGGGCTAATCTCGATCTGCAAACTTCTATCTTTTACTTGGTACTGAGGAACTACTGTAAGTAAGAAAATATACTCTGTAGAAATTGAAGGGGGTTAAACAATAAACTAGTTTACTCGTTCACACAGGAAACTCTATCTCTGGCCAACCTGTTACCTAGCTCACAAAATGATGCAGGCTAGAAAACACTCCCCAGCAATTACATGAAACAATACATGGGGAGAAGCGTAAACGCAAATTTTATGCACACCCTCAGTGTGGGATGCTTTGTCGGGGTTTATGTCGCATCCCACACCTCGGGTGTGCATAAAATTTGAGTTTACATTTGAAATCCTGATTGTCAGCTGGGAGAATGCTGCAAGCCCCGTGCGCCAAATGATCAGTGCACCAGAGGCTTGTGGCATTCTCGGGGCTCTGTAAATCGAGCCCATAATTTACAACACCCCATCCATTATTCTCTATACATTACCCTAATAACACTGTAACTTCAAAAATGTATTAGCATATTAATAACACTCTTTATTTATTTATTTATTTATTAGAAAAGTTGGATTTACAACCTTTAGGTCGTGGACTGATTTACAAGGGCACCTTGTCGCGGGGGGGTAGACAGAGTTACATAGTGTGGTTACAACACTGAGAACAGTACAGGTGCAGAACATTAAACATAGAGTACACATAGGTTGCATAATAATGTAACTTATAATAGGTTACAGTCAAATACAAGGTACCCAAGGGTTACACTGGGGATACAGCCCTGGACATACCTAGATAATTCCTGGAGAGGGTGGAGGTAGGGATGGGAGGGAGGGGGAGCGGATAGGCTGTTCAGAAGACATTGTCAAGTCAGGGAGGCCTGACAGGAGGATCCCACAGTGGGATTAATTAGGTGCATCTACAGCAATGAGCATTGATGAGATGGTTCTGGAGGGCGATTTTGAAGGGACCAATTTTGGCAATGTCTGTGATGCAGGGCGGGAGGGAGTTGAACCAAGCTGGGGCTCAGTAATGGAAGGACCTCTGGGCTAGCAAGGTCTTGGTTCTGGGCACTAGAAAGGTGGCCTTGACAGAGCTATGGGTGGCAACAGACGAGGACACATGCCATAGGGAAGCAGAGACCCCGGGGGGAGAGCCTTAGAAGAGATTTTTTGGCAAGTAGGCAGGTCTGGTAGCGCAGACGCTCCTCAAAGGTGAGCAGGTTGGTGGTGGAGTACAGCAGGCAAGTGTGAGTGTGGCTAGGGGCTCCAGTCAGGAGTCTGCAGGCATTATTGAGTGAGAGCTGGATACTAGTCAAGGTAGTATTGTCTGCTGCAGCGTAAATGGGCAAGCCATAGTCCACTAGAGACATGACGGAAGAGGTGATGGCCAGCCAGAGGGCAACTTGGGGGAGGCAATCTCTATGATGGTAAAGTAGGCCTATCCGAGAATTTATGGTGGAGGATAGGGCATTGATGTGGGTGTGGAAGGTGAGAGCCAAGTTAAAAGTGATGCCTAGATATTTGTAAGAGGTCACTTACTCCAGCGGGTGCAGAGTGCTGGGGAGAATGAAGAGGGGGCATTCTTGGCCTTGTTTTGGTGATGGAAGAAGAGAATTGGCTTAGTCTTCTTTAGGTTAGTGACAAGTCGGTGGTCAAGGAACCACTTTTTAGCTTGGTTGTAGGTGTGCTGGAGGGATACTTGGAGAGAAGAGGGATCGGGTTGGGATGCAAAGAGAACTGCATTGTTGGCATAGAGGAGCATTTTTCCTGTGCAGGAGCTGGGGAGAGTGTTGAGGTAGAGGCTGAAAAGTACAGGTCCCAGAATGGAGCCCTGGGGTACCCCGGAATGAACGGGCCGGGTATTGGACAGGGAGCCATTTATCTTCACATGCTGGGATCTAGCAGAGAGGTAGCTGGAGAACCAGGCAAGGGGACCAGTGGAAAAGCCGAGTTGGTGGGGGGAGCTGAGCAGGAGGGGGCGACAAACAATGTCAAAAGCCTTGGAGAGGTCTGTGAACACTGCGCCGGCAAGGTTTCTGGAGTCAAGAGCAGAGTGTAGGTACTGAGAGAACTCCAGGAGAGCAGTAGTGGTACTGTGTCCTGGGTGGAAACCATGTTGTTCTGGGCACATTATGTCATATTTGGCCAGGTACTCAGAGAGTTGAATAGACACTATTTTTTCTAGGGCTTTAGAAGGCGGGGGGAGAATAGAGATTGGCCGATAGTTGTTAGGTGCGGACCGATCTCCACTCTTATGTATAGGTGTGATTTTGGCTGATTTCCAAGCACTGGGAAACTGACCGAGGCATAGAGACCAGTTTAGTAGGTCTGTAAGGGGGATTAGGATGACATCCAAGACCAGGTGGAGGATCTTGGAGTCTAGGGGGTCACAGCTGGGGTTGTTTCTACCAAGGGCTTTTAGCAGGTGCGGCCTGGTTACATGGGGGGATATAGTGTGCAGGTAGAAAGGAGGGCAATCCAAGGCGGGGGTGGATAGAGGTGGGGATTGGGTCAAAAAAGTTGTTTGGGAGGACA
The DNA here is from genome assembly GCA_016271365.2 of Neoceratodus forsteri. Taxonomy (NCBI): domain Eukaryota; kingdom Metazoa; phylum Chordata; order Ceratodontiformes; family Ceratodontidae; genus Neoceratodus; species Neoceratodus forsteri. The sequence continues at coordinate 682,805,380 of JADMNL010000022.1, read as the reverse complement.
GAGCTTAGGTCAGAGAAGGTAGTGTTGAGGCAATCAGCTATGCGAGTTGGGTCTCTAGTGACGGTGCCATCGATGGAGAGCTGGGATGGTGGGAGGGAGCGGGTCTTCCCATTAAGCTCTTTCATGCTGTCCCAGAAAGTCCGGGAGGAACCCCAGGTGCATGCAAGGGTGGTCTGATAGTGCTCTGCCTTGGCCCGTCTAATGGCCCAGGTGTACTGATTACGCGCTGTGTTGTAGGCTTGTCTATCAGCCAACTTGCCTTATTCAATAGCGATGTGCCAGAGATTATCCCTTAGCTTAAGTTTTTGCATAAGGGATGGGGAGATCCATGCAGCATTTTGTTTTTTAGTACGGATTCTGGTGAGGGGGGCAAAAATGTCACTGGCCTTGCAGAAGGCATTGGTGAAGAGGTCTAGGGCAGAGTCAGTATCAGGGGTGTGACAGATGGGGGACCAGTCCAGCTGTGCTGAATGCAATTTTAGCTTTTTGAGACCCCCGGGGCATAGGCGCTGGTGCAAGGTGGCCTCACAGGTTTTGGTATGGAGGATGACCAGAGACAGAGGACAGGTGAGTGATCACTAAGTGAGTTGGGGAGGACGTTGATATCCTGGATTTTATGAGGGGGCTTTGATAGTATTACGTCTAGGAGGGTGCTGGATCCACTTGTCCGGTTTAATCTAGTGGGCTGGGTGACTAACTGTGACATGTCCAGGGCAGCGAAGGAGTCCCTGGTATGGGAGGCAGTGGTACCAAGGCTATTGACATTAAGGTCACCTAGGATGAGTTGCTCGGCTTTGTGTGGTAGGGAGATGAGGTAGTCAATGAGAGACTGGACCGCTGGGTTCTGGTTCATCGGGGGTACATAGGAGACTGTGAGGAAGAGTGGGCCCCTTGGCTGCTGGGCCTGGGGTAATTTTTAGAGTGAAGGCTTGGGCTCCATAGTCAAGCTTGGGGCAGGGAGTGCATGGCTTATAAGGGTGTCCCGCATGTAGATTGCACACCCACCGCTGCATTTACCAACTCGGTCTTCCCCTAACAGGGTGTATCCAGGAAGGGAAATTATGGAGTCAGAGGTTGTTTTGGAGAGCCAGGTCTCTACTAACGCAATAAAACACTTTATTTCTTACCTTAACCTCAAAACCTCACTTGTCTAACAACAGGCTCTATACAGTTTCAATTTAGCCCCTCTCCCCGCCCCAAATAACAATTTATTTTTCAAATCAGGACCTTTGCAATACCAAAACAGCAGTACGGTTATAAACTTTCATAAGAAACAGGTTCTTAGCAGTTTAAATCTACCCTCATTCCCTTTTCAAAGCAGGATCTTTACAATACTAAATATAGCAGTATGCTTGCAACCTTTCACAAAGAGATCCTCCTCAGTTTCAGTGCTCCCCAAACTCTCCCCATCCCTTTTCAAAGTGTAGCCCCCCCCCCCAAATAGAGAAATTACATTAAGTTGTCTCCCTGGGCTCCACTAGTGCCCACTGTCTGGCTGACATCCAGTAGAAGAGAGTAAATCAATGTACAGTGTTGTTCTGCTACTACTCTGTGTGAGTGTGTAAGCCATGCCGCCGCACTGCCCCTGTAAGAAGTCAGCCTGTGTGTATAGTGTACATAGCCTGAGCTGGGTCTGAGTGAAACGAAGCTCAAAACCAGCCATGCTGAACCCTAAGAGCATTTACTCTGTAGCCACTCGGTAAAGCGGAGGGAGTGCCATTGTGATCTGTAAATATTTATTGTTAACACAGTATTGTTGCTTTTAAAATTAACTGTGAAGTCGGACTGTTTGTTGCTCCATAAGGGAGCCACCATGCTTGGACCGGGACTCTACTTTTGGACCAATCAGAACACTAAGGGTCCTTAGGGGTCCTCATTACAGTGACTTCTGGGAAAAACTGTGAACTTTTCTCTTGGCACCTATTTTAACCAACTGGGACTCCAGAAATGGGATGGACAAATTAAGCAGCCAACCGGAATACAGAAATCATGGTCTTCATTCTGGGACTGTTTTTGAACAGAGAGAGATCAGCTCACACTGTTGTGAAAGAGGGAGCCTGTGTGACTAAGCTGAGAGAAAACGAGAGGTAAAGGCCTGTTTTGCCTCCCTGTGTGAATCTTTTGGAACTGCCTAAAAGCAGAAGGAGAACATCTTTTCCGCTTCCAAAGCTGATAGGGGAACGCTTTGTTTCCAGAAGTACCCTTTGCTGAACTTTCTCATAGGGTGAGAAATTGCTGCGAGGATCTTTTCATTTCAAAGACTCCTGTGTGAAATGGAGCCTGTAGATGTTGGGATTGTCTCCTGCCATGTTTAAAAAGTGGAAGACCCGTTCCAAATATTTCATGTTTACCACAGCAAGGATGGAAAGTTTTACAAGCTGTAAACTGAGTGTGTTAATTGAACTGCACCAGAGTTAACTGCATGTGTTTGGCCTGTGCCATGAAAGGCCCAAGAGACTGTTTCCACAGCATGCAAGCCAGCCTGGCTAAAGACCAGCTTGAGGAGTCAGCCTCTGCAGAGAAGCCAGTCATAGATTGCCACTTTGAAGGGAAAGGCCATGAAGTGGAGGTGAGTCACGTCGGCCCTGGTTCCTATGATCATTCCTGGTGAAGAAGATCTCAGTCTGACTACAGCCATCAAATCCATTGGTCCTGGTACCATGAGTAACCTCAGGGCCTTAACACTGCAACACAAATTAAAGTGTCTGTTGTCATCTGATTTGCCTTCTAAGTTCACTTTCGTGTTTAACTGCGATTGCCAGCCATCGGGCTGTGGATCACAGTTGCTTTCTTGTTTGAAAGGGTTTACTCTAACCAAAAGCATGTTTTATTTGTTTAAGGGCCCCAACCAGCTGCAATGCCGGCCTATCCACGACAACACCTCAGGCCTGCACCTAAATTCACTCTGGGTACCCAACAGCATGAACTGTCAATTACAAGGCCTAAATGTGATGTTTGCATGACTGAAGCATATCAACTAAATGCTATGATCTTTAACCATAAATTCACGCCCCTTGTTCAACCTCCTGAATAAATCAGTCTTGTTGTTTGAAGTTTAATTTGGACTATGAGCATATTATTACCTAGTTTCAAGGTATTTTATCAGTTAAAATGTATACTGTTGTTGCCAGTAACTGCTTCTTGCAGGTATTCAGGGTGTGTCCTTGCCAGAACCCTGTTGGTAAGTGTGGTTATTGTGAGCATATTATTAGCACTCACCAAAAATTATACCTTGAATGCCAGATACAGTGTTTTGTGAATCTTTATGTGTAAAGTCATTAGCTGGGGATGTGGGTAGGTATAGCTTCCCAGAGGGTTGTGCTAGCTTAAGATCTAACCTACTTATATATTACTCTGGGTGGAGACACCGTAATTGTAGTCCTACTGTAGGTTAAGAATCCCTAGTAACTGTTAAATCTGAACCAGGCCCCTTAACTTGCAGACAGGGGTAGTAGCCCATTGGAAGATGGCATCTGGGTTACATTTTTGGAGGTACCGCTGGGGTTACTACCTCCTAGTGGACAAAACACAAAATTGCATCTGAGCTTCATATGGATGCTGGCACTAAAATGGAGAAAGTGTCTTGCTGTGGCCTGGAATTTCCTTCTAATAAAATGGCTGTACATCATTTATTGGGGCGATGTGAAGCCGAGGAGGTTGATCCCCAAAAGTCTTTGCTATTGCTAGATATTTCATTGGGTACCGACAAACGTATTATTGAGGGAGCTTTTGGCAAAGTCAAATGCCTGGGTAAAGTTACAGTAAAAAGGCGAATTGCTGATTTGATTACTCAGAACTTAATGGCCCTGGTAGAATGCACTAACCCTGTGGACAGTGAGAGGGTACCCAATGTCATTATCCCTGATAAGTCACTGGCGCGTTGGAAGGTAGTCAGCATGCATAGTGTGGCATCTGCACCTGGGGGGTCACCCAGATTAGAGGGATTGAAATAAAAACTGGGGAGGTTGTTACTAGCTGAGGGACAGACATTTGAGGATTTAAAAAGAGCCTTAGAACCCCAAGGGGGTATCACTCCCTCGACTCCCCTATCAGAACCTTCACCAGGTCTCTCACTGGTGCCCTCACCTGCACCTATGCCAGTGCTACTACCAGTACCTGTACCCTCAGTGAAACTTGACTCCTATCGCAGGTTAAGAGTGTTCTCTGGCACCCGTCCCACACCCCATATGGAAGATGATTTAGAGACCTGGATGGACTATGCATCTCCCCTGGTCCAAGAGTGGCAATGTATAGAAACAGAAAAATGGAAAAGGCTTATGGAAAGCTTAAGGGGTCCTGTACTTTAAACAATTAGGTTTTTATGGTCTACTAACCCTGATGCTTCAGCCCAAGAATAATTGTCTGCATTAGAAGGTGTCTTTGGCAACACTAAATTGGGAGAAGACTTGATGTGGAAATTCAAATCCACCAAACAGTGGAAAGGTGAACTTTTGTCTGCCTATGTTACTCATCTGGAAAGGGCTTGCAAAGAGCTCACAGAAAAGGTGGGGCAATGGCAAGTAATCTGAACCGAGTGAGACTAGACCATCTTCTCAAATCTGCGAGATTTTCTTGTGTGCTAATGCTCAAGTTGAAGTTCCAGGATCGATGGAGTGATCCACTTGCTTATTGCTGGCTCATGAAGGAGATCAGAGAGGCTGAAAATGAGGATGAGTTTTGAGATCCCTATGCGGGTGTGGCTCAGGCTGCTCCAGCCCCCGAAAAGCCTATAGAAAAAGAGACTGCTATTGATACTCAGCAACTTAAACACTTTCTAAAATAATTAAGAGAGCTGAAGGCCAGTGCACAAAGTGTTGTGGAACTGTCAGAGGTCAGACTGTTTGCATCCATCCTGCTGAGTTCACCAGTAAAACTTAACCCACTGAGAAAGGTGCAAGTACTCAGGTCCATAGTGTGTAAGCAAACAGTGACATTCTGAAAGAGATGAAAGAGTTCAGTGACATGGTGAAACAGATGAGAGAGTTCAGAGCATTTGTAAGTGATCTTGCACAGTCATCTAATCAGCCTTTATCTTGGAGTCCCAATTAGTACAGACCCAAAGATGATCATAAGCCTGGTCCTTACAGTAGCACTAAATCAGTTGAAGAACCTGCTCGAGCTCACAACTCCAGATCCACTGTTTTTTTTCTGTCATTGTGGTGAGGATGGGCACACAAAAAGAGTATGCTGGTCTCCTGAAGATTTGTGAAGGGTAACAATAAAGTTGCTCAATCAGGTCAGATAGAGTAATATAAAGCCTTCTTCTAAGTCTCCATCCAAGCCTTACGTAGCCAAATCTGCTGTCACGTCACCTGCAAATAATACCTCTCCTGACTGGGCCAAGTTGGTGGATCCTTCCATGGAAACCACTTCGCATGTGGATGGAATCCTTGCTTGGGCTGTTCTAGATAGCAGGTCCCAAGTCACAATAATCCTCAAAGACTGGTATGATCCGCATTTATATGACCGCCCACTACAACCCCTCGATGGACTGCATGTACGGGGGTTGAGTGATAAATTGTATCCATATCTTGGTTACTTGAGAGTGTGGCTTTCGTTTCCATCTTCTGTGACAGGTGTAGGAGATGCTGTGGAGACAGTAGCCCTGGTATGTCCTCCTTCTGGACTGTATGATGGTATTCCTGTGTTAATTGGTATCAATGTGCATATGTATGACCATCTTCTCAGCTACATCAAGAGAGACAGCAGAAGAAAACTGGAAGAGCTCTACGTATTCATGCCATGATTCAATGAGCATATGAGTTGCAAATGCGCCCCAAGGAGAGTGACAAGGATAAGCCTGTGGGTATTGTGTGGAGGAAGGATTCCTTTGCTATCATACTCCAGATGCCTAGCTCCAGCTGACATAGACGATGTGAGACATCAACTGCAAGAGATGCTAGCAGCTGGTATAATACAAGAGTCATGGACTCCATATGCCTCTCCGATTGACAGCTTGAAAGAGCTTCAGAGGTTTCTTGGATTTTGCGGTTATTACCGCCGCTTTGTTAAAGACTACACCAAGGTAGTACGGCCTTTGCTAAACTTAACTCATGGGTACCCACCTACTCATAAAAAGTTCAAGAAATGTACTGGCAGAGAGACTGTAAAGACGTATTTCAGACCCTATGAGCTGTTTGGTCAGAGATGGACGCCTGATTGCGACACTGCTTTTGAAGAAATCAGTTACCAACTGACCCATGCTCCTGTACTTGCTTATGCTGATCCTTCAAAACCATACTTGTTGCACATGGACACCAGCCTAAGTGGCCCATGGGCTGTGCTTTACCAAGGGTACACCAAGGGACTATGCCCAGTAACTTTTGCTAGTAGGAATTTGATGCCTTGAGAAAAAAAATTATTCTGTTCACAAATTGGAATTTCTCACTTTCAAGTGGGCAATAGTAGAACAGTTTCATGAATATCTGTATGGTGCGAAGATCAGTGGTCAAGACTGACAACAATCAATCAATCAATCTTGATTTTACCTGGCAAAATACCATTGAGGAGAACTCATTTACAAGGTGGACCTGGGCAAGACACAATGACAGTTACAATAAGTATATATAATGATCACTTAAAAACCTCATAATACACAATAACACATATAATACAAGAGCATTAAAGGAGTAAATAACAAAATATGCAATACTCTGGATTTGTATCCAAAAACCTATTTACAATATATACAAAATAAACCTCATGAGAAGAAGGACTAAGCAACAAGGAGAGAATAGCAAGTTACCCCAAGAAACAGAGGGCAGGCAATGGAGTAGGGAGGTAATTAAGGATAATATTAGTTTTGAGGTTAGTCTGGGGGTGTATAGAACAGTAAAAGAAGACAGCCAGAGTAGCATTAATCAAATGCACGTAACTCGAGTCCCATCAGTGAAAACAATTACAGATCTCCCTGAAGGAACATATGAACAGGGTTTTAAAGAAGGTCAATTTCACAGGGATTGCAAGCTTCAGAGTTTTTTGTATGTTATTCCATAGCACAGGAAGAGCATGGCTTATTGCCGATCTACCATAGCACGTTTTGACCTTGGGGATCCAGGATCATGTGTTTATCAGTAACAGAAAAGCCACCAGAAGAGAAGTGAGATGTAGGAAAGATTCCTCATGGGATAGCTTCCAGCGATGCAGACAGGCAGGAAGTCCAAAATATACTTTGGGACCTTGTTGATAATGGCTCTAGAAGTCCAGAAGACAGTGTTTTTTTGCCTTCTGAAACTAAGTGAGCTCCAGCCTAATTTAACAAAAAGTACACAGTGATGGGTGGAGTATGGCGCTACAGTAATGAATCTAAGCGCTCAGTGATAAAGTGTGTCAAGTTTGGACAAAGCAGTGCTCAAGTCTTGACCATACAGGAAGTCAGCATAGTCCAAAAGAAGCATAAAGGTAGTTTGAACCAACCTGTTTTTTGCTTCCTGAGTAAGTGCTTAATCCAAAAGAATAGTCTCTGTTTTAATTTTTTTGATAGTTCCTCAGTGTGATCAACAGAGGATAGTTTACAGTCAATCCAGCATCCCAGATACTTGAATTTCACCATGAACTCCAGATGCTCACCCAGTAGAGTGGTGACATGGGAAACCATGCCAAAGGTACAGAGCTTAGAAGCATTAGCTGATGGGACAAATAACATATCCTTGTTTTTTTTGGCATATAGTAGGAGTTTTAGATGCAAGAGATTTTTCTGGAGAAGGTTAAATTCGAGTTGGAGGTCCTACAGGCAAGTTCCGGGGTAGGCCTATCTATATAAAGAACAGTATCATCAGCAAACAGATAAATGTTTGCTGACTTGATTCCTGTGTTAATATTATTGATGTAAATAGCAAAGAATAATGGGCCTAGAATAGACCCTTGAGGTACATCTCTTAATAGAATTTTCAGTGGGAAGAGGTCTCCATCTGCCTTAACCTGCTGGTGGTGATCAGTAAAGTAACTGGTGAACCATTTCAAGGCCGATTGGTCCAAAACAATAGTTCTTAGAATGGCCAGGAGCAGGTTATGGTCCACTGTATCAAAGGCTTTACTCAGGTCAAGAAACAAAGCACACACATAGCTGTTAGCATTCAGCACATTTTGCCAGTCATTGGAAACTTTAGCAAGCACTGACATTGTACTATGGCATGGTCTAAAGCCTGACTGTACCAGGTTAAGCAGTTTAAAGGTCTCCAGGTGCCATCAAAGTTGCACATTGACTACCTTTTCAATTAATTTGTACAGGATAGAAAGCAGAGGTCTTGGATGGTAGTTGTTTAGGTCACTAGAATCTCCAGACTTAAACAGGGGAATAACATGGGCAGTCTTCCAGAATGAAGGGAGAACACCCTGAGCAAGAGACATATTAAAAAGATGAGTAATCGGTGCAGACAAGATATAATAGCCTAGTTTTAAATAGTATGGCTTAATATGATCGGCACCTGCACTCTTTCTGGTATCCAAGTCCAGAAGTAAGTCCTCCACTTGTTTCAAGGTGACAGGACGGAAGGCGAAGACAGTTTCTTGTGCAGAGACAGCCGAGGTCAGGCAATCAGGGTCCTGACTACGTAGCAGAGCCCGAAGGTTATTGGCTGGGGCGGTACCAAACGCAAGCCCTGCCATAGCAAAATGTTTGTTGAGGAGATCCAGGATCATGTGTTTATTAGTAACAGAAGAGCCACCGGAAGAGATTTTGAGTGGGAGCAAACTAGCTGGGCTGTGACCTTCTAAACACTTAAGCATTTTCCAAAATGCTGCCGAACAACTGGCTGATGATTCTAGCTCAGTATGGAAAAATTTTGCTTTTTCTGCTCTAGTTAATTTGGTGCACTGATTTCTGGCCACTCTAAAGGCTGCCCACTCGGCTTGCTGTTTAGATTTTCTTGTATTTTTCCAAAGGGCATCCCTATTTAGCAGTGCAGCCTTTAGACTGATGGTGAACCAAGGACAGGATTTTTTCTTAGTGTGAATTTTGACTACTGGCGCATGTCTATTTATAGCCTCGAGGACAATGCTTTGAAATATATCATAGGCTTCAACCACTGTAGGGGCCAGGTAGAAGTTCTGCCAGTTTGAATATTGGAAATTAAAAAGGAAGGCATTAGGATCAAAGTGCCAACGACTTCTCTTAAAGATGTACCTGGAGGTGGAAATGGGTTTGGGGACAGACCTCACACAAGCGATGGCACAGTTATCACTGAGGTCATTAAAGAAGACACCAGAATGGCTAAATAGGTTTGGTTTGTTCACTATCAAGTATTGTACTATGAACTGGGTTTTTACTATTGGGATGGGTAATTTCCGTTATAAGTTGAGTAAGTCCAAATGTATCACATAGGTCTTTTAGAGGTTTGGAAGTAGCGGATAACAAGTCCATGTTAAAGTCACCCATAATAATAACCTCAGAGGACAGTGAGTCTAATACTTCACTCAAATGCTTCAACACCTTTATCTCCACGGAGGGAGGTCTGTAACATCCAATAATGTAGAGGGGGATCGATTGAGAAAGTTGAACCTTTAAAGTAATACTTTTGAATTCCTTGAGTATCGAAGTAGATTCAACTAAGGAGGCAGAAAATGTGTCACTAATGTAAATCGCTACTCCAGCCCTCAGAATGTCTATCAGCTCTTAAAGACATTGTATATTGAAATGTTGATCTCATGGTACAGAGTAGAAGATCTCAGCCATGTTTCTATAACCACCAGGACATCTGGCTTAGAATGACAAATCCAAGTCTGAATTGCATTAGATTTTCTTAACAGACTACAGGCATTTATATGTAGCAGACTCATCCCCTTAATTTGGGGCAGGCCAGTAGGTACAGAAATAGGGAGAGCAGGTCCTGGGTTTAATTCGATGTTGCCTGCACATATAAGTAGCAATAGGAGAAGTTTTTTAATGGTATTTAGTAGGAGCCTAAGGAAATAGGTCCTTCTCCTTTTGTAAGGACAGGAGGTAACAGACAAAGATTGCAATAAGCGAGGATCAAAGGGACCCAATGATGCATATAAAAGTATCCTAGCAGTGAAGGTACAAGGATACACAATAAGGGAAAGAGGGCATGACTTGATAAGTGTAGCTCAAAGAGTAAGTACTTTGAGTACCAAAATGCACATATTGTTGGGTAATAGTCTCCAAATGGAATAATGAGACAGTCTTAGGAGAAAAAGGGCAGGGTGTGTACAAGCTTGAATTATTAGGTGGGGTTATAGATAAAGGTTCAGAATACATGTCTAAAGAACAGATTAACATGCCTACTAAGCACCCCAGAATTAAGAGAAAGGACTGCATTTTATGATCCTTATTCAGTAGGCAAAACTCAAATGATTATAATCAGTGGCCAATCAAAACTTCAGTGATTAAGGTCAGTGCATCACTGCAACACGTCAGTATTCAGGAGTCTCTATATAGGGGACAGGAGGAAATTCAGTATTTGCTACTTTAAGGAAGTGTCACTAGATAGAAAGCCAACAGGATGTTAGCACCAATGAGGAGGAGGGAAAGAAGTGTATTTTAAAGAGCCACTGTGGGGTATGGGCGTGGTGGGAGAAAAATACAGTTTGAATTGCAGCAGAAGACAGAAAAGCTGGTCTGAGACAGCTACAGAAGCTGGGAGAGCAAGGGTCCAATTGGAATGAAAGCTGCAGCCCCAGCAGCCAGTAGCACCCAGGGACTAAGAGGCTTCAGTGAATCTGAGCTCCAGGTTCAGCCCTGGGACAAGCAATGTGGCTTACGTTTTCTCAAGCTTTGGCCACTGGACTGGAAGGGAAGTGTGGCCAGGCAGGCTTATCCAGCTACTGCCGCAGGTTTGTCGGCTAGCCCAATCAGGAGCTGTTCTCAAGCTTTGGCCACCAGATTGGAAGGGAAGCACAGCTGGGCAGGCTTATCCAGCCACTGCCGCAGGTTCATTGGCTTGCCCGATCAGGGGCTACCTGTTCTCAAGCTTTGTCCACCAGACTGGAAGGGAAGCTTGGCTGGGCAGGCTTATCCAGCTGCTGCTGCAGGTTCATCAGCTAGCCCAATCAGGGGATACTTCCCAACCATTGATGTATGTCTAAACTTCTGCCAAACTAGATGTTACTGGGCAGAGATGGCTTTCTGCTCCCTCCACATATGACTAAACAGTAGAGTATCGTCCAGACTTTCATGCAGGTCTGCCCCCAATCAGCAGTGGGTGCATATTCCTGAACAAGCAGCAAAAGCTCTATGCCACAAAATTGCTAGAGATCAATTTTCATCCCCCAAAACTGTTAACTGCTTGGTGGATTGCTTGCGACCTCCAGATATTTGCATACCAGTGGCTTACTGTAATTTTGCCACTCTAGACTAAAGCTCTGTACCACAGCTCACTTCAGCTGACATTCAGGGAGAACAGCACTGTGATCCAATGATGAGAAAAGTCATTAATGCCCTAAAAAGGGGAGAGGATGTCTCAAAAATGCAGTTCACTGACCCGAACACTGCTTTGTTATTACAAGAGGGGCCTAAACTCAAATTGCTTGAGCAGTTATTGTATCGAGAACTGACTTACAGCTAAGGAGAGCTTGTTAAAAACAGCTAGTGTTGCCAACCAAGTTCAAGACTGCTATGTCAAAGGCTTTACACAATGATATGGGACATTTGGGAAGTGAAAGAACTTTAGATGTGGCCCATTCACATTTTTATTAGCCTAAAATAGGCCTAGACATTAAACAATATTGCAAATCCTGCAGCCGATGCATTCAAAGAAAGGTCCAGCCTCAAAGAACAGCCACACTGGTCAATATAACCACAAGTGTCCCAATGGAGCTTGTATGTACTGATTTTCTTAGCTTAGATCCAGACTCAAAGAACATTGCTAATGTACTGGTAGTAACTGATCATTTCACAAGGCATGTGCAGACCTACCCGACCAAGGACCAGAAGGCCTCTACAGTGGCAAACGGTTTTGTAGAAAAGTTTTTTGTGCACTATGGTGCCCCTCAGCACATTTATTCTGAGCAAGGCAGAGATTTTGAGAGCAGACTTATCAAAGAACTGTTATCTATCTGGGGTGTTAGAAAATCCAGAACTACCCACTATCACCCTCAAGGAGATCCACAACCGGAGGGATTCAACTGTACCTTACTAGATATGCTTGGCACTCTAAACCCAAAAGATAAGCCCAAATGGAGCCAACAAATCAGTGCTTTGGTACATGCCTACAATTGCTTACAATTGCACAAAGAATGTCGCTACCAGGTTTTCACTGTGCCACCTTATGTTCAGTAGAGAAGCTCATCTCCCTGTGGATATGTGCTTTGGTGTCTCTCCCGATGGTGCCTGATTTGAAAATTACCTTCAGTATGTTAAGAAGTTAAAAGAACAGTTGAACCATGCATACCAGCTGGCTAATACCATGGCTGCTAAAAGAAATATGGCCAGCAAAGCTCACCACGACAAATGTGTCAAGGCCCAAGAACCTGAGCCAGTAGATCGTGTGCTGATGCTCAATTTAGGATTTCAAGGCAAGCATAAAATAGCTGACTGCTGGAGTCATACCCTGTATATTGTAATCAGTAAACAAAATGATTTACCTGTGTATAAAGTAGTAGAAAAGAGTGGCTTATAGGAAATATCTGAACTTGCGAGGGGATGTGGACGGGGGAAATATGATAGGATATCCAAAAAGGTAACCAGGGTGGTGAGATCGGCCAAGGCAAGGACAGAGCAGAAGTTGGCACAGAGAATCAGAAAAGGAAAAAAAGGGTTCTTTAGGTATATCAGGGGAGCGACCATGCCATTTTTTTTTTTTTTTTTACCTGGGGGGAGGGGAATCACACTAAAATGATAGGGGTTGACTCAGGGGAGCAGACTTTGAGGGTATGGTGAGGATTCTCAAGAGGCATTTGGAGAGGATCAGACAGGACATGGACACAGAGAGCAGGTGGGAAATTATTAAAAGAGGGCTCCTGGAAGCCACCAAGGCATGCGCGAAGGTCTGATGCAAATTTGGTAGGGCTAGAAAGCCAAGCTGGTGGACCAGGGAGGTCCAGAAGGTGGTGAGGGAGAAAAGAGTGGCTTATAGGAAATATCTGAACTTGCGAGGGGATGTGGACGGGGGAAATATGATAGGATATCCAAAAAGGTAACCAGGGTGGTGAGATCGGCCAAGGCAAGGACAGAGCAGAAGTTGGCACAGAGAATCAGAAAAGGAAAAAAAGGGTTCTTTAGGTATATCAGGGAATGGAGGAAAGTGAAGCGGCAGATTAGCAGACTGAGGTCAGGGAGTCAGTGGGCTGAGGAGGCCAGTGAGCAGTGAGGCACTAAATGAATACTTTGCCTCAGTCTGCACAAGAGATGATGGAAGGCCAACACCACATGGGGGGGCGAGGTGGGCTAGGGATGAGTAAGGGGGGGAGCAGCTCTTTGATATTGAAATTTCAGTTGGTAGGGTGAGAGAGGCCCTGAAGTCCCTGAGAATGGATAAGGTGCTGGGTCCAGATGGCCTTCACCCCAGGGTGCTGAAGGAGATGGCAGATGTCCTTGCTGCAGCTTTAGCGGACCATATAAACTCCTCCCTTCAGACAGGTTGGGTGCCTCAGGATTGGAGGATGGCTCATGTTGTGTCTATCCACAAAAGTGGCTCACGGGAAGAGCCAGGTAACTACAGGCCTGTTGGTGGTGGGCAAGATGATGGAGGCCATCTAGAAAGAGAGTCTGGAGGTGTTCCTGGAGACTTGGGGCCATCTGGATGACCACCAGCATGGCTTCATTCAGGGTAGACCATATCAGACTAACCTTGTGGGGTTCTACAATTAGGTGACAAAGGCACTGGACCAGGGAAGGCCAGTGGATGTCCTCTTTCTGGACTTCAGCAAGGCATAACTTGGTGCCGCATTCAGGATTGCTGGACAAGCTAGGAGCAATGGGGGTGGGGGAAAGGATGATGAGGTGGATAGGGAACTGGCTAACTGGGCGGTTTCAGAGGGCGGTGATCAGGGGAGGTATCATCTCCTAGGAGGGTCATTAGCAGGGTCCCACAAAGGTCAGTGTTGGGCACACTCCTATTTAATGCATACATCTTGGACATCAGGGACAGTATCAGGAGTGAGATGAGCCTCTTTGCTGATGACTCAAAGCTGGGGGCAGTGGTGGATGGGGAGGAGGGTAGAAGAGCCCTACAGGGGGACCTGGAAACTCTGGAGAGGTGGTCACACACTTGGAAACTGAGGTTTAATGCCAAGAAGTGCAGTGTTCTCCACTGGGGGCATAGGAACCCTGATCATGAGTACTTTTTGGGTTGGGGGAAACTGCAGGTTTTGGGGAGGGAGAAGAATCTTGGGGTAGTTGTGGATGACAAAATGAATCCCTCTGAGCAGTGTAGGAGGGCTGCGGCTAAAGCAAATAAAATGCTCAGGTGCATTGCCAGGGAGATAACCTTGAGGAGACAAGAGGTACTTCTCCCTATGTATAACTGCCTGGTTAGACTGCACCTCGAGTACTGCATGCAGTTTTGGCACCTGTACTTGAAGAAGGACATTGCACTACTGGAGAGGAGAGACTTGTGAGCTGAGCATGTTCTCCCTGGAAAAGAGGAGGGACAAGGGGGATATGATTGAGGTCTTTAAATATCTAAAGGGGGTTAACAGGGTCAGCACAAATAGGGTGTTCCAGCTGAGGGAGGAAGGGGTCACAAGGGGGCATTCCATGAGGCTGGTTGGTGGGAGGCTCGGGGGGAGACTAGGAGGTGCTACTTTACTGAGAGGGTGGTGGACCCATGGAATGCACTGCCTGTGGAACTGGTGGCTGTTGATACAGTGGAGGGATTCAAGAGGGGCTGGGACAGGTATAAGAGTAAGGTAAAGCTGAGGAATGCCAAATCTGGAGGTGTAACTCTGATGGGGTCGAGGGGATGTATGGGGGAGATGGGGGGCAGCAATGGCATCTTGACTGGGTGCTGATTTTCGAGCAGACTCGATAGACCTTTAGGCCTACTCTGCTGGCATCTTAGTAGGTTAGTATTAAATCATCTTTTGCCTATCGTGCAAATAGTTTTGGACACAGTGCCATCAGCTGCAGTTCCAACAGGCCCTGTAACCTGATCTGCTACTTGTAACAAGCAACTTAATCTGACTCCTGCTGCCCACCAGTCTGAGCCTCTGTCCAATAGTGCTGCTTGTATTGATGATGCTAAGTCTGAAAATGATGAAAGTGAGTTTTGTGCTGCTTACTACCCATCATTTAAATCTGCCCAACTATTTCAGGGAGCTTTCCCTTCTACTTCTAGTAATGCTTCTAACAACCCTATGGTTTCTGACAATCCTGATCTATTCATTGTTCCTGAACCTCCCGAGAGTGATGTCCACAGTGTAAGCTCTGAAAGTGCTGGTTCCCTTTGCATGGTGGAGTTAACTGGACTCAGTGTGCCTAAACCCAAAGAAACCTGTTGTGAACCTGCAAGTAAACCTGAAAGTGTTACTGAACTAAGTGGGCTGGGTGAACTGTTTTG
Source organism: Neoceratodus forsteri (assembly GCA_016271365.2). NCBI lineage: Eukaryota > Metazoa > Chordata > Ceratodontiformes > Ceratodontidae > Neoceratodus > Neoceratodus forsteri. Next base: position 682,789,925 of record JADMNL010000022.1, on the reverse strand, counting down.
TTCTAAAGAGAGTATTGCTGCCCCTGAAACTGCCAGCTGTATTTTGGATGATGCTAACTTTGTGGAGATACCTCTTTCTGACGAAGGTGAGCCTAAAGAATCAGAGAGCAATGGTAATGTGCAAAATGATGGGCCTACAACAAATTCTGATCCTCAAGAGAGTGCAGTGGTACCCCTTTCATCAGAATCTGCCTTGTAGCTGGACAATGAGCCAGGAGTCATGAACCCAAATGCTAATTTTGAAAATCAAGTGCCAATGCCCCTTATGCCTCGACAATCAGAAAGAACTGTAAAATCTGTGGTTTGGCTCTCATATGACACATCAGGAAAGCCTGTTGACCTATCTATGAATGTTCATAAGGGAGTGTACGTTACAGCCAACTCTTTTTCCAAAATAGTGTTCACTGCCTCTTCTAAAATAAAAATCAAAACTTCTACCCAGTATCCTAGGAGTCACCCTTATAGAGTCAAAGGGGTTAGTTGAAGTATATGCTGGGTTATTGTAAAAATGGATCAATACCTAGGGGTCCAAAAGGTTAAATGTCATTGCATGTGGTTAAATGCCTGTAACAATGTGTGATTGCTAAATTCAGAGTGTCATGACAATGTGCCTAATAACCGAACTATGCAAGTACTTAAAAGAGTACCACTTAAAGTTAGAGCATGCTATAATGTACATAGTTACTTTATGTCTACACAGATGTTGTATATGATAATGTATGGTCTAGACCTGTATATAACAGAAGGTTTTAATTGTAATTGTTATTTGTATTGTAGAGTTGACACAGATGCCAAGTTTCCTGGGCAGAGGAGAGCATAACCCCCCAAATAGAGGGGCTTACATTAAGTTGTCTCCCTGGCCCTCTAGTGCCTACTACCTGGCTGACATCCAGTAGAAGAGAGTAAATCAATATACAGTGTTGTTCTGCTACTGCTCTGTGTGAGTGTGCAAGCCATGCACCGCACTGTCCCTTTAAGAAGTTCAGTCTATGTATAGTGTACATAGCCTGGGCTGGGTCCAACCGAAACAAAGCTTGTGACCAGCCAGGCCGAACCCTAAGAGCATCTACTCTGTAGCCACTGAGTAAAGTGGAGGGAGTGCCATTGTGATCTGTAAATATTTATTGTTAAAATGATATTGTTGCTTTTAAAATGAACTGTAAAGCCAGACTGTTTGTTTCTTCATAAGGGAGCCACCATGTTTGGACTGGGACTCTGCTTTTGGACCAGTCAGAACACTAAGGGTCCTTGGGGTCCTCATTACAGTGACTTCTGGGAAAAACTGTAAACTTTTTTCTCGGTGCCTATTTTAACCAATTGGAACTCCAGAAATGGGATGGACAGGTTAAGCAGCCAACCAGAATACAAAAATCCCGGTCTTCATTCTGGAACTGTTTTTGAAGAGAGAGAGAGATCAGCTTGCACTGTGTGGCTGAGCTGAGAGAAAACGAGAGGTAAAGGCCTGTTTTGCCTACCTGTGTGAATCTTTTGGGACTGCCTGAAAGCAAAAGGAGAACATCTTTTCAGCTCCCAAAGCTGATAAAGAGAACACTTTATTTCCAGAAGTGCCCTTTGCTGAACTGTCGCAGAAGGTGAGAAATTGCTGTGAGGGTATTTTTGTTTCAAAGACTCCTGTGTGAAGTGGAGACTGTGGATGTTGCGATTGTCTCCTGCCATGTTTAAAAAGTGGGAGACCTGTTCCAAATATTTCCTGTTTACCACAGCAAGGACAGAAAGTTTTACAAGCTGCAAACTGAGTGTGTTAATTGAACGTGTCAGAGAGTTAACTGCATGTGTTGGGCCTGTGTCACAAAAGGCCCAAGAGACTGTCACAACAACATGCAAGCCAGCCTGGCTAAAGACCAGCTTGGGGAGTCAACTCCTACAGAAAAGCCAATTGCAGGTTGCGGCCACCTTGAAGGGAATGGCCGAGAAGTGGTGGTGAGTCGTGTCAGTCCTGGTCCCCATCATCATTCCTGGCACAGAAGAGCTCAATCTGATTATACCCATCAGTTCCACTGGTCCTGGTAATGTAAGTAACCTCAGGGCTTTAACCCTGCAACACAAACTGAACTGTCCATTGTCATCTGATTTGCCTTCTAAGTTCACTTTGGTGTTTAACTGTGATTCCCAGCCATCAGGCTGTGGATTACAATTGTTTTCTTGTTTGAAAGGGTTTAAGCTAACCAAAAGCAGATTTTATTTGTTTAAGGGCCCCAACCAGCTGCAGCGCTGGCCTACCTGTGGCAATGCCTCAGGCCTGCACCTAAATTCACTCTGGGTACCCAGCAGCATGAACTGTCAATTACAGGGCCTAAATGTGGTGTTTGCATGACTGAAGCATATCAGCTAAATGCTATGATCTTTGACCATAAATTCACATCCCTTCCCTTGTTGAACCTTCTGAATAAATCAGTTTTGTTGTTTGAAGTTTAATCTGGACTATGAGCATATTATTACCTAGTTTCAAGTTATTATATCAGTTAAAAGGTATACTGTGGTTGCCAGTAACTGTTCCTTGCAGGTATTCAGGGTGTGTCCTCAGTAGTCAGAACCCTGTTGGTAAGTGTGGTTATCATGAGCATATTATTAGCGCTCACCAATAATTATGCCTTGAATGTCAGATACAGTGTTTTGTGAAACTTTATGTGTAAGGACACTAGCTGGGGCTGTGGGTAGGTACAATTTCCCAGATGGTTGCGCTAGCTTAAGATATAACCCAATTAAATATTACTCTGGGTGGAGGTACCATAATTGTAGTCCTACTGTGGGTAAAGAATCCCTAGTAACTGTTAAATCTGAACCCAGGCCCCTTAACCTGCATTCAGGACCACAGGCAGTGGTAGTAGCCCATTGGAAGGTGGAGTCCGAGTTACAAAACCAAGTACTTTGCAATGTAAAAACCACTAGAAACTTACAACACTTACAAAATATATTTTTAGAGCAAGGAACAGTTTGCAAAGCAAATCGTTTAAAGAGGACCTTCCCGGTCCTTGTGACAGCCATGCAGAAATTCACCCATCTGGCATTAATTCAGTTTATATAATTAATTTTTCCTCTTTCCATTTCACTTTTACAATTTGAGCTGTTAAAAACGACATGCTGTACCAGCACTGCTAGACGCAGTGCGTTGTTGCTGCAGAAGCCTGCCTGAGCTGCTCACATCACTATATGGAGACTTACTATTGTGTCCGACCCTGCATGAGAGTGTTTTGCATTGCATGATGTCTGTGACCGATTCATCTGCCTCTCAAAATGATTTTAGTGGGCTAGTGCCAATCAGAAGGTTCTGAAGATTTTACAGCTGCAGATGACATTGAAAACTTTGATGTTCTGCCATACCTGTATGAGATTGAAGTTGTAGTAGTAATAAAAATCTTTAGTTTTTTACAGGAAAGGTAATACTATAATATCATTAGGATATTAATCCCATTTCCAATGTGCTTCTGTGAAAAATTTTACATTTACAATAGTAAGAACATATAAAACATATGAGGAAACATTCATACACATATTACCATACAAATTAGTCATTGCAGTGACATCGTACTGTGGGTTCCTGTCTTAGGGCGGTATTTAGCATTTTTAAGTTTTTTGTAGCTTGGCCAACACTTGAAATAACTCTGTTCCATACTTAAGCAGCTATAAAAGAAAGTTTTCTCACCATATTTATTTTTTAAACTTTGTACCTTGAGGAAGTGCTTGTTTGAGCTTCTCAAGGCATATTTAGACTCAAATGTTACCAATTTATCAGACAAATTTAGTAGCTTGGCTGAATTTATTACTTTATACACCATGTTTGCCCAAGCTACAAATACTCTCTTTTTCAATTGTAAGCCATGCTAATTTATCGTATAAAATGCAATGATGTGTTCTCAGGTCTGCTCTCAGTATAAACCGGGCTAACCGATAATACAATATTTCTATTTTTCTTAAATTAGTTGAATTTGCAAGTCCATATATGTATATTCCATAGTCCATAATTGGACGTAAAAGCTGATTGCTCACTTTCTTTCTCATACCCAAATTTATACAATGACCATTTCCTTACATGGCTGCCAGTTTAACACTTAATTTCATTACTAATCAAATTTCAGTTTATCATGTATCCAAAATCCAAGATATTTATACTGTGTTACTTGGGTTAAACATTCTCCTGTTCTAGATTTTATTTTTAACTCTTGCTCTTTAGTCTTTCCTTTTTTCATAATTGGATCAAAAAAAACATCGATCTGTGATTTTTCGCTATTTAGCATCAATTTTGAATCTTCAAACCACTTCTGGATTTGAAGTAAATCCTTCTGTAAGTTTCATTGAGGGCAGATAGGAAATCTAGAGGGGGAGGGGTAATGATTTTTATAAAAAGAACTCTTGGTCACTCAGAAATTTTGTTACATGGTAATGGCAAAAATATAGAATATTTAGCAAGAACATTAGAGCACATTGAGCTGGTTGTTTCAATTGTTTATTCACCTCCCAAATCAAACATATTAGATTTAGAAACAATATTAACAAAAATAGTAGATAAAGTGGGAAGTAAGCCTCTGATTCTGATGGGTGACTTAAACTGTGATTGGAAAAATTCATGGGGAAGACTCTTAGAAGATATAGTTACTACTTTGGGGATAAAACAACTTATTTAAAGTCCCACTAGATATACATCAAATGTAACAAATGGGTCTATTTTGGATCTGATTTTGGTTTCTACTCAGATTGAGACTGAAGCTTCAGGTACTTTACCTCCTTGCCTTGGACATCATATCCCAGTTTGGGTTACTATGCCGCAATCGCAGTTTCAGAATGAATCCGCTTATTAAAGCCAAAACTGGACCAGAAACTTTATAAAGTTCTCTGAAAGCCAATTTGTGGACAGTATAGGTAAAGAAAATTGGGATCGCTGCAAATTAATTCTAGAAAATTGATACTGCGATTGAATATTTCACTCAGACTTTTGGCGAAATCTGTGATTTGCATGCACCTAAAGTTAAGATTAAAAAAAATATTTTAAGTTACCCTGGATCAATGATAGATTATTAAAGCAAATTAGAATTAAAAATAGAATTTGGATAAAAGCTTTAAGCTCTAAATTAGAAAAGGATTGGATACTTTTTAAGATGGCTAGAAATGAGTGTAAAAGGTTAGTTAAATCCTCTAAAAATTTGTATTATAAAAATAAAATTGACATGAGTACTGATCCAAAACATTTTTAGAATGTGGTTAAACAATTGACCAAACCAGGAGGAAATTCCCATGAGGAAATAATAAGGTTAAAGAATGGAGATACCTTTATTGAAAATCCGAAGGATATTTCTAAAGTGTTAAATTATTTTTTCATTGATCTTCCCAACTGTAACATTCCTTATAAACAAGATTTGGAACAACAAAAAATAACACCTTTACATGATGGACTACCCCTTTTAGATTTAAAATTCTTACAATTACTAGTGTTTACAAAGTATTACAAAAAATAAATACTCATAAGGCTTATGGCAGTGATGGCCTTGAAGGCAGGTTTTTGAAGTGAGCAGCATTTCATATAGCACCAGTCATTACTTTTTTATTTAATTGGAGTCTTCAAATTGATTATTTTCCACCTTTTTGGAAAGAGAGTAAAGTGAAACCAATTTATAAGGGGGGAGGAGTAACAGAAGTAAATAATTATAGGCATATAGCCCTGTTACCTCCTTTATCAAAAAGTCTGGAGAAACTTATTTCTACAAAGGTCATGGATTACTTAGATAAATATAGTCTCTTAACCCCTAAACAATCAGGTTTTCGAAAAAATTATTCTACTACAACAGCCCTTTTAGAATTTAGTAACCTGTTAAATAGGTCTTTGGGAAATAATATGGAGACAGCAGTGATTTTTGTAGACCTTTCAAAAGCCTTTGACCTGGTGGACCACCCCTTATTGATCGAAAGACTGTAAGGGATAGGCATCAGAGATGGCCCTCTAGATCGGTTAAAATCTTATCTGGGTAATCGCTCACAGTGGGTGGAGGTTCAGGGTTATTCATCAGACAGCAGAGGGGTTACAAGGGGCATTCCTCAGGGATCGATCCTGGGACCTCTTCTGTTTCTTATTTTTATAAATGATCTTCCACTAATGGCTGAGCATATAGAAATTCGGTTATATGCCGATGATACGGTTATTGTTGCATCTGGCCAATCAATTGATGAGCTGAAATCAAACTTGCAGTCAGATTTTTTAAAGATTGAGGGGTGGTTCACCAGGTCAAGGTTGATTATGAACACAAAGAAAATGAAATGCATGACATTTTTATTAAAAAAATGATACTCTTTCTAAGTTACAAATTTATGCAGAAAATTTAATTGAATTAAAACGGGTTGAGGATTATAGTTATTTGGGAGTGATTTTTGATGAATAGATGTCTTTTTCTCATCATATTTAGGATCTAGTAAAAATAGTGAATAAAAGGATAGGGGCCCTAAGAATAACCACAGAATGTTTACCATTAACAGATAGGAAGAAGTTGGCTGAACAGTTAATTATTCCAGTGCTAAGATATAGTGAATTGATATATAGAAGAGCCAATAACACACTTTTGGCCAGGTTGGATAAAACTTATTTCCGAGTGGCCAGATATATATTAAAGGGAAATTATCGTACTCATCATTGTTTACTGTTAAGTAAATTAAATTGGCTTCCTCTGGAAACAAACTACAGTATATCTGTCAATGGTTAATTCTAATTCATAAAATGAAATATCTTTGTTTAAATCATCCACTTTCAATACTGTTGTTTCCAGTAAAGCAATACACAAAGAGAACATTAACTAGATCAGTTCATTTAAATAAGATTACTTTAAGAAAATCACAAAATACATATGGGGATAGGACTATAATTCACCAAGCTGCTGTTTTCTGGAATTCTCTTTCTCCAGATGTAAATGAAATTGTAAATCATTCTACATTTGTTCACATTATAAAAGATCTGAACATTCATATTTGTAATTGTTAATTATTTTTTTATTATGTGTTATAAAATCGTATAAGGTTTGTATCTTTGTGCAAAGATAGAAGGGAGTATAATTTTTTATCATTTACTGTATTTGTTGCTATATTAGTAGCATTTATATTTCATGTTGATGTGTTTGTGTCAATATTGAAACTTGTTGTATGTTTTTAGATAGGGATTACGCAGGTCTGTCTTGTAAACTGGACTTTTTGTCCAAATGACATGTATTACCTGTATAAAAATAAACTTTTACCTACTCATTTACCTTGAACCAAATTTGTGCCTGGTGACACTATCACAGTGTCATCTGCATACATTCCCACCTGTGTTATTTCCAGTATATTTGGTAAAGTATTGGTATAGATTAGAAATAACAATGGACCCAATATTGAACCTTGGGGAACACCCCTATATATCTTTTCTTGGTTTGAAATTTCAATTCCCACATCTACCTGCTGCTTTCTTTCCTCTAGGTAGGACCCAAATCACCTCCAAACTTTGACAGATTCCCCTGCCTCCAGCAGCCTATTCAATAATATCCAATGGTCCACCATGTCAAATGCCCTCAATAAGTCCATGAACACCACACCCACTGACATGCCATCCTTTAGTGATGAGCTTATCAGTTCTACTACAACTTTGCATTTGGAGCTGGAAAAAGCAGGAACTACAGTACAGTGCATGTTCCTGGGGACTAAAGGGAAGTATTTATTCTTGTAGTTTGGTTAGCTTGTAGTTTGGTCTAGTCAGGTCATACTGGAAGGAGGACTTGTGGCCTGTTTTCTCCCACCCCACCCTCACCGCCACCACCCCTCACCGCCACCACTATTAACTAGGCAAGTGGACCACTCCCAGTAGTGTTTCCACCTATTAGGAAGGGCAGGAGGTGGAGCAATTTAAAGGGGGTGAAATCTGGTTTAAAGTCTTAAAGAAATACTGATGCAAATGCAATGGTTGTGCATTTTCTTTTTTGAGGTATGGGCTATTCTGAGGACAATGTTTTGATATAAATGCAGATTACAGTTCTTAAGTAATACGGACGCAATTGAAAACATCTGTGAAATATTTAGAGCCTAGGGAATACAGGGAAAATGTGGAGGCCAGGGCAAGGAGGCAGCTGGATGAATGGGAGACAAGAGTGGAGGGATAGGGATGACTGGGGTTGGAGGCACTGGGAGGCCAGGAGGGTTGTGAGCTGCAATGGGTGTGGGGTAGCACTGTTTCTGTGAACCTGGTGGAAGGTGGGGGGTGTCCAGTGTGCAGGCTGTTCAGACAGCTTCTGCTGGAGATAGAGAGCTTGAGATGGGAACTGGGGGCAGGGGACAGGAATGAGAGGGTCAGAGGGGCAGGGAGGGCTCCATCACAAGATAGACCAGGCTACCAAGGGCCAGAAGGGGGCACTTGGCCAGGGGGACCAAGTCCACAGGGCCCTGGGAGCGCCAAAAGGGGATATTGGCAGGTGGTAGGGAACATGGGAAGACAGAAAGGAAGCAGAAAAGAGATTCAGGGTAAACAGAGGCAGGGAGGGATTACAGGGGAGGGCTGGGGCAGGAGGTTGGAGACAACAAACAGGTACGCAGTACTGGCTGATGAAACAGAGCAGGAAGTTGGGGAAGGCACCATAGAAAAAGAGTCAGGGGACCAGGAGGGAAGGGGAAAATACAGGGTACAAGGTGAAAGGGAAGACTGTGGGGTAGAAGTGGGGAGTGGCAGGGAAGCAGGTCAAATTGGCACAAACACACTAAATAAAGGGTGAGGAAGGCCAAAATATGTTGGGTGGGGAGGGGGAGTCACAATGCAGGGGGCAGAGGGAGGAGGTACACATAGTGGAGGGGGAGGGGTTGTGGAAGGGAGCGGGCATAGAAGGGATGGAGGAGGAGGAGAGCAGGTGGAGGTGGAATTGAATGAGAAGGAGGGGAAAAGGGCAGTGTATGGAAGGAGAGGACACTGAGGAAAAGGGACTCATAGGAGGGCAAACCATGGGGGAAGTGCAAGGGATGGGGGAGCGTATACTTGTATTAGGGGATTCTATGCTCGGGGGGGGTGAGATGGGGAAGTAAGGGAGCAAAGAAGAGCTGAACCTGGGTGGAGTGTATGCCAGGCGTGACAGTGGGGAGAGCAGGGCAGTGCATTTAGAAATGTGTGAAGAAGGTGGTAGGGAAGCCTCATATCATTGTGCACCTAGGAACAAATGATCTAGAGGGCAGTACAGTGGAAGACATACAGGAGAGGTTCAGAGAAGTGGGGGTATCTGCAGTTGAATGGGAAGCTCAGTGACATTCTCCAAGGTACTCCCAGTACCTAGGGCAAGCACAGTGAGGAAGCTAAGAATACAGGAGTTTAATGGGTGGCTGAAGGGGTGGTGTGCAGAAATGCGGTATGGGGTAGTAGGGGAGTGGGGGTGAGACATGGAACAATAAGGGGATTTATGCCAAGGATAGGCTGTATCTCAGCATTGAGGGTACAAGGGCATTGGGACAGGGTCTGGAGAAGTACATTAAAAACAACATAGATTTAAACTGGGGGACGGCTGAGTCAGATAACAGGGAGGAGGCACCTTCCAGGGGAGACCGGAAGGCCTCTCCCCCCAGAGAGGGAGGAGGAGGAGAATGAGGGAAAGTTACCAAGACAAAAGTGGAAGGGGGAGAGATGGGAAGAGGAGGGGTGGGGCACAAGGTGGACTGTAGTATTCTTGAATGCAAGGGGTTTAGCAAACACGGTGGCAGAGTTTCAGGCAATGATGGTAGAGGGAGAGGTAGATATTGCCGCCATCTCAGAGACCTGACCACCCAATACCATGACTGGGATCTTACGATCCCGGGTTATAAAGTGTTCCGCAGGGACTGGAAGGGGAGGGAAGGACTGGAGGAGTGGCTATTTATGTCAGGGAGGGGATACTGTGTACCAGGAAGGAGGGGGATGATGGGAGGCCAGAAGCCATATGGGTATTGCTCCAAAGCCTTAAAGGTAAGAAGCTCAGGATGGGAGTGGTGTACAGGCCACCCTCTCAGAGTGAGGAGGTGGATAGCAAATCAGAAAGGTCAGTGGCAAGGGAAATACAGTTATAGTGGGAGACTTCAACCTACCTGGGGTTGACTGGCAGACAGTAACTACAGCATACACCAGGGAACAGGTGCTGCTGGAGGCTAGCCAAGACAGCTATCTAGTACAAGTGGTGATGGAACCTACTAGAGAGGGGAACATACTAGATTTGGTGCTAACAAATGGTGATCAAGTCCAGGATGTTTTAGTACAGGACCCTCTAGCAGGAAGTGACCACTGCTCAGTGTGGTTCCTCCTCAATGCAGGGAGGGAGTTGGTTAAGATCAGAACCAGTGTTGGACTTCAGGAAGGCAGATTTTGCCAGAATGGGCAGCATCCTAGAGGGGTATTTAGCTAAAATTAACCCAGTGATGGGAGCCGAACAGAAGTGGGCAATTATTAGGAAGGGGATAAATGAGGCCACGAACACATGTGCCAAATCTCAGAGTAAGCAGTACAGGTCCAAAAAACCTAGCTGGTTCAGCAAGGAAGTGGAGTGGAAGGTGAGGGAAAAAAGATTGGCCTTCATTAAGTTCAAAAATCGGGGCGTGAGGAGGATAGAGAGGTGTTCACAAAGGCATCTAGGGAGGTGACCAGGGCAGCCAAGGCAGCAAAGGAGCTGAAGTTGGCTCAGGGCATCAGAGAGGGGGAAAAGTTTTTTTTAAAATACATAAGGGAGAAGAGGAGTTGTAGAGATGACTTTGTTAGAATCAAGAGGGTTGGGGGATGGGCGGAACAAGGGGAAGAAGTGGCAGAGGCACTCAATGAGTACTTCTGCTTGGTGTTCACAAAAGAAAGGGATGGCCCAATACCGCAGGGGAAAGAGGGCAAGGGTGAAGGGGGGGCAGAGATAACAGATGGGGTCATCCAAGAGGAGAGATTTCTGAAGTGTCTTAAAGCCTTGCAGGCGGACACGGCACCAGGACCAGATGGTGTACACCCAAGGGTCTGGAAGGAACTGCCGGAGGTGTTGGCAGGCCCCCTGACGGACCTCTTCAACACCTACTTGGAGACGGGGAAGGTACCAAGGGACTGGAGGATGGCTGACGTGGTGCCCCTTCACAAGAGTGGACCCAAGGACCAACCTGGCAACTACAGACTGGTAAGCTTGATGTCCATAGTGGAGAAGTTGATGGAGACCATTCTAAAGGAGAGGTTGATAACCTTTCTTGATAGTAATGGTCTACAGGATGAGAGACAGCATGGGTGTGTCTCAGGAAGATCGTGCCAAACTAACCTGATCGACTTCTTCGACTGGGTCACTAGGGCAGTTGATGAAGGCCGCACTGTGGATGTCCTATACCTGGACTTCAGTAAGGCTTTAAATTCTGTGCCACACAGGAGGTTAATGAGCAAGCTGAGGGACATGGGGGTGGGGGAGAAATTGGTGGGGTGGGTTGAGAGCTGGTTGCAGGGCAGACAACACAGGGTAGTTGTAAGGGAGGAGACATCCATGCCAAGGTCAGTAACAAGTGGGGCACCGCAGGTTGCACTGCTAGGCCCTGTTTTGTTCAATGTCTTCATTGGAGACATTGCAGAGGGGGTCAAGAGTAAGATCAGCCTGTTTGCAGATGACACTAAGATTTGTGCAAAAGTGGACAATGAGGAAGGGAGGCAGGCACTCAGGGAGTATCTAGCTAAACTCAAACACTGGTCTAGGAAGTGGCAGTTGGGGCTTAATGCTAAGAAGTGCAAGGTCATGCACCTCGGAGCAAGAAATCCCAGGACCTGCTACTGGCTGGAGGAGTGCAGGTAACAGCTTCAGAGCTTCAGAGGAGGAAAGGGACCTGGGGGTAATAGTCACAGGGGACATGAAGATATCAGCACAGTGTAGGAGGGCAGCAGCAAGGGCAAATAATATGCTGGGGTGCATTGCCAGAGGAATCACCTCTAGAAGGGAGGAGGTCATTCTGCCCTTGTATAGATCACTGGTGAGGCCACATTTGGAGTACTGTGTGCAGTACTGGTGCTCATACCTCAAAGAGGATGTGAGATTACTGGAGGAGGTGCAGCGCAGGTCTACAAAAATGATCATGGGCCTGGGGAAGTTGCTGTATGAGGAAAGATTCAGGGAGCTCAACATGTATTCGCTGGATGAGAGAAGGTAAAGAGGGGACATGATAGAGACCTTTAAGTACTTGAAAGACATAAACAAAGTCAGAGAGGGAGGATTGTTTTGCTTAAAGAGGGAAAGGGTCACTAAGGGGGCACAGTCTGAAGTTGGAAGGGGGAAGGTTCAGGATGGAGATGAGGAGGCACTACTTTACAGAGAGTGGTGGTGAGATGTAATGCACTGCCGGAGGAGTTAATCGAACTGAGGACAGTGGATAGCTTTAAGCGGGGTTGGGATACAGTCAAGGGCAGGATTACTCAGACAAGAACACAAAGGGGGGAAAGACCAGAAAAGGGGGAAAGGGGAGGAGTTTGGGTGGGGGCTGGGGCAGCTGTAGTAATATGAAACTAAGAGCTGCATAGTCGGGCAGACTTGATAGACCTGTGGGCCTTTTTCTGCTGGCAATTTCATACGTATGTATGTGTATGTACTAAGTCGGTGAGCAGGGTGCTCGTGGAATGGCTCTTTCTGAAGCCCAATTGATATCGGATCAAAAAAGAATACTTTTCCAGATGGTCATTTAGTTGACTGTGAACCAAATGCTCCAATATTTTTGAGACTACTGGAAGTTGATCGGCAGGAGCAGGCAAGCAGCATTGTGTTTAACTGTACACTGGACAGCACTGGAAACCGTGCTGGTGATGAAGATATTCGTGGTAATAAATTATTCTGGTCCCCCCCCCACCCGTGACCTAAATAAACTCTGGAAAGGAAGGATTCAATCGTGATGACAGTCACAGCTGGAACAACTGTCAATCATGAATATTTATGAGGAGCAACAAAATAACTATGGGAACGAAACATACAAAAACACGAGAGGAATCACCCACTTATGTTGGGAAAGTTTATTAATAGTAGGGTGCATTGCATCAGGGGCACAAACGTAGCACATATTGATTGGCATGCAATTTAGCAATACAGAAACCGTGGCTCAGAAATAGAATAATTCACTGAATCCCACCCAATCCACACACACACAAACAAAAGTGTACTCAGTCACTAATATTGGGGACATTTAATTGGAGACAGTGTGCCTTGAATTGGGCGAAACAGCAAGCAACATATTGAACAATTTGGCATTTAGTAGGGTGCATTGCACTGGGGACACAAATGCAACGCATACTGATAGGCACACGATTTAGCAATATAGAAACAGTGGCTCAGAAATAGTAAAACTTACTGAATCCCACCCGATCCATACACACAAACTAAAAAAAGAGTGTACTCAGCCAATAGTGTCGGGCTAATTAATTGGTGCCAGGGTACACTGAATCAGGGAAAATAGCAAACAACATTCTGAACTGTTTGGCATTCAGCCCAAAACATTAAAGGTGGCTCCAACAGTAACTCTGGTTTTGAATCACCTGTGCTCTATACAGTGATGTCAGGGGAGCGAGTTGCAGGGCAGCTGAACAGTGAAGACAAGCGCAGCAGAGCAAGGACCTGGTGAGATACTAAATATAAAACAGGAAGATATGGACACATTATGAAAAAGTAAGGAATGCAAATGGCATTTTAGGAATATTACTGTGCAGCACTGTGTGTAAAATTTAATGTCTGGAAGATCGGGGAAGGTCTTCTTTAAATTGAAAAAGAAACACCATTCAGTGCAAAAGTAGGCAGTTTGCAACAGTATAAACTGAAAACCAAATCATTTTTTTCATTACTGTTACCTGGAAAAAACAAAAAAACTTTTCAGTGCAAAAAGCAATCAGTTTGCAAAACATACAGTTTAAGCTGAAAGGCAATATAGTATAGAGGTTGGAGTAATGAACTGTGAATTAGCTTGATACAACCAACAGACCGGGGTTTGATTCCTGTAATCTCCACTTGCATATACTGGGTGACCCTGAGCAAGTCACTTAACCTTACCAGTGCTCCCAGGCCGGACATGAAAACAGGCCTTGTGAGTCTTACCAGGATATCCAAAGAATGAAAAAAAAAAGGACATCAGAACAAAAGTAAGCAGTTAGTAACATTGCAAATTGAAAACAATAGCAAAAAAAATTCTGCAGTTACCAGAAAAACCTTTTTCAGAGCAAAATGCAGGCAGCGTACAAACAGTTTTAAGCTGAAAGACAAACTCATTTCAAGGCAAATGGGGGCAGTTTGCAAAAGTGTAAATAGAAACCAAGCACACTTTTTCCCCGTAAGAGTTACTGTACCTGCTTGATTTATGTCAAAAGCAGGCAGTTTGCAAAACATACATTATTATAACTTGTACAGCTATGAACCTTTCAGAGAGTTAGATAATTCATTTCAGACCTGGGGCTTGATTCTCAGAGGTTGGTGCAGGGCTTAAACAAGTCCTACACCAAATGGTGCAGTTGCCCCGAACACTTTGGCACATGGTGCACCTGATTCTAGTAAGTCACACACTTTTGCGACACTACACCCTTTTTATAGTGGCTTGCGCTAATTACTTGGTGCAAACCCCATAAAAAGGTTGGCAAAGTTAGACCCCTCCCCATCTGATCTAACTCGCTGCTTGTGGTGCATGGAGGGCTAGGGGATTGAGAATCCTGCTCACAGCCCAGGGAATGCTGCAAGCTCCATGCGCTCAGCACACCCGAGGCTTGTGGCAATCGATCTCCTTTGAGAATAGAGCCCATAAACTCTCTGGGCCTGATTCACAGAGTGGGCTGAGATCGGCACAAGCTGTGGCAAACAGCAGCTTGTGCTGAAGCCTGGTGCATCAGAGACCCTGCACCAGATACTGGTACAGGAGGGGTCCCAGGGCCTAAGTCCACACACTTGCAGCAACCCCTCCCGTGTGGCAAACACATGGCGCACAGGAAGGGTCTGCTGCAGGCTCCTTGCTAAAAATGCCCTGACTGCCTATCTTATTAATATACCAATCCCTGATAGTGTAGTGCCCCCCCCAACCCCCAAGCCCCGATCGCCCGTAATATAACATTGTACTTAGCACACTTGAATTCTCCACAGGCTAAAAAAATAAAACTTGCATGGGCAAACAAAATGGATTCTTCCTTTGAAGTCATAAGCCTAATTAATTAATTATATGTTGTCATCACAGCTTCTCCCAGTCATATATTAAAGGACTAAACAGGGGACTTTTTAAGAATAGAGTGCATCAGGTATGATGAAATAGAAACCTCACATATACATATATTACTATTAACAGCATACAAATTTTCCTAAGACATTGGTGTAATGTGTAATCTGGCCCTTGCTAAAGCCCTTTTGTGATCATCCTTAGTGCCAAAGTCCAAATAGTGCTTCCTTCCTCAAATAGGTTTAAATGTTTATAATCACTAATAGTACAACAAGAATTGTGATCTCTTTCTATATCTACCTGTTTCTACAGGAATTTTATCTTTTCAATCACCATATTATGTAGAGCAATAATGTAGCCCCCCTACAGATAGGGGTTCCTGGACGCCTTCCCGGAGCTTGCCTAAATGCTCCCTGCCTAACTGGCGTTCGTCGTAATGCCGTTTGAATGTGGGCATTGTGAGTGCTTTTAGAGCCTCTGGTACTGTCTCTTTAAGAGCTGCCTGCCTGCAGGCTTTGTTAGCTTGCAAGGGGGGGCTGTGGGTTTACTGCTCGACTCCCACTCGAGCTGCTGTTTGAATCACTCCATTTCTGCCGTCGATAAGCGAGCAGAGGGAGCATTGTTGAAGGATGTAACTGTTTTCTGGAATGAATGTAGCGTGGCAGTAAAATTGTTGTTTATTTAACCTGTTTCCCTTGACGCTGGGACTTTGTGTGTTCTGCCCCTCCATTTTGGATCAGAACTGCCTTTTGGATCCAATCAGAAGGGAGGGGTGCTTAAAATGATGTATTGAGTGACCAACCAGAAGCAGGACTCTCTTTGGAGCCGGCTGGCCACAGGGGATACAGCCAGTAATTCTGGGAAGTGAAGTTCTGAACTATGGCGCCTTTTTGCACCAATGAGGGCAGTATTGAGTGACTGGCATATGCAGCCCTGCTATGGGATCGGGTGGTGCCCAAACAATATTCCCTGCCCAAACTGTCCAGGGGTAGAGTCATTGGTGATCGTGAAGGTAGAAGGAGCTCTGGCTCCTGTGCTGTGCAAGTTTTCACGCGGGAAGCGCGTGTGCAGCCCAAGTAGTCGGGCGGCTCGAATCGCCGTAAGGAGCGGACAAGATCTGTGGAGGAGTGCAGACAGAGGAGGCTGTATGATTACAGCTACCTACCAGGTTCACCCTGTAGAGGACTGGAGAATCGACTTTAATCGCGCTTGGTCTGTCAGGACAAGTGAGGCTGCGTTGTTCACCAGGTTTGATCAGTGAAAGTGATCGGGAGTTTGGAGCAGCTGCCTGGTATGGTACACCTCTGTGTTACATGTAAATGTGTGGAGCAGCGTCTGGATCACAGGCCAAGTCCTGCAGTGGTGTGAGAGGGATCTCTCTGCAGGAGATGTGAGTACTAAATCAGGGTAGCTCCCTGTCAGATGTTCCTTCTGAGGAAAAGATTTGTCTGGCTGTTTCAGTGGCTGCATGAATTGTGCCTGCGGGCTCTTACAAATCAAATCTAGGTACCAAATGCTTGTTTCCTCATCAGGGCCCCAACCAGCTGCACCGAATAGGCTAGCCTTGTAAGGCCTGGGTACCCAAAGACAGTGATTGATAGGTTTGGCCTGTGCACAGTGCCCTGATATAGTAGAGTGTTAAGCTAATCAACCTGATTTCCCCCACTTGTGTTTCTTTCCCCTTCAATAAATCAGATTTGTTGTTTGCAAGGTACACTGTCTGAACTGTATATTTGTGCTCCCCTCTTGTGCATGGGTTATTGTGTCACTGTAACTTATTTTACAGGGGGTCCTCGGCACCAAGTTGGCCATTCCACTTTGGGGGTAAGTGTAAGTCATAACCCTTGGGTGAGAAGTGTTCGTGGCCACTAGCGGAAGGAAAGGGGGGTTGCAGTGACCCAGAGGGCTGTGACCAAGTTGTGTTTGACTGTTCCAACCCCGACCTCTGGGTGGAGGCACCCGCCATTGGATCCAGGCCCCTCAACCTGCTAGTGGCGAAGCAGGCAGGGGTAGTAGCCCTTGGGGTAGCACCCCCTGGGGGTTACAATAAGTTTTTAATGATGCGCTATGCATAGAAGTTTACAGATATCAACCCTACATACCTGGTGGTCTAGTGGACCCCCCACCCTGCAGTGCCCTACAACCCCACTCTCCCCCATCCCGTAACCGACTGGGCGACTGGCACAGCCCACTGTTCACCACCATGGCCAGCTACCGAGTCAGCAGCACCGCATGAGCACCTACTGTATATAGTACATGAGCAGTGAATGACAGCAGCTGTCATTCACTGAGCACGTACTTTGTACAGTATGTGCTCATGCAGTGCTCATTCAGCGGGTGGCTGGTGGTGAGCAGTGGGCTGTGCCGCCCAGTCAGTTACGGGATGGGGAGCAGGGTTGGTGCAATGTGGGGTGGGGGGTCCACTAGACCATCAGGTATGTGGCATGTACAGTTAACAGGGGATCGGCGCTGGAGCGGTCCACTGGACCACCATTGGGATTCTAATTATAATAATGGGCGATTGGGGCTTGGGGGAGAGGGGCCACTAGACTATCAGGGTCTTTTACATAAATACAATGGCTGATCGGGGCTGGGGGGGCACTAGACTAGCTGGGTTATATAATTGGATATAAGGGGTGATCGGTAGCTGGGGCTGGGGACAACAGCACATAGAAACATAGAAGTTGATGGCAGATAAGGACTGCAAGGCCCATCCAGTCTGCCCATTTATTTTTCTACCTTATAAATGTGCCATCGGCCTTTGCTCTGTCAATGGCCTATCTATTCATACTCATCTGTATTGCTCCCTTATGCCTATCCCATGCCTGTTTGAAGCCTTGCACTGTATTCATATCCACCACTTCCTGAAGTAGGTTGTTCCATGCATCCACCACCCTTTCTGTGAAAAAGAACTTCCTCACATTACCGCTTAATCGGCCTCCCTCTAATCTCATGCTGTGTCCTCTTGTCCTGCTATTTTTCTTATACTGAAACATGTTAGAAATATAGAAACATAGAAACACTGACTTTGACGGCAGATAAGGACCGCTTGGCCCACCTAGTCTGCCCATTTCCCTACCTAGAGGATAAGCTGCAGATCCTATTTAACCAACAGCCTATTTCTTCCTACCCCCCACAAAAATTGCCTTATGTCTGTCCCACTCATTCTTGAATTCTCCCACAGTTTTAGACCCCACAACCTCCTCAGGAAGGCTGTTCCATGCGTCCACCACCCTCTCTGTGAAAAAATACTTCCTCACATTGCCCCTGAGCCGTCCCCCCTCTATCTTCAAATTGTGTCCCCTTGTTCTTGCACATCTCTTTTTCTGAAAGATGCTACCCTCTTGGACTTTGTTGATTCCACTGAGGTACTTAAACGTTTCTATCATGTCCCCCCTCTTCCCTTCTTTCCTCAAGGGTATACATATTAAGCTCCTTTAGCCTCTCCTCATATGGCTTCTCTTGCAGACCCTGCACCATTTTAGTTGCCCTCCTCTGAACTGCCTCCATTCTGTCTATGCCCTTGTGGAGATGGGTCTCCAGAACTGGATGCAGTACTCCAGACTCCACCAACTGTCTGTACAGGGGTATAACAACTTCCTGTTTTCTGCTGGTGATGCCTCCCCCTATACATCCCAGTATCCCCCCAGCCCTCCCTACCGCCTTCTCACATTGCTTGCCAACCTTAAAGTCATCTGATATGATTACCCCCAGGTCCCTTTCCATTTTTGTTGTTGTTACTACCTCCCATTGTGTAATTTTCCCATGGGTTTTTGTTTCCCAGGTGCATTACTTTGCACTTCTTTGCATTGAATCCAAGCTGCCATACTTCTGACCATTCCTCCAACCTTGCCAAGTCCCTTCTCATCCTTTCCATGCCTCCTTGTGTATCAACCCTATTGCAGATCTTTGCGTCATCTGCAAAGAGGCATACTTTTCCTTCCAGTCCCTCTGCAATGTCACTTATAAAGACATTAAAAAGGACTGGACCCAGTACTGAACCCTGCGGTATCCCACTAGTAACCCCTCTTTCTTCAGAGTGGACTCCATTTACAATTACCTTCTATGTTCTGTTATTCAGCCAATGTTTTACCCAGGCTACCACCCTGGGACCCACTCCAAGGCTGGTTAATTTGAGTACTAATCTTTTGTGTGGGACTGTGTCAAATGCCTTGCTAAATTCTAGGTAGGCCATGTACACAGCCCCTCCCTGGTCTACTACTTTGGTCACCCAGTCAAAGAAATCAATTAGATTCATCTGACATGACCTTCCCGCTGTGAACCCTTGCTGCCTTGGGTCCTGTGCCCCACTGTCCTCTAGGTACTCAACAATTCTTTCCTTCAGAAGTGATTCCATCACTTTCCCTACCACAGAGGTCAAACTGACAGGTCTGTAGTTTCCTGCCTCTGTCTTGCTCCCACTTTTGTGAAGGGGAATCACATCAGCCTTCTTCCAGTCCTCAGGTACCACACCATCCTCCCATGATTTGTTATAAAGGGTAGTCAGTGGTATCACTAGTTCTCTGCTTAATTCTTTTAGAATTCTAGGGTGAATTCCATCTGGCCCCATTGCTTTGTCCACCTTCAGTTTTAGGAGTTCTTTCAGAACACTTTCTTCTGTGAAAGGACTGGGATTGACCCCCTCTCCAGAGTGCTTCTGTTAATTGATTAGGCACCTCCCCACTTCCTCTTTTGTGAATACTGAACAGAAGTATTCATTCAGTATCCTGCTTTTCACTGTCACTCTCTGACCACCCACCATCCATTCTATTCAGCCTCACTATCCCTCTCTTTGTCTTCCTACGCTCCCTGATATACCTATAAACGGTTGTATCCCCCTTCTTAACTGAGTTGGCTATCTTTTCCTCAGTTTGTGCCTTTGCTATTCTGACTACCCTCCCTGCTTCCTTCTGCCTTAACTTGTACAGTTCTCTGTCCTGCTCCTTCTGTGTTTCCTTATACTTCCTAAATGCTATCTTTTTCTCCCTAACCTTCACCGCCACTTCTTTTGAGAACCAGAGTGGCTTTTTCTTTCATTTTGATTTGTTTATTTGCTTCACACAAAGGCTTGTTGCCTCTGTGATGGCAGTTTTAACATTTCCCCATTGTTGCTCCACCCCTCCTTCTAGCCTGTTTGCTAGTACTTTTCTAAGGCACTCTCCAATCTTGCCAAAGTCAGCCCTCCTGAAGTCCAGAACCCTCACTTTTGTATGGCTTGACTCTGTAGCTGAGTTTATCGTGAACCACACTGTTTGGTGGTCACTTGTTCCCAAATGGCTACCGACTTCTAGATCTGAGATCCTCTCACTGTCCCCATTTGAGAGTACGAGGTCTAAGATTGCTCCCTCATGAGTAGGTTCCAAAACTAGCTATCTGAGGCATGCCACCTGAAGGGCATCAAGAATGGCTCTGCTTTTGGATGTGGCTGCAGCAAAGGTGCTCCAGTTAACATCTGGCATATTAAGGTCCCCCATCAACAGTATCTCCCCTTTCTCTGCCATCCTAAGTATGCCTTCTATCATATCCTTGTCGATTCTCTCCCCCTGACATGGGGGTCTGTATACAACCCCTGTGCAGATTGTGGTGCCATTTCCAGTCTCTAAGGTGACCCACAGTGCCTCCTCTCCTCCCTGTTTACTCTTTTGTTCAGTTGCTTTTATCCCTTTCCTTACATACAGAGCTACTCCCCCCCCCTTCTGCCCTCCCTGTCTCTACTGTAGGTTGTGTACCCTGGTATGTTAACATCCCAGTCATAGTTCTCTGTGTACCATATTTCTGTGACTGCTACAATATCTAGGCATCCCTCTTCCATCAAGGCCACCAGTTCACGGAGCTTGTTGCCCAGACTACGGGCGTTGGTACTCATTACCCTCCAATTCTTGATGGCCTTACCCTTTTGCCCCATCCCTGTCCTTATTGTGTTTGTCGCTTTCTCCATTTACCCCTGCGCTTCTTCCTATTGACATCTCTATGTTGGTGTCTACCTCACTTAGTACCCTGATTTTTTTGGGGGGGGGCTAGGATTTCCCTGCTCCTTTCCAGTGCCTCCCCCCTTGGCTAGTTTAAATGCTTGCCAATGAAGTATTTAAACCTATCACCTAGGATCCTGGTTCCCCTCCTGGACAGATGCAGACCGTCGCGCCAGTATAGGCCTGCATCCGTCCAGGATGTTAGACTCTTTCACCTTGTTAATGCCCTTAAGGTGTTTGAATGTTTCGATCTTATCACCTCTCTCCCTCCTTTGCTCTAGAGTATACATATTGAGCTCCGTTAGTCTGTCCTCATATGTTTTCTGATGCAGTCCCTGCACCATTTTGGTTGCCCTTCTCTGGACTGCCTCAATTAGGTTAATGTCCTTGTGAAGGTGTGGCCTCCAGTACTGCACGCAGTAGACCAGATGGGCCCCAACCAGTGTCTTGTAAAGAGGGATTATTACCTCCCTCTTCCGACTTGTGATACCCCTACTAATACACCCTAACATCCCACTAGCCTTACCTACTGCTTTAGTGGTCTGCTTGGATGATTTCAGGTCATCGTTGATGATGATGATGCCCAAGTCTCTTTCTTCCCTTGTGACTGCCAGCAACTCCCCTCCCAGCCTATAGGTAGCTTCAGGGTTTTTCTTCCCTATGTGCATGACCTTGCACTTCTTTGCATTAAATCCCAGTTAGTTGCCACTCTTCCAACCATTTTGCTAGTTTATCCAGATCTCTTCTCATTCTGCCCATCCCATCTGGATCATCTACTCTGTTGCAGATCTTGGTGTCATCTGCAAACAGACAAACCTTACCCTCCAGTCCATCTGCAATGTCACTGATCAAGATATTGAAGAGGACTGGTCCCAGGACTGATCCCTGGGGTACCCCACTTGTGACTTGCATCACTTCTGACTGTATACCATTTACCACCACTCTCTGTTTTCTGCCCGCCAACCAGTTTGCCACCCAGTTGACCAAACTTCTGACCCACCCTGAGCCTACCCAGCTTATTAATCAATCTTTTATGTGGAACAGTATCAAAAGCTTTGCTGAAGTCAAGGTAGGTGACATCAACTGCTCTCCCTTGGTCTACCACTCTGGTTACCCAGTCGAAGAAATCTATGAGATTAGTTTGACAGGACCTTCCTTTTGTAAACCCATGCTGTCTTGGATCTTGTGCTCCTATGGATTCCAGGTGTTGCACTATACTTTCCTTGAGGAGTGTCTCCATAATCTTGCCCACTACTGAGGTAAGACTGACTGGTCTGTAGTTCCCTGCCTCCTCCCTGCTACTACTGTTGTGGAGCGGGATCACATGAGCCCTTCTCCAGTTTTCTGGGGCCTCTCCTGTTCTCAGAGACTCACTAAACAGTTCTGATAATGGCTCTGTTAGTTCCACCCTTAGCTCCTTTAGTACCCTGGGATGTATGCCATCAGGTCCCATTGCCTTGTCCACCCTGAGCTTATTGAGTTCTTGTATGACCCTTTCTTTTGTGCAGGGACTAGTGCTCACCTCCCTCCCTCCCCCTCTGTGTCCATGGTGCTGAGCTGTGGGCCCTGCCCTACCTTCTCTTCAGTAAATACTGAGCAAAAGTATCTATTTAGGATAGATGCTTTTACATGGTCCTCCTCCTCACATGCCCCCTTACCTCCTTTGATCTTAGCAATACTCCCTCTGGACTTTCTCCTTTCACTGATGTATCTATAGAAAGTCTTGTCACCTTCTTTACTGTTCTCTGGTGTTTCCTTGGTTTGGGCCTTTGCCTGCCTTACTGCCTTCCCTGCTTCCCCTAGGGAAGTTTGGTATGTCTCCTAGCTTCATCCCGCTGTGTTCCCTTATATTTCCTGAAGGCCAGCCTTTTGGCTCTGACCTTTTCTGCTACTGTTTTTGAGAACCAAAGTGGTTTCCTTCTTCTTTTGCACTTCCATTTCTCTCTAACACAATGGGATGTTGCTTCAAGTATTGCATCCTTTATGCTTGCCCACTTTGTCTTTACCTCCTCACCTGTATTTCTTTTTGCCAGGGCTAGCTTAACTCTGTTGGCCATCTCATCAAAGTCAGCTCCTCTGAAGTCCCATATTTTTGCCTTGGAATGGGATGATTTAGTTGTAGTGGCGAATCTGAACCATACCATGTGATGGTCACTGGCCCCCAGGTGACCTTCTACTTGGAGATCTGTGATCCTTTCCCTGTTAGTCAGCACTAGATCTAGGATAGCCCTGTCTCTTGTGGGTTGTTGTACCAGTTGTTTGAGGCCCTCCCCCTGCAGGAAATCCACCATGTGTCTAGTTCTGGAAGATGTTCCTGCTGGTATTGACTAATCTGTATCTGGCATGTTGAAGTCTCCCATTATCAGAACCTCCCCATTAGCTGTCATGTTTTGTATATCTTCTAACAGTAATGTGTCTATGTCCTCCCCCTGGTCTGAGGGCCTGTAGACAAACCCAGTTCTTATGACTGTCCAATTTCCTGTTTCCACATTATTATTTATTGGAAACTGTTTCACCATGAAAAGCAAACTGGCATACATTGCTGCACGGTGCTCAACTAGTCCTGGATGGTCTAAGGGTACTTAGAAATTTGCCCTCTGGGTGAGTTTTGTGCTGCATGTCTCTAGCACCTTGTCGCAGCCCATTATGTGGCACACAGATGGCGCTAGCCCAATTTGGTACAGGCAACCTGTGGTAGATGCAGACTGCCTTTATGAATCACTCCCAGGGCATCCTTTGGTGCAAGGGGCACTTTGCATCAATATTTGGGATGCAAGCCCCTTCCTCCATCCTGGCAGCTTTGAGAATCAGGCCCTCTGAACAGAGCACAAGTCATCCTCACTGCAAGCAGGGAGTGGAAGCCAGATTGCATTCTACTGCCTGTAGTACAGGGGGTAGCATTTATAGTTCATGCCTTAATGATCACATGGACTACAGGCAGCTCACTGGAGTGCACATTAACTCCTGCAGTGCTGGACAGTTTTAAAAATCAAACCATTTTTCATCTAACCAAATTTTAAGCCATTTTTCATCTAATCAAATTTATTTTACAAAACAAATACTAGAAAAGTACTGTGCAGTCATGAAATAATATAATCACAAGGGGATAATGAGCTAATAAAGCCACTAAAAACTGAATGAATGAATGAAGTTGGCCTTTAACCTCATGGTGCATTAGATTGTTAGCCACCTTGGTGGTATTATTTTCTTGTACACCACATTTTTCCAGCATAGAAACATATAATTTGTCATCAGAAAAGAACTGCTTGGCCTACCCAGTCTTCCCAGGTGGTCCTTGCCTAGTCTGTCTCTACAGACCCTAACTGGTCTCTGGTGACCCTCCCTCCTCCATGCCTATTTACTAATATTCCCCTATTTCTGTGCCACACATGCTTGAAACCCCCTACTGTTTTCGCTTCCACCACTTCTGATGGCAGTCTGTCTAGGCATTGACCACTCTTTCAGTAGAGTAATACTTCCTCACCTCCCTCTTAAACCCCTCTCCAGCTTCATTGAATGTCCTATGATCCTGGTGCTCTTTCTCATTTGAATGAGACTCCCTTCCTGCACCTTGTTCATCCCCGTGGGGCACTTGTAGCTCTCTATTAAGTTCCCTCTCACTCTCCCCACTTCTAAGGTGTACATGTTGAGATCCCTCAGTCTCTTCTTGTACGGCTTTTGATGCAACCTCTACATCATTTTAGTTTCACTCCTCTGGACTGCCTCCACCCTATGTCCTTTCTTTTTTTCCCTCACTTCTCCCCCAGTCAGCCCTCCTTCTGAGGAGCGCCCCTGCCCCATCACCCCAATGTCTGCCAGGACTTACCTGCTGCCATCTCCCCCCAGGTCTTGCTCCCCCCACCAGAGGGGTCAACAGGGTCCCTTAAGCCCCATTGCAGAATGAATCCGGTTTTGGTGGTGTGCCCAGCTGGTCAGGTGAGGGGCCTGGGGCCACTCCTTGTCATCCTGCCGCTGGTGGTTTTCCTCCAGTTTTTGCTACCAGAGATGTGACATGCAACAACATTATGGTACAAGCAGTGTGCTCCTGCGTGATGTGCAACAACATCTGCTATGTCCCTCAGTCATTTTGGCACCAAGCTCCCTTTAACCCAGCTTCCACCGGGGCCAGGTAAGCTGCGGGCTCTTCCCATTCTCCCCCTCAGAGGAGGAGAGCAGTCCTGTGGACACTCAGTCCTCCTCCCCCTGGGTGACCATCCGACAGCTCAAATTTGCTCCCAAACCTGGGCTGATGGTGTAGCAAGCAATAGCACTACCGCTGAGCAAGCCGGACGGCTGTGTATGTCCTTTCTGAGGTGCAGCCTCCAGAACTGGACACAATAATGATGAACTGGGCAAAATACTCCAGGTGGGTCTCACAAGCGAGTGATACGATGGCAACATCACCTCCCGCCTCCTGCTTTTCCAACATTTTTTTCTCTCTCTCGCTGGCTCTCTCCACATACATGCACACACACAACCGTGCATGCAAACACACATACTACTGCATAGATAATTTTAATAACATATCAGTCTTTATCTTGCTCAATGATGCTACTGCAATGGAGATCTCCTAATTGTCCTTGTAAATCCATCTACTTTTTTATTATATAAACCATTGTGAATATTTACGTGGCTTTGCAACTATATTTATGCAACATCTTTAAATAAGTTTTCATTAAATCATTTACAAACTGGTTAGCTTAATCAACTTTAACTATATTTCTGGTACCTACTGTCAGGCTAGTAATGAGCTGTTTGTAAAACAAATATCAGGAATGAGTTACCAGGGCCTAGAGGTTGAAGCAATTAACTGTGAATGAGCTTGGTACATCCAGCAGACCTAGGTTTGATTCCCACAAGTGTGTAACCCTGAGCAAGTCACATAACCACCCTGTGCTCCCAGGACACACCTGAAAATAAGCTTCAGCTCAATGTGCTTTTCCTGGCTCAAAATTGCACCCCACCCAAAAAAAATACCAGGGGATGAGCAGTTCTGGAACATAACTAGGTTGTTACTTGCACTTTAGCATGTTACTTGGTTTTCTTTATGGTGCCAGTCATATCGAGTTTTTAGTACGTCACGGCTAGTGTACAGTATACGAGGCATACAATATGCTAACACTGTTTTTTTCCCTGCACTTCTGTTGACTGTGCAATATACGTTATCATCCCCTTATCCCACTCAGGAAAGAGTTCTGGTCACTGCAGGTGTACCCTCCTACCAAAAGAAACAATGGGCCCAATTTTACTAGCAGCATGCGTCAGATGCAACTTGCGACATGAAAAAGGGGCTGTGTCCGATGCAGGTGTGGCAACCACAAAAGTTGTTGTTTCAGAAGGTTGGCAACTTGTGTCAAATCTTGTGGAATAGAGGCAGATGTTGGCCTTGCATCTGAAAGATGGTCACAGTTGGGGGTCCTGGCGCAAGTCCGTGGATGCATCTGTGGACTTGTGCGCAGGGGCCAGCCTAGTTGTTTCAAGGGGCAGAAATCCCAGAACCTGGGCACAGAAGGGGCAGCTGATGTCAGGCTGTGGCTTGGGGTGTTTTGTCCCCATAGGGCACTGTCCCACTATGCTCCAGGCACTCATATGCCACTACTTTGGGATGCCTGCTGTTGCAGGCTAGTGCCAACCCTCTCAATCCCCATGGATGCAGTGGTGCTATAGTGGCACCTCTCCAACTGACCAGTAGCTCTGATCTGTGTTTGTGTTTGTCACAACAAAGCCTGGTACCAGTCCATGCCCCCCCCACGCTCCTGCTGGGCTCACAAACTCCCATCTCATTACCTGGTGGTCTAGTGACGCTCCACTCTCCCCACGCCAACAGACAGTGGTCAACCACCCCACTCCTCCCCATCCCTGAGCTGCTTCTGTGATTGGCACTTCCCTCCTCAAACTGCCACAGCCAGTTGCAGAATGCGATTGCACAGACCATTTACGTACTATTCACTTATGTGGTCTGTGCGATTGCATTCTGTGGCTGGCCGTAGCGATGTGTGGAGGGAAATGCCAGTCACAGAAGTGGCTCAGGATGGGGAGCAGGGTGATTGACTACTGTCTGTCAGGGTGGGAAGGAGGGGGGCTCACTAAACTACTAGGGATCAAGACCGGTGTTTGTTTTTCTTCCAGGAGCTTGGGGATGGGGGGTATATCACAGGAGCATATCTGACAGTATTATTGGGAGATGGGGATCATGTGAAGGGGTGCCACTATACCACCAGGGCTACTATGTAACAATTGGGCATGGGGGGATACAATACTATGGCACTTGTTTGTGTACATACTGCTTGTAAAACACTCACTATGACGCCACCCTGCTGGGTGCCATGCCACTCCAGTTGTGAATGGCTGTGCCCCAACAGCCCCCCCCAAGGCTCTGCCCCCAGCCAGTACTCCACACCTGTGGTCTCACCCTCCTGGCTGGTCTAAGTGGTGCCCCCTACTGCATCCATGGCAGGGCTTTGAAAATATACAATAAGGGATGTGGCAGCCCAGCCATGACGCGAGCCCACTTGTTCCCTGCCACACTGGATTGTTAGACACAACTCTGGAGCAAGTAGGCTTTGATGCTGATGTGTCTGGAATAGGTGTAGGCTGCATTAGACATTACCATTTGTCGCAAGTTGTGACGCAAATCACAACATGCGTCATACATCTTTGACACAAGTCCCTTGCATCTGTGCCAGGGGACTGAAAATCAGGCCCAATGTGTACATGTGTCTGTCTGTGTGTGCATGGAGAATGAGGGGGCAGAGAGGGGAGCAATTCTTGTACTCTATGTTTCCTCATGGGTTATATTTTCCAAGTTATGTTAGCTCTCCAAGTGCATTATTTCAGCTTTATAGTATCTATGTTCACTGATGACATGATGCACCTGCTGCTGCTGCCTTTCTGCTGCCAAGGAATATATTCACACACTGTTTCCTGCCCTGCAACCAGTTTCTAATCCATTACATTACACAGTTGATTAGGTCTAGGTTCTGCATTTGATGAACTAGTGTCCGGTATAGCAGTGTTGAAGACTTTGCTAAAGTCTAGGTACACAGCATGCACAGATTACTTCTCATCAAGCTCCTTGGCAGCATTATTAAAAAATTCAAAAATATTTGTCTGGGTTAATTTCCCCATCCAAAATCCATATAAACAGACTGTTATTTTTCTGTAGGTGTTAAAGGATTCTGTTTGTTATTACTGTCTCAGACAGTTTGACAGTGACTGATGAGAGACAGAATGGACAGAGGTTAGAAGTGGAATACCACAGAGAACAGCATCAGAGCCACTTTTTTTTGCCTAATACATAGTTGATGTGACATGCTTTATCTGTAGATAGCTTTTTATCTTCAGGAGACTGACGGGACCTGAATATTCATGAGTGGCATAACATAGCAAAGCCATGAGTGTGTAAAAAGGTCACGCCAGATGAGTGAAGAGAAAAATGCTATCTACAACTAAGGTATGTCATATGCAATGTATATGAACATATGAAGAAGCCAGCAGAAGAAGGGCATTTGGTCTATCTAGTGTGCTTGTATTGCAGAGTCCACAGTTTGAGTTACTGTCCCTGTCCCTCCTTCCCCCAATGTTTCCATCTACCCTACCCATGATCCTTACTTTCCTCTATGCCTATCCCAGCCTCCTTTCAAGCTGGCCACTGTCTTCAACAAGACCAGCTCTTCCGACAGCACATTCCAAGTATCTACCACCCTCTCTGTGAAGAAGTGCTTCCTGACCTCCCTCCTAAACCTCCTCTCTCCAGCTTAAGACTGTGCCCACTCATGTTATGGCTGCCATATAGCTTAAAGAGACCCTCCTTATCCACCTTATTTATCCCTTTCAAGTTCTTCAAGGTCTCAGTCATGTTCCGCCCCCTCTCTCCTGTCTGTCAGGAAGTACATGTTCAGTGCTCTCAACCTCTCCTTTCATGCCTTACCCTGCTGACCCACTGTCATCTTTGTAGCTCTCTTCTGGACCTTCTCCAGCAGGTTAATGGCCTTTTTGAGGTGTGGGCACCAGTACTGAACTCCATACTCTGGATGTGGCCTCACCAGTGACCTGTACAAGGGTAGTATAACCTCCTCTGTCCTCCTACTGATCCTCCTAGTTATGCATTCCAGCATCATGTTTGCCCTTGCTGCTGCTTTCTTGCACTGTGTGGAGTGCTTCAGGTCACTAGTGATCATCACTCCTAGGTACTTCTCCTCTGATGCAAATTCCTGAACTCCACACAGGTAATACTCTGTTCTGGAATTCTTGGCTCCAATGTGCATAACTTTGCATTTCTTGCCATTGAAGCCAAGCTGCCAGATGCTAGACTACCTCCTCAGCTTTTCTGGATCATCCTGCAGGTCCTGTATCCCTTCAGCTGTGTCCACTGTTCCTCAGATCTTGGTGCTGTCCATGAATAGGCACATTTTGTCCTTAATGTTATCCCCAGCGTCACTGATGAAGACATTGAACAACACTGGCCCATCACTGAGCCCTGTGGAACCCCACTGGTGACTTCCCTGGTGCCAGATAACTCTCCCCCCACAACCACCCTCTGGGTTCTGCCCCTCAGCCAGTTTTCCACCTATCTGGTCATCTTCTCCCCAACCCCGAGATCTGTCAACTTTCTGATCAACCTTTTGTGGGGACAGAGTCAAAGGCCTTGCTGAAATCTAGACAGCGGATGTCTACCACTTGGCCTCATGTCTACTGTCTTAGTAACCCAGTCAAAGAAGTCAAACAGAATCATTTGAAATACACCCCCCCCATGAGCCCATGCTACCTCGCATCCAGGAAGCCATGCTCCTCTTGATATTCTACCAACCTTTCCTTAAGTATGGTCTCCATGAGCTTGCACATGGTTGAGGTCAGACTGTAATTCCCTGGGTCATTCTTGGGACCGCTTTTGTGGAGGGGAACTACATGTGCTGTTCTCCAGTCCTGCGGTACCACACTTGACTCCAGTGAACTATTAAATAGGCCTGCCAGTGGCCCTGCCAGCTCCCTACCAGTTCCATTAGTACCCTTGGATGTACTCTATCCGTGCCCAGTGATTTGTCTACCTTCAATGCTAGTAGCCCTCCCACACTCAATCCTCCATCACTACATCTGTGTTCCCCTCCCCCTGCTCCTCTTCTCCCTCTTGAAGGCACTGGTTTGTTCTTCTCCCTGGTGAAGATGGAACAAAAGTATTCATTTAGTATCCTTGCTTTTCCCCCCATTATCCTCCACCTACGTCTCTCCTTTCTTAAGCCTAACAATCCCGTCCTTCTTGTCACTTTTCTCACTTATATAGCAAAGGAAGGCTCTCTTCCCCCTTCTTAATTCCTTCAACTATCTGCAGTTCCTTCTGTGCCTTAGCTCACTGGACTTCCTTACTTGCCTCACTAGCCAATCTTAGATCATTTTCCCTATCCACCTTTCTCTTGGTCTTACTGAATTTCCCTTTACTTTTCCCTTACTGCCTGGGCATCCCCAGAACTGAACCAGTTGGGTGCTTTGGTCATTGTGTTCTTCCCCCTGACCCTAATGCACTCCCCTGTGGCAACTAGTATTCCTTCCTTAATGATGAACCACCTTTGCTCCACCCCCATATTTGCTCTAACATCTGCCAGGTGGCTCCTTAGCACTTCATCCATTTTCCTGAAGTTCACCTTCCTAAAATTGAAGATTTTGGTGTTAGTCGGGATGCTTTCTCTGCCCATATCCAACTTGAACCACACTGTGCAATGGTCACTCTTACCCAGGGGCTACCTGACTGTTATTTCCTGTACATCCCCATTCGTGAGCACCAGATTAAGAATTGCCTCTACTCTTGTTGGTTCTGTGATACCCTGAGTCAGGAACCCACTCTGCAGTCCTTCCAGGATCACCTAGCTCCTAACACATGTTGTGGATGGTATGCTCCAGTCCACCTTGGGCAGGTTGAATTCCCCCACAATTAATCACCACCTCTCCTTTCCCTGCAGCTTCCAATATTTGTGAGTTCAGTTCCCTGTCCCTCTCCTCATCCTGGTTGGGTGGTCTGTAAACCACCCCCAGCCTCACCCTTCTCCCTCTTTTGGACCGTAATTGAACCCATAATGTCTCCACCATTCCTTCCTCCGACTCCTCCCTTATGCAAATTATTCCCTCCTTGATGTAAACTGCCACCCCTTACCCCTTCCCGACTACTCTGTTTCTCCTGTATAGTTTATATCCAGGGATAGCAAGGTCCCAGTCATGGTGTGGTGTTGCCCAAGTCTTGGTTACTGTCACTGTGTCCACCCTCTTGTCTGCTAATAGAACATGCAGGTCGTCCATCTTGTTTCAAATGCTTTCAGAGCCACCATGCTCCACCTAGAATCTGAGCTTCTTACCTTCTCTCTCTTCTATTCACATTTCTTCCCTCTGTTTGCAACCCCCCACCTACCCTTATTATGTGTTCCTCACTCTCTCCAGTCTTTGCTAACTATTTTCCACACCCCTTCCACCTCCTCCCTCCAGATCTCTTTCATCACTGAGGGGGAGGAGGTTCACTTACCTCCTCCTCTAGGAGTCTTTGGGCCTGCAGGCCTGCTGCACCCCCTTAGTAGTTTAAATTAAGCGTAGTGGTTATGTATTCCCCCACTTTGTCCCCGAGTACCCTCGAACCCTCCCTACGTACTGATCCAATATCAATCCAATAATTATGATTATATTATAATAATAATGTATTCAATATGACATTTCTTTGTTTCCACTGTATTAATTTTTGTCTTGTTTGAAAGCAAATTCAGATATTTTTTTTTCATTTTGTATCTGATCTTGTGATATTTTTTTCACTTACTCAGCATTCCTCTCACTGTATGCTGGTAAGCCCAAACCATTCCCCTATATACAACTGACGATCGATGCCTATGAAACAACTGTCTGATTACCCATGTGAAAATTGATGGCACTGTTTCAGGTTCCATGAGGTACTTGCCTTCAAGTGGATGAATCGGCTAAGTCACTTGATACTATGCACATGTTGATATATGGGATTGACTTTAGTGTTGCATTGGACTCTGAAGTGGAACATTGTCTCGACCGCTGTTCAGCTAGTGAAACAGATGGCATGGCTTGATTTGGGTACCAAGGATTTAACCATGCCTTTATAAGTGCATCCTTTTGTGTGCCCAGCATACTACCTTCATCAGTGCTAACTGTGGCCCCGATTTTGAATATCAGCATGCATTACTGCTGATCATACAGCACTGTCAGTCATGCAATACAGCTGATTTCTTGAGACAGTTGATCGCTCAAGGCAGATGTGTGCGTGATGCATTCTGATGAATATCTGATGGGCTTGACATACTTGTCTCTGTTTATTTTATCTATGATTCATCTACAGAATTAATTTTTTATTTTTGCTAGTAGGTGCATTACAGATGTAGATAAAGCATTTCTCCTCATTTTGGGGTTTTATCAATATGTACACCACACCCTTGTGAATAAAATTGAGAATAATGGATAGGTAAGTGTATGTTATTGATTTTTTTTCACACACTCGAGGTGTGTGATGACCACATAACCTTGAGAGCGAAGCTCGAGAGGTTTATGAGGTCATCACACACTGAGGGTGTGTAAAAAAATCCATAACATCAAACTTACTGATCCTTTATTTTTTATAATTGCTGGTATGGAGGTTTAGATTGTATTTCTAGCAGCTTGAAAGAAAAAGACGTTTATTTAGCTAGAGTGCAATTTTATTTTTGAAGAAATTGAACTATACAAGAATAAAACACAGTTGAAAATACTGCAGTTGAAATACTTTTTGTGAAACAATGGAATGCAAGAGTTTTAAAGTCTTTTCTTTGGGGAATGTTATATCAACCAAATTTTGGGTTATTATTAAGTGTCATATCAACTGGATTTTGGGTTATTATCGCCTCTGGAGCATAATAATCCGAAATCCGGTTGATATGCATTTTTAACAAAACAGTAATCCGGTTGCTACTTATGGTCATCAGTAATTATATGCAATTATTTGTGCAGCAACAGGCTACATTTGGGAGTCCCTGGTTTCCAGTTGCCTTGGTAGCACATCTGATAGCACAACAATTCTGGATAGCCTGGGTTCAAATCCCAGGTAAGGCAATTGTTTCTTTCATACTTCTGTTTGTTTGGGTCTATAAATATGCACACCATACCCTTGTGAAAAAAAATGCAGTTATCTGTGCTGCTCAAGTTTGTGCATTATAGAAAGAGTAAGGGGCCTCTGGGTTTACAGTGGCCTTGGTGGTGCAGTTAGTAGCACAACTGAACAGTATTCCTGGTGGCCCTGTTTCAAATCCCAGCTAAGGCACTTATTTCTTCTGTTTGTTTGGGGTACCAATTCTACTACTCATTGTCTCTCTACTCCTGTTGGATAATACATTAAGGTCCAGGGTTAAAACGGTTCCTCACCCGTCAGAGAATTGTCTCCATTTTGTCACATTAGGGATGGTATCTACATAGCACTGGCATTCAGTAATATTGTGAGCAAAGTTGGGCTCCCTCTTCCACGGCTATTAGTGGGAGTATAACAGAATAGGACATGATGAGGTATAAGTTATATCTGTAACCCCCCTCTGGGGGCTTTCCTTATTTGTCCTGGTTTCTCCCATTCTTCGGGTTGCCTTCTGGTGTCCCCAACCCTTGTTTAGCTCCACTGCCACAGCCCGAACCCTAGGTGTGCCAAAAGGGTCCCTCATCACCTTGTATTTTGTTTCAACCCATTTGGTCTCATGGAGCACCATTTGTGAGTTGCTGGCATTCTCCTGAGCCACTGCGACAATGCATGTGCTGGAAAGCACTTTGATCTTAGTGACCTCCGGTTGCAGTCAAACTGGGAGGTGTTTGTTGGTCCCGGTGCCCTTGGTGAACTAAATGGGGACTGAAGACCTAAAGGAGTTGGGCAGAAAGTCCCGGCAATGTTTAAAACCTACGTTTGAACTCGGGGGCGCTCTGGGGTTATGAATAGTAATGAGCGTCCCCTATGAATATTAATGAGGTTGCTGCCAGCCACCGGGGGGACAGAGCTTCGGAGGCAGCAACATGGAAACTCCTGGGGTTATTCTTTGACCAGTGGGCTTGTTGTGTAGGGGACAGTTGGGGCTACAATCTGATGGGGGGCAGTAACTAGAAAAAGTGCATAGTCTGGCTGCACCAGACATTTGAAAGTCAGGAACTGTGTCGAACTGCATAGATCTTAATGACAGCTGACATTTTAGTGGCACTTTAACCTTTTCCAGCAGCCAATCATCTGGTTAGGCACCTAGAACTGTGGCAGAGGGATTCCTGGGAAAAGGAGGAGACTCATTCAGGCACCTAAACCATACACCAATAAACGAGTAGGAAATATTTATCTCTATGGTTATCAGTTATGGATGGGCTTCATCAGCCAATCAGGACCCTGGATTTTCGGCTGAAACTGTGTGGACTTTCTGGGATTTCTTCAGTCTGTTCTCGGGCTCTGTACAAGTCAGGAGTATCTTGTGAGAGTGGACTTTGGATGTCAGGGGCTTACTCAGGCCCTATGTGGAGATTGCTGTGTTGCAGAATTGGAGAGTGCTGTGTGCAGAATCAGATTGAGAAGGGGGACAAGAGAATGAGACTGAACTGTGATTCTGATTCCCTAGGTATTGAGAAACTGCTTGCTTATTGTTGGGAGAAAATAAACACTGCAGAAACCCTGCACTAGAAGCTGAACTGGCTGAGAGGATTGTGTGAATTATTTGAGTGCTACAGTTGTTGCAGAGAGGTTGTTTGCTTGTGTGAGACTGAAATTAAAATATGAAATAAGCAAAGCGTCTCTGGATGTCGGGGTGTTAGCCAGTGTTGTATGTGTCCTGAGTGAACTGGTTAAAGTGGCTGAGAGCTGAGGTCCAGCTGCAGCTGATGAAAAGGTTGTGGACACTGCTTAACTGGAAAGTGTGAACTGGTGTGCAGGGGGTTTGTTGTTCTGGGATTTCCCTGTTGGATTGCACCTGTGCTTCTTGGAATTAAGGCTAGCACCCATGCAAATTAGCACTAGACTTTACTGGAGGGATTGCCTGTAAACTTTTCATGCTTGGAACTTAGTACAGGGACTGCAGGAGGATCCCCACCATTCGGGAGTTCACACCCAGAGCCAGGGAGGGAACCTGAAAACTCCTTCCAAGTGGGACTTACTGTCTCAGGAGGTCAATGGCACTTTCTGGGGTGCTAGGGCACCTACGACCCATCTAGAGAGCCTGGCTGCGGAGCCACTCCTGAGTCTGGGTCTTTTGGGGCTGGTGCTGTCCTGCCACAGAGCTCTGCAACGGGCCAGAAGCAGCTGAAGGTGACAAACGGCCAGAACTACAATCAAGGTGACCAGCTGCAAGATCTTCAAGCAAATCCATCCTGTCCGAGGGACCAAGGCCAGCCTTTCTTTGGCTCTGTGCTGCACTGACCAAGGAGCCTCATCCTCCTGTGTTTTGAGGTCAACAAACCATGAGTACGCAGGACCTGGTTCCTGAAAAGAAAACCAAAGGGAATTTGTGTTGTTTTTCTTAAACCAAGTCCTTTTAAAATATCTTCAGAGCCCCAAGAGCCAGCCAACCCATGGCACCGTACCAGGCCTGCACCTAGTGGGTAGCCCTAAGAACATCCTGGGAAACACTGGTACCAGTAGGGGTGGGTTTGGCCTGTGGGCCCCAATGTCTGTTGTTGCCTATCTCATTAATCAGTTTTTCTGTCCACAGTTATCCTTTGTCCCAGTACCCCCTTCCCTAGTCCTTACCCCAAATAAAGCTGTGGTTTACCATTTGAAATTGTATGTGTGCAGGAATTCTCTGGGTCTATCAAAGCATTATTGTTCATGGTTTATGGTGGTACTGAATGGTTGGGCATCCAGCGTGTGGAGTGGTTGGTAGGGAAGACGGGTAGGTGCAGCATCCCAGGGGCTGTGCCATCCAGTCACCTGACCCACTTCTAATTCTCTCTGGGTGGAGGCACCATGCTATTTTTATTATCTTTGGGATAGGACCCATGAACGCCACCGTAGCAGGACCCAGGCCCCTTAACCTGTTAGAGAGCCAACAGGCAGGGGTAATAGACACTCCTCTGGGGGTGACAATGTTATATAATGGTGCAGGGCAGGCATCCAATATTGGTCATATGGCTTCTTTAACATAGATTTAGTTATCTCTGCAAAGTTTTAGATGGCTACTGACCACTGGATATTTTATACCCTCATTTCAAACTAGGAAAGCTTCCAGAAGAGGAAACTGGAGACATATACATGCCATTTTTCACATAGATGAAGAATATAAATTAATGAAATGGGCAGGCTTTATAGAATTCTCTGGTCTTTTCTCATCCCCCAAACTTTTTATGTTCCTACAAGTAGGGTAACTAAACAGATAGCGCAAATCAGACAAGTCTTACAGTCATGTGAGTAATGCTATGTCCAGTCAGGCAGCATTATTTATAAAACTGCAAGGGACGAGCCTCTTTCATATTTTATTTGTGGTAGAGGAAACTCATTTGATTCACACTGTTTATTTATGTGAACTAGATTGATTTGAATGATGCATATCGTAAAATATTAATTGGTAAAAAAAGGGAAACCTCACATTATATGCTGCCAAGAATTTAGTGACTTACGGTTAAATAAACACTGACGAATGCACTACCTAAGGCTGCTTGATTACATGTCCCTCAATCTTTCGTCATGCTCACCATGTAATGTATTCATATAATATTAAGGCATCTGCTACTTCAGATATTTTGCTATTCATTATTAATAGGTTCCACCATAAGCAAATGATCCATTGTAGTGTTATTATTAATAGCATTTTATACAAGTGACAGTGTTCTAAGAAAATACATTAGTCTAACAAAGGTAAACTACAGAAAGAGTTTTAGTCACATTAGCATGTGGGCTGGTTTGGCAACTGTATTTGAATGAATGGGATATGTCTGTGTCTTTTCAGACATGCAGAAATATGGTTGGAATCTCACAGTCTGAATTTATTTTTGGTATTCCTAGTCTTTTTTTTTGTAAGTTTACGTTTATGAATTTTTCCAATAACAAAGGTGCCATGGCTGGCCCACCAGCACAGTGGTAGTGATACCGCCTGCAACGCCTGATGACCCATGTTTGGAGCAAACACAGTATGTCAGAGGGTTGGCGGGGGGATGGATAAATGTCCATGGACGCTCTCATTCTTGAGGGTTGTTGCAGTTTCCCAGCAAGTCACCGGCACCCATTGGAGGCTGGGTGTACAACAGCTGGGGCCATGCTTCAGTGGGAGGTGCAGGAGCATGCCAGATCTACACTAACATCATTGCACTTCCATGCCTCTGGAGAAACTAATGGGAAAGACCCCTGGTCCGGCAGCACTGGGATGCCCCCAGACCTCCACCCGAATGACGCCCCAGGCACAAGCCTCGGGTGAGGCCCTCTGGTTGATCTCGGTCTCCCCCCATGGGGGAACCCTGCCACAGGGGGCAAGCTGCAGGCCTCCTCAGTCTGGGCAGCCTGGGGAGATGCTGGGTGCGAGGTCCAGGCTGATATGGGGTAAATCCTCCACCCTTACCAGGAGTTGAAACAAGAGTTGAGAAAAAGGTACCATGTATACATGAAACATGCAAGTACAGTATTTGTTTCAAGCAGATAAAATACATCTCCCAGGCATCTGTAAATGATGTCATATAACATGCTAGCGATCCACAGAAGAATCCAAACAAAGGCTGAATTCCCTGGGATGTCTGCTAAAGCTTTCAAATCAAATCAGTTTTATTTATAAAAGGCGCCTTTCTGAAACCAAGGCGCCTGTAGAATAAAATACATAAAATAAAATAAATTATTATAAAACAAGCATGAAATTCCACAAAAAACAATATAATAGCAGCATAGTAAAGTAAAATAACCCCATCAATCAGCAAAAGCCAGGTTAAATAAATAGGTTTTTAAAGCAATTTTAAAACTCTGTGATGGAAGCAAGTGAGGGGGAACCCAGGTAACCTTCTCATATCCCTAACTCCTAGTCAGGCCTTCCCCACAGTCCTGACAAGTATCCACTTCCCAACCCTGAGGTTTCTCTACGGAACAGAATAAGGATCATGTTGCATCACAGATAATACCCAAATATTCCTGCAGGTTGTAAAAGTCTCAAGCTTATCATTCAAACTGAAAGTAATTTGCTCCATCTTGTAAAGGTGATTAACAGTCTCCCACCACTGGCCATCCTTGGAATCTGATTTGTGAGCCAGTTTCTGATGATACATTTCTTAACAGCTACCAAAAGGATGCCCAGAAGATATTTTGCAAGTCTGCACTGCAGGGGTCTTAGAATATTAATGGGGTAAGTATACTTACGGGGTCAGTGAGAAGCCAGGGGCAAAGATGCCCCTTATCTCCTGCTTCAGATCCCGCTTGGAACGTGCCCATATTATATGCATATGCATAGCCCTCCTCTCTCCACAGTGTCTCCAGCATGCAGCCATTTGCCTCTGACCATATTTGGCCATGATCACTGGAGTCCAGAAACAGCAAACTATATGCTTCCAGGCATATTCACGCCAAATGTGTGATGAGACGATATGACCCTCTGTGAAACACCCCAGTTCCCACATTTTCCATTGCTGTTCTTTTCCAGTCTCTGCTGCCCATTTATCGGCAACATAAGAGATATTGTACAGATGAGACCCCTATATTGCCTGGTAAAGGGAAGAAATCAGGGGCTGGATTCTCAAAGAGAGGAGAAAATTGTGCACCTGTGGAAAAAAAAAGGCCAGCGGACTGCGGAGATGCAGCTGAAAATTCCACACGTGTTTAAAATTACAAACAAAAGGGTGAGTTATGCAATACCGCATGTGTGGATTTTCAGGGCCGGCCTAGCTAGGTGCAAACTGTGCCCCTGCACCTTGGGGGCCCCTGCTTTTATCTTGAGGAAGCAAAAATAATTTAACACATTTAAAAACACCTACATTTTGTTATAAATGAAAATGTTTACCAGCAAATCAAAGTGGAAGACAACTCTGCTACTGCTACAAAAGGTGGGATCAGCTTTGCTGCAATGGAAAAGATTAGGTTAAGTAAGTGCTAATGGTGTTAATGGCCATACTTTACACCTCCCAGATTGACTGCTTTCAGAAACAAAGGGCTATATTGATAAGAGAACTTGTTTGTAACCTGGACATGTAGGTGAAACAATGAATGATATGACAAAATGTGTTTCAAAAGTATGTGAGCACTTAAAATCAGAGATATATCTTAACATTGTTTTACTAGCCCAAACACTGGTGACAATTGTCCAGGGCTAATGCAGCTAACTCTCTACTTGTCCATCTTGACTAGTGTAGGTTTTCATGGCTGTTAATGAAGTTAAAAAAGTCTACTGTAGCAGGCTCTAGTCCTCATGCTAATCTCTCTCAGTGTTCCAGATGGTTTGGTATGGTAACAGCTCACTAAAAGCTGCAATAATCTGGCAGTTCAAGAGGGGGATCCCACAAAAGACTTGATGTGAGTCATTATCATTCCACTGTTAGGACTTTCAGCTAGTGTCCAGGGTGTAATCAGTGGTAGAGTGCTGTTAAGCCACTAGCTTCCAGTTTTCCGAATGTGTCTCTGTCTAAAAAATGGTCCCATATTATTAAGACCAGTGACCCTCATTTCCCCACATTTGAGTGTCTGTAGCCAATATTTCATAATGGGCAGACTGGATGGGCCTTGCGGTCCTTATCTGCTGTCAACTTCTATGTTTCTATATTTCAGTGACAAAATGCAAGGAGGTATACAGGGCCGGTCCTGCAGGTGGTGGGTTTTATCCCAGCCTCACCATAACTTCCCTCTCCCTTTCCAAAATCTCTTAACTCTGTTCTTTTCCTGACACCACTGCAGACCACACTCTGAAATGACCATCCACAGATGAATAGCTGCCATTACTGGCAAGTGTAGGGGGTTCCCAGCTCTTCTAAATGGACCATGCGAGCCATCAATGTCCATACAACCCCACCCATATTCCACCCAGCATGTCCTTTCATCCTAAAAACAAAACTTTGGATCATGTATGGTACAAAAATAAACTTTAATAAAATACATAATTTGAAAGCTTAAAATAGGCATTCCTGGGGTACACAGATCATCCTATATAGAAACAGAGATAGTATAGTATTATGCCTACGTACTATTTCCCCATGGCTGATGAAAGGACAATGTTAAAGAAAAATCTGTTAGTGTTGGTGCAGAGCATATTAAAATCAATGCTTTAAAAATTAAAAATGTCATAGTTTTCTATTT
This sequence comes from Neoceratodus forsteri, assembly GCA_016271365.2. Lineage (NCBI taxonomy): Eukaryota > Metazoa > Chordata > Ceratodontiformes > Ceratodontidae > Neoceratodus > Neoceratodus forsteri. Next base: position 682,749,569 of record JADMNL010000022.1, on the reverse strand, counting down.
TCCAAGCCCCTTAGGTTTGTATAGCCCCCACTCCAAATAAATCTTAGATGTGCTCCTGGCTCACTTGAGACAGTACAAAAACTTCCAGAAGTGCAGGTCTCCAGTTGACTATAGCAGGGTGGGGCTGAGAGTGCCTTTCTCTGCCTGATTCTGTTCATTGCCATGTGGGTGGTGGTGACAGTGTGATGAGGTGCATGATGAAGTCAGCTATTGTGTGTGTGCAGAGCTAAGACTGCTTGACTGAACATTTGCTGTTGTGATATCCACTGGTTTGGTGTGTGTGTGTGTGTGTGCAGAAAGAGAAGAGGAAGACAGGAGGCCATGGTACAAAACAATGGGGGGGGGGCTCACTGTGTGTGATGGCATTGCAGTCTTTTTTTCTGCCGGGGAGCAGGATAAATATGCAATCAGAGTACTTCTTGGCTTATATGGTTTCCTGTATAAGTGATCAAAATTTACCATTATAATTGAGGGCTAGTGCAACCATCTACAGACTAACATAGAAACATAGAAGTTGACAGCAGATAAGGACCGCAAGGCCCATCCAGTCTGCCCATTTCTTTTTCTACCTTATGAATGTGCCATCAGCCTTTGCTCTGTCAATGGCCTATCTATTCATACTCATCTGTATTGCTCCCTTATGCCTATCCCATGCCTGTTTGAAGCAATGCACTGTATTCATATCCACCACTTTCTGAGGTAGGCTGTTCCATGCATCCACCACCCTTTCTGTGAAAAAGAACTTCCTCACATTACCCCTTAATCGGCCTCTCTCTAATCTCATGCTGTGTCCTCTTGTCCTGCTATTTTTCTTATATTGAAACATGTTAGACTCTTTCACCTTGTTAATGCCCTTAAGGTGTTTGAATGTTTCGATCATATCACCTCTCTCCCTCCTTTGCTCTAGAGTATACATATTGAGCTCCGTTAATCTGTCCTCATATGTTTTCTGATGCAGTCCCTGCACCATTTGGGTTGCTCTTCTCTAGACTGCCTCAATTTGGTTAATGTCCTTGTGAAGGTGTGGCCTTCAGTACTGCATGCAATACTCCAGATGGGGTCTAACCAGTGTCTTGTAAGGAGGGATTATTGTCTCCCTCTTCTGACTTGTGATACCCCTACTAATACACCCCAACATCCCCCTAGCCTTATCTACTGCTTTAGTGGTCTGCTTGGATGATTTCAGGTCATCGGTGATGATGATGCCCAAGTCTCTTTCTTCCCTTGTTACTGCCAGCAACTCCCCTCCCAGTCTATAGGTGGCATCAGGGTTTCTCTTCCCTATGTGCATAATCTTGCACTTCTTTGCGTTAAACCCCAGTTGTGACTCTTCCAACCATTTTGCTAGTTTATCCAGATCTCTTCTGATTCTGCCCACCCCATCTGGATATCCAGATCTTTTCTCATTCTGCCCACCCCCATCAGTGCAATTTCGAATCAACTTGCCCTGCTGACTACTGCAGACTTTTTTATGGTTGACCCCTGCTCACAATGGCTCAAAATCCTGACCAGTACATAGCAAAATTGGATTTCCTGATAAGGACCCTGAAAACCTGACAGGTGGCCACCATACGAGGTGTCCCATGATTTTATTTTTTTTTTTACCAGGAGAGACAATAAGCTAAAGGCCTGTTTACAGGTGCAACCTGGGAGCACAAGGAAGTTAACTGACTTGCTCAGGGCCACACAGTATGCAAATGGGAGCTGTGGGATTCAAATCCAGGTATCAAGGTTTGCAGCACAGAGTCTTAAACCACTGTGCTATGCTGTCTGCTATGATAATCCTCTATTCTCTTTCACACCTCCAGAAAAGTTATGCTGTTTAACTGTTTTGCAAATCAGAGTAACTGAGATGTGAGTGTCCAGTGATGATGTTCTTGTCCTTACAGAAATGAATACGGTATTAGTACCATACTTACTTAAGTTCTGACTCCAGACTCAGTTAGATTCATTTCCAGTGGTGAAGTCAAATAATTCAATGCAGTCAATGGCACTAATTAAAAGATGCTGGTTAAACTATTTTTTGCAATTCAACTTTTATTGAAGATTTTCAAAAAATAAAATTACATCCAGGAGGAACAGGAATATTAATAGAAACAACAGACATGACAAAAGGAACCTGCCGGATGCAATCCCCAACTTAGTAACCCTTTGCACAGCACACCAAATACCAAACCTGAAACATATTGTTACCGAAAATCAATACATTCTGATACAGAGTAACAGGAATATAATGGACCCCAAATTCGATCAAATTTAGACATATTTTTTTGAAGACTTGAGATAGTCCTTTCTGTTCTAAGATTTGCCAGGAGTTCCTGAAACCATTCGCCATACGATATCACTAAAGTGTCTTTCCAATGCTTCAGAACCACTTTTTTAACCGAAGCAGAAATCAGACTAATATGGTATTTCCTTATCCGAACATCAATGGTGGTCATATCCCCAAAAATACATATCTCTGGAGTAAATAAACTATCCAACCGCAAGCAAGGGTCCAGTTTCTCCTTAATGTTACCCCATAATACAGCTACCTTAGGGCAATGCCAAAAGATATGAAGTAAATCCCCAGCCCCACGCTGGCATCTGAAACAACTGGAAGATGAGACCATACCGAGGCTAACTAACTTTAAAGGAGAATAATAAATATTATGTAACAATTTAAACTGCATTATTCTAAGTCTATCCTGTAAAAGAAATTTGTGACAGGATTTCCATATGCCTGCCCAATCAAAATTATATTCTGGGAGAAGCCGAGACCAATATTGTCTTGGAGCAAGGATTTGGGGATGTGTCCAAGTCAGAAAAGTATTATATATAGCAGATACTGCATGAGCCTTACCCGCCAGTGGCTCAAGAGTATCACAAAAATCAGAAACTGCCCAATTAGGAGGAGGAAAGCCAAATTTGCAAGCTACCAAATGCTGAAGTTGAAAAACCTTAAATATAACTTGAGGAATTTGAAATTTATTCAATATCTCAACCGAGGTAAGTAATTTTCCTTCAAGCGTAAGCAGATCTTTAATCAGTACCTTCCCCAATAAAGGTAACCAAGTCAACTTAATGGGTTTCCCCTCTATTAAAAAGTTAGGGTTACCCATTAATGGTTGGGCAGGATCCATAGTATGAGAGTATTTTAAAAAGGTACATAATTGCACATGAGCTTTGAGCGAAATCTCAATAGGGGACTTACGCAAGGAAATAGGAAGGGCTTTATGCAAACAATATAACAAAGCCCTAGGTGTAATTCCAGAATCCATTATCCGGGAAATCTCTAATTTTGACCACAGAGGTATATAAGTAGTAGTTTGGGAACAGACAATTACAGCGAGCCACTGAAGTTACTTGTTAGCATGACTAGCCCAGTAGTATAGACCAAAGTGGGGAAGTCTCAGGCCACCGAATAACTTAGGAGCAATCAATTTATAATAAGCCAATCTAGGCTTCTTATAGTTCCAGATAAACGCGGAAACTATACCATGAATTTTTTTAAACCATTTAAGCGGGAGCCAAATGTTTAACATATTCATCGGATAAAACAAACGGGGAAAGACATTCATCTTTACTAAATTAATTCTACCCCAAATAGACAAAGAAAGCATTGCCCATCTTTTAAGATCAACTTCAATAGATTGTAACACCGAGTCAAGGTTAAGCTGAACCAACCAAGAAGTAGATCTGGTTAGGGTGAGACCCAAATACTTGATTACCTCCGGATTCCAAACCAAGCCAAAGGGGGTAATATCCTGAGCGTATGTTTTGTAATTTAAAGGGAAAACCACGGATTTACCCGTATTAAGTCTATAATTAGCAATAGCACCAAAATTATCGATGGTTTCAAGTAAAGACGGGATAGAGGTAGACGTATATGAGATTTGCAATAGCAAATCATCTGCATACGCCATGACCTTCAGAGTGTGTCCCCAGGCCTGAATACCCTGGATTCGCTGTTCCATTTTGATCCGCCTGATAAGGGGTTCAATATATAAATTAAAAAGTAGCAGGGAGAGTGGACAACCTTGTCTGGTACCAACAAAAGTCTGAAAGGGCTGAAGTTACCCCATTACAAAAATTTCTTCACGGTTGGGAAGTTGTAGCGCGTTAACCCACGAACAGAACTGTTGGGGGAACCAAAGGTATCCATAACCTTGAGCAAATATTTCCCATAGACCCTATCAAAGGCCTTCTCGGCATCCAGAGAAAGCAATACCATCGGATGATCCGAATCCCTGGAAGCCGAGAAAATATGTGCCAATAACCTTAAATGATCAGTCGAGGATCTTCCTTTCATAAACCCAACCTGTTCAGGCCCTATTAAACCCGGAAGGACCCCACTGATCCGATCAGCCAATAATTTGGTAAGAATTTTAATATCCTGATTCAGAAGTGAAATGGGTCTATAGCTGGAGACCAGATCATGAGATTTACCCGGTTTCTGCAGGAGGACAATTAGGGCCTCAAAAAGAGAAACATCCGTAGCAGCCCCCTCCAAAATACAATTAAACAATCTCAACAAAGAAGGGACTAACTCCTTAGCAAAGGTTTTATAAAAATTGGCCGAAAAGCCATCGGGGCCTGGTGTTTTATCGGAGGAAAGGGAGTTGATAACCTGATTAATTTCATTCTCCATGATAGGGGCCGTGAGAAGAGCTTGATGACATTCACCCAAAGAGGGAAGATTTAGACCATTTAAAAAGGTGTCTATCTTGTCTTCTGATGGTGGATCCCTCATAGAAGCATAAATCTCCTCGAAATATTTTTGAAATTCCCCCAGAATATCCTCCGGGGAGGTCTTAAACGAACCATCCTCCACCGAACGAATGACTGGGACCAACCTGGAGAACTCTAAAACCTTAACCCTCCTAGCTAATAATCGACCAGCTTTTTCTCCCTGATCGGTATATATTGCCCCGTTTTAATAATCGCCCATTCTGCCTGTTCACTTAAAATCCGAAGATACGAGTCTTTTAACCTAGTTAACTCCTGCCTATAATCATCCGAAGTAGAGGCCGAGAGCAGGGATTGTTTCTCACGAATCTGGTTAAGTAACTCTGAAATACACTTCTGCTTCTCCTTCTTTCTTCGGGAGGCGAGACCTATCAGAATACCCCGTATAAAGGCTTTGAATGCCCCCCATTCCATATCTGGCCGTTTAGTGGAATTATTATTAAAAGAAAGAAATTCTGTTATCTGGGAAGAGATATACTTAACCAGATTCGGATCCTTTAATAACTGATTGTTAATTTTCCATCTATTCCCGGGTTTGGGTAAAGATGAAAATGTAATAAGACACGTTACTATAGAGTGATCCGAGGGCGGTCCAGGGAGTATGTCAGTATTTAAAACCCCTGATAAAAGGATATTTGAAATGAACACGTAATCAATTCTAGAGAAGGTATTATGTACCTGGGAAATAAAAGTATACTCCCGGGCATTCGGGTGAAAAATCCTCCACACATCAAATAGGCCCAATTGATCAATCATTTCTCTTAAAGCCCTTTGACCTGGAGATAAACCCCTCTTAACCGAACTAGATTTATCAATAAAAGGATCCATTACCAGATTTAGGTCTCCACCCATTACAATAGGTAAATTGCAATAGGGGGAAAGTAACTCCACAATCTGGACAAAGAATCCAGGGGTATCATTATTGGGACCATAAACCGAACCCAGGATAATCTCAAAAGTATATAAAGTGCCTCTGACAAAAATGTACCTCCCTAAGCTATCTTGGAATATTTGAATCGGATTGAAGGGCACAGATCTACGTAACATAACTATAACCCCCTCTGCTTTGGGAATTACCTTCAGATGCGAAGATCTGCCCTATCTGAAGCCTCCGCAGATGATTAGATTCAACATTGAGTAAGTGGGTCTCCTGCAAAAAAATAATATCTGCTTTCACATGGCTCAAATGTTTTAAAATCTTATATTGTTTCAGTTTATGGCAAATCCCATGAACGTTCCAGCTCACAACATTTAACTCCCTAGCCATTTGTAAAATTATTAATATATACTAAATAACACAAGTCTGTAAAGCCAGTCCATTTATATAAAACTAAGAATAGGTGTGCTGTGCAAACCCCCCTACCAGACTCCCCTATCTTATAATATAACCCCCATAACAATGATAACTCCCCAACCCCCATTTCCCCACCCACAACCTAATTCGATCTACCAGTGAACATGGTTACAGCTCAAAGTAACTCTCTGCTTCCATCCCGCCCACACAGCCACCCAAAACAATAATGACCGGTCCCGCAATTAGCAACTTTAACAAAATATTATCTACTAGACCCCATCCCTAAAGGCAACATTAAGCAAAATAGTGATGAAAGCTATTAACATATTGCTAAAATTTAGGATAAAGCCGTACATCCCAACTGGTACCCGGAAACTAGTCAGTAATTATGACAAAAAAAAAAAAAGGAGGGGAGGGGCCACGAACCATGATACAGAAAGCACCCCACCACCCATTATTCCAAATACAAATTGTATGCTATATGGAACTAACAAACCATTGCTACAACTATACATAATAAGCTAGATAGAAGCATAACTTACAAATAGGTTTATAGCAGGGGTGCTCCATTTCAGACTAGCACTATTTACCCCAGAAAAACAAAATACAAGCTTATATCTAAAACAAAATGTCCAAAGCAGTTTAGCAGTCACTGGTGTCCACTAACGAAATAACTAAACTAGATAAACAGGGGACCGCTTGCGTCTTCTGTATACCCGAGCAATTTCAGTATAAAAAAAAAAAAAAAACCTGCAAAATTAAAACGGGCACTAACGGCCCTTGGAAATTGTCCAGAAGTGAAATATACGAGGCGACCAGACCCATTCTCCATCCAGAAGATTAGAACAAAACAGGGATACAGGAAAAATAATGGTTAAACAGGGCCCAACAGGAAATTGTCCAACTGGGCTTCAATCCAGTTCGCAGCAAAACCGAGGCATCCAACCTTCACACACAGTAGATCAACGCCAGGTAAAAAATGAGATCCAGAAACTTGGAAGGACTGATCTCAAGGCTCTCTAAAAAGGTCAGGGAAGGATAGCTTTAAAGCTGACAGAGCAGACTCGTAACCCTCAAAGCTACGCCAGGTCCCAGCCACCAGGACCTGGAACCGTGCAGGGTAGCCCATCCTAAACTTGATTTTGGCTGCAATAAGCTTCGTAATAATGGGGTGGTATGTGGCTCTCTTCTGCCGGATCGAAAATGGCAAATCTTGAACCACCCTCAATGTGGCACCTTCCCAAGACAGTTCCTTGACCTCTTTAACTTTCAAAAGAAAATGTTGGCGTTCTAAATAGTTGAGAAATTGTAAGATAAATGTCCGTGGAGGGGCTCCCGGAGCAGGTATCGCTCTTAACGCACGATGAGCTCTTTCAACGGTATAGGCAGTCCCAAAGGGTGAAGGGCCAGCTATCTTTCCCACTAAACACTGAGCAAATTTAATAGCGTCGGCTCCCTCTTCCTTCTCCGGGAGGCCGATAATAACGACATTATTTCGACGAGATCGCCCTTCCAAATCCTCGACCTTGCCTTCCAATTTTGACAGCCTTTGCCTCATCGCTGCCAGCTCGGGTGCCGAGTTTTTCACTCTGCGCTCTACAGAGCATAGGCGAGCTTCATTGTCCGCTTAAATCCGGCCGAGATAAATCCTCCAAAGCACGGATATATTTCTGACTTAGCCGCTAGCTCCTTCATTTCATCTTTAAAGGGTTGAAACTCTCTAAGGAAACTAGCTAAGATAAGAGGCTCTACATCACAATCACTTGGAGCCTGTGCCATGGTATGGTGCGTACCCGAGGCCCTTGCTTTTTTTGCGGCCTTCTCCGGGGTAGTCGGGGGGGGGTATGTCGGGGCAAGGCTTCTTTTAATTCAGCATCCATGCTACACCACCCGGTAGACAGCGTTAGAAATAGAAGTTGAGGAAGCAACAGGATTACTGCCCGCAAACGCTAGGGACCACAAAAAATGAAATTTAAGGGCTGAGTAGACGGAGCTCAAAACGGGAGCAGCTAGCTCATGCTCTGCACCACGTGATCTCCAAAGATGCTGGTTAAACTAGTAGACCTGCTATTGCTTTATTAATACAGGACAAGAGGGTTAGTTAGGTGTAAATGTTGAATATGTGTGGGGGGAGGGCACAGGGAATGGAGTGGTAGGGCCTGGCAGGGGGCTGCACAGGGGCCCAGAATGATTAAGGCCGGCCTTCTGGATTTTGTGCAAGTACGGATCCACAGCTGTGTAAATATAAAGGCTCATCAGAAAGAGCAACAGATGAGCCAAATAAACTGGAGCAGGAGCCACTGTGAATTTTGCAAAACATGCAGCAGAACCAGGACCCTCAGGAAGGCCAGCAGCCAGTCCCACCACTGGGACTGCAGCAGCACCACCTATATGAGCAGGAGCTTGTACCACAGCAGCAGCAGCATGCCCTGCCTGACCATGCACAACAGCAGCAGATGCAACAATGTGCTATGGTGGGCAACTACAACCAGGCAGAACCAGCACACATGTGGCAGCAACAGTACAGGCAGGAACAGCCACACCATCCACCAGTGTACCTCAATCACACTGTGATAGCTGTGCCTTGCACTCCACATATAGCAACTAGTAGCATTTTGTAGATGTGTGTTGTGCTCTGATGTTTTATGTTTGTCTGCTTCTGTTGCCCCACTTCTTTCTGTTACTGTCTCTGGCACTATTGCTTATGGAGTTCCTGTATGGGCTGCAGTTTGTCATGTGGGTGTGGTCTGTTGCTTTTAAAGAGTACTGTGTGCTATTAGTGGTCTGACATCTGATATTATCATAAGACCCCTGGCTGGTGTTGTATGGTGTGTCAACCCCCACTATAATTGGTTCTCAATTGAAAGTACAGTGTCTTTTCTTCAGCATGCGAGTTACGCCTCACTCTATTTGGTGCAGCATATGCACAACATTTTTTATGCAGCTAAGGTGCAGCAGTGGCTGAGAATAACTATTAAATGGATGTGTACTTTTCAATGGCTTATTTCCTCCGCAGGTAATTCCACAGCTGTGTTTTTTCTGTAATCAGCAGAATACTTTTCCCGCAGCTGTGGACGTTTTGAGACTTTTTTTTTCAATTGTTTAACCAGGTGAGACACACTAAGCTGAAATCTTCTTTACAGGTGCAACCTGGGAGCACAGGAAAGTTAAGTGATTTGCTCAGGGTCACACAGTATACAAGTGGGGGCTGTGGGATTCAAACTCAGGTCACCAGATTTGCAGCTTAGAGCCTTAAACCACTGTGGGAGAAAATCCCGCAATGCAACTGACCTTTTTTTTCTGCACCTGCACCATTTTTTGGAGACCTACAAATTTCTTCATCTTCAAAGTATTTTGATAATCCAGCCTCAGGTGCCTAGCAGCTTGAGACTGATCGTGGAATAGGACAGCCAGAATCAGTGAAGGGGATTTTGCCTTGATACCTGACCTTTGCTGAGTGAGATTCCTAGTAGTGTTTCACCTGGCAGTATCTAAAAAAGTCTCTGTGATCAAGTTCATACTGTGTTTATAGTGAAAGTTATACATGATCTCTTGCTTCATGCAGCACCCATGAAGCACTCTGGAAAAATAACAAACATTGCTCAAAGCTAAAGAGCTTTATTAGAAGCATAGAGGACAACCGGCTAAACCTGTAGCCCCAGCACTTCAACCCCCACAAGGTGTTCATCAGGGGGTGGTCTGACCCACATCCGTGATGAAGACCCTGTATGGGTTGAAGCACTGGGGCTATGGTCTTAGCCAGTTGTCCTCCATGCTTACAGTAAAGCACTTTAGCATTTAGCAATGTTTGTTATTTTTTCCTGAATACTTCATGAGTGCCTTGCTATTCTTTTACTGTTCCTTTCGGCTGGTCACTTTGCTTTGCACTGCCTCCTCAGTCTGGAGCATGCTACCTTTGTTGTGTTTCTATAGTACATGCAGGGCCCACTGAAGACATTGGACCCATTCTGTTGACCACATGTGGTGAGTCATACTTCTCTGCCTCCAAACAGTATATGCTTATGAGGCATTGGCTTGTACCAGTACCCTGTGCTTGTGCAGGAGGCAAGGGGCTGGGGAGATGGTGGGCAGGAGGGTTGACAACCCCAAAGAACACTACACAACCAGTTTTCCAAAACTCCTGACATTCCAAACTGTAATGTTTTCATTTTCCTACTTTGTGCACTTTGGCTTGTATGGAACCATAATTTCTATATTAGTACAGTTGTTTTTTTTTGCAAAGAATTTCTTTCTTTCCTTCTTTCTCTACTTGTCACATTACAAACAAATTTGCTGACGTTTTCAGACAGGAAAGAAAACTGTATTATAATTTAAAAAGACAAAGAACCTCAACACAAAAGCACTGAGGCAAGGGTTACCCATAAAGGGCATTGCCAACAAAACAGCACTGGAAAATGCTTGCATTAAAAAAAAATCAACTTTATTTTGAAAACTTTAAAAGATCAGGAGCTATAAACATCACTGGGGAGATAGTTCCATGGGACCAGCCTGGTCATCATTGAAGAACACTCCCCAGTAGACTTCAGCCTAGAGGGTGGCACCCTTAAAAATCCAGATTTGTAGATCTCAACACCCAGACAGAGGTATGAACAGTCAGGAGCTCTCTTAGGTATTGAGGGCCAAGTTCATTCAGAGCTTTATAAACCAACAGAATCTTGTAGTCAATGAGCCATCTTACAGGCAGCCAGCTCAGAGCCTGGAGCAATGGAGTACTATGATCTGACTTCTGAATGGAAGTCAGAAGCCCCGCTGCAAATTCTGGATGAACTGTCAGTGAAGCAGTTGGCTACGAGACAAGTCCTTACAGAATGGATACAGTAGTCAAGTCTAGAGGAGATAAAGGCCTGGACAAGGATGTGGAGGTCACCAGCACCAGGAAAGGGATGAAGTCTGCAATTTTTTTAAGATGGTAAATGCAGCCCCTGACTACAGATGACACCTGAGGACAAAAGTTAAAGGGGAACATTTATGAACAGCGGTCATCATAGTTTGAAAGCTCATGAAAAGTTCTATTAAATGAAGAATTTTCCTTACCTGTAGCTGGCAGCAGTGCAGAGATATTGATTATTAAGTTTGCCCCATATTGATACTACTGTATATTGCCAGCATTTTTAGAGCCTTGTGATGTCACTGCTGATCAAGCTGTGGCTATCCACACTTCAGTCGAGCATAGCTTGGTCATCGGTGACATCAGAAGGTGCTAATAATTGTGGAAATGTATTATCAATCATGTGGTAGACTTAATCACTGATAGTCTGGATTGCTGCCAGCTACACAGGAACCTAATGCCTCATTTAAAAGATCTTTTTATGGACGTTCAAACTATGAAGAGTTCTGTTCATGAATGTAAACTTCAGGCTACCACTAAGTGCTAATCGAGTGATTGCTCCCCACCAAGACAAGTTCAGTTTTTCTGGGTTGAGTGCCAACCAGTTGGAGGCCTCCAGGCTGTCATTACCAAAAGACAGTGTTCTAACAACTGCACTGACAAAGCTCCGTCAGGGCAAAGGACAGACAGAGCTACATATCACTGGTATAACAGTGAAACTGCGTGCTGTATTACTTTATAATCTTCCCAGATGGAAGCATGTACAAGACAAACAACATGGGTGACAAATCAAACCTTGGAGAACACCACAATCGAGAGCTAGTGGGCATGACTTGCAGGTGCCAGTCACAACTGCCTGCTCCTTCACATCCAGGAATGACTGAAAACCATTAAAAAACAGTGCCAGACACTCCTGCAAGTTCCCTGCATCTGCTGAGCAATACAGGGTGATTGACAGCATCAAATGCAGATGACAAGTTGCGAATGACAATAATAGAAAAGCCCCTTGATCCCTTGCAGGGTGAGATCAGTGCACATACTGATCGGGGCTGTTATAGTGCTGTGGAGTCTATGAAAGTCAGACTAGAATGGTTCGAAAATGTCATTTTCATCAAGGTGATTCCCAAGTTGCTCAGTTATCCCTTTCTCAACTAATCTGGCCAAAAATGGGAAGTTGGAAACAGCCTTATAATATTCAGTATTGTATGGGCCCAAGAACAGCTTCTTAAGCAGGGGTCTCACCACTGCCTTCTTTAGAGGCGGTGATAACAGACCCTCATGTAAAGAGGCATTAACGTTCCCCACAAAAACTGGCACCAAAAACACTGTCATTTGCCAACCATGGCCATGGACTTTAGGGATGCACTCCCTGAGAGTCCGTGCATCTTTTAAAGTAAGACAGAACTCTTAGTGATCAAATGGAATAATTCTTGAAAGATTGAATATCAAGGGCTCAATGCTTATTGGGCCCCATGCACCATGTAAACCGGGTGCATAGCCAATAATACGTGGGAATACTGGGCAGCTGGGGGGTCTCACAGATACCCAGTGGCATTCACCAAATGTGCACTGGCCTGGTGCCTGGTGCACACCCTATTCCCTGGTCACACAGGCAGTTATACACCCGGGCAGTCTGAGGGGAGAGATGTGGGTGTGCCCACGCTGTGTGCCATTCACAAAAGAGCACAGTGCTGTGAACAGGGGGTGCAGGAGGCCACTGGATACAGTGGGGGGGGCCCTGCTGCAACTGCAGTACATGTCCAGCCCCTGGCACACAGAGCCCCCAACTGGTCCCATAAGTCAGGTAGCACTCCCCCCTGCCACATCAGAACCCATGCCCTGATCCCGTATGCCAGTACACTACCCCCACACAGCTAGACCCATCCCCGGTCCCGTATGCCAGTACACTCCCCCCTACATCTGAGCTTCTGCCCGGTCCTGTAAGTCAGCTCACCCACTCCACACACATATCTGAGCCCCTTCCTGGTCCCTTAAGACAGCTCACCTCCTCCCCACATCTGAGTCCTGGCCCTGGTCCGCAAGTCAGTGACATCACCCCTCCACATCCAGAGCCCCATCCTGGTGAACCCTGCCCAGTACTGCACAGCTCACCCACCCTGACCCCTGATCCTGGCCCCCCACCCCCTCATTGGTGGTTAGTGGCCCCCCATGGCACTGGCAACACCACTCCTATCTCCCGTACCTGCAAGTCAGTGCCTCCACGATAGATGGCAAGTGGCACATCCCTCTTTACACCACCTTAGTCACTCACTGTCCAACTGATGCTGGAAGCACACTGCCTATATATAGGGAACAGCCCTATAAATAGGCAGCGCGCTCCCATCATCAGTTGGATGGTGGGTGGCCAAGGTGGTGTACAGAGGGATGTGCCGCTTGTCATCCATCGCGGTGGCACCAGCTTGCAGGTATGGGGGATAGGGGAATGGTGTTGCCGGTGCAAAGAGGAAACTGTTATAATGTTTGCCACAGCTAACATACCTCTTGAAAAACTGGACCACCCTTCTGTGAGACAGTATTTTAGCAAGTATATATCAGGTGAACTAAATTTAAATGCTTTTTGTGAAATATTATTATTCTGGTTACCAGTTTACCAGATGTTTAAATCACTGTCTTATTGTTGGCTTTAGGAACTGATGATCTTTCTACAGCAGACTGCCTTAGCTGAGAATATTTACCTAGAGCTGGCCAGATTGCCAAAGAGGAGGGCCTGTCAGCCAAAGCAGGGAAAATAATTGCTGCAATCTGTGATGAAACAACAGACCATAGCAAGGAAAAGAATGATCTGTGATGAAACAGCAGATAGTGCTGGATGCCGTGTGTTTGCTGTGCTATTTAAAGCACTTAAAGCCTGTAGCAGCATCCACGAGCTGCAGTATTTTTCCTGGAGACTGCTAATGCTACAACATGCTGCCAGGCAATCACTGAGACACTAAAGAACTACAATGTTGAGCATTCCAGTGTGCTTACTACTGTTAGTGACTCAGCAGCTTATATGATAAAATGTTTTAGTGCACTGGAAATATAGTTGGGGCCACAGGTTTTACATATGAGATGCTGGGCACACAAACTGCACCTAGTTGGGAATGTATTTGTGGACAATTTGGCAGAGTTGAACTCAGTGGTGTTACTGTGATTTTCAGTGTTTTATTGCTGTTTACTGCTGTTTTAAAATGATTTTGTACTCAGAAATTAAAAAAAATAACAAGAAATAAAATGAAATTCAAACAGAATAACAAGAAATAACATGAAATTCTTTAAAAATACCAAGGAATTTGGGAAAAAAATAACAAGAAATTCACAGGTCTCATGTCCCTTACCAGTTCATTAAAGAGTAAGGGAAGAATTGCAACTATCCAAATTCATACTTGCTTGACATCTGTTCTCTTTCTTTTTACATCTGTTGTTTTTTGCCTTTTGGTCTTCAAACTCTGCTCTAGGCCAGCCCAGTAGGGCAGCGGTAGCACTATTACTTGGTATGCTGGGAACCTGAATTTGGAGGTGAACTCGAGTCACTTGAGGGTCGGCTGACAGACGGAAGAGAAAGCATCATATGGACAGGTCTCCTGTCAAGGTGGGGGGTACAGGTGTCCTCATGCTACCAGCCTGCCACATGATGGAAGCCAAGTGGTAGCACAGCAAGGATCACCTCATCAAGGAGAGAGCTGCCATCAGATGCTGGTGACTACGTGCATGCGGGGTATGCACGCCCTGTGCATTACTGCATGGTGAGAATCCTTCAGGGTTGCAGCGCATCCTAGGGATGGGTCTGGTGCTCACTTGGGAGTCTAATCCCAAACCATGCAATGAAAGACAAAACAGTAGCACTCCAAGAGAGTAAAGCCTCAAAAAATTCACTGAGGCACCAAAGTTAAATTGCTAAGTAGCATTTAATAGTGACTGACAAAGCTAAAAGCTGGAACAGGCTAACCCCGGTGCTTTGATTACAGGGGAGCTTGTTCAGGGGGTTCCCCTGATGAAGATCCCCCTGTGGTCCAAGTGCCAGGTTAGCCTATTCACCTTTGCGTGTCAGTCACTATAAATCTATTATAACTTAACTTTGATGCCTCAGTGAATTCTTTTATGAGGCTTTATTCTGTTTGAGTGCTACTGTATTATCTTTCATTGCATGCTGGGTAGCACTGGGTACTACTGGAGGAAAAAACCCTGGCCAACTAGATGAGTGCCTGACCCTCTGCAGGCCATGCACCAATGACTAGGCAGGGCTACAAAATGTATGGATTGCGCTCTGTGTGGAGGATGAACCCCCCCCCCAGTCCTGGCATATGGGGAAATCTGTGAGGGATTCTCCTGATGGCAGATAAATCCTAGGAAAGGTGGGTGATGGGGCTGGGCGGACCAGGTATGAAGAGGGCCAGCTGACAGACAAGGGGGCATAAGCAGTTGAGTAAAAAAAAAACTAACGCAATCATGGGTGCTCCAACTAGTGACATAATCAGTACCAGTAATTCAGTGGCTGCTGATGCATGCGACTAGCAGAAAATCTGCATCAGGAGAAACTGACTAATTGCAATCAGTGATGTCATAAATTGGCACAGCAATACTGGCGCTTTAGGGAGGCTTCGTGCAGAGCTGGTTTTAAAGACCAGGGAGAAAGAAAACAAATGATGAGATGAGAACTATACACAAAAAGAACAGCATATGGCGGTGGCCACAAAGATGTTCCCCATTGCTGTGGAGTGCTGCAGCAAGTGTGGTACTGCATACTACAGGAACTTATTATATATATTTATATATGGCCCTTGGAGCCAGTTGTTGCTGGATAAGAGTGGTTTCACGTGCGTTCTGCTTGTGAGGGAACTGCGAAGCAAAGCTGAGCTGTTCTGACATGAGTAGGACGTGAGTGAAACCACTCCTATCCAGCAACGAGTGGCGACGTGGGACATATAAATATATTATAGGTCCTACAAGTTTCAAAATGAAATCTTGATGTACAGTGAAAAACTGAATGACTACTTACTGTGGTAACGGTGCAGTGCAACCGATCCAGGTAGATGGGCAGCTTCTTTTTTTTTTCTTTTTGTCTAGCTGTATTGTATCCGATCATGAAGAGGATGAGTTGTGGGGGGGTTGATTTAAAGTGCCTGATGCATGTCTTGCTGTTGCTTTTGTTGTATTTTAATAATACGGTTTCTTGCGGTCATTCACGAGGAGGTAGGGGTCAAAGGTCGGTAAAGGCAAGACCGGGTTGTGTGATGGCAAATACCTGTGCATGTGATCAGTGCCAAACAAACCAAAAGCAAAC
Organism: Neoceratodus forsteri; assembly: GCA_016271365.2. Classification (NCBI taxonomy): domain Eukaryota; kingdom Metazoa; phylum Chordata; order Ceratodontiformes; family Ceratodontidae; genus Neoceratodus; species Neoceratodus forsteri. Next base: position 682,733,414 of record JADMNL010000022.1, on the reverse strand, counting down.
TTACTCAATCGTGAGCCTTGTGAATTAAAAATGTAAGTAGGCATTAGTAACAGTTCGCAAAGTATAACATCGAGGTCTGCTTTTTTTGCACACAGGATATCGGGGGGAGGTCCTTTCTACAACTCAAGGAACTATAATTTCTTATATGTCCCATGGAGCCACTCATTGCTGGATAAGGAATGAGTGGCTCTGTTGGACATATGAATATGCAACAAACATTTTGATTCATTTAAAGAATTTGTGCTTATTCAGCATTACAGTGTATGATTTCACTACAGCCATAGGTGCAGCTATACGTTCATATTTAAACTTTGCTGTCTGTATTTCATGAACAACTCTAGTCGGGGTAACAGAGACAGACAAATTACTTATCCTTGGTGACTGTAACCAGATTAATTACTTTTCTATTTTTTTTGTTGATTTTGTATTGTTTATTTACTACGATGTTGTCTTTTGATGCTTTGGTGCTCTGAACTGGTTGATGACAGTTGAGTTTTAAAAGTGCGCTTAGCAAATGTGCCTAAGAAATTTAGATTTTTGAGTGTTCAGTTCACTTTACATAGCTCGTGAAGCACTAGTCATTCTAGAAGAGTGCTTCAAGACCTATGTGAAGAAATACACTGATTGACTAACTGATCTTACAGGACCTATAATAGTATGTGGGAGCCCTCGATTCTCCACGGGTTTTGTAAGCTCCCAAAAACTTGTTGTAGTACAGTTCAAAGATCAAAAAAGTTGTTGTACTATTGTTCTGATGTCGCATCGATAGTACAACAACTTTTCTGTATTGACCTGCCACCCACCTCATTGGTTGAAGATGCTCCTCACAGAAAATAACTTGGGCAAAATGGCAGCAGCAGTTAACAAGTGCCGAACAGTAGATTGAATCAGTTTTGGCACTGACACCTATAGACAGCTCCATTTATCAAACTGAGCTTATTATGTTTTTTTATTTGTGTTTTCATTTAAAAATTAACACCATGGCCATACACAAGCAGGAGTGATGGAAAACAGAACTTACAGTGGAGTGGCATTGATGTGCCAGTGCCGGTGCCAGCAGAAGCAAGTAACACAAATGAAAATGGACACAGGTGAGATAAGTAAAAAGTTGAAAGGAATCTAAACAGTCTCTACTGTAGCTGCAGTAATCTGTGTCAAATCGATGGCTCCCATATACCATTGCAACCACCCAGTTCCCTGGGATTACTAGAATCCTATCATTATTATTATTAGGAAGGTAGAAGGCAGCTGGTAGGGAGCTCATTAGGAGCTCCTTACATAATGATATCATTGTTTACTCAGCTAGCCTAGGGGAAGAATGATTAGGTAATTCGGAACTCTAGCAGCAGCATAAGCCACACTGTATGGACAGCTGCTCTAGGGGAGCTTAGAATTCTCAGTCTGTCAGAATTACAGCTTGAGTGAGGAGGTGGGAGTGGCAGAAGGATTGCCAGTGGGCTCTGAGGAGAGGGACCAGGATTTCTAACCCTAGTGGAGATACATTTCCAGCTTTCAGTGAACTGGTGGAGGCCAGTGCTACAGCGGGATTTCCTGATTTCTACTCCTAGTGAAGTGGAGGAAACTGCTTGTTCTCAGTGGACTCAAGGGACAATCCCTGAATGTTCTGTGGTGTTTTCAGCTGCCTTGGATAGGATCTGAAAGAGACTGTTTGGCTACCCAGGACAACGTAGTGTGCTGTCACCTACATGTAAATCCTAGTGTGTAAAATAGTGTAGTGGAGTGTGCTGTCACTTATATTTGAACCTTAGAGTGTAGCATAATGTAATGCAGTGTACTGTCACCTACATGCACACCCTAGTGTGTAGCATACTGTAGCACAGTGTACTGTTAGCTGCATGTACACCCTAGTGTGTAGCATAGTGTAGTGCAGTGTAATGTCACCTACGTGTAATCCCCAGTGTGTAGCATACTGTAGCACAGTGTACTTTCACCTACATGTAAACCCTAGTGTGTAGCATAGTGTAGTGCAGTGTAATATCACCTATGTGTAATCCCTAGTATGTAGCATACTGTAGCATATTGTGACCACCAAACAGTGTGGTTCACGACAAACTCAGTTACAGAGTCAAGCCATACAAAAGTCAGGGTACTGGACTTTGGGAGGGCTGACTTTGGCATGATGGGAGAGTGCCTTAGAAAAGCACTAGCAAACAAGCTAGAAGGAGGGGTGGAGCAACAATGGGGAAATATCAAAACTGCCATTACAGAGGCAACAAGCCTTTGTGTGAAGCAAATAAACAAATCAAACCAAAAGAAGAAGCCACTATGATTCTCAAAAGAGGTGGCAGGGGAGGTATGGCAGCTTGGATTCAATGCAAAGAAGTGCAAAATAATACACCTGGGAAACAAAGACCCAGGGGAAGATTACACAATGGGGGGTAGTAACAACAACAAAAATGGAAAGGGACCTGGGGGTAATCATGTCAGATGACCTTAAGGTTGGCAAGCAATGTGAGAAGGCAGTAGGGAGGGCTGGGGGATACTGGGATGTATAGGGAGAAGCATCAGCAGCAGAAAACAGGAAGTTGTTATTTCTCTGTACAGACAGTTGGTGAGACCCCATCTGGAGTACTTTGTCCAGTTCTGGAGACCCCATCTCTGCAAGGACATAGACAGGATGGAGGCAGTCCAGAGGAGGGCAACTAAAATGGTGCAGGGTCTTCAAGAGAAGCCATACGAGGAGAGACTAAAGGAGTTTAATATGTATACCCTTGAGGAAAGCGGGGGGGGGGGGACATGATAGAAACTTTTAAGTACCTCAGTGGAATCTGTGAAACCTTCAAACTTTTATGCAGTCTGTGTGCACCGGACCGGCCAAAGGATTTGACATATCAAGAGCTAAAGGCTAAACTGAATGCACAATACAGTTTAACAACTTTCCCAAGGGCTGAACGTTATAAATTCTATAGTTGCTGTCAGAAACCAGGTCAGTCATTACAATCTTATTTGGCTGAGATCAAAAGCTTAGCGTTCAAATGTGAGTGGAGCAGGGAGCATCTTGAATCTAATTTAGCTGATAAGTTTGTTATGGGGTTGAATAATGAACATTGTATTCAGCAGTTACTTTCTGTAAGTGTCAAGAAGTCGGTTTTGCAGTTGGCACAAATGTATGAGGCTGCAGAAAAAGATGCAGATGCTAAGATGGGCACTAAAAATGAGGTACAATAACTGTAGTAAACCCCAAATTGAAACAGCTCAAACCTAAGTCTAAGCCACTGTTTTCAAAGAAAAATTCAACCACTCCACCCAAACTGCATGACCAGTACAAATGTGCATCATGTGGGTCTTCTCAGTATAGCAGGGATCAATGCAAATTCAGAGAAGTTCAGTGTCATGCCTGTAAACATCAAGGTCATATAACTAAAGTTTGCAGAAGCAGGAGAACTGCAGTGGTCAGTTCAGAGAGCACAGACAGTGCAGTGGTTGCTATTGCACCATGAATGCAGACTAAAGATGTCCCTCCTTTCTATGTGTTAATTCAATTGCCACAACTGAGGCATCAGTTGCATTTAATGGTAGACTCTGCTTCCCCAGTTACTTTTATTGACCATCAGACATGGTCTGATCTGGATAAGCCACCATTGTCTCCTTGTAATAAGTTGCTGCATGCATTTGAAGGACAACCAATTCTGCCATTGGGCTCTTTTACCACCTTAGTATGCAGGACTGATTCTCCTAGTACACCTTTAACTTTTCTGGTTTCAAAAAAGGGTGTCAACATTTTGGGCAGAGACACTCAGGCTCTTCTAAACATTCATATTGATCCAGCAGATTTTGGCCTACTTGCTGCTGTCCGGGTACCACAGAGCAATAATTCACCCAAGCTTGGGGAGATTTTAGACATGTATCCAGAGCTGTGGAAGGACCTGGCATGTTGCACAACAGCTAAAGCAAAGCTAGTTACAAAGCCTAATGCAGTCCCTATGTTTTGTAAACCACAAAAACTTCCTTTTGCCTTAAAACCAGTGGTTGGGGCAGAATTGGACAGACTGGAAAAAGCGGGTGTGCTGGAAAAAGTTTGAAGTTCAGACTGGGCCACTCCAATTGTGGTGGTATCTAAACCAGGCGGTAAGATTCGAATATGTGGAGATTTTAAGGTGACACCTAATCCAGTACTTAGCACAGATGTATTTCCTTTACCCTTACCAGAGAAACTTTTTCACATACTGAATGGTGGTGCGGGGTTCTCTAAGCTGGACCTCGCTGATGCATACCTTCAAGTGGAGTTGGATACAGACTCTCAGAAACTGGTAGTGATTAATACACACCAAGGACTGTACAAGTACAAACGGTTATGTTTTGGCCTTAGTTCTGCACCTGCTGCTTTTCAAAAAGTGATTGAGCAAATGGTGGGTGATATACCAGGTGTTGCTTGTTATTTGGATGACATCATTGTCACAGGCAAGACCGAAACAGAACTTAACTTACAAAACACTTTAGAGAGATTGCAACAGAGTGGATTCAGACTCAGGAGAGAAAAATGCCAATTCTGTCAACCAAGTGTCACGTACTTAGGTCACACTATTGACAAAGACGGAATTCTTTTGAATGATGAAAAGGTGGAAGCCATTGTGCACATGGCTAAACCACAGAATGTTTCAGAGTTGCACCCATTCTTGGGTATAGTGTGCTACTATGACCATTTCATACCTGACTTAGCCACTAAATGTGCTTTCCTAAATGAACTGTTACGCAAAGGTACTCCGTGGAAGTGGACCAAGGGGCACAGTAAGGCAGTTCAAGCCATCATGCTCTCTCTAACCGATGTGCATAATTTAACTCATTATGACCCTAACTTACTTATCACATCGGTCTGTGATGCTAGTCCTGTGGGTATAGGAGCTGCCCTTTTCCATTCAGATCCAGAAGGATTGGAGAAGCCGATAGCCCATGCTTCATGAAAACTCACTGCAGCTGAAAGAAATTATGTCCAGATTCAGAGAAAGGCATTAGCAATTGTGTTTGGAGTTCAGAAATGTTGCCAATACTTGCTAGGTCACAAGTTTCACCTGAAGGCAGATCACAACCCATTAGCGGCAATTTTCAGTTGAGAAAAAGGCATTCCAGAGACAGCCGCTAGCCAACTTCAATGATGGGCATTGATTTTGTCTGTCTATAATTTTGAGGTTACATACCAAACAATGAACCAGCATGGAAATGCAGATGCCTTGTTGAGGTTATCAATATCCAGAGAAATGGAGTTCAATATGGGACTTAAAGAGGAGCCATTAGTATGCCAGGTGGGGCCAGATAGATTTCCAGTGCAATTCAAAGATATGGAGGACTCGACTGTTGTGTGTGCAATGGAGCTACAACAGTTAGATCAGCTTCCAGTACTAGCCAAGGACATTGCAAAAGCGACTAGCCAAGAAGTAATTTTGAAACAAGTATATCAGTATACGCTTGAGAGTTGTCCGCAAGGCACTACTTTTTCGACTGCACTACAACCCTACCATACAAAGAGACAGCAGTTGTCCATTGCTGAGGGGTTTCTGTGGGGATTGCGTGTCATAGTACCCCAATGTTATCACTCAAATGTGCTGACTCTCTTGCATACAGGCCATCCAAGCATTGCTAAGATGAAATCCCTAGCCAGACTTCATGTATGGTGGCCTTCCATTGACAGAGACATATACCAGGTTGTGCAAAGATGTGAAGGTTGTACTGTATCGATGGGAAATCTGGCAAGAGCTCCAGTTCACCATTGGGAATGACCTGACAACCCCTGGCAAAGGTTGCATATTGATTTCGCAGGAACGTATTTAAATTCCATGTGGTTACTCTTAACTGATGCTTATAGTAAATGGCCAGAAATTCATCAAATGTCTTCGACAACTACTGAGAGTACCATCAAAGTGTTGAAATCTATCTTTGCTACCCATGGTTTTCCACAAGTGATTGTCTTGGATAATGGACCACAGTTCACGTCTGTTGAATTCCAAGCATTTTGCCAGCAACATGGTATCCACCATATTTTCTCACCTCCCTATCATCCAAGTTCAAATGGCAAAGCAGAACACCTGGTTCAGACTTTTAAAAAGAGTATGGACAAAGCTAATCCTACTACTCCGATGGCAATACATATAGCCCTTTTGGACTTTCTTGCAATGTATCAAACAACACCACATTGTGTCACAGGAATAACCCCTCCAGAATTGTTGTTTGGATGTCAGATTCAAACTCAATTGAACCTTCTTCACCCTCTAGGCTATAAGACAGTAACTGAAATGCTTCCTAGCACTAGATCCTTCAAACCCAATGATCGTGTGAGGGTCAGGATGTATGCAGGCCCGAAGAGATGGATAGAAGGCATGGTAGAAAAAAAGTTCAGAAATGTTCTCCATAGTATTTGACTGACTAACCAGAGGAGAGTGAAAAAACGTGTGGACCAATTACGTACTAGAATTGAGACAGAATAAAACAGGGATACCCAGAGTTGGGTAGTTATCCAGCTTTATTTCTTCCAGAACAAGAACAGGAAGAGATAGTGGAACCACAGCAGTTGAGACAAGATGTGGCTGATGCTAATCAGATTCCAGAGCAACAGTCTCCAGCCCTACTACATCAGTCAGGACATATAAGATGTCCACCAAAGAGAATGGACTTGTAGAGATATAGTCTAATGACATAGACTAACTAAAAGGGGCATTGCAGTAATAACTTTAATAGTTTCATACTATTTTCTGAATTATTGACTTGCGTACTTTCTAGCTAAGTCAGGAGAGATTGTTATGTATAGTGCAGCTTTAAGAAATGTACTTCCTGTGAGCCTGTGAATCATCCTGTGTGTGTTGAAATAAGTTTTCCCCCTGTGTCTGAGCTGAATGGAAGTAAACAGAGAAGGCCTCAATTTCTGTGATGCATGTTTTTCTTTCTACCAAGACCCTGATGTATTTAAGGTACTTATTTTCGGCCACCAAATACAACATAAGCCCTAGTGTGTAGCATTGTGTAGCGCACTGTACTGTCACCATCATGTAAACCTTAGTGTATACCATAGTGTAGCATAGCGTACTGTCACCTACATGTAAACCCTAATATGTACCATACTGTAGTGCAGTGTACTGTCAACTACATGTAAACCTGTGTGTGTAGCATTGTGTAGCACATTGTACTGTCACCTACAAGTAAACCCTAGTGTGTAGCACAGTGTAATGTCATCTATATGTAAATCCTAGTGTATAGCATTGTGTAGCACACTGTACTGTCACCTACATGTAAACCATAGTGTGTAGCATAGTGTAATGCAGTGTACTGTCACTTATATGTGAACCCTAGAGTGTAGCATACTGTAGCGCAGTATACTGTCACCTACATGTAAACCCTAGTGTGTAGCGTAGTGTAGTGCAGTGTAATGTCACCTACGTGTAATCCCTAGTGTATAGCATACTGTAGCATAGCGTACTATCAGCTGCATGTAAACCCTAGTGTGTAGCATACTGTAGCGTAGTGTGCTGTCACCTACATATAAAGCTTAGTGTGTAGCATAGTGTAGTGCAGTGTACTGTCATCTACACATACACCCTAGTGAATAGCGTACTGTAGTGCAGTGTATTGTCACCTACATGTAAACCATAGTGTGTAGCATAGTGTAACGCAGTGTACTGTCACTTATATGTGAACCCTAGAGTGTAGCATACTGTAGCGCAGTATACTGTCACCTACATGTAAACTCTAGTGTGTAGCATATTGTAGGGCAGTGTAATGTCACCTACGTGTAATCCCTAGTGTGTAGCATACTGTAGCATTATGTACTAGCACCTACATGTAAACCCTAGTGTGTAGCATAGTGTAGCACAATGTACTGTCACCTACATGTAAACCCTAATGTGCAGCATAGTGCAGTGCAGTGTAATGTCACCTACATGTAATCTCTAGTGTGTAGCATACTGTAGCATAGCGTACTATCTCCTACATGTAAACTAGTGTGTAGCATAGTATAGCACAATGTACTGTCATCTACATGTAAACCATATTCTGTAGCCTAGTGTAGCACAGTGTACTGTCACTGACATATAAATCCTAGTGTGTGGCATAGTGTAGCACAGTGTACTGTCACCTACATGTAAACCCTAGTGTGTAGCATAGTGTAGTGCACTGTACTGACACTTACCTGTAAACCTTAGTGTGTGTACAGTAGCATTGTGTAGTGCACTGTACTGTCACCTACATGTGAACCCTAGTGTACAGTATAGCGTAAGGCAGTGTACTGTTACCTACATGTAAACCCTAGTGTGTAGCATAGTGTAGTGCAGTGCAGTGTACTGTCACTTATATGTGAATGGTAGAGTGCAGCACAGTGCACTGTCACCTGCATGTAGACCCCAGTGTGTTGCATCGTGTAGCGCACTGTATTGTCACCTACATGTACACCCTAGTGTGTAGCATTGTATAGTGCAGTGTACTGTCACCTACATGTAAATCCTAATGTGTAGCATAGTGTAATGCAGTGTACTGTCACCTACGTATAAACCCCAGTGTATAGTATAGTGTAGTGCAGTGTACTGTCACTTATATTTGAACCCTACAGTGCAGCACAGTGTAGTACAGTGTACTGTCACCTACGTGTAAACCCTGGTGTGTAGCACAGTGTAGTGCAGTGTACTGTCACCTACGTGCAAGCCCAGTGTGTGGCATAGTGTAGCACAGTATACTGTCACTTATAAGTGAACCCTAGCATGTAGCATAGTGTAGTGCAGTGTAGTGTCACCTACATGTAAACCCCAGTGTGTAGCATAGTGTAGTGCAATGTACTGTCACTTATATGTGAACCCTAGTGTGAAGCACAGTGTAGTGCAGTGTAGTGTCACCTACGTGTAAACCCCAGTGTGTAGCATAGTGTAGCGCAGTGTACTGTCACTTATAAGTGAACCCTAGCGTGTAGCACAGTGTAGTGGAATGTACTGTCAACTACATGTTAACCCTAGTGTGTAGCATAGTGTAGTGCAGTGTACTATCACCTACTTGTAAACCCGTGTGTATCATAGTGTGTAGCACAGTGTACTGTCACTTATATGTAAACACCAGTGTGTAGCATAGTGTAACACAGTGTATTGTCACTTATTTGTGAACCCTAGAGAGTAGCATGGTGTAGTGCAGTGTACTGTCACATACATGTAAACCCTAGTATATAGCATAGTGTATTGCAGTGTACTGTCCCTTATATGTGAACCCTAGAGTGTAGCATAGTGTAGTGCAGTGTACTGTCACCTACATGTAAACCCCAGTGTGTAGCATAGTGTAGCACAGTGTACTGCCACTTATATGTGAACCCTAGGGTGTAGTATAGTTTAACACAGTGTACTGTCATCTACATGTTGTGATGCTAGGAAACCCCTAGTGCAGTAACCTCTGGCCACAACTGGGACCATTCCACATAGTAGTGGGTGTCATGTAAGCAATAAGCCCAGAGAAAGGCTGTGGAATTATTGCATGGTTGGGGAGGTTTCAGCCTTGTGCCTACAACCACCCAATCATGCATTAATTCCACAGTAGAAGACTCCTTTCGAGGGGCTTAATGCTCTTGTAACATGGTCACATGTTTGGTTGCTTTATTCATTTAAGAGGTTCACAAAAGAAAATCATAAAGAAAATCACAAATGTTCATATTTCAAGAACTTTTATGTAAAAAAAATTAGTAATTAATATTTGTTTAGAGCCACATTCATTTATATGATGGTTTCCAATGTGTATAATGTGTTCTTATGTAACAAAACATGTTATACTACTAAAGCATCTTTAAACATTTTGCCCCATGTGAAAAAAATGCAGGTTTAAACTGTGTCATGCTTCATATTCTATCTTTAACAGCAACATGAAAGTCTCTCATTTGCATATGGTAATCAGTTTTGTTAACAGTTGCTAAGCGTGAGTTTTAACTTCAACAACACTTATTTATATAGTGCCTTCAAACTTTACCTTACTCTACTCAAATGCTACATAACACGTGTTATAAGGCACTTGCATCTTTAAATATTTAGCAGGTTTCAATAAAAAAAGGTTTCTTTCACTTGCTAATATCACTCGCTAATGTTTTTCGAGGAATTCTGGGATATAGATCTCATACAATTTGCATACAGACACTGCCACTACCGTTCTCGGGTCTACAAAGGAAACTGCTTTTTAGCTCTCGAGAAACACACAGAGCTTCATAAAGGAGGAAAAAACAGTTGTGTTACATATTTGTTTGTGTAACAATAATTTTTTTGTACGCTACATCATGAATATTACAACATGAGCACTAACGCTTTACTGTATGTGATGCTTGCTTTACATGCCGCGGATATTCAGCAGTACACTTTAAACATTTGCAGCATTTAAGCAAACGATCTACATCTAAGTGCTTTATTTACTGCTTGCGGTCATCCCTTCTCATCAATTTTATTGCCCGAGCTCTGATCTCTTCTATTACATAGCCGAGGGAATGAATTGCCACGAGATAGTACAGTATCCTTTGGGTGGGTGGGTGGGAAAGACCTATTGCTTTACTTACTTACTTACACTGCGGTTTCACAAAATTGCGACCCTGGTTCCTGATGGCTTCAGGTGGTACTGCATCAGCGGGCATTACTTGGAAATTAGTACCCGCTCGATGCATATCACATTTGCTTGTTTAACCAATTACAAGTCGCTATTGTACAAACTATTTATAGCCATGTTACAACAAGGATTCTCTGTTCCTTCCACTTTGACAACACCTCTCCAGTTGGGTACAGTTGAAGCCACTTAATTGGGACGCGCTTAAAGGGGACATTCGTTTTATGGGGATGATCCCCAAGTCACTGATTAAGTGACTATACAACCCAATTAGTGTAGCTTCCTCTAAAGGGGATGGCAGACGATTATGCTTATCTGCCCCCCCGTTGTTTCCTTGTTTGCGTCTTGTCAATTGATTCATGCTTGAGTCACACCTAATTAACATCACAGCACTTTAAAAAAAGCTATTACGGGTTATCAGTCAGTTACTGCTCTGCTGGAAGTCCGCTGTCTGCTTCAGGACAGTTTTATCTCCTGTTTCCTTGTGTTTCCATGTGTTTCTTTCAAGACTGAGCAGAGGAGGAAGATGTTAACAACCTGTATGTGTTTCAAACAAGGAAGCAATCGCACACATCAGATGGCTGCGGGATTGGTGCTTTTAAAACAGAAGTATACACCAAACATACACCAAGCAGCTGTTTGACCTGGAGGGTGAAATATTACAGGACATGGCTATGGAGGCTAGACAAAAGAAAATTACAGATTCCTTCATTTGAGCTAGCTTGCGGCATACATCGAGCAGCTTTTTGACCTGAAGGGCAAAATACTACAGCTAACTGGGGGATGCGCCTGTGGTTGACACGGCAGAACAACACAGAGGCACCTGAATGCATTGCCAGTGAATCTCCGTGAAAGAAAGAAGCAGTGAATCAGATAAGTGAATCACTAGCTGCTTTTAAAGGGTTTTAACTGCATTGCTTAAAGTTGTGACCACACGAAGAAGCCACTTGCTTTAAGAAGAGCTGTAATCACAAACATGTTTTTATGTCAGCTTGTCAGTTTGACTGTTCTCCGATATTGTATGTTGTTCTTTAGTGCGTTTAGTGTTGTGTTAGTCTTGTACTGTGCTTAGTTTTATGTTTTGTAAGTTTCTACCGCACTGACAACTGCCCGCCATTATAAAGATAGGACTTCACTTAAATGGGATGATCACTTAAAGGGGACAATTGGCATGCCATGGAGGCATCTCCTTTAAGCGGCTTCTACTGTACTACCTGAGTAATGTACCTTAACTCCCCAATGGTGTAGCTGACAGCTGCCAAGGGTAGGGGTTGCTGCACCGGACTGACCTGGAGACCTGCAGTAATGTGAGACCCTGAAACACAGAAACAGAAACATAGAATTTGATGGCAGATAAGGACCGCTTGGCCCACCTACTCTGCCCTTTTCCCTACCTAACGGATAAGCTGCTGATCCTAGTTAACTAACAGCCTACTTCCTTCTACCCCCTACTAGAAGTGCCTTATGTCTGTCCCATGCAATCTTAAATTCCCCCACTGTTTTTGACTCCACGACCTCCTCAGTAAGGCTGTTTCATGCATCTACAACCCTCTCTGGGACAAAATACTTCCTCATGTTACCTCTGAGCTGTCCCCCCTCTATCTTTAAATTGTGCCCCTTGTTCTTGCACATCTCTTTTTCTAAAAGATGCTACCCTCTTGGACTCTGTTGATTCCCCTGAGGTACTTGAAAGTTTCTATCATGTCCCCCCTCTCCCTCCTTTCTGTGAGGCTATACATATTAAGCTCCTTTAGTCTTTCTTTATATGTTTTCTGGTGCAGATCCTGTACCGTTTTGGTTGCCCTCCTCTGGACAGCTTCCACCCTGTCTATGTCTTAATGGAGATGAGGTCTCCAGAACTGTGCGCAGTACTCCGGATGTGGTCTTACCAACTGTCTGTACAGAGGGACAACAACTTCCTGTTTTCTACTGGTGATGCCTCTCCCTATGCATCCCAGTATCCCCCCAGCCCTACTTACTGCCTTGTCACAATGCTGGCCCACCTTTAGGTCATCTGATATAACTACCCCCAGGTCCCTTTCCATTTTTGTTGTCAGTATCTCACCACCCACTGAGTACTCTTCCCCTGGGTTTTTGTTTCCCAGGTGCATTATTTTGCACTTCTTTGCGTTGAATCTAAGCTGCCATACATTTGACTATTCCTCCAACCTTGCCAAGTCCCTTCTCATCCTTTCCACCCCACCTTGTGTATCAACCCTGTTGCAGATCTTTGTGTCATTTGCAAAGAGACATACTTTTCCTTCTAGTCCCTCTGCAATGTCATTTATAAAGACATTAAAAAGGACCAGCCCCAGTACTGGACCCTGCGGTACCCCACTAGTAACACCTCTTTCTTCACTGTGGACTCCGTTTACTATTACCCTCTGTGTCCTGTTGTCCAGCCAATGTTTTACCCAGGCTACCACCCTGGGACCCACTCCCAGGCATGCTAATTTATTTTAATCTTTTGTGCGGGACTGTGTCAAATGCCTTGCTAAAGTCTAGATAGGCCATGTCCACAGCCCCTCCCATGTCTACTACTTTGGTCACCCAGTCAAAAAATTGATTAGATTCATCTGGCATGACTTTCCTGCAGTGAATCCATGCTGCCTTGGGTTCTGTGACCCACTGGCCTCTAGGTACTCAACAATTCTTTCCTTCAGAAGTGATTCCATCATTTTCCCTACCACTGAGGTCAAACTGACAGGTCTGTAGTTGCCTGCCTCTGTCTTGCTCCCACTTTTGTAAACAGGAATCACATCCACCCTCCTCCAGTCCTCAGGTATCACACCATCCTTCCATGATTTATTAAAAAGGGTAGTCAGTGGTATTACTAGTTCTCCCCTTAGTACTTTTAGAATTCTGGGGTGAATCCCATCAGGCCCCATTGCTTTATTCACCTTCAGTTTTAGGAGTCCTTTCAGAACCCTTTCTTCTGTGAAAGGACTGATATCAACCCCCCTATCCAGAGTGCTTCTATTGACTGGATTAGGTACCTCCCCCTGCTCTTCCTTTGTGAATACTGAGCAGAAGTATTCATTCGGTATCCCTACTTTTTCACCGTCCCTCTCTGCCCAACCACCCTCCTCTTTATTCAGCCTCAGTATCCCTGCCTTAGTCTTTCTTTGCTCCCTAACGTACCTATAAAAGGTTTTATCCCCCTTCTTAACTGAGTTGGCTACCTTTTCCTCAGTTTTGGCCTTTGCTATTCTGACTGCCTTCCTTGCTTCCTTCTGCTTTAGCTGGTACAGTTCTCTGTCCTGCTCCTTCTGTGTTTCTTTATATTTCCTGAATGCTATCTTTTTCTCCCTAACCTTCCCCACCACTTCTTTTGAGAAGCATAGTGTTTTTTCTTTCATTTTGATTTGTTTATTTGCTTCACACAAAGGCTTGTTCCCTCTGTGATGGCAGTTTTGATGTTTTCCCATTGTTGCCCAACCCCTCCTTCTTGCTTGTTTGCTAGTGTTTTTCTGAGGCACTCCCCCATTTTGACAAAATCAGCCCTCCTGAAGTCCAGCACCTTCACTTTTGTATGGCTTGACTCTACAGCTAAGCTTATCGTGAACCACACTGTTTGGTGTTCACTTGTTCCCAGATAGCTACCAACTTCTAGATCTGAGATCCTCTGTCCATCCCCATTTGAGAGTACCAGGTCTAAGATTTCTCCCTCCCAAGTGGGTTCCAAAACTAGCTGTTTGAGGCATGCTCCCTGTAGGGCACTGCTGCTGGCTCTGTAATCAAAGACACTGATACTTGGATTGGTGAGAAAAAAGGTAAAAGTTCACTGAAAAGGTTAAATAAATAGCTTAAACAGCCACAAATGGCACAACACACCTTTTGCATAAATGGGGAACAAATAAACATGAATTAGCAATTTGATTATACACTGTATTTTTTTCTGTTCTTTCCCAGCAGTGCACATCACCCCACTAACCTTGTTTTCTCTTTCCCAGCAGGGCACACCACCCACTAACCTTCTTCCCTGAAGACTGCATGCACTCACCACCCACCAGCACATACACTTTACCCCTGGAGACTGCAGGCACTCACCACCCACCAGCCCTCAAGAAAACACAAGCTAGTCCCAGGATAAGCACCCTCACTCTGGCCTTAATCCATGAGCTTGTAGTCTTAAGGGTGAACAGTGAATGCTAGGGCTTATCCCACCTTAGTGAGCCCACTGATCCCTTATACCAGATACCTACCCTGGTATCTGTCACACAGTTACTTTCTTATTCACTCTGTACTCTACACAGTTAAAAATCACTTAGGATTTCTACACATAAATTCACTTTAGGACATTCAGAAATGACAGTGGCATGAAGCATATTCCATACTGGTACATTAAAAGCTAGGACATCCCCCACCCAGTCCTTGAACTGTTCAGTCCTTCAGATGACAAAAGTATTTTAAAATGCAGAAGGACTGAAGTAAATTCACTATTAATTCAATGTCACTTGACTTCTAAAATAGTCAACACATTGTAGCAATAAGGTTTTTTACAATACCACACTCCTTTGGATTTTCTGAAGAAATTCTTTGATGGAAATGCTGGAGAATTGTTGTGAGGACCTCAAGAGCAAACAGTTTTCTTGTTGGAATCAGGAAAAGCGATGAATTCTTCAGGTTGCAGCTTTTTTCTGTGAGGAAAACTTAGTACAACAGGATCATCGGGCACTTGAAGCAACAGGCTCTCTATTCTCACCTGCTCTCATTACCCTATCTGACCCTACACTGGGATTCAGGTGATGCCCTAATCCTACACTTTAAATAAATAAAGGCTGTCACTAGCAGGCTCTATCACTGCAGTAGGCCTCTTCTGACAGGACATTCACTTGGCTTGGGTTCCTTCTTCTTGGTTGTTCTCCCTGTTTGGACTCCATGTGCACTGGCTGTGCAGCTACTTTTATGCCTAAAATTAATTTTCATATACTAATTTGTGGTCACTGAGTGGACACTGATCTGTCCAGGGGCTGAGCTCCAATCACAATCTTTTGTGCAGCAGCATAAGCCACAATGGAATTCTCAGTACCTGGCTATGTACTGTTCAGAAGAGACCAAGGTGCAAAAAGGGCGGTGGAGTGGCCCTGTATGTCAATGAAAATATCAAAGCTACAGAAATTTAGAATACACATAAGGAATCAGAAGAACTGTGGGTCACCCTGGAAACAGGAAATGGGACAGCCATATGAACTGGGGTTGTCTACAGGCCCCCAGAGCAGGGGGAGGACATATACACATTACTTTTAGAAGATATACAAAACATGACAGCTAAAGGGGAGGTTCTGATAATGGGAGACTTCAACATGCCAGATACAGATTGGTCAATACCAGCAGGAACATCTGCCAGAACTAGACACATGGTGGATTCCCTGCAAGGAGGGCCTCAAACAACTGGTACAACAACCCATAAGAGACAGGGCTATCCTAGATCTAGTACTGACTAACAGGGAAAGGATCACAGATCTCCAGGTAGATGGTTGCCTGGGGGCCAGTGACCATCACATGGTATGGTTCAATTTGGCCACTAGAACTAAATCATCCCATTCCAAGGCAAACATATTGGACCTCAGAGGAGCTGACTTTGATAAGATGGCCAACAGAGTTAAGCTTGCCCTGGCAAAAAGAAATACAGGTGAGGGGGTACAGGCAAAGTGGGCAAGCGTTAAGGATGCAATACATGAAGCAACAACCCATTGTGTTAGAGAGAAAAGGAACTGCAAAAGAAGAAGGAAAACACTTTGGTTCTCAAAAACAGTAGCAGAAAAGGTCAGAGCCAAAAGGCTGGCCTTCAGGAAATATAAGGGAACGCAGTGGGATGAAGATAGGGAGGCATACCAAACTTCCCTAAGGGAAGCAGGGAAGGCAGTAAGGCAGGCAAAGGCCCAAACCGAGGAAACACTAGCACAAACAGTAAAAGAATGTGACAAGACTTTCTATAGCTACATTAGTGAAAGGAGAAAGTCCAGAGGGGGTATTACTAAGATCAAAGGAGATAAGGGGTGTGTGTGAGGAGGAGGACCATGTAAAAGCATCTATCCTAAATAGATACTTCTGCTCAGTATCTACTGAAGAGAAGGTAGGGCAGGGCCCACAGCTCAGCACCATGGACACAGAGGGGAGGAAGGTGTGCACTAGTCCCTTCACAAAAGAAAGGGTCCTACAAGAGCTCGATAAGCTCAGGGTGGACAAGGCAATTGGACCTGATGGCATACATCCCAGGGTACTAAAGGAGCTAAGGGTGGAACTAGCAGAGCCATTATCAGAACTGTTTAGTGAGTCTCTGAGCACAGGAGAGGTCCCAGAAGACTGGAGAAGGGCTCATGTGATCCTGCACCACAAGAGTGGTAGCAGGGAGGAGGCAGGGAACTACAGACCAGTCAGTCTTACCTCAGTAGTGGGCAAGATTATGGAGGCACTCCTTAAGGAAAGGATAGTGCAACACCTGGAATCCATAGGAGCACAAGATCCAAGACAGCATGGGTCTACAAAAGGAAGGTCCTGTCAAACTAATCTCATAGATTTCTTCGACTGGGTAACCAGAGTGGTGGACCAAGGGGGAGCAGTTGATGCCACCTACCTTGACTTCAGCAAAGCTTTTGATACTGTTCCACATAGAAGATTGATTAATAAGCTGGGTAGGCTCAGGGTGGGTCAGAAGTTGGTCAACTAGGTGGCAAACTGGTTGAAAGACAGAAAACAGAGAGTGGTGGTAAATGGTATATAGTCAGAAGAGATGCAAGTCACAAATAGGGTACCTCAGGGATCAATCCTGGGGCCAGTCCTCTTCAATATCTTCATCAGTGACATTACAGATGGACTAGAGGGTAAGGTTTGTCTGCAGATGACACCAAGATCTGCAACAGACTAAATGATCCAGATGGGGTGGGCAGAATGAGAAGAGATCTGGATAAACTGGCAAAATGGTCAGAAGAGTGGCAACTGAGGTTTAATGCAAAGAAGTACAAGATCATGCACATAGGGAAGATAAACCCTGAAGCCACCTATAGGCTGGGAGGGGAGTTGCTGGCATTCACAAGGGAAGAAAGAGACTTGGGCATCATCATCACCGATGACCTGAAATCATCCAAGCAGACCTCTAAAGCAGTAGGTAAGGCTAGGAGGATGTTGGGGTGTATTAGTAGGGGTATCACAAGTCAGAAGAGGGAGGTAATAATCCCTCTTTACAAGACACTTATTAGGCCCCATCTGGAGTACTGCGTGCAGTACTGGAGGCCACACCTTCATAAGGACATTAACCAAATTGAGGTAGTCCAGAGAAGGGCAACCAAAATGGTGCAGGGAGTGCATCAGAAAACATATGAGAACAGATTAATGGAGCTTATTATGTATACCCTAGAGCAAAGGAGGGAGAGAGGTGATATGATCAAAACATTCAAACACCTTAAGGGCATTAACAAGGTGAAAGAGTCTAACATGTTTCAATATAAGAAAAATAGCAGGACAAAAGGACACAGCATGAGATTAGAGGAAGGCCGATTAAGGGGTAATGTGAGGAAGTTCCTTTGCACAGAAGGGTGGTGTATGCATGGAACGGCCTACCCCAGGAAGTGGTGGATATGAATACAGTGCAGGGCTTCAAACAGGCATGGGATAGGCATAAGGGAGCAATACAGATGAGTATGAATAGATAGGCCATTGACAGAGGAAAGGCCGATGGCACATTTATAAGGTAGAAAAAGAAATGGGCAGACTGGATGGGCCTTGTGGTCCTTATCTGCCATCAACTTCTATGTTTCTATGTAGATTGCAGCTCCACTGTATGCCCTCACCAAAAAGGGATGTGACTATACATGGACTTCCGAATGCAAAGAAGCCTTTGAAACCTTGAAAGAAAACCTAATATCTTCCCCAGTGTTGACCTACTCAAGGTTGGACCAACTCTTCAAGCTCTTCTCAGATGCTAGCTCCTTTGCAGTGGGTGCTGTGCTATGTCAGATTCAAGATGGAACAGAACAAGTTGTCTCCTATGCCGGGTGCTCTCTTTCCTCAGCTGAGCAGAACTATGGCATGACAGAAAAAGAATGTCTAGCCATGGTATTTGCCATAAAGAAGTTTGACTGTTACCTTCAATACTCCTCCTTTACAGCTATCGTTGATCACTCTGCGCTCAGATCCTTATTTGAAATGAAGGAGCCAGTCAGCAAGTTTGCCCAATGGATTGCCATGCTGCAATCCTACAACTTTGAAATTCAGTACAGACTAGGTCGAGTTCTCTCAAATGCCGATGATGTAAGACAGAGATGATATCCCTCCACATCATCCTCATCAGATGAAGAATCCTGCTTACAAACTCTTCCCTTCCATGCCATGGATGTGCTTCCTGTGGACACTCCTACAGCACCTCAAGTTACTTTGCTGCTACCAACTGCTTCTACAGAAAGACCCACAAATCCTCACTTACTGCAAGCAGCCAAAGAGCTTCTTACCTCCTCTAATTCTGGCCTCTCCCTGGCAACAGTCAAATCGCAACAAAGAACTGATCCTCAATTCACAGACATAATCACATATTTAGAGTCTGAAACCTTACTGCAACAAAAGAAGCATCGCCAGGATGTACTTTTCTTTGCTTTGCAATACTTCCTCAATGACGATGTTGTTTTCCACATTTGGACCAAAGAAGGCAAGGGCCATCACACAGATAGAACTCATGTGTAGTTAGTGTGCCAGTCTCTCTAATCAATCAAGTTCTTCTCTCCACTCATGCCTCTCCACCTTCTGGAGGTCATATGG
The DNA here is from genome assembly GCA_016271365.2 of Neoceratodus forsteri. Classification (NCBI taxonomy): domain Eukaryota; kingdom Metazoa; phylum Chordata; order Ceratodontiformes; family Ceratodontidae; genus Neoceratodus; species Neoceratodus forsteri. The sequence goes on along the minus strand of JADMNL010000022.1, from coordinate 682,714,103 downwards.
GAATACACAGAACTTTCGAAAAGACAAGGCTTCACTTCTTCTGGCCTCACATGAATAAGGACATTGTCCAATTTATCAAATCTTGCCAGCCCTGCTCCCAAAGAAAGCCTCCTGCTAAACCAACAAAGGCACATGTCATTCCAATGCCTGTAGCCACTGAACCATTCCAAAGAGTCAGCACAGACATTCTTGGGCCCTTACCAACATGCTCTTACTCTGGCAACAAATACATCCTTGTTTTTGTGGACTAACCTAACAAAATATTTGGAACTAATCCCCCTAAAAGACATAAAAGCTGCCACAGTGGCAAGTGCCTTCCTCAACACAGTCATTTTTCATCATGGTATCCCATCATACCTGCATTCAGACAGAGGTACTAACTACCTTTCAACTATTGTACGAGAACCATGCAAACTTATCGACATAAAAAAGACTCACACAACCAGTTATCATCCACAATGCAATGGACAAAGTGAAAGAATGTATTCTTAACACACTCTCCAAGTACCTGGATGAAACTCACAACACTTGGGATCATTTTGTTCCATTTGTGCAATTTGCTTACAATACAAGTCCTTGTGTCGACAGTATAGAATACACACCGTTTTTTCTAGTCCATGGACGTCACCCAAGAACTTCACTGGACAGGGATCTTTCGCTGCTAGACATCCCAAAGTCAGCTTCATCTTTCATCATTCCAACGCTGGAACAGCTTGAACTTGCCAGACTTGTTGCAATCATCACATTGGGCCAGAGAAAATCTACAGTGCAGAAAATGTCAGCAGCCAAGTTGCATGAGCCTTCATTCTCCATTAGGGACATTGTGCACCTGTACTGACCTGTCCTAGTTCCGGGCGCCACCAAGAAACTGCTTCACCCCTGGACTGGTCCCTTCTGCATTGTAAAAAAGCTTCCTCCTGTGCACATTCATCTACACCTCAAGTCTGATGGAAAGCTGGTACACAACAAAGTCCACATCAATGGCTTGAAACATGGGTACCTGAGTAACACCACCCCAGATGATCCCAGTCCACCTGACATGAAGCTGCACTTGAGTCTGCCATCCTCTCTGAAGCTGAGATCCCTTCAGACAACTTGCAACCAGTTTCTACAGATCTTCCCACTCCTGACACTCTCCAGCCAGATCCTGTTTTGCCTGATCACTGAGATGAACTCCCTGAGACTTCTTCTTCTCAGCCTTCTTCCTTATCTTTTCAGGACTCTCTTGTACACACACTGGTGTACCAGATCAAGACGATATTACTTAAGTAGTTCAGCAACCGATCCTGGACTTACCGAGTAAAATGGTATGGATTTGACAGTGCCCAGAAGTCCTGGGTTGCTTTTTATGACCTGACCCTGTCTTGTCAGGAACTGGTCCAAGCCACACATGCCTCTATTCCCACTGACCGGAAAAGTCGCAGGAAATCTTGAACTTTTGTTATCCGGACTAAGCGGTAGCACACCTTCCTAGTGGTATTTCTTGTGTCATGTAAATATTGTTCTGCAACTGTTATTGCATTGTTTATCCGCATTCTGGGTATCATCCAGTTGCTACCCTTCCCTCTCTTCCCTTCTCCCTTCCCCTGCACTGTAGCACTTGTCGCCCTGACCAAGCTTCAAGTTGCTATGGTGTCCCCCCCCCCGATGCTGCTCTGACTGGTCCGCAGTGTAGACCAGATCCTTTCATTCCCCCTTCTCTACAGTGGAGTACTGTTTTGTTTTAAATGTGCCATGCCTTGAAATGCTTGAAATAAAAATGTTTCAACTGTTATAATGTGTTATTGCTTGTTCGAGTGGTACTCACTTTCATGACGCTGGGAGTGATGTGAAGTACACATTAAGTATGGGGCTTAATGTTGTTAGCTGCTGCCCCCTTTAAGAGCACTTAGAACTTATATGTAACCATTTGTTGCACTGCCTGGCAGTGCCATGTATGCCTGTCAGTCAGATAATTGGTCAGTCTGGGGCTAGACCTCAGGAGAAGAACAACCTGCTGTACAGAGTAAAATGTTTATTCACTTTATTTCTGCATCTGTCAGTTTGTTCACATGGTTCAGCAAGGGGTCCTCACCAGCAGCAACAGATGGGTCTGGCAGACCAGAGAGAAGGTAAGGATCTTTAGTGGCAGACCAAACCAAAACACCACAATGTAAACCCTAATGTGTAGCATAGTACTGTCAGCTACATGTAAAACCTTCTGTGTAGCTTAGGGTAACAGTGTACTGTCATTGACAAGTAAACTGTAGTGTGTAGCATAGTGTAGCGCAGTGTACTGTCACCTACATGTAATCCCCCTTAGTGAAATCAGTTTTCTGATTTTGTAGTGGTGTCTTCTTGGAATTCAAAAAGTGAAACTTGTACAGTTGTGTCCTTTTTTAACATGCTCAGAATCTGCCATGCAGAGAAGTGGCAAAGATTTGGAATCAATTTTCATAAAAAAAAAAAAAAAAAAAATTTGTAAAACAAACAAAAAAAACCCCTGCACATTTGTTGTGTATAATTCAAAGTGTTTATAAGGGGCTTTTGAGATCTTTCTCGCCATCGTTTCCAATGATTTTCTCTTCATGGCATTTTTTACCGAATCCAGCTTGTTCCAGTAAGAAATGAAAAAGCCTGTGAATCAAGGACCATGAAGACTAAAGCCCAAAGAAAAACTTACCCCTCTGACTCCCCATTTCAATGCTAGCTTTAGAGTTTCACAAAGCACTGTTCCTGCTATCCCTGAAACCATTCTTAAGTGGCCACGTAATTAAACAAATACTCAGTTAGACAATTAAACATCAGATAAATTGTATACTCTGAAACATTAACTTCAGTAATTACTGGTGCTTATACAAAGTCTAATTACACTGAATCTAACTAAACTAATCCTTTGGAAATCAAACAGGTTATAGAACAAAGATATACAAGATAACAGTGACTCTTGATAATTTAAAGGGCAGGTCAAGAAAAATTATTGTTTTATTGTAACGAGGATTACTAGGGGACAGGAACACAGGACTGAAATGTGGTTGCTTTTTTTTTTAGCCTAAAAGAAACAGATGGAAACTTAATAGTAACAGTGTGTGTGTGTGCGTGTGTGTGCGTGTGCGTGTGCGTGTGTGTGTGTGTGTGTGTGTGTGCGTGTGTGTGTAGGTGCAAACATGCACCTACAAAGACAAAATGTGAGAGATACAGTAGTAGCCCTGGAACTTGATACAAGAATGGAGTGTTAGACACAGGTCAGTTCTCAGTCAGCAAGCGCTATGCAGCAACACAGATTCTGGAAGGAGAAGCACACATCCTCCAACTGGAAACCACCAAAAAGATCAACAAACATCCTTTCTGGAAAGCTTGGAAGTCTGGCTATAATTTTTGTGCTGCCTTTCAAAGGCAAGTGCACTTTTTTCTACATGCCAATGTCTGCTGGGGTTCTGGGTTTTGGCCTCACTTCCTCATGCCTAGATCTCCATTACCTATTGCACCTTCTTACAGCACTCTTACCTCACTAGTGAGTATTGTAGGGGTCTCCTCATAGGCTGATGCACACACAAAATTGTAGATGTGAAACCCAACCTGTTTCCTCCCCTCCTGCTGGATACCTCTTCAGTTCTTTTTGTGCATCTCTCTAGGCTGGTCATGCATGCTCACCTTGGCTCTGTGCCAATATCAAGATTACAATGTAAGGAAAAATATTGTTTGTAATTTACACCTGTTAAGCATTTTTGTCCTGTTATTTCCCCTTGCATACTTAAGTACTAACCTCCTGGAGCTGCCCACTCATGTTGTTCTTTGCATACAGAAGCTTGATAAGGTAGCCCCAGGCAATTATAAAAGGTTAATTGGAATGAGACGTGGAGTTTGTTGTTGGGGAGAAAGTTGCTTTTTTGCTTGTCTGACTGTCATACATTGGACCTGGTATGGCAAGTCTGATCTGTCAGCGGGCAGCTACCTCACTCCGACTCCCCAAGCCGGTATTCTTGAAATAAAATAAAAGTTTTTAACTTAAGAATGCTCCCCCCTTGTTCACCTTGTTCAGCCAGGGGGTCGATGCTCCACTCGCATGGCTCCCAGTGTGGTAAATGAGCTGCCAAGGTCTTTCCTCTCACTCTCCTAGCTGCAACTCAAGACAAGGGAGAAATGCAACAAACTGCCCACAGTTAAATGGGCACATCACTCTGACAGTCCCAATGCTTTACCACGGATCGTGCAGAAGAACATATAATGATAAACAGCCATACAATTCAGTGGGCACTTGAATCCCATGCCTCAAGCATTCCCATTTTTCATGGTTCTTTGTCCTATGACTCTCACAAGGTGTGAGATTTCAGCCACCATACTGATTCCAGATATGGCAAGATGCAAGCCTTTGGTGGCCATTTTGTGAGAGGATATCCAACTACTACTGCCACACTCAAGATGGCGGTTGCATCACTGCGATCTTTCCAAATATATTGTAATTTCATGAACAGGTCATATTACTCAGGTCACTAGCATTACAAAGGAATAAAAGTCAATGGTGTTTTATAGCAGGGTGGCTTCCCCAAGGGACTGGCAAGACATTCCAATGTCACTACAGATGGGCCCTGGTAGGCCAGAGTTCATATCTCACTGCTACATTTACATACCGCACTGGTGTTTGGCCCTAATAAGTTGGTGACTTAGGTTTACAGGGGACCACCAATCATTCTTGGAACTGGTATAGACTACAGATCAATTTATTCCAGGTCAGGAATTGTACAGTAGCTTAGTGCTCAGGTTAATGGTGGTCATAGTTCAGCATATTTAGCCCACTGCAGTGCTTACGCATCAGGTCCACAGTTCAGTTCCCGATGACCCTAGACAGGTGTGTCCTGGTTGTTTATTGAGCTCTGGTTTTATTGTGAGGGAGTCCCCCCCCCTCTGCACATAAGGCGCACCTTTGTCGGTTTTGTTTACTAACTCGGTTATGACTCCTAGACATCCCCATTCTGCTAACACCTTTCTTAGTCTTTTGTAGATTAACTGGGTTCTGCCTCTTGCCCTCAGTCCTAACCACCTCTTCTTGCCATCCATCACCATGTTTTTCCCCCTAGTTGAGATGGGAAAGAATCACAGAGTAGGCCTCAAGTGCCCAACCTTCTCCTGATGAGGTCTGCAGGAGATCTTTGTTCCCTATGCATGGTGGATGAGGACCCGCAAATGAGCAACCTGTCTTCAGGGTTCTCAGCGAAGGAACTGGTAGAAAACAGCGTGTCCACGATATCACAGGGAATTATGATTGACATGTTCCAGAAGCTGTTGGAAAAGATAGAGACACTCGCTAATCACAAAAGGCCATGTGAGCCAGACAAAGGCAACCCTAAACCCCCCAAAAAGATGAAAAGATAATGCACAGGAATCAGAGGAATCTGAAGATGATTTGAACCATGAGGAGGATGACGATGATTCTACAGAGGAGGATGAAGAATCCAGGGAGGACCTATGCACCCTATTATGCACCTTTGATCTCATCCTGGAGATTGTCAGAGCTGTCTGTGAAACGCTCAAGTTTGGCAACCCAGCACTGCAGCAAGAGCAAATACTAGATCCACTGGTCAGAGAACACCTGAAAACAATCAGCGTATTTCCAATGTGTAAGGCTCTCGAAGACATACTGAACAGAGAATGGGAGAGCTCGGACCCAGCAAGAACAAGAGAAGAAGCCACCTTTGAGAGAAGATACCCTCTACCAGAGGATAAACAGGCAGCCTGGTAACCCCCCCGCCAATGTGGACCCAGAAGTCACTTTGCTCAGTAACAGGACAACTTTCCCCTCGGAGAGCTTTTCGGTCCTCAATGACCCCACTGATAAGAAAGTGGAAGAGATTATCAAAAAAGCTCATGAGATCCAAATGATGACAATGGGGGCCTCCACTCCAGCCACCTATACAACAAGAGCCATATTAAGATGGCTCAACACCAGTCAACAGGATCTGCCAAAAACAAGTTCCCACAAAGCCACCATGGACTATGCCTTACAAGCCAAGTATGTGGCCAGCTGTTCCATTGATACTTTCAAGATGATGGCTTGAGTGGCAGCAGCCATCAACAGTGCCAGAAGACACGTGTGGCTAAAACTCTGGCAGACAGACCAGGAGTAAAAACAGGCTAATGAAGCTGCATTTCACAGGAGACAAGGTATTCGGCTCCAACCTAGAAGGGTTCATGGTTCCAAGGGAGGAAATAAAGATTCAGAAAGGGGACAGCATACCTTGCCCTCCTTTCAGAACACCAACTGTTTTTGCTGCTACTGCCACAAGAGCTGCCAACCACAACCAAACCAGGGGACTGAAAGTCACAACTTCAGCTTCAAGTGACACTATTTCAACTGTAAAACCAACTACCAGAACAACCAGACCCGAGGTGGACAATCCGGGGGGGCTGAGGGGAATACAGAAAAAACACTGGAAACAAAACCTATCAGGCATGACAGGGTGCAGGCCCAGGATCTAACACTGGCAGTTGGAGGAAGACTCCAGCACTATGCCAGCACCTGGGCCACCATTAGCCACAGACAAATGGGTGTTGGAGATGATAACCAAGGGTTACACAATAGAGTGCAACACGTTACCCAGAAAGCCAAGATTTGTACAATCAGACCTCTAAATGACTGTAACACTGGTCAAGAAAATCAGACAGATCTTAAACCAACTCCTACAGAGCGATGTCATAGCCCCTGTACCAGCAGAGGAGAAAGGATCTGGCATCTATTCCATCTTCTTCTTGGTACCCAAAAAGATCGGCGATTGGCACCCAGTTCTAGACCTCAAGTTCCTAAATAAATTTGTCAAGTATCAGAAATTTATAATGGAGACCTTATGCTCCACCATAGTAGCAATTCAGAAAAATGACCTACTGACCTCCATAGATCTGAAGAACGCATACCTCCACATCCCCATCCATCCAAGCCACTACAGGTTCCTCAGATTCTGTGTCCTCGGCCATCATTTTCAGTACAAATGCCTCCCATTTGGCCTCTCATGAGCACCCAGGGTCTTCACCAAGGTCATGGCAACCCTGGCAGCAAAGCTGAAAGCCAAAGGGATACATGTGATCCCATACCTGGACAATTGGCTAATCATAGCCAGGAATATGAGGGCATTGAGCTCAACCAATTGGGCACAGCTGTTGATGAAAAAATTACAGATGGCTCATCAACAAAAAAAAGAGACATCTCATCCCCACAACAACGCTGGAACATCTGGGGGGCTTTATTCAACACATCTCAAGGGACAGTCAGATTCTTAGATACTCACATCAACAACTTGACAAACCAATGAAAGTGGGTGCTATCTCGCAAACTCCCAACATTTGGGACCTGATGCAGTTGCTGGGGCTAATGGCAGCATGCATAGACTTACACAATTGGGCGAGGCTACACATGGGGCCCTTGCAGTGCCTGCTGATAGATAATTGGGACCACAGGACATATAGTAAAACTACACCAAGTGACTGACTATACCCCCAACCATAAGGATAAAATGGTGGACAAACTCACACAGTCTGAAACAGGGAGCAACCATTGACAGGTCAATCACCAGGATGATAGAAACAGATGCCAGCCTATCTGACTGGGGAGCAGTCATGGGATCGAGAACAGTAGAAGGGAAATGGTCCACAACAGCAGTCCATCTACCCATCAACATTCTTGAAATGAGAGCAATCTACCTCATCCTCATGCACTTCAAAGCCATGGCGCAGGGATGACATGAGAGGATACGAACCGACAACAGGGTGACCATCGTCTATATCAACAAACATGGAGGTACAAAAAGCAGGACCATGGAAACTGAGGCACATGTCCTACTGACCGGGGCAGAGACACACCTCCTCAGCATATCAGCAGTACACCCTGCAGGGAGCATGAACATGCAAGCAGACTGGTTAAGCAGGCAGGCACTACAACCAGGAGAATGGCAGCTAACCCCCTGAGCCTTCCACATGATGCAAGACCGGTGGGGACCATTCCAAGTGGAGTTAATGGCATCAGCCAAGAACAAACAGGTACCAACATATCTCTTTAGATACAAGGAAAGTGGAGCTGTGGGATTGGATGCACTCTCAACACCATGGCATTTCAGGACAACCTGCATCTTCTCACCCATAACAATGATAGCAAGGGTAGTACGGAAGATTCAGAACACTGACAGCACAGTGGTACTAATAGCACCAGACTGGCCAAGGCAGACCTGATATTCCTCAATCGTGCAGATGCTGACAGACAAGCCATTGCCTTTGCCTCCCTGATCAGACCTTCTCCTACAGGACCCGATACTACACTACAACCCGGCCTCGCCACAGCTGATGACATGGCCACTCAGAGGCATAGACTGTTAGAACTGGGAGTGTCACACAAGGTGGCAGACATTTTGATGCAAGCTCGTAGACCATCCACCAATCACACCTATGACAGACATGGTTCATTTTCAGTAGATGGTGGAAGTCCAAAAACATTAACCTCATCTATTTCTCTGTTATTCAAATTCTAGATTTTTTGCAAGAAGGTTCTGATAAGGGCTTATCCACTGCATCACACAGGTTACAAGCAGTCACCACTGGGGCCATAAGAGGCGAAACTGGTGGCTGCCTACCAGGGGTGCATCCCTTAGTACTGACCTTTCTAAAGGTCACTGCCAATATCAAACCTAGTCAAAGGACTATTATCACTCCCTGGCATTTGAATCTGGTACTGGATGCCATGACATGGCCACCATTTGAACCCCTTGAATCTGTGATCCCACAGTTATTCTCCCTTTTGACAACCTTCTTAGTAGCCATCTGCTCATTCACAGGACCAGTGAACTTCAAGCCCTTTCATGTAAAGAGCCATTCCTTGTGTTCCACTCAGACAGAGTGGTCCTCAGGATGGTCCCAGCCTTCCTCCTCAAGGTGATATCACCCTTCCACCTTGCTCAGGAAATTTCACTACCCATCCTAAAACCAGACCCAGTGGATCCATACAGAGAAACACTTCATTTACTGGATCCCACCTGAGCACTCAGCCATTTACCCGAACAGGACTGCCGAGTTCAGAAATTCAGAGAGGCTGTTCATATTTACCCAAGGACCCAAGTGAGGCTCCATGACCTCCAGGTCCACTATAGCATGGTGGCTAATGACTGCCATCTGCAAAGCCTACAAGGCTGCAGTGCTCCCAGCACCCTCCCAGGTCAGGGTACACTCCACCATGGCGGTGTCTACCTACTGGGAAGAACATAGAATTTGATGGCAGATAAGGACTGCTTGGCCCACCTAGTCTGCCCATTTCCCTACTTAATGGATAAGCTGCAGATCATAGTTAACCAACAGCCAACTTCCTCCTACCCCCCAACTAGAATTGCTGTATGTCTGTCCCATGCATTCTTGATTCAGTATCAGTCACTGAGATCTGTGCAGTAGCCAGCTGGTCTTCAACGCACACTTTTTGCTAAACGCTATAGACTGGATACCTGGAGTCATGACAGGTCAGCCTTCAGGCATTTGGTACTAAGTTCAGTGTTTAATCCTCTTCCTCCTCATCCCACCCAATCAGACTCTGACACTGCTTCTTAAGTACTCACTAGTGAATTTGGAGTGCTGTAAGCAGCTGGGATTGATAATGGTAGTTTACTCACCTAGTAAAGGTGATCATGGGAGTACTTGCTTACAGCACTCCACACATCTCACCCATTGAGGAGGAAGATGACAAACGACACACAACTGTCCTATATGAGATATTCAAGATGAATATAATCTTCTAGGTTTGTTACTAGATATAAACTTACCAACTGTCAGAGGTTATGTCTGTTCTTTGCATGCCGCATGCCCTTAAACTTTGTAAGATATTGTCAATTTACTTAGTTTCTGACAGTAAAACTGTATAAACATATATCAGTTCTCTGCCTCCCTCTTTAAAAAAAATACATCATGAATAAATCTCAGAGCATATTGTATTGTGTGATAACTTTTTCATTCCAGATCATACAACTTGGGAAGTTTTGTACTGAAGAGGAATCTACTGTAGCAGGAAGGGATGAGACAGGTTGGGTTTCACATCTTCAATTTCTTTTGTGCATCAGCCTATGAGGAGATGCCTACAATACCCACTATGGAGGTTGGAGTGCTGTAAGAAGGTGCTCCCATAATCACCTTTACCAGGTGAGTAAACTACCATTTACTCTTAGTGAAGCAGATTTTGATTTTTGATTTATTTTTTACCAGGAAGTGAGCATGGCACAGCCTTTTTTCAGTCATGCCTGACATAAAAAACCATACAGTGCCTAATAAAATGCAACATATGCAAACCTATATTAATTACAATTACATTTAACATTCATACTGTGCAGTTTTGTTCAAAGTTGTTTAAAATGCCTTACATTTTGAGCTGTTTTGAAAATATAAGCCAATTCATTTAGAATAGTTGGTCCAAACCAAGAAAAATATCTTTTAGTACTTGGTACTTGGTACTTGGTAGATGTAGACAGAAGAAGGCATTGCCCATCTTGTTTGTCTTCCACTCCTAGTGGACTCACAGAATTAGAAGCCCAAGTGTTGGTCAATTTGATGTTTAAATTGTTTGAATTCCTCAATTTCAACGATGGTTTGTGGAAGTTTGTTCCACAATCGTGGACCTCTGATGGTAAAAAAGTTTTGTCTTTTAAATGTTTTCATTCTTTGAATTTCAATCTGTCTGTTGTGAGATCTAAGATTTAAAGGCCTAGTTTTTAAGACAAAGCCATATCCAGAAGAAAGTTCTTGGTTTTGCATTAATTTAAACATGTGCAATAAATCACCCCTTTGTCTACATTGTTCTACGATCATTAAATTTAGACTTTTGAATCTCTCATCATAAGGTTTGTTTTTTGGCCACTAATCAATTTAGACTCCTTCCTTTGGACTTTCTCTATCAAGTTAATGTCCCATTTCAGGGACCAAAACTGTGAAGCATAGTCTAGTTGTAGTCTTCACGTGGGACTTATAGAAACACATTATAGTGTGCTCATCCCTGGAAATTAATAACTTTTTGACAATGTTTATGTATTTATTAATGGTTTTGGTGATTTTTTTTATGTGACTATGCATATTGAGTGAGTTATCGATCCAAATACCTTAATCTTTTTCATTTTCTACTGGTAGTTTGTGATCCAGTATGGTATAAGATATTTGGGGATTGTTATGCCCTAGGTATATAATTGAATACTTTTCTAGGTTAAGGTACATTTTGTTAGTGATTACTCACTGTTCTATTGTTTTTAAATCATTAACCATAGTCAAAAATTTCTCTTCAGTATCGACTTCACTGGAAATTTTTGTGTCATCTGTGAATTTGGTAATACTATTATGGAAACCATTATGAAAGTCCGAGATGAAACAGTTGAATAAAAAAGGGCCCAAAACTGAGCCCTGAGGAACCCCACTGGTAACTGTTCCCATATGAGATAATTGGCATCAAATTCTTACCCTCTGAGTTCTGTCCTGCAACCAGGAATGAACCCAGTTACAAAGCTGTGTACTGTGCCCTATGGATCTTATTTTTTGTAGCAGGATGTCATGTGGGACAATGTCAAAGGCTTTTTTGAAATCCAAATAAATAAGATCAGTGGGTATTCCCTTATCTAATTTTTTGCTGTCTTATAAAAACTTATTAAATTGGTTGTACATGAGTTGCCCTTCATGAAGCCATGTTGTGTACTGTCAGAAATTCCCAAATATTCTAGACTTGTCCTCAAATCCATTTTTGATAAGTTTTTCCATTTATTTTACACATAGACAACTTTGTAGGGAGAACAGAAAAGATTTAGTTACACTGTTCCTAGTACTGTAAGGTTTAAACAGTACTGTAATTTGAAAGATATGAACAGAACTTCTGGTCCTGAGTTTTTGAATATTCTATAAGCAAACATTGCTGCATTATACTCAGTCATGTTTTAGTGAGGTAAAATTCCCATCTGCTGATAAAGTATACAATGATGCATTCTGTATGGTGCTTTAAGAACAGATATATAGATGTTATTTAATATTGTTTGATATTTTTCAGCAAAAGTGTTATTGTGGTTCACAAATTATTACCATAGTCTAGCATAGGGATCAGAACCTGTTTAACTATAAGCAGTTGGACTTAGTCTGTCAGGGAATTAATGTTACGGTATAGATGTTCCAATTTCTGATTTATTTTGTTCCCTGCTTTTTCAATATGTGATATCATGCTAAGACTGGGGTCCAATATTACCCACAAGTACTTAAAACTAGCCACTATTGACAATGTGGTCCCTTTTTTCCTGACAATCTGCAGTGGTTCCCTTACTCTAGCCAACCTCTGAGTGGAACCAAATACCATTATATTTGTTTTGCTTTCACTAAGTTTTAGCTTATTTAATTCCAACCATGAAGCAAAAATATTGTAATTAACCTGTAAAGATTATTGTAACTCTGGTATACATGGGGCAGAGTCCAAGATAACTGTGTCATCTGCGTAAAGCAGGCTATGACCCCATGACAGGATTCTTGATAAATCATTAACAAAGACTGAAAATAACAACGGGCCTAGCTCCGTCCCCTGTGGAACCCTGGCCATCACTTCCGATGGGGCCTGAAAGTTTGTTACCTAGTTTGTCCCTCTGAACATGATGTCTCAGATAACTTTCAAACCACAGCAAATTCTGACCCTTAACTCCAATTGCTTCCAGTTTGTCTAGGAGCAACCTGTGGTCCACTGTATTAAAGGCCCCAGCCACAATGACAAACACGGTGTCCATGACCAACCCCTCCAAACAGACCCAAGTACAATGCCTGTGAGACTGGCCAGTGCCACCGTCCCTTTCTAAAGCCATGTTGTTGGTCGTTTAGTGATCCATGTTCCTCCAGGTAAAGCATCAGCTGGCGGAACACACAGTTTTCCAACAGCTTCTCTAATACTGGCAGCAAGGAAATGGGCTTGCAGTTTGAAACACTATCTCTGTCCCCTGCCTTGTGTATTAGAATTATAGTGGATTCTTTCCATTTAGATGGTACAACACCCATGCTCACCGATAAATTAAATACGAATGTCACTGGTCCAACTATACTACTGGCAGCTATTTTTAGTAACTTTGAATAAAGTTTGTCAGATCCACAGCTCTTGCCTTCATCTAAACTATTTAACAGTTCCAGTACCTCCTTTTCCTCAATTTTTGCAAAATTTAAATGTAAAACATTCTCCTTCCTTACCACTGTTCTTTCATTGCTGAGAGTATAATGCTCATAGTCTAGACTGCTCCTATTCCCTTGTATGGTTTTAGAGATAAAGAACTTATTAAGTAAGTCTGCCATCTCCATTTCATCATTTATTAGTCTATCCCCATCCTTCAGATGTTTTTATTCCAGACCTGTCTTGGAGATTACACAGTTGTTTAAATGAGGCCCAGAATGTTTTTGGGTTTCCTACATGTTTTATTTGTTGCTGATGGTAATATATTGATTTAGCATTTTTTATCTCCGACTTTACCCTGTTTCTAAATAAATACTTTATATTGGGTCTGACTTTCCATGTCCTTCTCCTTTAGGTACAGATGTCTTTGCTGCTTGCCCTCCTCCTCATTAACTTACTAATTTCTTTACTCAACCAGGGAGAGTATATACCTTTTACATGTTGTTTTGTGAGTGGAGTATTTTTCTCATATGCTCTAATAAGGTAACTAGTTATTTGTTCAACAATTGCTTCCGGAGTTACATCATTCCTACCCTATTGCCACTCAATCTGACCAATGTCCAACAGAAATCCTTCGACATTCAACCAATGTATACTTCTTTTACTGGTTGTGGGTTGTGTTTGTCCCTTTTTAAATTTTCTTAAATAGAAACTAGATCAGTAATCTGAAATTGCATCAGATAAAGTGCCATACCTTAAAATGTTTCTTGGGAGGTTTGTAATGAGCCAATCTATAGTCGAGTGATTACTACACTTATTGTTAAAATGAGACGGGGAGTCAATTAGCTGTGTAAAGTAAAAAGCTTCCATTTTTGTCTAATTTTCCTTATCTCTGTTTTCTTCCCCAAGTCTACATTAATATCATCTATCATTATATGTTCCCGTCTATTATTATGACATTCCATACAGCACTCAAAAATCTGATGGTTCTTAGTACTACACCTAGGATGGCTATCAAAACAAGTTATATATAAATATTTGCATTACGAGTCTCCCAACAATAACCTTACCATCAGGTAATCAGTCCATTCCCATGGAAGAAGCATACATTCAAATGAACTTCTGCTAGTCTACTCTTCAAATCCTTATTTTCATGTTTAATATTACTGTCCAGTATTTGTAACCTCAACATTGGAGGTGTGCACACATGTGTGAGTGTGTGTACCTGCATGTGTGTGTAAGGGGTATGCAAGTATTTGTCTGTGTATTTTATTTTATTTATTTTCAAAAGATTTACTGGGAAAGACATACTGAGCTGAAATAGTTCATTTCCAGATGCATCCTGGGGATATAATGGGCTTTGTAATTGTCTGTATGTCTGTAATGGGGTGTACAAATGTGTATATGTGTGTGTGTGTGTGTGTTTGAATGGGATACGTGATTGTGCATAACACTAAAATAACTTCTGGAGCTACCAATTCCAAAACCATTCCACCTACTGGCAAAGTTCTCCTACCCACTCTGAACACCAATCCACACCAAATAATAAAAACACCCTCACCCACCCTCTAGCACAGTGCAGTGCTACTCTCCTTCCCCACTAGTGCCCACACTCGGGTCCAATGTTGCGATTCCTCCATTTCTCTGGTAGTGATTCTTCAATGTCCCTCAATGTACTTTCTTCCTGCAGGTAAGAAAAACAAACTCTGGCCAGAGCCAATAGGGCTGCAGCTGATGAATTTGTGGTAAAAACATTGTAAATTACCAAAGTTACAAGTGTACATTTGCAAAATGTAACATAGGTTCATAAATGTGTTGTTTTATAATATTTTTACACCAAATTTTCAACATAGCCTTGTTATGACCCTACCTCATGAAAACAGGCAGACAAAATATTCAGCTCCCGGCTTAAAGGTATTTTTGTGCAGGGACTGCGAAATCAACTTTCAGGCTGCAAAAACACATTTTGGGTAGGAGTTGAAAAATGACAGCTGTCACATTCATGAGGTGCTGTAAAGAAATGGCGATGTTGAAAATCTGCGGTAAAAATATTGAATACTACCAAACTTATGATCCTGCATTCACAAAAATCAATGTAGGCTCATAACCTTTTTGTTTTTTAATGTTTTTACACCAAATTCCCAACATAGCCTTCTTATGACCCCACCTCATGAACAAGAGCAGAGAACATTTTCAACTCCCCTCTGAATGGTGATTTCATGCAGGGACTGCAAAATCACCTTTTGAGATGTAAGAAACATATTGGCCAGGATCTGAAAAATGACAGCTATCACATTCATGACATGCTGTAAAGATATGGCTATGTTGTAAATTTGGGGTAAAAACATTAAAAGTACCAAAGTTATGAGCCTGTGTTCACAAAATTCTATGTGGGCTCAGAACTTGGTTGTTTTTTAATATTTTTGCACCAAATTTATGACCCCACCTTGTGAACTAGGGCAGAGAAAATTTTCAACTGGTGCCCAAAAGGTGATTTAGTGCAGGGATCACAAAATCACCTTTTGGGATGTAAAACCCCCCCATTTTGGACAGGATTTGAAAAATGACAGCTATTACAGTCATGAGATGCTGTAAAGATATGGCTGTGTTGTAAATTTGGGGTAAAAATATTGAAATGTATCAAAGTTATGAGCCTGCATTTGCAAAATTCAATGTAGGCTCATAGCTTTGTTTTTTTTTTTTCAATATTTTTACACCAAATTTTCAAAATAGCCTTTTTATGACCCCACCTCATGAACAAGGGCTGAGAACATTTTAAACTCCTGCCTGGTCATGCAGGGACCACAAAATTACTTTTCAGGACAGAGCTGCCTAATGACAATTACAATGTTCATGACGTGTGGTCCCAAAGAAGGTGTGTAGAAAATTTAGGCCAAAAATATATAAAAGTGCCCCATGTTATGGCACTAAGTTCAAATCTCCATTGAAATACATTGCTCTATATACCTGTGTCTCCAGCTCATAGTCTGTATTTGAAGAGTGAAAAGTGAAGATCACAGAATCACAGAAAGTGACAGCAGAAAAGGAACTCCCAGCCCATCTAGTCTACCCTATGCCCCCAGTCCAATCTACCGTATCTTGAGACCTCCCTTCCCCTTAGCCCCATGTGTCTGTCCTGAGCAGACTTAATCCCTCTATGGTCTCTGAATTCATCACCTTCCTCCAGAAGCCCATTCCAGTTCTCCACCACCCTTTCTGTGAAAGATTGACCTCTCACATTGTTCTTGAAGTGCCCCCTCAGAGTCTCAGTCCATGCCCCCTTGTTATGTTTCCTTCCTTCATGTGGAATAATTTCTCTGGGTCTCTCTTGTTCATCCATTTGGTATATTTAAGGATCTTGATCATGTCCCCCTCTCCTCATGGTCTCCATTGTATATAGCCCCAACTCCTCGCACCTCTGTCTGTATGGCTTGCCCTTCATCCCCTGCACCATCTTGCTCACCCTTCACTGAACCCTTTTGATCAAGTCTATATCTTTGTCCAGGTAAGCCCTCCAAAACTGGACACCATACTTGAGGTGTGGACTCACCAGGGCTTGATACAGGGGCACCAGGACCTCCTTACACCTGCTGGTGATTCCCTTGTCAATACTTGCCAGCATCCTATATGCCCTCCCCAGTGCCCTTGAGCATTGCTTCCCTACCTTGAGGTTGCTGGAGACTATTACCCCAGATCCTTTTCTCCCTCTGTCACCCTGACTCTCTCTCCACTAAGCATATACTTTGCCCTTTGGTTCCTCTGCCCCAGGTGCATAACAGCACACTTCTTGATGTTGAATTTTAGCTGCCAGAGCTCCACCCACTCCTCCAATAATCTCAGGTCCCTTCTCATGTCCTCCACCCCACCAGGGGAGTCAGTTCTGTTACAGATTTTTGTGTCATCTGCAAAGAGGGCCACCCTCCCTGTCAGTCCATCTACAATGTCTAGGACATAGATATTGAACAGGAGGGGTTCCAGCACTGATCCTTGAGAAACTCCACTCCTCGCCTGCCTAGTCACTGAGTACACCCCATTCACTACCACCCTCTGACTCCTATCCACCAACCAGATGTGTCTATGGTCCAGAAAGGATTATGGCATTGGACCCCCAATGGATAAGTAAGGGCTTGGGGGTGCAGGGTGGTGAATGCTGAGTGGGAGGGTCAGGTGGGGGGTAAGGAATGGCTGCAAAAGACATTGATGGACTGTTTTTGTTACAGGTCCAAAAAAGAAAAGAGACCAATGATCCACGATCATGACACTGGGGGATTTGGCACCACAGTGTCACAGTTATGTGGGGGAAGACATCCACTGATCATTTTGTTTTACAGGTAAAAAAATATACCGACAATCCCCGATCACAGCACTGGGGGATTGGGTACCCCCAGAGTCACAGTTATGTTTCTTTGGAAGTGCTGAGAGGGAAGGTCGGGTGGGGGGAATTTTTATAATATAAAAAAAAAATACAATAGGCAGTCATGGCGGAACACAGCCCACTCTGCCGTGACCAAGGTGGCCACCGCATGCTACTGCACATGCGTGACTGCTAGCGCATGCACAGTAGAGTGCGGTGGCCATCTTGGACATGACAGAGTGTGCCTTGTTCTGCTGTGACCATTGGCACTGAAAAGAGTGCAGTGCTATGACAAAGGGGAAAACATGGGCGGACTGCTTCATTGATGTGGAGGTGACTGTGATGCAAGTCCAACATGTTCATCTGGAATGAATGCAGAGTCCTTTTTCTCAAAGCAAAAGGTCTACAGGGCTCTGCCCACTGCAGACCTAAAAGACAGAAAATTGAGTGTCCAAAAATGGAATTCAGGACAATTTGGAAAATTACCAGTTGGATGTCCATGGGGTTGGAGTGGTGCTAAGAACCCTAACCCTCACTTTTGGTAGAATAATATTAAGAAATAAAACATTTATGGGTCTTAGAGAAAAAGAACCCTCTATAAAGCCAAAGTCCTATCAAAAGCACACTGTGCATGTGTAAATATTCATTTTAATCAGGGTTCTTTCTAATTCTTTTAACTTTTTTTGTGTTTTAATACTTTTTTTCACCAAATTTGAGGGACAGGATTCTTAGTACCCCTCCTTATGAATACAAAGTTCAAGGTACCTCATGATTAAAAATTAGTAAGTTTTCTGATTGGTGCTCTGGTTTGTGTAGGATCTGCAGGGCCCAGCCTGATGCAAGCTGAAGATCTGGCTCCTGGCCCAGTAGGAATCTTGCTTCACCTATGGCCCACAGGACCTGTGAAAAGTAAGTTATAATTCCACTTTCTCGAAAACAGAGATTCATTGCCAAACAATTATGTTAATATGGGCTCTGAGGACGGTGTCAAATAATTCCGAAATGCCATCACGCATGGATTGATGCACACAGGTACCGAGTGGCCAGGCAACAGCAGCAAGTTTGGAGTGGCCCCTAACCTAGGGTTCCAGAGCAAAACATCTTGCAATAAAAGTACCTTTGTGCCCATGGAAACCTTGCAACTGCATCAAGTGCTTGCTCTTTGAAGTCGAGCATATGGTTCAACAAGTTTGTGCCTTTAGCCAAAAAAAGAAATGTTTTTTCAAGTACCAGGCAATCAAAAAGCATAGTGAATACAAACAACTGGGATTACCAGCCCATGCCCAGGGTGGATTTGGCAAATGAGCCATGAAAACATCTAAGGGTAAAGTGACTTGATAAACTATTTTCCTTACTCATTGAATAGACTGCCAATTTTGCACATGCTGAGAGAACAAATAATAAAGTTTTGTGGTAATTGCATTGTCAATCAATTAATTTATGTGGTTATATGAAAATAAGAATGGTCAGATTCCACTATTTGAGACTGGAGTGCTTATAGACTTGTTACATGAAAATGTGGCAACCTCTTTGAATATGTAGTATATATTAGGGTTAAAAAAACACAAAAGGAAGGAAATGTGGCATTAGGGGTTTTATAACCCTAAAGCCCAGCCCTTCCCCCAGCTCCACCCAAGGCCAAGCTACAGGTCCAAAGCTGTGCGATATGGGTCTGCTGCTTCAAGCTACAGATATGGGGCCTTGTATGAAGAAAGTTATGTTGTATTAAGAAAGTTATGCTTGATGTCTTGCTTCATGCAGAGCACTGTACAGAGAAAGGTATGCCTGATGTCCTGCTTCTCACAGGGCTGTAGGGCCCTGTATAAGAAAAGTTATGACTGATCTTGTTTCTTTGCACAGGAAGAAAGTTATGGCTGACCCAGTGGGCCATATGTGAAGCTGCAGACTTGTGGGGTACAGCTTTGGACCTGTAGCTTGACCATGGCTCACAAGGCTAGGGGCTAGGGAAGGGGCATCTGACCCACTAGGATTCAATTTTTTCAATTTTTCTCCATGGGTTTGACAATATCAAATATTGCGTCTCACCTTCCGTCTCTGGAGTCATCCATCAGTGGGGTTAAAATTGAGCTTCCCCAAGATTTCAAACAGCTGCTTTGCCTTCTGCTTCAACAAGGGTCCACTGACTAGGGCCTCCTGCTGCAGTACACCTGAAAACCAATCAGTCAAATCTCCTCTGCCTCGGCATCCTTCATGTTTTCTCTTTCTCTGAGAATTTTGGTTGCTATGCTACTCCTGTAGCAACCACTCCTTGCCATGCAGTAAATCCAAGACTGTGAAATTAGGATGTAAGAGAAGTACTGCCAGATCATAGAAACCCATCTTTGGAAGTGCATCTATCTGTCACAGCAAATCAAATTTTTCACCAGAGGCAGAGCATAGCACTTTGAGGAAGACATGCTTTCAGCAGAGATAAGATACAGACTCCTGGTGCACTTTATTGCACGAGTAACGAGTGCATTAGGGGAAAATTCCTGATTAGCACCATCCTCACCTCCAGTAGCCTCTAGCATTGAACAGATTGAGAGATGTAAACTGTAAGCTGGCAGTCATCTAAAGTGGTGGATAATGCCCACACAAAACAAACAAAACTGCATTGTGCTCTGTTAAAATGATTCAGCCAGCAGCTTTTCCCATTTTAAGTGGCTGTCCACCTAAAGTGAGCCTGCTATAATTGATGGTCACTGTATAAATTTTCATTGCAAAAAAACTGTTAATGCACCAGTTAGGGATCAACTTAATGCCACAAAAGTAAGGAAATGTGGTGCTAGGGTTTCCAACCCCAACTCCCCACCCCTCTACCCAAGCAGCAAAAGGACAAGACCACACAAGCAACCACAAACAGCCATCATCAAGTAAGACAAACAACATACAACTATTGACAGATGACACAAATACAGTAGCACTAATGTGCTACCTTTCAGGATTTCTATCTATGGTACGCACACCGCAGGACATACAGACTCACTTCTGGCTGCAGATTTTATTTATTTATTTATTTAGCGTTTGTTTACTGGGTAAGTGCACTAGGCAAAAATCTGCCTATTTTCAGGCATGCCCTGGGAGAGTACATTACAGGTAACAAAACAGTAGCACAAAGGACTGGATACAAATATTTAGAGCAACAGTTTTACAATGACACTGAAAGAGAAATACAAATGTCATACTAAATCATGAGCTTGCAGTAGCACAATGATCAGTAAATTAACCCAAATTACAAGAGTTCTTCTGTCTGCAGAAGTACAGTTCTATATAGAGCCAGTGCTTTTGTAGTCACGGGTACTCATCCACACTGTAAGGCATACACACAGGTTTGTCTGCAGAAGCAAAGGCCAAAGTGGCCTGTGCTTCTGCAGCCACAGGTGTAAGGCATACACACCAGCCTCTGCCTGCAGAAGTGCAGGTGCCATGAAATCCATGATACCAAAACTGTAACAGTACTTCTGTTTGCAGAAGCACAGGCCCCTGAGTGGCCTGAACATATGCAGAGGCATATAGAAATTCATGATACCCACACTGCAGCAGTACTTTTGCAGTCACAGGTACTCATGCACACTGTAAGACATGCATACACAGTTGTGGCTGCAGAAGCACAGATCAAGGTGGGGCTTGTGATTCTACAGCCACAGATATAAATCCATGAAGGTAGCACATCAGTGCTACTGCATTTGTGTCATCCGGAAGCAGTTGTATGTTGTCTTACCTGGTAATGGCTGTCTGTGGTTGCTTGTGTAGTCTTGTCCTTTTGCTACTGGGGGGGAGAATTAGGGTTGGAAACCTTAATGCCACATTTCCCTAATTTTGTGGCATTATGTTGAACCCTAACTGGTGCATGAATGCAGTTTTCTTGCAATGAATGTCCTTTCTTTTTGAGATTGTGAAACTGTATCTTCATTCTTGCAGGTCCATTCAGGACCTTTGTGAACAAATGCAGACATATAGGGCCCTCTGGACCCTGTGACAAGGGAAGAGTCTGTCTGCCTGTGAAAGTGCAGGGCCCTCTGGGCCTTGGACCTCCATGCATCAACTGGTGTCACAAATTCATGGGGCTGTCTGGCAGGCTGCAGACATGCAGGGCCCTCTGGGCCATGAGCTTCCATGTGGCCACAGATACAGACAAGCATGGCAAATATTACATCTGTCTGTTGAAGAGCAGGTCCCTTTGGCAGCCACAGGTGTAGAGATGCAGGGCCCTATGCTGAAAGAAGAGTTGTCTTCACTGCATGATACTTGGGCTCAAGGAGGCAATCCTGCACCTTTCCTTCCCAGGCTGGGTACTGGAGTCACATGACAGCATCATTCCCCAGCCTTGGCCCATCTAGCAGACTCACTGAACTGCCACTGAACTCCAAGCACCAGCATGGGATCATAAAGCAGTACCCACTTTCTTTTAAATTTTGACCTCAGATTTTTAGCATAGACATTTTATGACTCCCCTTATAAACATAACAGGTGCCCTTTATAGAATACTGTCCAAAACATCAGTTTGTGCCACAAGTGTGAAAACACATTTTGGCCAAGATTTGAAAAATGACACCTGACATGTTTATGAGATGGTGTGAAAAAATGGCTATGTTGAAAGTTTGGAGTGAAAATATTGAAAATTACCAAAGTTATGGATGAGCATCATTAATGCATCAGTTAGGGTTCCAGTGACAAAAGTTTGGAAATGTGGTGTTAAAGTTTCAAATCCTAACACCCCACCCCCACCCTGCATGCAGCAACAGGCCTTGGGGTTGTCAGCTCTAATGCTCACCCCATTCCATGAGTAAATAAGCTGAGATGGGTACTCCATGGGAGAATAGGGTGAGTGTTAGGGCTGATAACCCGAAGGCACCCCCCACGCCTATTGCTGTGTGCTGGGTGAGGTATTAGGGTTGGAAACACTAACACCACATTTCCAAACTTGTGCCTCTGTCACCCTCACTGATGCATTAACAAAGTTTCTGCCAAGAATTTCCTTACTTTTTGAGACAGTATAATCATAACCTTATTTATTACCACAGTTCCAGGGGCTGAAGGCACGCAGCCTGCGGTTTTGTGCCTTACTACACCCCTGGGCATGTGGTAATATCTGTTCAATGCACCCCCTGATGTGTCTTATTGCATACTAAAAAATGGGCTACATTTTTTTCCTGTATAAAAAAATCATGTTAACATGTGAGAAAAAAACTGATTTGCTTATCAGAATTTATGATAAAATAGTCCTTCCGTCTACTATAAGATGACATAATTGAGCATGTTCTGTATGAAGTTTGTCCTGTATGGAGTGAGAATGTACAATTGCGACCGATAGCAACCATCAGGAGTGGGAAGGGACTATGAAGAAGCAATGTGCAATACGGAATTTTCATATTTTAAATGTCAGACATTTTTTATTTGCACACAGTAATGCCATACAGTTCATTATGCAGTACTGACCATATTTCCACTACTGTATCTGTCTCCCCCTTATCCCTGTGACTGTCTCAATCACTTATAAAGTTTTTTTGGTTTTTATTACACTTAATTGCTGATCACTCAGTCACCTGACTGCCAACTCCTCCTGCTCACACACCATCACCATTGCTTTCTCTCCCTTGCATGGCCAGTAAATACACAATTTTATTTCCATTTTCAACAAAATTCTGCCCACATTTTATCTGATCCCATGCTGCTCTCCCTCCTACCAAAACTGCACTTGATCTCCCCATCCAAATGCTTGCTCTCTTCTCAGCCAGTATGCCCAATTTTCTCCCCAGCCTGCTCGTAAATCCTGTATAAGCCTTGTCCCCACGGATTGAGCAGCACTATGGAGTTACCATCTGTATTTCTTCTCCTCCCCAAAAGGCTATTATAAAACTAACCGGATGACTGGGGAAAATGGTACTTTAAAAAGAATGAGGCAACTGTTTTTTTTTTTGTTTGTTTGTTTACATCACGTGACCAGCAGCACGATGGCCACAGCGAGAGCAGACATGACATCGGGAGACAGACAAAGAAACTGCAGTGGCTGAAAAGGCAGAAATTAATAAGAATAAAGGTAACATTTTGCAGGGGTTACATGAGTGATTATAAATTGCCTACTATGGTTATTGGAGGTCTTATCTTTTCCATAGTTTAAAATAACCATGTGCCCAAGATGCTTGAAATAAATGGCGGTAACTTCAAATGCTCAATGTTTTAATGGCGCACTGATATTCTTTACTTTACTGCAGTGGTGCTTTATGAGAATTTGTTTTTACCTGTGCATCGAACGGATTTGATGCACAAGTAAGATCCAATCAAAATACAGGATTTTCTCTCCCCATTTTATAAAATTTAATTTATCTATACACATAAGGAAGCAGCACTACACCTCCCACTCAACCAAATCTAATTACTAAGTCCCTATAGCTGTTATGGGCACATTCCTTACTTAGGGGTAAAACTTTTTTTCTTCTCTCGCTCTTTCTTTTTAAAATTTTAATTGCTGATTCGACAGGTGTTCATAACGCATATGTGAGTTGCAGGGAAACTACATAGTATGAGTCACCTGTATGGATACTGTAAGCAGTAACAGTTATCTTACTTTGATTGCGAAATGTTATCCACAGTAATGCCATCATTTTGAATACATTCATTGAGTGAAGACTGAAGGACATAGACATCCATACAGTTGGACTAAAATCCAGGATGATCAGTGATACACTCAAGGGAGGGGCATTTAGTCAAGTTGGGCTGTAATTGTAGAATAGTACTGTATGTGCAGCATCTGTTCTCTCTAATGGTTGTCATCTCACAGCAGTTGCCACATTCACACCTACAAAACAAGAAAGAAAGAAAGAAAGAAAAATTACAAAGCATGTAACGCTTAAAAAAACAACAAAACAATACATTACCAAAATGTGCACTTTGTCATCAATGACAAAAACAAACAAGCAAACAACAACAACAACAAAAACAAAGGCCTTCTCACACCTTACACCAGAATAATAGTCAGTCAAAAAACCTTGTGTGCACTGGTATACAATGATAATTGCTCACCAACCACTCATCCCAATAAATGTGTTATCATCACTGGTATCCTGTGGCCCCACACCACCCACCTGTCACCCAGTAAGCAATAATATCTGACAGGGTAGGTGGTATTGGGCAACACTGGACCACCCAGGGGTGTAATGAGGCCCGATGCCACAGGCGATATTGCCCATAATGCCCACCCTGAAGGGTATTATTATGCTTAGAAAATGGGTCTCAAATTTTTATGCAGTAGTTAAAAAAGTGGGTACAAAATAAGAAGAAAATAAAGATTGGAAGTGAAACTCTGCAGAGGGAGGCAGGCTAAGGCAGCTGGAGCTAGAAGATAAGTATTTTCTCTGTGCTGTTTCTTTTGTCTTAGGATTCAGGAAGCATTTAATGAGATTGCAATGTGTGCTGTGTGATTTAAACAGTGTAACTAAAAAACAAATGATTTTGACTTGGTTGGGAGGAGCAGGCATTTAACTTAGTGAGGAAGAGGTTTGGAAATACACAGGAGGGGGAGGGGTGGTCACATGACTCGGACCAGACAATAGTGGGTCTGGGATCCATTTATATTTCAAAGGGGACCAAGCAACCCCAAAGCTTGAGTACCACAAAGCAGGAGTGAAGCATCTTGAGTAGCATCTGCAGGGTGTCAGCAGGGAGGACAGCAGGCAGCAGGCCACGCTGGTAGACAGAGAAAAGCCTAAAAGGGAGGGCCACATATTTCCTGTACAGACATGGGGAGTCCAAGGTGGGGGAAGGGTTCCATGGAGTGAGGTATGACTAGGATGAGGGTGGAGAGTATGTGCAGGGGAAGTCAAATAGGGTGGGAGATGGGAAGGGTTGTATGTTGCCAAGGATGTGGAGCAGCCATATTCCTGGGAGTGGCTTAGAGGGCAGTGACCTGTAGGCTGTGTTGGCAGGTAGGCCAGCTCAGGCAGGAAATAGGGTGGTTGAGGAGGGAACTGGAGGCATGGAGGAGACAGAATTGGGGGAAAACAGCCAGGAGGGGAAACTAATGAGGTATCCAAAAGAGCTCAAAACAGACAAAAATAAGGGAGAACTTGGTGGGACAGCAGGAGAGCCACACAAGCAGATGCAGCTAAGGGAAGGAAGTGATGACTGGAGGAGGGTCAGGCACAGGAGCATGATTAAGACTGGGTCAGAACAAAGATATCAGCCTGTGGGAAGGGGGACTGGACTCATTCAAGGAAAGGAGATTAGCACTGCAAACAGATTCTCAGTGCTGGCTAGTCCAGAAGACCAGATAGCAGAGAGGAGGAGAGCTACAGTGAAGGAACAGGGAGAGGACACTACAGGGGAAAAGGTATACAGTGGGGAGGCAGTAGGTAGTACACCAAGAAGAAACATTGGCAAGGGTGGGCAGCGAGGTGATGGTAATGTAGTCTTCTCCAGAGGGAAAGAAGGAGCAAGGAGACAGGAGGAAGGGGGAAGTGGCAGGCAGCCTGGGGAAGGCTAAGGATATTGAGAGGAGGGGAGTCCGAGTGGGGAAGGGCCATATTTCAGGGAAGACATGGGGAAGTATTAGTAGAGGAGGTAGTAGCGTGAGGGACAGATCAACAGGTCAGTGCAAAGGGGAGGTTCCACAGACAGAAAATAGTTTGGAGGTGGAGGTCAGTAACCCAGTCATAGTTGCGAGGAGGGAGAGGACAGGGCAAAGGTTAGGGGAGCAAAGGGGCCAAGACAGGGGATGAGAGGCCTTACAAGTTGGGGGTGGGGGAGTGGAGGGCAACAAGAGGGTGAGAAGGAAAAGCATCAGAGAGTCCCATAATTCTAGGGATTCTACACCTAAGGGCACAAGGTGGGGGGGAAGGGGTGCCAGAAAAAGTAACATCTGGGTGGACTGCATGACAGTGAGTAGAGTGGGGCAGCATATGGGCAGATATGTGGGGAAGGTGGGGGGGGAAGCCGCACATTGTGGTGCACCTGGGAACGAATGATCTGGAAGGGAGAAGGATAGAGGAGGTACAAGAGCTTCAGGAATGTGGGGAAACTGTGTAGCAAAGAGGGAACAATGGTAGCCTTCTCAGAAGTTCTGCCAGTGCCAAGGGCCAGTACAGACAGGAAGAGAAGAATCAGTGACTTCAACAAGTGGCTGAGGGAATGATGTGGGACCAAGGGGTATGGATTGGTGGGGGACTGGGGTAGCACATAGAATAATACAGATCTTTATGCAGAGGATAGGTTACACTTCAGCAGGGAAGATTCACAGGTGTTGAAGCAGAAGCTGGGAGATTCCTTCAATGAGAGGTATAATTTAAACTAGGTGGGGGGGGATGCACTGGAGCTAGAAATCACCAGGAGAGGGGGTCCTGTGGACCTCCTCCACCACAGGGATGGATATGACCTTAGGTGAAATAGGAGTTGGAGTGAAGGGTAAGGAAGCAGGAAGGATAGGTGCAGCGTGGAGAATGGTTTCACTAAATGCTAGAAGCCTGGGCAACAAGTTGGCAGAGTTGCAGGCATTGATGGCAGAGGGAGAGGTGGACATAGCTGCCATTACTGAGATGTGGGCAACCAAGCACCATGACTGGGACCTAACCATCACAGGGTACAACTTTTCCAGAGGGATAGAGATAAAGGGAAGGTGGGGGGTGGGTGCCATTTACGTAAGGGAAGGGATCAGATGTAATAGGGAGGAAGGAGAGGAGGGCAGGTCAGTAGTAATCTTGCTGCAACTACACTGCCAGAAAGGGACCAAGATCTGTCTGGGGGTTGTTTATAGACCTTCAGCCCAGATGGAGGACTTTGACAGGGAACTGGGGGAGCAGATATGGAGGCGTAGTGCTAAGGGAGCACAGTGGTGGTGGGGGACTTTAATTTACCAGGGGTGGACTGGAGCATCCCAACAACCAATTGTACCAGGGATCAGAACCTCCTGGATGCATTCCAAGATGGCTTCCTTATCCAGAGGGTAATGGAGACAAAGAGGAAGGGGAATATACTAGACCTGGTACCGGAAGATGGGGAACAGGTCAGGGATGTAAGGGTGGAGGAACCTCTGGCAAGCAGTGACCACTGCACAGTGTGGCTTTCAATCAACCTGGGTAGGGAAGCATCCATTACAAAAACTAGGGTCCTGAACTTCAAAAGGGCAGACTTTGGCAGGATGGGAAACATACTAGAAAGTATTATGGCAAGCATCCACCCAGAAATGGACACGGAACAAAAATGCTCAATCATTAAGACAGGACTGGCTGAAGCCACTACAACTTGTGTCAAGAGCCAGAGCAAGAAATCCAGGAACAAGAAACCTAGTTGGATGAGTAGAGAGGTAGTGGAGAAGGTGAGGGAAAAGAGGAATGCATTTTGGACCTAAAAGTGATCCAACAGGGCAGCAGACACATAAAAATATGTGAAGAAATCCATAGAAGTGAGCAGAGTGGTAAAGGCAGCAAAGGCAGCTAGGTAACAGAGGTTAGCACAGTGAATCAAAGGAGGGGAAAAGGATTTCTTCAGATATATCAGAGAGAAGAGGAAGAGCAAGGATGACATTGTTAGGATCAGGAGGGGAAGTGGGTGGGTAGAAAAAGGGGCTGAGTAGGCAGAAGTACTTAATGAATAATTCTGTTCAGTCTTCACCGAGAAGAGGAATGGGCCCATATCTGAGAGGAAGGGCGAGGTGGGAGAGGGTGGGGGAGAAGCAACCACGGATAGGGAAATCACGGTGGAAAGGCTGAGGAAGGGCCTTAAGTCCCAGAAGGTGGACAAGGCATCTGGCCCAGACAGAGTCCACCCCGGGTGCTTAGAGAGTTGGCAGGGGTACTGGCAGGCCACTGGCAGACCTGTTCAATACCTCTCTGAACTCGGGGTGCATGCCCAGGGACTGGAGGGAAGCACATGTGGTACCTCTCCGTAAGAGTGGGCCCAAGAACGAACCGGGAAACTACAGACTGGTGAGCCTTACTGCAATTGTGGGAAAACTGATGGAGACAATCCTCAAGGAAAGGAAGGTGCAATTTCTTGAGAATAACAACCTCCAGGACAGCAGGCAGCATGGGTTTTTCTCAGGTAGATCCTGCTAGATGAACTTGGTTGATTTTTACGACAGGGTTATGAGGGCACTGGACAGGGGACATGCGGTGGATATCCTCTACTTGGATTTCAGGAAGGCCTTTGACTCGATACCACATGGTAGGCTGACCTGAAAGTTGAAGAGTCTGGGAGCAGGGAAGAAACTGGTCAGATGGGTCGAGAACTGGCTGCAGGGTAGACAGCAGAAGTTAGTAGTGAGGGGGAAGCATCTGAACCCAGGGCAGTAACAAGTGGTGTACCATAGGGCTCGGTGCTGGGACCGGTTCTGTTTAACATTTTCATAGCCGACATTGCAGTAGGGATTAAGAGCAAGATCAGTCTCTTCGCAGATGACACAAAGATTTGTGCCAAGGTAGATGGGGAGGGGGGAAGCAAAAGTACTTCAGGAGGATTTGGCAAAACTGGAGGAATGGTCTCACACTTGGCAGCTTGGTTTCAATGCCAAGAAGTGCAAAGTGATGCATTTAGGAAGCAGGGACCCAGGGCACAATTACTGGCTGGAGGGTGTCCCGTTAACAAAATCCAAGGAGGAGAAGGATCTGGGAGTGCTGGTAACCAGGGAGATGAACCACTCTGCTCAGTGCAGGAAGGCAGCAGCGAAGGCAAACAGGATGCTAGGTTGCATAGCAAGGGGGGATTACTTCCAGGAGTGGGGAGGTCATCTTGCCCCTGTACAGGTTCCTGGTGAGATTGCACCTAGAGTACTGCATGTAATTCTGGTACCCCTACTTGAAAAGAGACATCAAACTACTGGAGGGGGTATAGTGCAGGGCAACAAAAATGATCCTGGGGTTGGGGGCCAGACCATATGAGGAGAGACTGAGAGAGAGCTCAATATGTATACCCGGGAGAAGAGAAGGGAGAGAGGGGATATGATTGAGATCTCCAAGTACCTGAAGGGTTTGAACAGAGTAGACACCAGGTGTATGTTCAGTCTGAAGGGTGGAAGAGAAACCAGGGAACACTTCATGAAGTTGGAAGGGGCAGGTTCAAGAGGAATGGAGGAGGCACTATTTCACAGAAAGGGTGGTAGCAGGGTGGAATGCTCTGTCAGAGGAAATCGTATCACTGCAGAGTGTTGGGGGCTTCAAGAGGGGTGGGACAGATTCAAGGAGGTACAAACCAGGAGGGGCATGAGATTGGGGGAGGCATATGGGAGGGCAGCTGCAGTCTAATTCCCTGCATGGCACAGTTGCCAGTAGGGACACCACTATAGGATGCTAGCAATTGAGCTCTCTTTCCAGCAGTTTAGTTAGCTTTTTAGCTTGGCAGTTTGGATCTCTTTCTGTGGGGAGAGAGAAGAGAGAGTGGAATGATGATATGATCAGGCTCCTCTCCCATTTTCTGTGTTTCTTTTTTAAATGTTAACTCTTGTGTGAAACACTGGTCAGGAATGATCGCATACCCCCCGGCCAATTGCTGGTGAGAATTTCCAGTGCTGACGTGGAAGATGAGAGGAGACAGCCTGATGAATGATGGCAGAGTGAGTGGCTAAGGTGAGTGGCAAAAGATGTGCTGACCACCCCACCCCATTTTGTTTTTATTGTCTCACCCTGAGTCAAAGTTCCTATTTCATTTTAATTGCCCTGTACAGGTAGTAGACCTGTTTCCACATGTATCATTTTAAACTGCAGTCAGAAACATACTGCAGTCAGCAGCAAGTTTGAATAGAGGTGAGAGTGATCAAGTGATAAGGAAGCAATTGTTAGTGCAGGACATAAAGGAGCGAACAAGAGACAGCCCTTTCTTTAATAAAGGTACTTTTTTTTTTGTTGTAATACACAACTATCATGAAACTGGTGCTGTTGGGGGTCTGGGCATCAATCGGTATGTCGCATCATTCAAACGTCAACATTCCAACACCCACTGATCTTGGTAAAAAGGCAAGCAGCCAAA
The DNA here is from genome assembly GCA_016271365.2 of Neoceratodus forsteri. Taxonomy (NCBI): domain Eukaryota; kingdom Metazoa; phylum Chordata; order Ceratodontiformes; family Ceratodontidae; genus Neoceratodus; species Neoceratodus forsteri. The sequence goes on along the minus strand of JADMNL010000022.1, from coordinate 682,683,687 downwards.
GGGACTAGTTATTTACTGGTCTCTGTTGCCTGATACCCACCCAGGTAGAGGGTGCTCTTAACCAATCAGAGAACAAGAGTTTTACAACCCATTTTCTAATGCCCATTATGCCAACTTTTTCCTTGATGACTAGTGCCCCCCCCTCCCCATCCAATCACCTGTACATGTATATAGAATGTGTGAGTGGACAACAAGGTGGTGGGGAGGTGGAACATGATGCCAGGCACATCACTAACATGCTGGCAGTGGGAAAGTACACATCACAATGCACCATAAAAAATGAAGAAACTGGCATTCAAGGTAGAAGGAGCACTTCCCCTGCAAACGAGCACACAATTGAGCATGCATATGGCCCTTACCACCTTGCATGATGACCAAATTACACAGGTTCACCCAGCTAGATCCTTGGTGTTCAATGTGAGGTACCCAGCTGATACAGTGACCTGGGTTAATGCCCAGAGCTCAGGACCACTGCTGTGGAAGCCAGAGGAGAGGGAGAGAAAGAATGCCATTGCAGAAACGCTATACAGGTGGAGGGTTTGGCATGCACTGCTACTAGAGTGGCTCCTGGTGGTAATCTAATGGATGTGCACTTTGCTCATGGGTGGCCACATGCAGATGTGCACCACATCAGAACAACTGAACATGTACTCGTGGGAGGTGGTCAGAAGCAGGAAAGGCACAGTTTGCCTGCTCTGGCTCACCAGCTGACGTCCGTCTCAGAGCAGGCAAACTGTGCTTTTTCCGCTTCTGACCACCTCCCACATGAGTGTACATGTTAAATTGTTCTTATGTGGTGCACATCTGCATTTCATCTAAAACTGTTCGCCTTTTCAGACAATATATTACTGCACATTTCTGACTCTCTTAACTCTAGTAAAGCTACTTTGAAGGTAATTGATAACTATAGTAAAGTTTCCAACTACAAACTTAATAAAGAAAAAAACAGAGGTAATGCCACTATCTAATTGCTTTTATAAAGAGGACATCACTAACTTAGGTCTTATATGGAACCCTTTAGGGATTAAATATCTAGGAATTTCCATATCCAAAAATGATTCTCAACTAATAAAACAGAATCTAGATGAACCTGTCTTGAAAATTTCTCAGGATTTAAAAAGATGGTCCTCTGTGCCTATTTCCCTTTTTGGTAGAATTACTATTATAAAAATGAATATTTTTCCTAGAATATTCTTTCCTATCAACATGTTAAATGTTTCTTTACCCCTCAGCTGATTTACTAAACTACACTCAATTATTAATCATTTTGTTGTGGTTGAATAGTAAGCCTAGAATAGCTTTCCACAAACTTACTCTTCCCGAAAACGTAGGAAGTCACAAGGTACCAAACTTTCTATTTTATTATATTATGTGACCTCACACATTAATACATATATTAAATGGCTATCCAATACAGATCAATCCTCGTCATATGTCCCTACTAGTTTTTAATGGAAAAAAAGATGCTCCAACTATATCATATCTGTCCCGAAGCTATTTTATATACCACTCCCAGAGATATCCCTAAAGAACTGAAGAATACTGTAATTGCTACATCCTTAAAAATCCATAACCAGTTTTACCATCTTTTTAATATCAATATAGTTCAAAATAAGTATCAACCTATATTATACAATCCACATTTCCACCTTCATGGGAAAATTCTTACCTCAAAGGGCCGGATATTCAAAAGGGTTGCACCATGCGCAATAGGGTTGCTCAAGTCAGAAAATGCGCCATTCTGCCATATTCAGCGGGAAGCAGTTGCGCCACTGAAAACATGCTAAGCAACAGCGCAATGCAAATGAAGGCATGCGCAACCGAAGGGGGTGGATCCATGCATAAAGAGCGCAATGCGATATTTAAAGGCTTGCGCAATGCGCAACAGCGGATCAGCTGGAAGGTGCGCCACGGCGGAAATGAGCCAAAATAAAAAGGCTCAAGGAAGAGGCACAAGAATGCTACAGGGAAGCCACATGAGGCAGGGAGACAGACAAGGAGACAGTGGCAAACAGTGCAGGCCAGGGAGTGCACAGGAGAGAAGAGGGACAAGGGAGGGTGTGTGGGGCCACAGACTGCAGAGGCCAGTAGGTGTACCCGGTGCAGTGGAGGTAGCAGTCAGGACAGCGGGGGTAACAGAGCAACAACAGCCGGGGGGGAAAACAAGCCAGGGACATGGACAGTGCCAGCTTCCTCATGGAAGCTGTAATGAGGGGGGTGAGAAGGCATGCTGCAGGGGGACGTGGCCGTGGAAGGGCCCGTCGGTGGTACGCCCCCAACAGGCAGTACTGTGCCCACGTCAGCTTTGAGCTGTACACGGATGTAGAGATTGTGGGCCAGTACCGCCTGAACAGGGCAATACTGAGGCAGCTCTGTGAGCTGTGCAGTGATGTGATGCAGGCACCTTCACGACGGAGTCACGCTCTGTCAGTGGAGACAAAGGTAACAGCCTGCATGTGCCTGCTCACCACAGGTACCTTCCAGAGGCTGACAGGGGACACCACAGGCATAACACAGTCGGCCATGTCATGCATCCTCACCCAATTCCTCAGCGCACTGCTGCCACATACTGCAGAGTACATCCATTTTCCCAGCACCACGACAGAGTGTACAGCAAACATGCAGGAGTTCCACAGGGTAGCACGTATGCCTGGCATGCTAGGGGCGATAGACTGCACCCATGTGGCTATTCACACACACCACCTGGCCCCGATGGGGCAGCATACCCGAAACCGGAAGAGTTTCTTGAGTGTCAACTGCCAGGTGGTGTGTGATGCCAGTGGGTGCATCATCAATGTCTGTGCCACACACCCTGGCGGAGCACATAATGCCTTCATATGGTACCAATCTGCACTGTGCCATCAACTCGAGAGTGGGGACATCCCCACAGGACATCTAGTGGGTGAGTATGCATGTAGGAATTGCAAAGTTGGGGCAAGGGTGGGAAAGCCACAGGTGCCATAGTAGTGGCACACAGGGATATGGGCAATATGGACCTGAACATGATACTTATCTCCACTATCTCCACACAGGTGACAGCAGATACCCCTCTGTCCCTGGCTGCTCACCACCAGCCCCATGACCCCCCATCGCTAGCGCTATAATGAGGCACATGCCGTCACATACACATCATCGGCGGGTGTTAGGGATGCTAAGGCATGCTTCTGATGCCTAGACACCTCTGGCGGTGCCCTACAGTACAGCCCCTCAAAGGCCTGTGGGATATTCCTGGCCTGTTGTATACTGCACAACATGGCCAAAGACTGTGGGATAGCCATACAGGTTGAGGAGGGGGACAGCGATGGGGACGCCGGTGACGCCGGTGATGATGGGGATGAGCAGCCCCCCCTTGGATGGCGGGACCCCCGACTGATCCAGCAGGCCCAGCTGCACCAGGACACCATCATGGAGGAACATTTTGCACTACACAGGTAAGTCAAGGGGCCATGTGCAACCAACACTGTCTAGGCGCAACCCACAGGCACACAGGGTAACACACCATGGGTGCATGACGGCAAGGGGAGTGGAAGGGTCCAGGCACACAAACACACCATCAGGGAGGGGTGAATAGTCATATGGCACACACACACACACACACCAGGCACAAAGCGTACATGGGCAGGTGCACAGCAGAGCAGGAACAGACATGGAAAACACACGGATCAACGGACCACCCCCACCACCTGTACTGTCAAAGTACATGTGTCAGATGCTGGGCACCCTTGCACCTTGGTGTACAGTACAATGCAGGAATCATCATGCACACGCACCTGTGGACAGCAGTCAGGTGGGTGTGCATGTGGTCCGTGTGTCGGCATGTTGGGCAGGGCACCCACCAGTGCACTGCCCACCATGACTCACATTGCACACAGGGCAGCATCAGACAGGGCCCGCACTGGGAGACATGTCACTCAGGTGGCACTGTGCCATGGCCACCTCGGATGCATGGGTGGCCCCACTGTGACCCAGCAGCACTGGCAGGCTGATCATGGGCCACGTGGGGTGGCACCGATGGACCACCAGGGGTCCCACTGTGCGATCGCGACCTTGTCCGCACAGGGGTGTGCAGCATGCCAAACATACCTGCACCAGGTGTGCTCGGGATGCCCACAGCAGAACCCAGCATCGACAGGCTGGGTGTCACACGATGCCAGGAATGGGGAGTGGAGAGCGTACTGTGTGGGGTGTGCGGTACAGGGGCACCTGACTGTGTGCCCAATGCGGCCACGACAGAGACCACTGCCTGGGTCAGCCTGTCAATGGCAGCGGTCACATCCATCTGCATTCTGACCATCTCTGCAAGGATCAATGCATTGTCCCTGCTGTTCCACTCCACAGCCATGCACAGTGCCTCCACGGCGTTGCAAGTCGCATCTGCTGCTGTACTGATGCCGCGGCAGAGTGGTGTGCTCGTCACATGGGTCCTGTGCCACATCGCATTCTGTCCCCAGGGTATGGAAGGTCCTGATGCTCCAACACCCCTTGAGGGTGGGCGCTGTTCACCAGGACCAGGTGTGGGCAAGTCAACAGGCGGTGTGCATGTGCCACCGCTGGACCCTGTACCCCCAGACCTGGTGGGTGACTGCTACTGCTGCCCTTCCAATTGCTGTGCCCCAGGGACCACTCATTCCACTGCTGTGGCCGCAAAAGTGCCAGAGACCTGCACAGCCACTGGTGCTGCCCCACTGGTGCTGACAGGCACAGCCTGGGACTGTGCTGACGTGCTGGCACACACGTTGGAACCAGCTAGGTCCAGAGGCACGTGCTGGCCTGCTGTGTGTCCGCTATGAGACACACACGTGTCACTGCCCATTGCAGTCCTTGCATCATCAATGGTGCAGGTTCATGCAACAGCCACAGTCACAGCGTGCTGGCATGCTTGCATGCCAGACTGCTGAGACACAGGCTGTGCACCCCCCACACCTGACTCACCGACAACAGAGGTGGCAGCCAGGCATGCATGACGGTGCAGTGCATGTCGGCTGGCAGCAGAGGTGGATGGACCCTCCACCAACTCTGGCAGGTCTTCCACACTGCATGGTCCCACCACCACTGTCCCCTGCAGATGAACAGGATCTGTAACAGAAAGTGAGAACATGTTAGTGCATGTGATCAACCCCCCCCCAACACCACCACCATGTCATAACGTGCAGTGATGGGCTTCCACCTGTCTGGAATCCATGTCCTGGTACACCCTCTATAGCACTATGCTGCATTGATGCAGCCAGATGGTCCTCCACTGGGGTCAGCTTCACCACCTCTGGCTGGCCTCCACCTGTGGCAGCGCACGTGCTGCCCTGAGAGCTGCCACCTTCTCTTTGACCCGTCTCCGGTCTGTCCTCATCTTTTTTTTGCATTCCTGCACGGAGCGCTGATGGCTTCCATGCAGGTTTACTGCATGGGCTACCCCCTCCCATGCAGCAGCACGGGCCTGAGGGGTGCCCCCGCCGTCCACTCAGTAGTGGCTTCTCTTCCAGGTAGGCCTGGATGAGTGCCTCTGTCTCTGACTTGGTGAAGTTGGGCCTTCTCTTTCACCCACCATCTTCATCCTCACCTGGTCTTTGCTCGGTCATGTCGGTCTGTATGGGTGGAAGTGGACACCTGTCACTGTGCAGTCTACAGCGTTATCCCATGACCATTGCCCAGAACATCACACAGCATGCAACTCACCTCTCACCTGCAGTAACCGAATCTGGCCAGCGCAGTCCACTGTCGCATATTTATAGTGCAATGCATGCAAATTAGGAGTGGTGCAACTGTAATGAGATGCAAATCACGCCACTGCACCTTTGAATGGCTGATCAGATGATTTGCGTAATAGCCGGCTGAATATTGCGCCGTTCGCTGCACTGTCTGATTCGAAGCCGAGAAGGCTGAGCCAATGGCGCATTTCTGTGACTGCATAGTATACCGCATTGCGCATGCCCAGGTAGCTTACGCAGGTGTCTGCCGAGCTGATGACGTGCTGTGCACGATCAGCAATTCAGGACATGGCCACCATTGTGCCAGTGGCGCTACAGCACTGGTCACCAAATGGCGCTGTGGCACAACTGCACAATAGTCCACTGTGGCACTGGCATGCAGGTGACCGATCACGCAGGATGTGTAGACATCCGATGGCGCTGTGTGTGGCCTTGCGCCACTGACCCATGACCTTGTGCCCGACCTTTGCCCCCGGCGCTGTACATCTGGCATGTGTATGGCTCTATTGCGCTGTTCAGTGACAGCACGATGTGGACCAACGGCGCTCTACGAACAGTGCGATAGGGACTCATGGAGTCATATTGCACAACATTTCCACGTGGGGTTGCCGCGCTGCGGAGCGCCATATTGCCACTGTACAACTGTAGAATGGCACACAGGAGAGCTCCACAGTGGGGGGCCTTGGAGCTGGCAAACCTGGTGGCTGTGGTGGAGTCTCACCATGGGACGCTGTTTGGGGGAGTGCCCCTGCAGATGGCATGCACCCATGTGTGGCAGCAGGTGGCCACTGCCCTAGAGCTGGCCACTGGGTGGAGGAGGACTCCAGAGCAGTGCAGGCACCGCTATAGTGACCTGCAAAGGAGGGAGTGTGCTCTGCTGGAGCACCTCAGATCTCGTACCAGGAGGGGCATTGTGCCTAGGCCAGGTGGGTGTGCTGTGTATGCACCGGTATTGTCCGCATGGGTGACACTGTGTAATGTGACCTGTGCATGGGGGTGGGTTGGGTTATGGTTTGCTGTGAAGGTGTTTGCAGGTGTGTGCTGTTTGGGTCTGGTTGTGTGGGCAGGCACACTCAATGGGGCAAGGGGCTGTCTGCTTTGGGATCTCACTGATGTGTTTCTCTTCATTTGTCTCCCACAGGCGTGGAGGAGCGGAGGCGGACCCAGGCTGAGGCATGGGATGGAGGTGCCAGGGTGGCTGGCAGAGGTGGTGTGCCACAGCCTCAGCAGCAGCAGCAGCCGCAGCAGCACCAGCAGCAGCAGCTTGATGAGGGTGAGTGTCATTACATCATGGATGCTATTGCATGCTGGGTGGGGGGGCACGGCCATCGTCCATGGACAACAATACCATGCACGCAACATGTGACAGTCATCACTGTCCAGTGGCACTGCATGTGTGTGTGTGCATCATTGGTGGTCCATGCATGCACTGGGCACATGGCTGTGGCACTAGCATCCCACCACGTAGCCACGTCACTGGGCAGCCTTGGTTGTGCTGTGATGGACATGGGCGGTGTGTGTGTGCAGTGGTACACATGGCTGTTGCTGCCTGGTTGGGCATGTCTTGTGCATGGTCACTGTGGGTGGGTGCAGTCCATCACAGGAGTGGGGCACTTGGCTGTATGCCATGCATGATGGGTGGGATTCAGGGATGTGGACAGTCACAGCCATTGATTCTGATCCCTTGTCCCTAGGTATCCAGATCCTGCGACAGATCGGCGAGCACTGCGGAGGCTCACACAGGTGGCCATGGATTCACGCCATCCTTCTAGACATGCAGCGGCATGGGATGCGGCGCTGGAGGAGGGCCCGGGCCCAGCACCAGGCGGAAGGAGGGCAGGCTGCCAGGCGGTAGCTGCCCATCACCACACCCCACCTTCCCTCTCCCGGTTGTTCACCCCTGCCCCTTACCCACCCCTACCTTATACCCATACCCCCACCCCTGCTTTTGTATATATGTACATAGTTGCTTTGTTGTTGTTGTTATTCTTCTTCATTACATTTATATTTTGATATGAATACTGTGGTGGTGTCTGATTTGCAGCTGGCTATAGGTGCCCAGTTGCAGTGGTGTGCATGGCATCTGGGGTGGTATGGTCATGGGTATGTGTGTGCATGTGTGTGGGGTGGTGTCTCTGGTGTGGGTGTGGCTTCCAGTCAGTATTGCCGTGTGCTGCCACCCACTGCTGGGTGCTCATGGTGGGTTTGGCTTGTATAGTTCTGTGGTTCACGAGGTTGCAGTGTGCCTGGGGGGGCCTGGGGATTCCTGCAGTGCTGGTCTCTACACATGGGTGGTGTCTTGGGGTCACAGTGCTGGATGTGCTGTGCACACGGGGGGGGGCTGCTGGACACTGGGGTGGTCCGCCCCCTTTGTGTGGCAGTCTCAGCTTGCCAGTGGGTGTGCTGCAGTAACACGGCCGGGATGTGCTTTCTTTGCTTGTCCCCATGGTCCGGTGGCTGTTCCATCCCTCCCCCAGTTATGCTGTGCTTGGGGTGTGGGGGTACATTGTTGGTTCTGCTGTGTGTCCCTGTGCCCATCTGTGGCATGGGTGGTGGGCCCCCTGCCTACCTCCCTGGTTGTGCAGTTCCATTGCTCTGCTGCTGGGGGTCTCTTTGCTTGCGCTATGGCACCTCTGGACTGCTCAGTTGGGCTGCCTTTGTTGTGCTATGGCGCATCATCTCTGTTCAGCTTCCCCTTCCTGGTTGCGCTATGGCGCAGGTTGTGCGATATTCAGACGTTGGCTGGTTGCGCAATTTGTCTTGCTCCATGTTTGAATATCGCGTGTATTGCGCATGTGTGCAATTGACTTGCGCTTGCTCCTGCTGTTGCGCACTTTTTGGGCGCAGTTTGAATATCCGGCCCAAAATGTTTACCCTATTTCACAGATAAATGTGTGAACTCTCTCGTAACTAAGGGAAAGGTTCGCTCCTTTTCTGACTGCTCTAAGAACTTTAACTGGTTCAGGGAAATATATATTAAACTTCAATATTTTAAAACTTATATTATATTCTCACTTTGGCCACTCGATACCGCATAATAGTGAAGTAAATTTTATTTCCGATCTGGCAATAGCAGTTAACAAGCCACATCCCCTATTTCAACTCCGTATAATTATCTTTTGAATCTCAAATTCTCTGATAAACCTTTTAGTAATTCATTTTGGGACAGCTATTCTCCACCACATACCTTAATTTGAGGCAAACATGTGGAATAATATTTATAAACTAATTCCTCTGGACAATCTAAGACTAATTCATTATAAAATATTGCAGAATGCATATTTAACTCATCGAAAATTATACAAAATGGGCCTTAATCCAATATATGCCATAAATGTAATAATAATATAGGCTATCGGGACCATATGCTTTGGTCATATCCATCTATAAATAACCTTTGGCTGGAAATCAAAGTTGCAATCTTAGATAAAATAATACAAATGTATGATTTTAATTTACTGTATTCACTTGCATTTTAGGTAATCTACTCATTGATATGCTTTTTAAGGACAAATCCCTACTAAACCCAATAGGAGTTACGACTCACAGTTGATTCTTAAGCACTGGGCTGAGCACTCCGCTCCTTCCTTTAAGGAGTGGATTACTCAGTTTAGATAAACTTAACGTTGATCCGTATAACTTATACTTTCATGATAAGCATTTCCTTTTTCTGAAGTATTGGGGAAAACTAGCTGAATTAATCAATATGTTGTGATTAAACTTGAAAGCCTGGTATGTTTTTGATCTCATCCCCCAAAGGTTCTTTTTTCCTTTTTCTACAGCCAGTTAATGCAATCTTAGCATGTAACAACATTTTATATACATTATACATCATTTTATTTCTTACTTATTATATAAACTGAAAGGTAGCATTTCTATTTCCTTTCCTTCCCTTTTTAATCATAGCTACATACTCATACTAATCTTTACTTGTTATGTATATAGAAATAGTCTTTGTTATACCGCTCCTCGGGGGGGGGGGCTAGATTATTATATGGGTTTATAAGTATTGTTTTTAGGATACAATGGTTCTTATCATCCTTCTTTGCAACTTAGCAGGCAAAACTGTTATCGTAAGTGCCATTGTTTGTTTGTCTGCTTATTGTGTTGTCTTTAAAAATTTTAATAAAGAAAAAAAAAAGAAAAACAACATACCAATCATCAATTGCTGTCATTAGGAGATCCTGGCTTCTGTCATTCGAGTCACTTTCAGTGTCACTTTCTGGCACCAAAACCTCATCAGGGCCAGTTGTCAAAATCAGTTCAAAAGAAGGGCTCAACTGCAGAACTGAACTTAACACATTCAGAGCCGTCAAACTCATCATCAGTCAACATTTATTGATGTTTGCTTTTTTTTTTTTTACAAATTTCAATGTTTTATTTGGCATTAATTTTATTTCATAAGTTGACCGATCACAATCTCTCAGCAATGCGGTCCATCAAATGCAGCATAGAGCATGTAGTGGTCAACTCCAAAATGATGTCACAAAGACAATGCAGTGTCTTGATAAGGGTATTGTGATCCATATGTAATAGATCTGACATAACCACAGATAACCATTTCAAATAACTAATAGGGCTAAAAAATGGAATTTATTGGAGATAATCACATAAGGAACATCCAACCAACAAGAATGTAAGTGAACTGTAATGCAGATTTAAAAAAAAATGAGGTTTGCATTTGATTTTTGCGGATTTTCCATCATGAAAAAGGATCCTTTTTTGTGACTCATAGTAAGACAAAAGAATCTGTTTTTTTATCATGAGTCACAAAAAAAGATTTATAATGTTAAAAGAAAAGTTCAGGAGCATTTCTGCAACAGATAAGTGCAGAATCCAACTGAGGGGGTCCTGATAAGCAAGCTACATCTGTTGGTTTCTACTAAAGACATCATGTTTTTTGACTTATTTGATTTTGTTTCCCTCCCTAACTGTAAAAGAAAATGGTGGCTGCATGAAAAAAGATTTCCCATTTGCAACACTGGATCCTTTTTCGAGTGGGAACCTGTTCCTATTGTAAATAATGGGAAATTGTGAAATTGAATAACTTTAGAACAAATTAATATTTTTTCACCAAATCTTCAAAAGGCACATGTGTGACCCAAGACCTTGCTACCCTAAATATTTTAGGCCAAAATTCCACACTTTGTTTGCACAGTGGTGTGACAAAGAATTTGGCCAAAATTGGTAATTTTCACATTTTTTGACACTCTGTATCACTGCACCCACACATCTGACCAAAATGAAACTTACCACATCAGGAGATCCTAGGTCCCTGGAGGTGCATGCAAAATGTCATACAAATCACTTAAATAGTTGCAAAGTTATTGAAGTGCAACATTTGAGTTTAACATAGAAGTGAAGCCTGAACCCTAACTATAGGAGGTGCGAGATATATATATATATATATATATATATATATATATATATATATATATATATATATGGTATGGTAGTGCTACCATTGTTAGGGTTGAGGAGCCATTTCTATGTTAAACCCCAAAACTTTGCACCTTAATAATTTTGCAACCATTTCACAGATTTGGCTGAAATTTGGAATACATGATCAAGAACCATAGGCCTTGGGATCTGCCAAGTTTCGTACTGGTCGGATATATGGCTCTGGAGTTATTAGGCATGATCTGTGCGCACATTTACTCTTTTTCTGGAATTCTATGGTCACACCTACAGGTCGTACGGTTTGCGAGACCAGCCCAAAACCTTCAGGGAACATGCGGCTGGGGTCCCCGATGTGCCTTTTGAAGATTTCGTGAAAAAATATTAAACGGTTCAAAAGTTATTCAAAAAACAGTTTCCCATTATAAGTCAATGGGAAAAGTTAACAAAAAGTTCGACAGTGTCATGATACATTTTACTTTCGCCAAATGGGCCTATTACTTCGCCAAATCGGCCATTTGGTTTCAGTTAGTGATCAAAAAATGGTTGGCATTTAAATGTGGGATCCTCTAGCAACCTAATTCTTTTTGTATTCACCTAGTCGGACCCTGAGGATGCTTGCCATGTCTTTATTTTGTGGTAAAACACCCCAGAAATATGTTTTTCAAATTTCTGGAAAAAGTACTTTCGCAAATTACTTTCGTGCTCATGAAAGTGTCGAACTTTTTTGTGAAAGCTTTCGCAAATTGCGACAGTAATTTTCTAGTTTGTGGGAAAGTGACAGCGATTCTTTGGCACTGCGCTGCAAAAGAACGGTTGGGAGTTTTGGGCTGAAATTTGGAGGGAACGGAGCCGACATCTCACAGATGTGCCTTTCAGTGTTGTATTGAAAAAATATTACATGGCGGCAAAGTTATGGCACTCCAAAGTTGACAGTTTTTCCCATAGGATAACATTACGGCACCCGACGCATTACAGAAATCCTTTGGATTCCTGCTGCAAAAGCAGTTTGGTCTTTTTCCTGAAATTTGGAGGAAGACAGCCAACAGCCCACAGATGTGCCTTTCAGTGGTTTGGTGAAAAAATATTACAGGGAGGCAAAGTTATGGCACTCCAAACTTCTCTTTTTTCCCATAGGATAACATTATGGCGTTCGCCGCGCCTTTCAGGGCCCGTATCTCGGAAACGGTGCGAGATACGGACTTTTCATCTGAAAATCTTTTAGGGGCTAAATACAAAATTAGCCAGGACAGTTGTAAATAATATGACTTTTAAATTTTTTTTCTTCGTCGTACGGTTCCTGTGATATAACCTATTTAGTATTCCAAGTTCTCATTTTCTGCTCCGATACTCATTATTATGCATACATTATTTGTACTCACTGTCTTTCTCTATGCAGCTTTTGGGTAAAACCAACCTGTGCTTACATTACTGTTACTGTTGCCTTTCTGCTTGCGGTTCGTGCCGTTTCACTTACCGTTGATGTTTCGCTACAGTAATGCGTTATCCTTAGCATTTTCATTTCGGTTGCGTTTCTGTTATTTTTTGCCATTTGTGTCTACAGTACTGTTTCTCTTTCTGTTTTACTTTGCATCACCATGCCCATTGAAATTTCTGTTTGCAGGCACCAAGTTACTATGTGACAACACATCACGTGGCAGACCGTTCCCGTCTACGCCACCATGTGCGTTACCCTTTCTGTTCTCATTCGCGCTTGCGTTACCATGTGCACCACTGTTAGCGCTTCTGTTTGCGTTGCTGTTCCTGTTACTATGCCTCAAGACATCACGTGGCGGGAGCGCGGGGCCCTTATTCCATTCACTATTTCTCATTATCATTCTCAAAAAGAAGGGAAATTAGAGGCAAAAAAATCCATTTAATGCATTAGTTAGGGTTGTTCCACAGCAACAAAAGTGAGGAAATTTGCTGTTAGGGTTGGAAACCCCCTATGGACCCCTGCCCATCCCCAACCGGCACTGGGTGTGCATTGGTGTCATCGGTCTAACTCTCACCCATTCTCCTATACTTCTGCTTTACACATGTGATGGGGTGAGAGTTGGGGCTAACGACACCAATGCACTGTCAGAGGGTGGGCTGAGGGGTATCAGTTTCAGCTGACAGTAATTTCTCACTTTTGTCGCTGATAGAACAACTAACTAATCATTAAATGAGTTTTGCCTATAATATATATATATATATATATATATATATATATATATATATGGTAACGCGGTAGTGCTACCATAGTAAAGGTTGAGTACCCCATTAATGTTAAATGGTGAAACTTTGCCTTAATAACTTTGCCACTGTTCAACGGATTCACCTGAAATTTGGCAGGCACAGGGCATAACCATAGATCTTGGGAGTTGCCAACTTTTGTCTGGTCAGATATACAACTGCGGAGTTATTAAGGAACATTCTGTGGGTGCATTTATGGTTATTTGTGCATTTTTTGCTCTCACCTACAGGTCGCACAGTTTGTGTGACCAGTCTGAAGACTTCAGGGAATGTGTGTCCAGGGTCCCTGATGTGCCTCTTAAGATTTCATGAAAAAATATTGAACGGTTCAAAAGTTATTCAAAAAACAATTTTACCATTATAGTCAATGGGGAAAGTTAACAAAAAATTTGAGTGTGTCGCAAATGTAGTTTTTAGTGTTGCAAAGGACCCCTGTAATGTAGTGAGTGAGCCATTTTTTTCACTTACTGATCACAGAAATGCTTGGCATTTAAAATTGGGACCATCTAGGGACATAATTATTTTTGTGTTTACCTAGTCGAGCCCTGAGGATGCTAGGCAAGTCTTTATTTTGGGGTTGAACACCCTAGAAATGTTTTTGAAATTTTTGGGAAAAGTAGTGTCGCAAAGTAGTGTCGCACCTGCAACACTTTCATGATTTTTTTAAGTGTCGCAAATCATGACACTACTTTGCAACACTATGGCCAAAATGACAGGATTTGTTTGCCACCCTGCTGCAAAAGTACGGTTTCTATTTTTTTGGGCTGAAATTTGGAGGGAAGAAAGCCAACATCTCACAGATGTGCCTTTTGGTGGTTTGGTGAAAAAATATTGCAGGAATGCAAAGTTACTGTACTCTGAAGCTGCCGCTTTTCCCCGTAGACTAAAATTGCTGCGTCCGCCGTGCCTTTCAGGGCCTGTATCTCAGAAACGGTGCGAGATACAGACTTTTTGTCGGAAAAGTGCTTAGCCCCCCAAATGGGGACTAAGCAAAAAACTAGACAGGAAGGTCATAATTCATACAAAGTTAAAAAATTTTTCTATGTCGTACGGTTCCTGAGATATAAGCAATTTAGTATTCCAATGCCTCATTTTCTGCTCCGAGCCCTATTATTATGCATACATTCTTTGTACTCATGGGGTGGGATATTCAGAGCAGATGCACCATGCGCAATAGGGATGTGCCAGCGCAAGAGCAGAAATGTGCCATGGTGCGATATTCAGCAGGAACGGCAGCGCAGCACAACATGCAATGCGCCACAGCGCAACAGTAATGAATGTATGTGCAACTGCAGGGGGTGGAACCAGAAATAATGTGTGCAGTGCAATATTCATCAGTAGGTGACATGCGCAGTAGCGGAGCAAGCAGAAGTTACGCGACAGTGGAAATGAGCCAAAATAAAAGGAAGCAAGAGAGGGGAGGATGAATGCGCCACAGAGGAGCCATAGGTGGGAGCGCAGAGACAGAGTGGCAGGAAGGCAAGACAGGAAGTAGGGGGCAGGTGTGGCCAGAAGGTGGACAGGGCCCACCGGAGGTGTGCCTGAGTGAGAGAAGGAGTGTGTGTGTGTGTGTGTTTGTGCCTGTGTGTGCGAGGGGGCCTGAAAGTGCCACAGTGGACAGAGGGCAGTGGCAAGAGGCAGGGCACACAGAGGTGAACAGCCAGAGGTGAACCCAGTGCAGGGGCAGCACCAGCAACACACAGTGGGGGGAACAGGTAGACAGCTGCCCCGGGGGGAACACCAGCCAGGGACATGCCAGTGCCACCTTCCTGATGGAGGCAGTAATGAGGGGTGTGAGAAGGCAGGCAGCAGGGAGGTGCGACCGTGGAAGGGCACATCGGCGGTACGCCCAGAACAGGCTGTACTGAGCCCGCACCACCTTCAATCAGTACAGTGACACTGAGATCGTGGGCTGGTACTGCCTGAACAGGACAATTCTGAGGTGACTCTGTAAGCTGTGCAGTGATGATATGCAGGCACCCACACGATGGAGCCATGCGCTGTCAGTGGAGACGAAGGTCACAGCCGTCATGTGCCTGCTCACCACGGGCACCTTCCAGAGACCAACAGGGGACATGACAGGCATAACCCAGTTGGCCGCATCACGCATACTTACACAATTCCTCAGCGCACTGCTGCCACATGCTGCGGAGTACATCCATTTCCCCAGCACACAGACAGAGTGCACAGCACACATACAGGAGTTCCACAGGATAGAACAGTTGCCTGGCATGCTCGGGGCCATAGACTGCACCCATGTAGGTATCCACATGCCACCTGGCCCAAAGGGGGTGGCATACATCAACTGCAAGGGCTACCCAAGTGTCAACTGCCAGGGGGTGTGCGATGCCAGGGGGTGCAGAATCAATGTCTGTGCCACACACCCTTGAGGAGCACACGATGCCTTCATCTGGCACCAGTCTGCACTATGCCACAGGTTCGAGAGTGGGGACATCCTCACTGGACACATGGTAGGTAAGTACGCATAGCACGCTGGATGATGGGTGCAGACGTGGGGGGGTGGGGCATTGGCATGGGTGCCATGGGAAATGGCCATGATGACCCATGGCACAGTGATGCAGACCACCATGCTAATGACTCCCCTCTACACACAGGTGACAGTGGTTACCCGCTATGGCCCTGGCTGCTCACACCATACCGGCACCCCATGACCCCATCGCAGCAATAGTACAATAAGGCACACGCCACAACATAGAATGTCATTGAATGGGTGTTCGGGCTGCTGAAGACATGGTTCTGTTGCCTGCACATGTCAGGCAGTGCCCTACAGTACAGCCCCTCAAAGGCCTGCGGGCTATTCCTGGCCTGCTGTATCCTGCACAACATGGCCACTGACTGTGGGATAGCCATTGAGGTCGAGGAGGGGGACAGCAGTGGGGACATTGAGGACGCTGGTCCAGCTGGTGTGGGGCAACCACCCCCTGGGTGAAGGGACTCAGGCTGGCCTGGATGGCACAGCAGCACTGGGACACCATAGCAGAGGAGCACTTTGGACAACACAGGTAGGCAATGGGGCCATGTGCAACCACCAAGGGTAAGGGCACAGCCCACAGACAGGCAGGGGTGGACACCAGGGGTGGACGGTGTCGGGGCATGGGAATGGGCTAGGAACTGCACACAAAGGCAGGGATGGGCAGGGCTGCACATGTCATGCACACACACCACAACACATGCCCACAGGGCAACAGGCATGCCCACCCCAACAGGCACCCCCATACCCACACAGGACCACACACAACCATGCCCAGTGGCTGGCACTGTGTGTGCCTCAGATGCTGAGCATCATTGCACAGTGGCAGACAGTGCTACACAGGCATCATCATGCAAATGCCACAGTGGCCAGCAGCCAGGAGTGTGTGCACAGGGACCATGTGTGTGCAGGGCTGGGCACCTCACCCATGCATCACACAAAGAACACCACAGTGCACACAGGGCAGCGGCAGACAGTGGTCATGGAGGGAGATGGGTCAGTCATGCGGCACAGTACCATGGCTGCCATGGATGTGTGGGTGGCCCTGCCGAGACCTGCCAGCCGTGCCAGGCTGACCAGTGGCCTCATAGGGTGGCACCGGCAGGCCCCCAGGGGTGATGCTGAACGCGCCCATGTCTGTGCAGGGATCTGCAGGCCACCAAACATGCCTGCATCAGGCATGCTTGGTATGCCCACAGCCAAACCTGGCATCGACATAGCAGGGGTCACATGACACCGGGAACGAGGGGTGGACATAACACTCTGCGGGGTGTGCGGTGGCTGGGCACCCAACTGGGTGGCCAGTGTAGCCATGGAAGTCACCATTGCAGTGGTCTGCCTGTCAATGGCAGCGGTCACATCCACCCTCTGCTGGTCCAACTCCGCCAGGAGCAAGGCGTGGTCCCTGCTATGCCGCTCCTCTGCCTAGCACAGAACCACACTGAGTGCATCCACTGCCACCACGAGCTGTATCTGCTGGTCTACTGAGGCCTGGAGAAGATGGCTGTGGTCATCCAAGGGGTCATCTGCATGTCCAGCATGGTGTCCCCCGTGGTGTTCCTGGCCCTGCTGCCCAACACCCCTTGACGGTGGGTGCTGCACAGTGCTGCCATTCTGGGGTACGTCCAAATGTGGTGCATTGCCACCGCTCCCCGCCTCTGTCCCCATGTTGACATTAGCCATCTGCTGCCGCTGCCCCTCCAGCTGCTGTTCACGAGGTGACACTGGCATGGCCACAGCAGCAGCAACAGCCCCACCACTCTGGCGGCACACCAGTGCTGCCCCACTGGAGCATGCAGACACAGCCTGAGAATGGGCTGTTGTCCAGGCAGCCACACCACAACTACCCTCTGAACTGCCTGGGCAGATGCCATCCGTGGGTCCATCCTGTGTCCCACATACATCACTGTCTGGGACGTGTGTCACATCATCATCAGTGCTGGAGCTGGCCCCAATCCGTGTCCCAGCACACTGGACACCGAGGACGGTGTCATGCTGGGACACAGGCAGGGCCTTGTCCGCACCTGCACCACTGGCATCAGTCTGAACAGACATGCAGGGCTGCAGACAGTTGGTCCCTTGGACACCTGTGGAGGTGCATGGGCATTCCACCATGTCCACGGCCTCCCCCTCAGTGGACACACCCACCACCGCTGCCCCATGCAAATGCTCAGGAGCTGTAAAGGAACACAGTACCGTTAGTGGCTCTGCCTGGCTCTGGGGTCTGCCCCCCCAACCACCCACACACACTGCCAGCGCTGGACCTACCATATGGTGATGGGCTGCCACCCATCTGGAAGCCACCACCAGTAACACCCTTGATGGCACTATGCCACATGCTGCTGGCTACCCACTCACTCCCATGGCATCAGGTGGGGTACGTCCTGCTGGCCCCCACTGGTGGCAGCAAGTGCCACCCTGCTGGCAGCCACCTTATCTTTAATCTGCCTCCTGTCCATGCCAACCTTCTTCTTGCACTACTGCACAGACTGCTGGTGGCTGCCCTGCTGGTTGATGGCACGTGCCACCTCACCCCATGCCGCAGCACAGGCCTGTGGTGTTCCCCGCTGTCCACTAAGCAGCAGCTCCCTGTCGAGGTATGCCTCGAACAGGGCATCAGATTCTGCCCTGGTAAAGTTGGGCCTCCTCCTTCACACCCTTCCCTGCTCTCATCTTCCTCTTGCTCGGTCATGCTCGTGCCTGGGGGATGGACAGGTGTTACCTTGGACTGTGCAGTCCCATACTGCCCTCCCAGACCACTGTCCCCACATCCCTACAGCATGTAACCTACCTCAAAGGACTGCAATACTGATCCATGGCCTATGCAGCCTCAGGTCACATATTTATAGTGCAACGCATGCAAATGAGGGCAGGCGCAACTGTAATGGGATGCTAACACAGTGGATGCACCGTGGAATGGCTCATGAGCTGATTTGCATATCCTGGCTGAATATTGCACTGTTGCACCTTGCACAATGGTGTTAAGCGTGCTCAGACTATGGTGCACCACTGTGACATGCACAATTGGCACCGCACCATGCATGCCCTGCAATGCTGATGCCAACGCTAGCTGCGCTGCTGATGTGCTGTGCATGGGAGGCAGTACAGGGCACGGCCACCACTGTGCCTGTGGCACAAGTGCACTATATGCTCAGAGGGGTGCTCGTGCCATGGTATGCTGTGGGTGCCATGGTGCCACAGCATGGTAGGCCATTGCAAGGTGTCACCCACATGCACCCTACCATGCTGCACGCAGGGCTTCCCAATGGCACTGTGGCACTCCGTGAGTGGACAGACCCTTGACCCTGTGGCTGATCATTGCCACCTAGGCACCATGCATACGCATGGCTGCACCCCTATTGCACAGTCTGGTGCCAGCATGATAACGACTGGCTGCGCAGTACTGCGCTGCCTCTGCACGTGGGGCACATGCGCTACAGGGTGCTATTTTGTGGCCGATAGCTACAGCACTATGCCGTGCACCAGTGCACCCGTGTGGACGGTGATTGAGCTGGCCAACCTGGTGGCATAAGTGGAACCCCATGCAGGTGCCCTCTTTGGCCAGGTACCCCTCCTGAGGCCACGGACAGCAGTGTGGCAGGAGGTGGCAGAGGGCCTTGAGGAGGCTACGGGGTGCAGCAGGACCACCGAGCAGTGTCACCACCACTATGGGGACCTCCAGCAGTGGGACCCCAACCACCTAGGGAGACTGCAGGCACGTGCCTGGCAGGGCGCTGTGCTACGGCCAGGTAGGTGCTCCTTCACAACACTGGTAGTATCTGTCTGTCCTGGTATTGCAGTGGTCATCAGGTCATGCTGCGGGGGGGCTGTACCTATGTTGGCAGTGTTGGGGGTGCCTCATGTACACTCTGCGCCACTGCGTCATGGCTGGGCTATGCAGGCACGCACACAGCAAGGGGGTGCTATGTTACTGGCCTGTACTGATGTTACCCTCTCCATGTTTGCACTCTGGGCCTGGAGGATCACTGTAGGGCCCGGTTTGCCCATGAGCAGGGATGGCAGGCTGGAACTGGAGGTGTGGCCTTGCAGCCAGGGCACAGTGGTGGTGCCAGGGGGTCAGCACTGCCCTGCTGACCAGGATGCAGGTGAGTGCCATGTTTCCTCTTACTTCTGTGCATGGTGGGTTGCGGGGTGGTGGTGGGGCATGGCCCCCTGCACATGGCCCCACTGCCGTGCACGCCCCATGGTGCACTCCGCACTGTCCTGTGGGTGGGTGTCGCAGGTGGGCTGTGTGTGCACTGGGCACCTGGCTGTGCCACTGCCATTACACTGCATAGCCATGACACTGTCCGGCCACATTGGTGCTGTGCAGTGCATGGGTGGTGGGGGTGTGCAGTGGTTTGCATGGCTATGACTGCCTGAGTAGGTGGGTCATGTTGGTGCATGCCATCAGAGGGGCAAAGTCCACAGCTTAATGCCATGCACATTGGGTGAGATGCAGGGGTCTGGACAGTCATACATGCTGACTCTGCTCCCTTGTCCTAGGTGGACAATGGTGTATGACCCTGGAGCGTCACGTTCAGGAGATACTGCAGGTTACCCGGGCTACACTGGAGCTGCTGCAGGGCATGGAGTGGAGTGGAGTGACCAGCAGAGGTACAATAGGTGCCACAGGGAGCGCAGGGATGAGAGGGGCCAGCAGTAAGACCTGTGGTGCCCACGCTGTTCCTTCCCCTCCCTGGACAGTCCCTCACACCCCTTTGTCCCACTCCTTGCTATTCTCCTTTGCCCCATGCCTGTCCCCCCCAAGTTGTAGCCTTGTACTACCCTCTCCCACTTTGTATATAGTACAGTATATAGGTCTTGTTCATTCTGTTACCTTTTGAAATATAGATAAGTTTCATACTACAACTGTGGTGGTCTCTGATTTGCAGCAGGCATCTGGTGCCTTGCTGCAGTGGTGTGCATGGCATCTGGGGGTGGTGCCGGCCTGGTTGTGGGTGTGTCTTCCAGGGCACCTCCACTGGTGTGGGTGGGGGCCATGATCCCTGTCTGTGGTATGTGTGTTGTGCCCAGTGCACTGTATGCCTGTGTGCAGTGGTCTCAGGTGCATGCGCTGTGTCCCAGTCACCCCTGGCAGTGTGTGCCTGGCCTGTGTGGCTGTGCCCCTTGCATGTCTGTGGTACACATGGTCATGCCGACCCATCCACCGCATGCATGTCTGCTGGCATGGCATTGGTGGCAGTCCATGCCAGCCATTCTCTGGGCACGGCACCCTGGCAGCTGGCATCCTGACTCCAGGTCTATTGCATGTCTGCCTCAGGTGACACTGTGGGAGGTGCTGTTGTTGTCCCCCTCCATGCTGTCGATGATGTCTGGGGCGGTGCCTGTGGTCTGCTGTCTATCACATGTGCTCCAGATGTATGCTGGCAGCGGACAGGTTCGTGGTGCATGCATCACATGGCTAGCTCACCAGCGCCATGGTGGTGTACAGGCCGTGGGAACATGGCAACATTGGATATGCAACAGTGACATCTGTTGCCCTGCTAAGTGTGGCTCTGTGCTGAGGTACCCTTGGGACCGGGTGGGGGATTTGTTCATGCCCTGTGTTGCATCCTGTGTGGAGCATGCCTCCATGCACCACAGTGGGCTGCTGTGCTGTCTGGTGGGGCCAGTGCTGGCACAGGGTGTGTGCATGGGTGGGTGTGCGGGGTGCCATCCGGCTGGTGGTGGTTTTCAGGGTGGGCCTTGTCACATGTGGGGTCCCTCGCGTACTGACACAAGGTTGACCTCTTTGCTGTGCCACTGTGGGGGCCATACAGGGGGGCATTGTGTATGCTGTGGTGGCATCAGTGGCTGGTGTTGCCTGCTGTGGGGGGATCATGGTGGGGTTGTCATGCATGGCGCCATGGGGCACAGGGTTGCATTGTCACAGTGGTGGTGGTGGCATACCTTCGGTGCCATGCACTGTTTGGTAATGCTTCTGGGCCGGGTGTCTTGGGATCACTGTAAAGGGGGTGGTTAGCATTGGTGTGGTGCTGTGGCACAGGAGGGTCTGGCCCTCCCTGTGTTGTGGTCACTGTTTGCTGGGGGAGTGTGCTGGGGCACCTTGCCCTGTGGGTGTGGACAGCTGACCCGCATCTGCTGTTGGATTGGTGCTGGGGTTCATGGGCTGGTGGTCCATTCAGCTCACCTCTGGATGTGCAGCTGATGGGAGGCATTGGGGGGGTTGGTCTGTCTGGCCTGCTGCATGCTCCTCCACTCATGGCGCATCCATGGCTAGTGCATTCCTGCTTCCTGTCCTTGCCCCTGGGCATCCCTGGATGTGCTACTGTGCATCAGCCCTGCTCAACTGTGCATCCCTGGTTGCACCATGGTGCATCGGGTGTGATATTCAGCTGTAATGCGCAGGCGCACCTTGGCCTGCTCTTGGTTTGAATATCGCGCATGTTGCACAAAGGCGCACTGCTCTTGTGCCTGCTCCCACTATTGCGCATCTTTTTGGCACAGTCTGAATATCCCACCCACTGCATTTCTCCATGCAGCTGTTGAAGAAAACCAGAGTGTGCGCTCCAGTTACTGTTACATGTAGCATTTCCACTCGCGTTTCCGTACCCATTTGCGTTAGCTTTCCCGTGTACGCCACTGTGTGCATTATCCTTTGCGTTTCTCTTTGTGCTTGAGTTTGCATTACTCTTACCATTTGTGTCTACAGTACTGTTTCTGTTTGCATTTCACTTTACGTCACCGCATGCATTACCATTTGCATTTGTGGCTGCCCTTCCATTTGCGTTTGTCTTTCATTTTGCGTCATTGTTGTTGTTACCATTACCATTTGTGTTTCCAATTGCGTTCTTGTGGCTGTGCGCATTACGGTTTGCATTTCCATACACGCTTACGTTTCTGTTTCCTTTGGTGTTATTGTTGCTGTTACCGTTACCATTTGCATTTACAATTGCAGTACTGTGACCATGTGCATTACGGTTTGCGTTTCCATACACGCTTACGTTTCTGTTTCCTTTGGCATTATTGTTGCTGTTACCATTTGTGTTTACAATTGCGGTACCATGACCGTGCATGTAACGGTTTGCGTTTTTGTACGCGCTTGCGTTTGCATTTCTGTTACTGTTTCCTTTGGCGTTATTTGAGCTGTTACAGTTACCATTTGCATTTCCAATTGCAGTACCATGACCGTGCACATTACAGTTTGCATTTCCGTATGCATTGCATTTCTGTTTCCTTTGGTGTTATTGTTACTGTTACCATTTGTGTTTACAATTGCAGTACCGTGACCGTGCACGTTACGGTTTGCGTTTCCATACGTGGTTGCATTTGCCTTTCCATTTATGTTTTCTTTGGTGTTATTTTTGCTGTTACCACTACCATTTGCGTTTACAATTGCGGTACCTGACATCTCGACCCTGAAATTTCTGCTCTGGCGCTTGAGTTTGCGTTTCCGTTCCCTCTGGTGTTATTGTTGCTGTAACAGTTAACATTAGTGTTTACAATAGCGGTACCATGACCGTGTGCATTACCAGTTGCATTTCTGTATGTGCTTGCATCTCCATTTGAGTCACTGTTCGCTTTGGCATCACTTTGCGCTTGCATTTCTATTAATGTTTGTGTTACTATTTACGTTTCTCTCACCATGTGCGTAACTGTTAGCGCTTGCATTTGCATTGCACTTACCGTTACAATGTCAGAAGACATCATGTGGTGGGAGCGCAGGGCCCTGAAGGGCCTGCACTCCCACCACAACATTTCATTCACTATTTATAGTCCTTATTCTCAAAAAGAAGGGAAATTCATGCCAAAAAAACTCCATTTACTGCATCAGTTAGGGTTCTTCCACAGTGACAAAAGTGAGGATATTTGGTGTTAGGGTTGAAGGCCCCCCCTTGCACCCCCAGCCCACCCCCCAACTGGCATTGGAGTGTGCATTGGGGCCATCAGTCCTAACTCTCACCCCATTCTCCTATATCTCAGCTTGTTTACACGTGTGATGGGATGAGAGTTAGAGCCGACGACCCCAATGCATGCCCCAATGCTGGTTGGTGGGGCAGCTGGGGTGAAACTCTCAAACACCAAATGTCCTTGCTTTTGTCATTGTGGAATCAACCCTAACTGATGCATTAAATGATTTTTTTATATATATATATATATATATATATATACACACACACACACACACACACAAGACAAAGAACCTCTGTGTGCAAGCACTGAGGCAATGGTTACCCCAAAGGGCATTTGGATGGGAAGCCAAGTTTCAAAGAAATGCAAAATCACACATGCCCCCACAGTGCAATGCATCATGGGCTGCATATGCAAATCACCACATAATATTATGCTGGTTCAAGTTTAAGTAGAAATGCATGGTGCCAAAAGGCCTCTCATACAGTTTGCAAAGGGTGCCAACAGAAGACATAGACATGTGTTTCATCCTACCAGGACTCATCAGTATGTCTCTTCTGTTTAACACCCCCGTGGAATGAACCAGCTACCCTAAGATGGTCTATCTGGGTTATGTAGTGATGAACCAATTAAAACAAAAAACAATTTAAAAGACAAAGAACCTCTATGTGCAAGCACTGAGGCAATAGTTACCCCAAGGGGCATTTGGTCGGGAAGCCAAGTTTCAAAGAAATGCAAAATCACACATGCCCCCACAATGCAAAGCATCATGGGCTGCATATGCAAATCATCATAGAATATTATGCTGGTTCAACTTTAAGCAGAAATGCATAGTGCCAAAAGGCCTCTCACACAGTTTGCAAAGGGTGCCAACAGAAAACATAGACATATGTTTCATCCTACCAGGACTCATCAGTATGCCTCATCTGTTAGACACCCCAGTGGAATGAGCTGGCTAGCCTAAGATGGTCTGTCTGGGTTCTGTTGTGGTGAACCCAATGTGTGTGTATATATAATATTATATATATATATATATATATTTTTTTTTTTGTGCAATGGGGGTGAGGATAAAAACTGGCAAATAACAGCAGTATTTTTGCCTGCACAGACCTACAGTGAGAATATTGCATTTATTCTCACTCTAGGTCATTTATTCTCACTGTAGATAATAACCAGACACAACCTGCACTTCAGCACAACTGCTCACAAAGCATCTGATTGGTTGGAGCTGGCAGCACGAGCACCACAATCAAAATTCACCTGCTCACTTGCATGCCAGCTCCACTAACAGTTTCATTTCTCCTGTACAACACACAGAACACTTTCACTTTCTCCCAGCACCAAACACAGCTCTTAGGACACACAGTTCTGACCTTCTCACTGTGAAACCGGCATTCACACTGAGAGGTTAATTTCTTTCTTTTCCTTTTGCACAGTGTTCCATTTATTAAAAAAAAGAAAATTGCACAATATTAAAACCCAGCCTTCCCGAACCTGAAGAAAACATGAAATACCTTTTCAATTCAATTCAATTCAATTCATCTTTATTTTTAAAAGGCGCTTTTCTTAAAATCAAAGCGCCTGTACAAAGTCACAAAACAATAAATACAATAAAATTAAAAACTAATATAAGTCCTTAAAAGCAATACTAAAAAGGTGGGTTTTCAAAGCTCCCTTAAAACTAAGGACGGTTGGGCAATCTCGCACCTGATGAGGTAGAGAATTCCACATGGTAGGTGCCATAAAACTAAACGATCTAGGACCTGATGTTTTCAAATGAACCCTGGGAATCTCTAGCAATCCCTCGTCAGTGGATCGGAGGGAGCGGGAGGGATTGTAGGAGCAAAGGAGCTCTTTCAGGTAGGTAGGTCCCAGATCATGTAGGGCTTTATAGGTCAGTAAACCGACCTTGAAGGTGATTCGCCAAAACACTGGCAGCCAGTGCAGTCCGTGACACCGCGGCATTATATGGCTGGATCTAGAAGGTCAGTCAACAACCTAGCTGCCGCATTCTGCACTAGCTGCAGGCAGTGGTTCAACCCGATAGCCCTAGGTATAAGGAATTACAGTAGTCAAGGCGAGGAGAGGCGTGGATCAATGTTGGAAGGTCCTCTGAAGGGACCAGGTGCTTCACCTAGCAATATTCCTCAGATGAAAAAGGAAGTTTGATGACCGCTGACACCTGAGATTTAAGTGTCAGATGGTGCGTCAATTAATACCTGAGATTCCGCACCTGATCTGAGGTCGTCAGTTGAACACCTCAAGCCATAAGCCTGAAGGTGATCCCTCCAGCAGACCCGCCTCTACGCGACCTTTGTCCACAACCAACACCTCAGTTTTCTCCGGGTTTAACCTCAGCCAACTCCCATTCATCCAGTCTTGAATTTCTTCAAGGCAGTTATTAAATACCGACAAGGCAGCGTCCTGGCGGGCACAAAGACATATACAGCTGGGTATCATCTGCACAGCGTGAAAGCCAAACTGTGTCGTCTAA
This sequence comes from Neoceratodus forsteri, assembly GCA_016271365.2. NCBI lineage: Eukaryota > Metazoa > Chordata > Ceratodontiformes > Ceratodontidae > Neoceratodus > Neoceratodus forsteri. The sequence continues at coordinate 682,657,490 of JADMNL010000022.1, read as the reverse complement.
TAATCACCTAACGGTAGCATATACACTGAAAACAACATAGGTGCTAAAATAGAACCTGCAGTACCCGCAGGAGTAGGGAGAATGATGCTGAGGAAAAATTCCGACACCACTCTCTGAGTCCTACCCTCGGTAAGATTGAAACCATCTGAGGACCGTACCAGACAGTCCACAGACTGACACGCAGATGCTTCAACAGCACACCATGGTCAGATGTGTCAAGCGCTGCAGAGATCAAGTAGTACCAAGATGGATCGGGTCCTCGATCTCTCGCTATTAGGAGGTCATTTAGTACCCGTACGAGCGCTGTCTCAGTACTATGCCTTTTTCTAAATCCAGACTGGAGAGAACCGTAGATATTGTTGTTGTTCAGATGATCCTCCAACTGCACTGTGACCACTTTCTCAATAACTTTACCCACAAAGGGTAAGTTAGAGACTGGCCTGTAATTTGCTAGACAATCTGGATCTAAGGAGGATTTCTTTAATAGAGGCTTAACTATAGCCTCTTTAAGGGGATCTGGAAAATTCCCCCTCTCCAAAGACTTCCAGATGATCAAAGCTAGGATTAGGCTGATCTTATCCACACAACCCACTAAAAGGCGTGTAGGGCCAGGGTCCAAATCACAGCTAGTCGGTCGCAGGTACTCGAATGATCATCACAACATCATCGATTGTGGGAAGGCTGAAGTCAGACCATCTAAACTGGGTGTTCGACATCTCCTGCCGACCACCGTCGCTCCCATTGGGGAGGGAAGAGCGAATATCCGATCTGATTTTGACAACCTTATCTGCAAAGAAGAGAGCAAGTTCTTCACACCATTCTTGAGATAAAGCTCTTCTGGGCTGAAGACAGACTGGATTGCACATTCTGTTCACAGTCTGAAAGAGCTGAGCTGGTCTATTCTGTGCAGCCGCTATCTCTCTGGACAGGAACTCTGCCTTCTTACGAGGGATTGCGGATTGATAGGCCAAATAATGGTCCATCAAACTAAGCCTGTCATCATCAAGACCGGACCTTCATAGCGCCTCTCCAGCCTTCGTCCAACCCTCCTCAACTCCCTCATGGTCTCATCAAACCAGGGAGACCTGGGGTGAGGAGTAGAGGACGAACACAAACTGGTGCAATAGAATCCAGGGCCCCTGTTACTGCCTCATTATAAGCATGTACCAGGTCACCTGGATCTAAGCAATCTATCGGTAGGCTTGATAGGTCCAACACCGCCATCAGGTCATCTGGGGATACACCCTCAAAGGCGGTATCGGACCATCTCCATAGGGGCAGACCTAACAGGGGTGGCCTCAAAACTGAACCTAATGGAGTGATGGTCAGACCATCCGACTGGTTCCACCACCAAGTCGGATGTCCCCATCCCCAGAAGGAACACCAGGTCCAATGAGTGTCCACCAACATGAGTCGAGGAGGAAACCATCTGTGTGAAGCCTCTCTCCCGTTCCAGCGCCGACTTTTACTACATACCTCCAAACGGCTCACAGTGACTCCAGTAGCTGGCAGCAAACTCCTCTTCCATAGTACCTAAACGAGCTGCCAATAACTAAAAGCAGGATCAACCAGATACACATTTAAAAAATTAATCCATGCAAAATAAAACCCACAACCACAACACAATCTGTCTCCCTCGCTAAGCGGGCCCTAACGCCGCCATTTAAAAAAAACTTCTCATCCTACCCACAAAAAAAACTCAGCCGATCAAAAACTAGCATTTGGCAAGCAATGCACGTATGAACCCTAGATACCACACTATCGCCTCTACCAACAACTATCAGTGCCATGGAAACCACGGGGGCTGTCAAACAGCAAAGCGGCACTAAAATTTAATTCACACAAATAAATAAAAATAAAAGAAGAAGAACTAAAGAACAAAAAACAGCCATTACATAAATTAAATATGCCATATCCCCAGTGTAAATATGCTTGATATTTCCACTCGTGCATTTTGACCTTAAGAGGTCACTCGTGGCTTTGACACATGTGTCCATATAAGGTCAAAGTACACTCGGGAAAATATCAAGCATATTTTCACTGGGGCCATGGCATATCCCTAGTATATACCATGAGGGAGAGAACTTTCTCAGTAGAATATCGTGTGTTATTTCCACTGCAGTGAGGATAAATCCTGATGACATCAGCACAGTGAGGATAAATGCCATTTATCCACACTCTACTGATGTCACCAGAGTGAGGATATCTTCACTACAGCTTGCATTCTAAATAAAACTGCTTCAGAAAACAGTTTCTCTTTCTCACTGAAGCTGCAACTTACTCAATTAGCTTTGCAAATCACTCTCACCTGTGTCCCATTGTATTTCCAACACTCCTCCCCTGTGCTGATTTCAGCTTCAAAACAACTTGAATTCTAAATAAAACTCCTTCACAAAGCAGTTTCTCTTTCTCAGCGCTACCTGCAACAGTTTCTCTTTCTCACTGAAACCTACAACTTACTTAATTAGCTTTGCAAAACACACTCACCTGTGTCTCATTGTGTATCTGACTCCCAGTCCATTCAGAAAACACACACACACACACACACACACACACACACATATACACTCGCACCACACACAGAATGAGCAGAAAACACTAAGAAACAGAAAAAATGTTCCTAAAGCTCACACCCCCATGGTATAAATTGCACACATGATATGCAGATAGTGGGATATGGAAAATATTCTCAGTCCTGCAGAGTGAACTGTGCATTCTCACTCATGCCTTCAGCACTCATGAGAATACAGAGCACACTCTGCAGGAGTGAGAATATTTTTCATATCCCACTCCTGCCCATCATGTATCCTCTATATATACACACATACATACATACATACACATGCACACACATATATATATATATATATATATCTATATAATGTGTGTGTGTGTCTATTATATATATATATATATATATATTTGCATATATACACAGTATATAGCAAAAAAAAATTGTGTTAATGCTCCAGTTAGGGATAAAGCCAGAAAAGTAGGGAAATGTGGCATTAGGGTTTTCAGAGCTAACACCCCACACCCACCCTGCACACACCAACAGGCATTGGGGGTGCCTTGGGATCATCAGCCATAATGCTCACCCCATTCCATAAGTAAATAAGCTGAAATGGCTACAATATAGGAGAATGGGGTGAGCGTTAGGGCTGATGACCCCAAGGCTCATGCCCTGATGCATGTTGGTGTGTGCAAGGTGAGTGTGGAGTGTTAGCTTTGAAAACCCTAACACTACATTTCCATACTTTTGTGGCATTATTCCTAACTAGAGCATTAATGAAGTTTTTTGAAATTTATTTCCTTACTTTTTAAGATAGTATAATAGTATCCTCATTTTACTGTGGGAGCGCAGGGTAGTAGATGTATATATATATATATATATATATGTAGCTGTGGAAGTGCAGGGTCTTCTGGGCCCTGTGCTGCCATTTATAGGACAACAGTGACCAAACTGTCAGCATAGCCTTCTTATTACCCCACCTCATGTACCTGTTAAAGAAAATGTTCAGATCCTTGCCAAAACATAATTCTGCCCAACTGCGACTCCATTCCACACCACACCATGGTGCAAAAACAAATTTTTGGAAGGATTTGAAAAATGTTAGGTATGACATACATGAGATGGTGTAATAAGAACGTTATGTTGAAAATCTGGGGTAAAAATATTTAACATTTCCGAAGTTATCAGCAGGAGTAGTGAAATTGCAATGAAATGTCATAAGTTTGGTATTTTTTCATATTTTGACCCCAAATTTTCAACAGTCCTCTTAGGACCCCACCTCATAAACCGTATAGGTAAAGATTTTTTCATTAGTACCAAAATGCTATTCCGCATCACAGGTGTGAAAACATGTTGCAGGCCGTATGTGAAAAACGACAGCTGTAATGTTCATGACGAGGTGTGAAGAAATGGCTATGTTGAAAATTTGGAGTCAAAATATAAAAAATTACCAAAGTTATGTGTGTGTGTGTGTGTGTGTGTGTGTGTAGAAAAATTTCAATGACAGCTCATTTTTAGGAATTTTTCACCAAATTTTCAACATGGGCTTTTTGGCCCCCCCCCCCATGAACACTGGTACTATCATTTTGTTAATCAGTCCTGAAAGGTGATTTTGCACAGTGACTGTGAAATCACCTTCTGGGCCCTATTAACAAAACAACACAGTGTTCATGAGGTGGGGTCCCAAAAAGCCCATGTTGAAAATTTGGTGGAAAAATACAAAAAGTTATGCACCTAAGTTCAAAACGCTATTGAAATACATTATATGACTCTTACCTTGATTCATCAGTTTGTGGTTTGGCTTTGAAGAGTGCAGACATGTCCTGGTGCACAGAAGATGGCAGTGGATGACCTCTGGAGCTAAGTTCAGTGGGAGGAGCTGGATGGGAAGGGAGATGGCAGAGATGAGAGACCATTTTCTTTTTTTAGGGTAAAAAAAAAAGATGTTGGGAACTGTTTTCTTCTTTAAATGTATTAGATAATTATATAGTTTGGGACAGTGGGAGTGGGCTCCCCAGTGTCCCACACTACTGGGTGGGGGAGACATTTTGGGACACTGGGAGTGGGCTTCCCAGTGTCCCTCACTGGTGGGAGGCTTCTAGTGCTGACACTGGAATTGGGCACCCTGCTGTTGGCAAATTATTCACACAGTGGACTGTCTTCTTCTTTACAGGTATTAATTTATTATATATTTTAGGACACTGGGAGTGGGCTGCCCAGTGTCCCACACTGGTGGGGGGGGGGGCTTCTACCACTTACATGGGGATTGGGCACCCTGATATTGGTAAATATATATTTGATAGTAACATGCCTCGGCCCCCTTCGAGGCAGTAAAAGGATTAAAAAATCCTGAGCAATTGGATTCTGTAGACAGTATGGCCAAAAAATGACCAGAAATGTGTTTTTTTGTTTTTAGCAGCCAATGTGATTTTTTTAAAGTAGTGCCGCAAATTGCTGCAATATTTGCAAAATAGTGTCGCAATTTGTGATACTTTTGCACAAAAGCAAAAACAGGCTGATTCAAAAAACATATTTCTGGGTACTTTTGTGTAAAAATAATCACAGAATCTGACTCACTGGGCACTGAATAGGTAAACACAACTGTGTGCGTTTACCATGGGGCAATATTTTTTAAACTATTTAACTTTTTCTGCCTCGCTAACTGAAAACAAGATGGCAGAATCTCGACACTATATCCCACATTTGTGACATTATTTATTCTACTGCTAAAGCATAAATAATGCTGTGAGACCCTTTTTGATGCAACAATAACAAAAAAGCATGTGCAGCTGCAATCAGGGATGTGTATGTTTGGTGTACATGGCCTCAGTTTTGCTGTTGATCTCCACTGAGCATGCAGTACCTGGTCAGGTGGGTGGGGATGTCTCGAAGTACATTTAGACAATTGTTATTTCTGTCACCTGCTGCTGGATGTCTGTCATTGATTGTGTTGAGTTGGTCCTCTCCCATACTTGCATGTGTGTGTGTGTGTGTGTGTGTGTGGTGCTGGGGGAGGGTGAGTCGAATTAGGGTTTTCAACCCTAACAGCAAATTTCCTCACTTTTGTCACTGTGGAACAACCCTAACTAATGCATTAAGCGGAGTTTTGCCTCTAATTAATATATATACATACTGTATATATATATATATATATATATATATAACACACACACACATACATACTGTACATACATATATATATATATACACACACACACACACACACACACACACACACACACACACGCATATACTGGTATGGTAGTGCCAATATAGTTACAGTTGCATGGCCACTTCTATTTTTTTTTAACTTATTCTTTATCATCCTACACTCCACTGTGACCCCAACCTTCAGGGTCCCTAATGCACCCCACAGCTAGCACTGGAGGGGGCTGAGTGGTGCTGGCTTCCTAACGAGTGCTTCTGGTCTCAAGTGTCTTTTCTTGAGCCTCTGATTTGCCCCCCGGTGGGGTGGAGGAGTCCTCTGTTCCCCTCCATCCTTCAGGGTAGAGCATTCACCAGGAGCTGCAGCCATCTCAAAACCTCCAGCCAGCACAGGGATCTGTCTACAGGCACCGCCATGGGGATTTTTACTTTTTCTGGTTCCTGCCCATGCATAGATACATAGATACATAGATACATAGACAGTGTCGGCAGATAAAGGCCTATGGCCCACCTAGTCTGCCCATTTGAGCTTGTAAGTTCAGTTTGTTTTCCTAGAAGTCTATTTCCCCTTACCCCTGACCTCTAGAATTCCTTTATGTCTATCCCATGCATTCTTAAATCCAGTGATTGTTTCAGCCCCCACCACTTCTCTGGCAGGGTGTTCCACTTGTCCACCACCCGTTCTGTGAAGAAATTCTTTCTCATGTTTCCTCTGAATCGTCCTCCTCCAACTTCATCCCATGCCCTCTAGTCCTGAAACATCTTTTCACTTAAAATAGTGTTTTCCTGCACCCTGTTCCTCCCTGTAAGATACTTGTATGTCTCTATCATATCCCTCTCTCCTCCTCTCTTCCAGGGAGTACATGTTCAGTTCCTTCAACCTGTCTTCATAGGACTTGTGATGCAACCCATGCACCATCTTTGTTGCCCTCCTCTGAACCTTCTCTACCCTGTCTATGTCCTTACGTAGGTATGGTCTCCAGAACTGTACACTGTACTCCAGGTGGGGCCTCACTAGTGTCTTGTATAAGCGGAATTATGACCTCCCTTTTCCTGCTGGTGATGCCCCCCTATACATCCCAGCATCCTATTTGCTTTACCTGATGCCTTGTCACACTGTTTCCTCTACCTTGAGGTCATCAGAGATGACAACCCCAAGATCCCTTTCCTGCTTGGTGCATGCTATATCCTCACCCCCAACTGATATATTGTGCCAGGGTTTTGTGCCCATATGCATTATCTTGCACTTCTTTGCATTGAATTTCAACTGCCAAACCCTTGACCATTCTTCAAGTTTCTGCAGGTCCCTTCTCATTCTGTCTACACCCTCTGGTGTGTCTACTCTGTTACAGAGCTTTGTGTCATCAGCGAACAGTGAAATTCTGCCTTCTAGATCCTGTGCAATGTCACTGATGAAGATGTTGAATAGGACCGTCCCAGCACTGATCCTGTGGTACCCCACTGGTCACTCTTCCCTCTGTGGAGTGACAGCCATTTACCACCACCCTCTGTGTTCTGCCACCCAGCCAGTTACCTACCCACCACACTACTGTCCTGCCCACACCCATATTCCCCAGTTTGTGTAATAGTCTTCTATGTGGCACAGTGTCAAAGGCCTTGCTGAAGTCCAGATAGGCCATGTCCACTGCCCTCCCTGATCCACCTCCCTAGTCACCCAGTCAAAAAATTCAATGAGGTTGGTCTGACATGACCTCCCCCTGGTGAAACCATGCTGCCTTGGGTCCTGTAGTCCATTGACAACCAGATGTTCCACCAATCTCTCCTTCAGTAGTGCTTCCATGATCTTTCCCACTACCGAGGTGAGGCTGACTGGTCTGTAGTTCCCTGCTTCCTCTTTGTTCCCACTTTTGTATAAGGGGACTACATCTGCTGTCCTCCAGTCTTTGGGTACCTCCCCTGTTTCCAGTGATTGGCTGAACAGGATAGCCAGAGGTTCAGCCACCACCTCTCTTAGTTCTTTAGGGACCCTGGGGTGCACCCCATCTGGCCCCATTGCTTTATCAGCTCTTATTACTTCCAGATGCAGACATCAGAACATAGGGAGGGCCAATGAGACAAAGGTATGCAAAGATGTGCCATAGCTCAAGCCCTCATCCAACATCTGCCCCTCCCTGAAATTGCTCCTACATCTGCACCACCACCAGTGGTCACCCAGGTGGCGGTATGGCAGCGAGGTCTGCAACACTCCCCTCCCAGAGTAGGAGAGCAGCCCGAGGGATGCTCGATCCTTCTCCTTCCCTGCTGACCCCTGGTGGTCCATGCTCATTGCTGAACATGGGTTGCTGGTGTAGCATGAGATAAGGCCTCCAGTGCCTCAGCCCTCAGCGCCACTGGGCCGGCGCCACTTTTGTGTTTAACCCCAAATTTTGCACTTTAATAACTTTGCCACCATATGACAAATTTGCCTGAAATTTTGCATGCACAGTCTGGTACTATAGATCTCTGGCTCTGGCAAGTTGCATTATGGTCGGATAAGCAGTTACTGAAATGCAGAGCAGCCACAAATGCAAAACATTTTTTTTTGGGTGTGTCTTTGCTCGTGGCTACAACCCACACAATTTGTCTGTTTGGTCTGAAATCTTCAGGGAAGATGCAGTCTGGGTCACTGATTTTCGAAGATTTTGTGGAAAAATATTAAACCGTTCAAAAGTTATTCAAAAAACAAGTTTCCCATTATAGTCAATAGGAAAAAAATAAATGTGTCCGTCGAAAGCTGCTGCCACTACATTGTACTGTCACAAATGGCTCTTTTACTTTTGTGCAGTGGCAATCTTGTTTTTAGTTAATGAGAGAGAAAAATGCCTGGCGTTTGAGTCTGGGACCCCCTAGGTAAACACTGACTGTTATGTTTACCTAGTCAGGTCCTAAGGATCACAGCCCTACCTTTTTTGGGAGGAACCCCCCCCCACCCCAGAAATGCTTTTTTAAAAATTGGAGCCCCAGTAGTGTTGCAAATTGTGACAGAAATGGCCGTGACACTTTTGAAAATTGTGAAAGTGTCGTTCCTATTTTTGTGAAACGTTGCAATTTGCGACAGTACTTTGCCCAAAAACAACAAATCTTTGCCATCCCACTGCAGCAAAATGGTTGGGGCTTTTGGTCTGAAATTTGCAGGGTGGCAAGCCCTGGTCCCATAGATGTTCCTTTTGGTGGTTTGGTCAGAAAATATTAAATGGGCCCCTAGTTACAGTGCTCCAAAGTTGAGAAATTTCCCATAGGCTAACATTGCAGTGCTCATGGTGACTTTTGGTGCCCGTATCTCGAAAAGGATTCGAGATACAGATTTTTCGCCACTCGCATCTTAGTTTGCCTTTAGGTGAACTTAGTCAACAAGGACATTTCAAAATCATAGATTACACCTGAAGTGGAATTTTTTTCTACAGTACTTGCTATGGTTATGAAGATATTGCCAAAAATGTGTTACAATGGTTCCTTTGGAGTACTATGGTGCTGTAGTATGGCTCCATACTTATGTGTAAGTGGGAGCGCAGGGCCAGGAGGGCCTGCACTCTCACATATGCATACCATTACACAAAAAATGGGCAATGTGAAGGGAGTGCAAGGCCTGTGCTCCCACTAACACATACCAGTTACCAGTTACGTTACACTTTCTCAAAAAGAAGGGAAATTCATTGCAAAAAAACTCCGTTAATGCATCAGTTAGGGTTGATAGCACAGTGACAAATGTATGGAAATGTGATGTTAGGGTTACACCCCTACCACCCCACACCCATAGCCCCCACCCTCCACTCACCAACAGAAGTTGGGGGTGTGCCATGGGGTCATCAGGCCCAGCTCTCATCCCATTCCATAAGCAAACAAACTGACATGCTACAGTATAGGAGAATGAGGTGAAAGTTAGACTTGATGACCCCATGGCACACCCCATCTGTTGGTGAATGGAGGGTGGGGATGGGGTGGTAGGGGTGTAACCCTAACATCACATTTCCATACTTTTGTCACTGTGCTATCAACCCTAACTGATGCATTAACGGAGTTTTTTGCATTGTATACATATATCTATCTCTCTCTCTCTCTCTCTCTCTCTCTCTATCTATATATATATAAAATACTGGCATGATAGTGCCAGTATGGTTAGGGTGAAAGGTAACTTCTATGTTAAACCTGAATTTGTGAACCTTAATAACTTTGGAACTGTTCTATATATTTGAATGAAATTTGGCATGTGGAACTCTATGGGTAGGTCTCTTGACTTGCCAAATTTTGCACAAATATATTGTGTGGTTTCTGAGAAACAGAGTATTGAACAAAACAGAAAAATCTGTGTTTTTTTCCATTTCTTTGTCCACCTAGCTCTCAGAAATGGCTTTGTGTTGTGGTCTGAAATGTTCAGGGTAAAAAGCCTTTGCCTCAAAGATGTACCTTTTGAAGGTTTGGTGAAAAAATATTAATCCGTTAAAAAGTTATTACATTTTCCCATCATTTCCTATGGGAAAATGTGTATGTCAGGCATGAAAGATTTAAATTTTTGTATAAATGATACTTTGCACAAACTACAGTCCCTTTTTTCATAAAGAAGGGATGTATTTTGTGTAAGTATCACACTGGATTGATTGCAGGAGTTCTGTTGTGTCCGTCATTTTGTTTTGCCCTTAGCGAGGACCAACAAGTGTGGAAAATATGCAAAAAAAGAATGTAATATATATATATATATATATATATATAAAATCAAAACTTAGCTAAAGGGGACCTGTTTAGCTAAATTCTGATTTTTTTTTTTGGTGCCTCGATACAAGTTTATTGAGTTCCCGAAATCTTGGGTGCCAGCTTAGTGAGAAGACCACTTGTCTAACATTTTCTGTATGAGAACAGTGGTATTTTCATGACTTCTTCAGCTGTAGCTAGAACTCATACTGCCAGCTGCAGAGCCAAGTTTGAGCCGCTCCTTTTCCCTGGTGTCTAGTGGCAACCCCCTTTTTTGTTGCCCTGGTGTCTAGTAGCACCCCCACCCTCCCATTACTGTTCTTTTATTTAGCCCCCCCAGAAGTGTGGGACACTGGGGAGCACACTCTCAGTGTCCCGAGTGATGTTACTGCTCCTACCTGAAACAGTGTGGGACACTGGGGCACCCACTCCAAGTGTCCTGAGTAATGTTACTGTCCCCCAAAACAGTGTGGGACACTGGGGGCCCACCCCCAGTGTCCCCAGATATATATTAGCATCCCCCTTGTAATGTTTTGTTTTTTTTTGCCCTGAAAAAGAGAAAATTGTCCCTCATCATCCCTGATATCTTCCTCCCCCATCCTGGCTCTCCTCCTGTACTGCACCACCCACTGCTACACCCCCTTACTGTATACTTACATCTTCCAGTCATGCACTGTCATCTTCCATTCAAAGGTGTGGTATGTGTGAAAAGAAGTATAGCTAATTTAAGCACATGTCACACTTTCAAAAGTAAAGTTAAAAAAACAAACAGTTATTGATCTGTCTCTCTGGTGGCATAGAGGAATAGGTGTGGGACCATGTTGCTCAGGTCCCAGGTTTGGGTCCAGGCTCTCCATTGTTTTTCCACCTACAATGAAGGCAAAAAGATAATGGGGAGCCTGGACTCAGGCTCAGGACCTGGGTGCCATGGTCCTGTATCTGCTCCTCTGCACCATCAGAGGGACAGATCTGTTCCTGTTTTTTTGTTTGCCTATGACAGATTTTAGGAATGTGCATCCTTGTCCTCAGCTGGATGCTGAATATGCAAGGTAACACTGCTTCCTCTTTTTTTTGTTGTGGCCACCACCGAGCACTGTGGGACTCTGGGGGGCTCACTCCCACTGTTCTGAGACATATGTCACCCTCCCAGCAGTATGGGATAGTAGGGAGCCCAATCCCAGTGTCCCCAGTTATCTATATCCCACACCCAGCAGTGTGGGATACTAGAGATCCCACTCCCAGTATCTCTAGTTATGCTCCAGCCAGCCAATCAGCATGGGACACTGGGGAGCCCACTCCCAGTGTCCCAAGTTCCCAGTCTTATTCACCCCCCAGCAGTGAGGGACACTGGGGAGCCCACTTCCAGTGTCTTGAAATCTATTTTTTAAGCTGTAAAGTAGAAAACTGTCCACTGACGACTTTTTAATTTTTTCACTAAAAAAAAAGGAAAACGGTCCCTCATCATCCCTTGCCATCTTTCTCTCACAACCCTGACCCTCCCACTAAGGATCCACCACCCCACCCTCCTCTTACCCTATACTTACCTCTGGGGGTCGTCCGCTATCATGTTCTGTGGACTGGGTACTTCTACTGGGTACATTGTGCTGGGGTAATAAGATGGCTATGATTATAATTTGGTCATGCATGTACAGAGGAATAGGTGTGCAGGGTCCAAAGGACCCTGTGCTCCCACAGTAAAATAAAGAAAATCCTGGAGCATGGGAGCACAGGGCCCAAAGGAAACTGCGCTCCCATTGTGACATAAGGACAGTTATGGAGGGTGGGAGTGCAAGGCCCAGAAGGCACTGTGCTCCCACAGGGAAATAAGGATACAAGTAAACTATTTGAAAAAGTAAGGAAATTCATTGCAAAAAACTTTGTTAATGCATCAGTTAGGGTGTTTACTACAGCAACAAAATTAGGGAAATATGGTGTTTGGGTTTCCAACCCTAATGCCCCACCCCCACCCTGCAGACACTGACAGGCATCGGGGTGTGCCTTGGGGTTGTGTGCCCTAATGCTCACCCCATTCTCATGTACTGTACCCATCTGTGCTTATTAACTTATGGAATGGGGTGAGCGTTAAGGTGCATGACCCCAAGGTACATCCCCGATGCCTGTTGGTGTCTGCTGGGTGGGGGTGGGGCATTAGGGTTGGAAACCCTAATGCCATATTTCCTTAGTTTTGTCACTGTAGTAAACACCCTAACCAATGCATTAACCAAGTTTTTTTGCAATGAATTTGCTTACTTTTTGAGACAGTATAATAGTATTCTTAGTTTACTGTGGGAGTGCAGGGTCTTTCAGACTCTGTGCTCCAATACCTCAGTAGATGTGCATATGTATGTAGGTGTGGAAGCACAGGGCCCCCTGGGCCCTGCACTTCCACGTGTCGAACAACAGTGATCAAATTATCAGCATAGCCATTTTATTACCCCAGCTCATGTACCCCAGTACAAAGAAATTGTGAAATGCAAGGCAAAATGTAATTATGCACAACTGCAGTGCCATTCTGTGGCACAGGTGTGAAAACACATTTCAGGTGGATGTGAAAAATGACAGATGAACAGTTCATGAGGTGGTGTGAAAAATTGGCTAGGTTGAAACTTTGGTGACAAAATATTGAAAAGTACCAAAGTTATGCATGAGCATAGAATAAATTCAATGGATGCATGTAACTCCGGCATTTTTAGGAATGTTTTTACCAAATGTTCAACATGGCCTTTTTGGGACCCCCACCTCATGAACACTGGCACTGTCATTTTGTTAATCAGTCCCAAACGGTGATTTTGCATAGCAAATGCACCATTCTGCACCACAGGCGCAAAAGCGCATTTCGGGCAGGATATAAAAAATGACAGCTGTACTGTTCATGAGATGGTGCAAAAAATGGCTATGTTGAAAACTGGCGACAAAATATTGAAAAGTACGGAAGTTACGTTTGTGCACAGGGAAAGTTCAATGGACGCATGTAACTCAGGTATTTTTAGGAATTATTTCACCAAATTTTCAACATGGGCTTTTTGGGACCCCACCTCATGAACACTGGCACTGTCATTTTGTTAATTGGTCCTGAAAGTTAATTTCATGCAGTGACTGTGAAATCACCATACAGGTCTGATTAACAAAACAACAGTGACTGTGTTCATGAGGTAGGGTCCCAAAAAGCCCGTGTTGAAAATTTGGTGCAAAAATACCAAAAAATGGCTGATATCTCAACATAAGTTCAAAACACCATTGACAGCCATTATATGGCACTTACCTTGTTCTTTAGTTCATGGTTCGGCTTTCAAGAGTGCAGATACTTCCTGGTCCACAGAAGATGACAACTGACATACTCTAGTGGTAAGTATAGGGCAAGGATGGGGTGGGGTGGTGGGTTGATCAGTGGGATGGTCAGGATGGGAGAGGGAGACAGGGTGATGATGAGGGACTGTTTTCTTTTTTTCAGGGAAAAAAAGATGTTGAGGGACTGTTTTCTTTTTTTTACAGGGTCAAGTGCAACATCTTTATTTTGGGACACTGGGAGTGGGCTCTCCAATGTCTCACAGTGCTGGGGGGTGGTCTTCAGAATGCCGACATGGGGATTGGGCACCCCTATGTTGACAAACATAAGGTTTGGGCTTGGGGGGGCATCTAACACCAGGGGTGGGCATCCCAGTGTTGGAATAAACAGTACACAAATTAAGTATTTTGGGACACTGGGGGTGGGCTCCCCAGTGTCACACACTGCTGGGGAGGACTTCAGAATGCTGACACAGGGATTGAGCACCCCGTTGTTGGCAACCATATTTAAAACAACAGCCTTTTTGGGGGGCATCTGACACCGGGGTGGGCATCACGGTGTCCGAATTAACAATAAACTATTTCAGGACACTGGGGGTGGGCTCCCCAGTGTCCCACACTACTGGGAGGGTAAATACTGACATGGGGATTGGGCACCCCGATGACAGCAAGAACATTTTTTATTATTAAAACATGTCTCAGCCCCCTAGGAGGCAGTAAAAGGAGAAAACCTCCATTTATTAGGTGAACACCAATAGGTGTTCACCAAAACAGTGGCTGAGAAACACAATTCTGCAGTTATTTGGCTCAAAAAGTGGCCAGAAAAGGGTTTTGTTTTTTTACAGGGGCCAATGTTTCTTTTCTGGTAAAGTACTGCCGCAAATTGTGGCAGTTTTCACAAAACAATGCTGCAAATTTGCAGCAGTTTTTGCACAACTGTGCCTTTAGCTGCATGAAAACTGCTGCAATCTGCAGTAATTTCACAAAAATAGTGCCGCGAATTTGCAACACTACCAATGGCCGATGCAGAAAAACATATTTCCTGCCACTGTTATTAAAAAGTAAGGACAGAATCGTGTTCCACGGGTCTTGATTAGGTAAACACAACTGTTGGTGTTTACCAAGGGGCAGTATTATTTGAATTACAGCATTTTCCCCCATCGCTAACTGAAAACTAGATGGTTGCAGCACAACACTACTAAAACCATTTGAGGCAGCAAAAAGTGTTTCCCGGAGGCAAAACCTGCTTTTGCACGGAACATATAATTCTTCCCATAGGTTATAATAGGAAACTTAAAATTTAATAACTTTTGAACTGATTCATATTTTTTCACCAAACCTCTAAAAGGCAGATCTGTAACCCAGACCCCATATACCCTAACAATTTCAGACCACACCACCAAGCCATTTTCGGAGATGTGGAACGGCAAAGGATTTGTACCTAAATGGTAATTTTCAAGTATTTTTACACTATGCATCTCGGCAACTGCACATCTGACTGGACCGAAACGTCCCACATCAAGAGATCTATGGTACCTGATGGAGCATGAAAACTTTTGTGCACATTAGTCGTATGGTTGCAAAGTTATTAAAGTGCAACATTTTGGGTTTAACATAGAAGTTACCGTTGAACCCTAATTATACTGGCACTTCTATGGCAGTATTACTTATATATATATACATATACACATAGGCAATGGGGTGGACATAAATGGAGTGTGATAAAGCCATTTATCTGAGTAACTGTGTGGATACATTTCATGTATCCACACAGTTATTCATTTATCCACACTAACCATGGTTAATACAGTGCCTACCACTTACAGTATAACGGGCATGTTTGTGCAGCTGAATTATGCCCGCTACAGCAAGTGGGCACTATAACCATTTTGACTGAAAAATAATAAGTATGTGATACCATAGTTAATTCCCAGCAAACTGTATTACAACTGCAGTGACCCAGCTTTATCTACTCCCTCTACCCCTGCTGACATCCCTCTGCTCCCACGGGTGTCCATAAGCAGCGCAAGCCATGAGCCACATCACTCCTCCAGCAACAAGTGCCCTCTTTTGCAGATCCATTTTCAGTCATCTCTACAATTACTCATGTGAGCCACAAACTGCATCACTCTGCGTCCATGACAGTGGTCTCTTTTGTGTGCACCTCCTGCTCAGATAAGCTCCGTTGTGACATCAAGGAGGAAGCGGCAGAAAATACTGACTCAGAAAGGGATTGCTTTTGAGGGGGAGGACAGTGTATTTTATGAACTGCTAATTACTATACCGCTTACAGAAAACACGGACTCAGGAAGGGATTGCTTTTGAGTGGGAGGGTAGTGTATTTTATGAGCCACTACTGTAATTACCACTAACAAGGTGAGATTATTAATGGCACCTGTGTCAAACTGCCGAAATCTGCCCGAAGTAGCAGGTGGGCAAAGATCACTATAAATGGCAGTTTTCCCATTGATTTCAATGTAGTTGGCATTTGGTTTTCAAAATCTGCCCGATATAAGGATGTCCTTAAACAGGGGATGGCTGACTACATTCAAGAAAGGTGGGGTTTAAACTTGTGAGGTGGGAGGGGATAAGGGAGGGGCTGACCAGAAGCCCTCTCCTCCAGATGAGGGGAGTAGTCTTCAAACCCAAGGGGAAACAGACTGGAGGTGGAGGTTTCAGGAGGAGCAGAGGGAGGATGGAAGTATAAGGGACCTGGGTGAGGTTCGACAAAGGGGATCAGAGATAAGGGGTGGGGGTTGGCAATAGTAAATGCCAGGAGCTTGGGAAACAAGTTTCCAGAGTTCCAGGCCATGCTGTTCGGGGGTGGATGTGGTGGTGGTCACGAGACGTGGCCAACAAAACCATGACTGGGACCTAAACGATGGGGTCACACTATGCTTAGGAAGGATAGAAAGGAGGGCAGAGGGGTGGAGTGGCTATGTTCATTAGAGATGACATAGAAATTGCTAGGGTAGAAGAGGCAGAGGAAAGCGTGGAGGCCTTATGGGTCACCTACGATCCCCAGCAGGAGATAAGGTCAAGCTGGGTGTAGTATATAGGCCCCCAGGATGGGTGATGTTCTGGAGGATGGTTTGCTGGACAACATCATTGCCCAGTGTGGACCAAAAGGGGAAGGAGTGGTGTTGATGGGAGACCTTAATATGCCAGGTACAAACTGGAGAACCATGTCCTCTAAGATGGCCAAGGAGCAGAGGCTGCTGGACGGCTTCCAGGATGTGTTCTTAACACAGCATGTGATGGAGCCCACAAGGGAGGGGCATGTCCTGGATGTGGTTCTGGCAGATGGGGATATGGTAAGGGACCTGGTT
Source organism: Neoceratodus forsteri (assembly GCA_016271365.2). NCBI lineage: Eukaryota > Metazoa > Chordata > Ceratodontiformes > Ceratodontidae > Neoceratodus > Neoceratodus forsteri. Next base: position 682,640,513 of record JADMNL010000022.1, on the reverse strand, counting down.
GTAGAGGATCCCCTGACTGGGAGCGACCACAATACTGTCTGGTTTCAAATAAGCATGGGGGAGGGGTGAGATCTAGGACTCTGGCAGTGGACTTCAGGGGGGTGGACTTTGTGGGCAAGGGAAATATTTTCAAGGATCACTTGAAGGGGATTACATCAATGACAAATGTGGAAAGGAGATGGGTGGTCATAAAACGCGGACTTCATGAGGCAGTCAGGACCTGCGCTAAGGTGAAATGTAAGGGAGCAAGGTCACATAAACCATGCTGGTGGTCCAGTGAGGTTCAGGTAGCGGTCAGAGAAAAGAAGGCGGCCTACAAAAAATATAAAATGACAAGAGAGGATAAGGATAAGGAAATGTACCATCTTGCATCTAGAAAAGTCACCCAGATGGTGAGGGGGCAAAGTCCAGTAAAGAGCAGCGGCTGGCACAGGGGATACATGGAGGGGAAAAGGGGTTCTTCCGGTGCATTGGGGAGCAGAGAAAAACTTAGGGCCATCTCAGCAGATTGAGATCAGAAGGATGGTGGGTGGAAGAGGCGAGAGACCAGGCAGAGGTATTTAATGAGTACTTTGCCTCTGTGTTCACTAGGGAGAGGGATGGGATATCTACAAAGCAAGGCACAATGGGGATAGAAGCGGCAGTGAGTGGGATCAGGGGAGCAACAGAAATGGAGCAAGAGGAAGGGAGAGGTACCCAAGGGGTGTCACATCAGGATAAGGATAAAGAGGTCAGTAAGGTGGAGGGGATGGATGATGCTATCTCCACCAAAAGGGTGTGGTTAGCCCTCAGGGCCCTAAAGAAAGACAAATCTCCTGGGCCAGATGGCATTCATCCGAGAGTACTATGGGAGTTGGCGGACATACTAGCTGCACCTAGGCGAAGACTCTTCAACAGGTCACTTGAGACAGGGGGAGTACCTAGAGATTGGCGAGAGGCACATGTGGTGCCAATCCATAAAGGGGGTCGAGGAAGTACCAGGTAACTACAGACCCATCAGTTTGACCTTGGTGGTGGGAAAATTAATGGAGAGTATACTAAAGGAACGATTGGGGTGTACTTGGAGGAGGTGGAGGTCTGGATAGTCGCAACATGGGTTTGTGCCAGGTAGATCATGATCCAAACCAATCTTGTGGAGTTCTATGAATGGGTAACATCAGAACTGGACAGGGGAAAGCCTGTGGATGTATTATTCTTGGACTCCGGCAAGGCGTTTGACTCTGTCGCCCACAATGGTCTGGTGGAGAAACTGATGGGGTTGGGATAGGCCCTTTGATGGTCAGATGGATTGAAAACTGGCTAGCTGGATGCACCCAGAGAGTAGTGGTCTGTGGGGAGCTCTCGAACCCTAGAGAGGTTGGTAGTGGGGTACCGCAGGGCTCTGTCCTGGGTCTGATCCTGTTTAATGCATACATATCATACATCAGGGAGGGTATAGGGTGTGAAATGAGTCTCTTCACTGATGACTCCAAGATGGGAGCAGTAGTTGAGGGAGAAGAGGGGAGGTTGGCCCTGCAAGGGAACCTGGACACCCTGGAAAGCTGGGCTCACACATGGAAATTAAATTTCAATATCACCAAGTGTAAGGCGTTACATCTTGGGCGGGGAAACCCTAAACACAGGTGCACCCTGGGAGGGGAGGCGCTGGAGGCCTCAATAGAGGAAAAAGACCTAGGGGTCATGGTGGATGCATGTATGAATAACTCTGAGCAGTGCAGGAGAGTGGCTAGCAAGGCAAACAGGATGTTGGGATGCATCATAAGGGGGATCACCTCTAGGAGCAAGGAAGTGATTCTGCCACTGTACAATGGACTGGTTAGACCACACCTTGAGTACTGTGTACAATACTTTAGACCACACTTGAAGAGGGACATACAGCTCCTGGAGAGGGTACAGAGGAGGGCAACAAAGATGATACGAGGGCTAGGGGATTTGACGTATGAGGACAGACTTGAGGAGCTCTGCCTGTTTTCATTGGAGGAGAGAGAGATGGGGACATGATTGAGGTCTTCAAGTACCTCAAGGGAATAAATAGGGTAAACATGGAGGGATCTTTAGACTAAAGCAGGAGGTATCACCAGAGGGCATGGTTTGAAGTTGGAAGGTGGAAGGGTGAGGGGAAAAGAGGAGGAGGTTTTCACCGTGAGGGTGGTGGACCCTTGGAATGCACTGCCTGGCGAGCTGGTTCAGAGATCCACAGTGGAGGGCTTCAAGAGAGGGTGGGACAGACACAGAAAGTGGATGTATCAGATGATGGCCTGTCCCAGTGGGGTGGGAATGGATGATAGGTGTTTCTGGAACACAAGGGGGGGGGCCTCGGCACCCAACTAGGGATCTGAGGTTCGAGCAGACTTGATAGACCGTAAGGCCTAATCTGCTGGCAAATAGTATGTATAACCGACTGCCTGGATTAACCTCGGGTGCTATAAGTGGAGTGCACTGTAACCATATTCAAACTCGAATAGCTTTAAAATGAAAAAAGATAGCATGGTACAGTGAGAATGAAAATTGTTCAGCACAAAATTATCTACAAATGAGCGGTGTTTCATTTATAGATACCTTACAGATTTTTTATAATTAGCAACAAAACAAAAGAAAATTACATTTTTGTTCACTTTTTTGACAAACAAATGCAAATAACTTTAAAATAAAAACTGGTAGCCTGGCACTGTGAGCATGGAAGTTGTTTAGCACAAAAATATCTACAAAATGAGTGGTGTTTCATTTATAGATACCTTTTAGTTTTTTTTATAATTATCAAAAAAAAGCAGAAAATTAAATTTTCTTTTCACTTTTTTGACAAACAAATGTGAATAACTAAAACAAAAAAGGTAGCATAGTACTGTGAGCATGAAATCTTTTCAGCAAGAAGTTTTCTACAAAATGAGTGATGTTTCATTTAATAGCAACCACTACGCTAGGTGGAAATACACTAGGAAAGTTAATTGGAAGTCCCAAAAATGACCATTTAAACAAAAAGATAAACAGTCAAAAGCAAATATTCCTGCACTGATAGAAAGCATCCCTATTGCATAAATGAACTATATGATTATGAGCTGTCACATAAACAATTTATCCACACTTGTGCTGTTTGACCTCGGACACCTCATTCATGGCTTATGCCACTTGTGAGGTTACCCAAGGTCAAACAGCACTTGTGTAGATAAATTATTTATCTGACAGCTCACCATTGTATATCATATATATCAAAACAAAAAAAAACTCCGTTAATGCATCAGTTAGGGTTTATAGCACAGCAACAAAAGCATGGAAATCTGGTGTTAGGGTTACCACCCCTACCACCCCACCCCACATCCTCTACACACCAACAGGCATTGGAGTGTGTGTTGTGATCATCAGCCTAACTCTCACCCCATTCCATGGGCACAATTTGAAGATAATGGGGGGGATGGCTCAGAGGTAATGTGAGGAAGTATTTTTTCACTGAGAGGGTTGTGGATACATGGAACAGCCTCCCTGAGGTGGTTGTGGAGTCAAGAACAGTGGGGGACTTCAAGAATGCATGGGGCACGCATAAGGCAGTCCTAGTGGGGGGTAGGAGGAAGTAAGCTGTTGGTTAACTAGGATTTGCAGCTTATCTGTTAGGTAGGAAAATGGGCAGACTAGGTGGGCCAAGTGGTCCTTATCTGCCAACAAATTCTATGTTTCTATGTTTCTATGTAAACAAGCTGAGGTGGTGCAGTATAGGAGAATGGGGTGAGAGTTAGGCACGACAACCCCAAGACACACCCCAATGCCTGTTGGTGTGTGGAGAATGTGGGTGTGGGGGTGTGGGTGGGGTGGTAGGGGTGGTAACCCTAACTCCACACTTCCATGCTTTTGTCACTGTGCTATAAACCCTAACTGATGCACTAACTGAGTTTTTTGCCATGAGTGCCCCTTCTTTTTGAGAAAGCGTAATATAATTGGTAAGTGGTATGTGTTGTGGGAGCACGGGCCCTCCGGGCCCTGTGCTCCCTTCATATTTACCTTTTTTTGCATAATGGTATGCATCTGTGGGAACGTGGGCTCTCCGGGCCCTGTGCTCCCACTTACACATAACTACAAAGCCATACAGCAGCCCTACAGGGCAAGGAACCTTTGTAACACTAATTTGCTAATATCTCGGCAAACGTAGCAGCTAGGAAAATAATTCCAGGGCCGTTGTAATCATGACAGCGATACCTCCACATGAATAGATCAACCAAATCTCTATCTTGCATGGTTTATGAGGTATAGGAACCAAAATGTGCTGAAAAGGCACCCCGTGGAACCCTTGTGACACTAATTTGCCAATATCTCCGTAACTGTAGCAATTAAGAAAAGCATTCTACTGCTAGTGGAATCTATGATTTCCAAACTTGTTTCAAAAGGTTAGTTCACATAAAAGTGAACTAAGCTGCAGGTAGTGAAAACTCTGTATCTTGCTTCATTCTCGAGATACAGGTGCCAAAAGGCGTCACAGGTGCTGCAATGTTATCCTATGGGAAATTTCTCAACTTCTGAATGCTGTAACTTTGGGCCCATTGAGTATTTTCACATCAAACTACCAAAAGGTACATTTGTGGGACCAGGGCTTGCCACTCTGCAAATTTCACCCCAAAAGGCCCAACCATTGTGTTGCAGGGGGGTGGTAAAGATTTCCAGGTTTTTGGCAAAGTTCTTTCACAAATTGTGAAAGTTTCACAAAAAAGAGCATGAAACTTATGGATGTTTTTTCTGTGATTTGTGAAGGTACTAGGGTTCTGACTTTTAAAATGGCATTTCTGTTTTTTTTTTATCCCAAAATAAAGATAGCCTAACAGTCAGTGTTTACCTAGAGGGTACCAAATTTAAACACCAGGCATTTTTCTCTCTCACTAACTGAGAACAAGATGGCAGCAGCATGAAAGTAAAAAGACCATTTGCGAAAGGAAAATTGTACTTGTAACACTTTCGTGAGACACATCTATTTTCCCCCATTGACTATAATGAGAAATTTGTTTTTTGATTAACTTTCGAACGTCTTAATATTTTTACACCAAATCTTCAAAAGGTACATCTGTGATCCAGACTGCATCTTCCCTGAAGATTTCAGACCAAACACACAAATTGTGGGGGCTGTGGGCAGAAGTAAAGAAACACACAAAACAACAATTTATTTGCGTTTTGTGGTGTTCTGCAGCTCCGCAACCATACATCTGACCATAATGCAACTTGCCAGATCCAGAGATCTATGGTACCAGACTGTGCATGCAAAATGTCAGGCAAATCTGTCATATGGTGGCAAAGTTATTAAGGTGCAATGTTTGAATAAAGTACATATTCAACCCTAACTATAGTACAGTGGCACTATAATATATGTATATGCCTATATATTTATTTTTTTAATTATACAGGTATGGCAGTGCCTGTATTTTAGGGTTGCATTGGGGTTTCTTTAAAAAAGGCCATTTTTAAATGCTTAGAACCATCTTAGATTTTAGGACTAGTAATATTTAGCATGTATCATATCAGTTCTAGTCAACTAATGTGGCAAGTTTTAGAGACATGTGTTTGTCCATTTTGGATAAAGTGTTGAATTTATGTATTTTTGCCCATTTTTGAACAAAAAATGTTTGCTTATGGATACAGAAAAAACTACAAGTAGTTACGTTATGAAACTTGGAGATTTGTTAGATGCTAGGATTAATAGGTCCTTTTTGTGGACTGGTGAAAGAAATGTTAATTCATTTTGTAGTTATTAACAGTATTTGTTCACACAAGTTTGCTTAAAAAAATAGCTAAAGATATCTACAAAGAGATACTTTTGAAACGTACAGGTTTTTCTAGATGTTGTGAAGCAACAGGTCCTTTTGATGGTTGGGTGAAACAATGTTAATTCATTTTGAAGTTATTAATGATTCATTGTTGGCACATGTTCTGTTCATTAAAAAAAGCTAAATATATTTCATCAAATAGAAACCGCCTTCAATTAAAAGCCACCCTCAAAAACAAGCGGCAGATCAAAATGAATATTTTTAATAAATGTTGCCCTCCACTACAAGCAGCAGCTTTTAGTTAAGGCTGAAGTCATGCAGGATTAAACACTGTGGGTGCGACTGTGACATTTGTCATGATAGCCCCCACTTCCCTTTTCCTGAATAAACACACTGACATAGGTCTTGGAGAAAAATGGCTGCAGCCATATGTTTATTTTACAAACATTACTGGAGTAGCAAGCGCAGCAGGGAGGATAAGCAGACACCTCCGGATGCACATTCTTACCAGTGTTGGAATAGCCAACTGCTCATGTGCCAAGGACAGATGTACCTCTTGGGTCGTAGCCCAGCCCTCAATAGTAGGGAGGTCACTTGGCCAACTGGTGACTGCCCCCTTTCTTGAGCTGCCACCCTTACAGGTTACTCTGATGAGATCGAACCACAACCTGTCCCATCCCCTGGTCTCATGCCAACTGGAGGGGACGAGCCCTTTAGAAGAACTTGACTCACCCCCCCCTTTTTGCCTGTACCATCACTCTACTATTCTCCCAAGATGCCATAATTTTGGTTGTGACACTCTAGTAACTCAATCTTCTCAACTACTTAAATTTTATCCCCATTGGAGGAGGTGAAAAACCCAGAAAAAAAACACTGTGCAAAGGAAAACCAGGAAAAGTCACTCCCTGACCCTTACTGTAGTCACCCCTAGTGGGTCAGTAGGTTCCCTGACTATCCCGGCCATCCCTTCCCCAGAAATTAGTGCAGATTGGATGGGAATCTGGAGAGGGAACAACAAAGAGGGGGAGCTGCTGGCCTCAACCATTTTTAACCCCTCCTGTTCCTCCCCCTCCAGCTAGCCACCACCCTGCAAGTGGCCCTGTATTTCCTCATCCTGGTGCGGTGCCAGGCTCTGCTCTCCGCCCTAGGAAGAGGAAACCTCTGCCTACTTCCAGGTCCAGGTGTGTGGGGGAGGACCCAGACAAATGGCCAGCTGCTACAATACTTTGGCAGCTTCTCTGTTATCTCTATAAGTAAGATAATTATTGGAGTTTTTTTAAGCTGATCATCTTAGTTGATCTTTCTTTTACGTATTTTAATATGAAGTAGACCAGTATTAATAAACTTGGTCAAATCCAGGATATGTAATATTTTATTTTTAGCACTTAAAAATTTAATTTTACAAAACAAGTGCCCTCAAATACAAGTTGACCTTGAATACAAGCCACAGGGAAAAATACTAAATTTTAACAAAAGCTACACAAAGTAGTATTTTGATATCTTTTTTTCTACAAAGGTGTTTGTTCCCCTCAGCTGGTTCCCTTCAGATCTACGTCTCCCACCCACCATCAGCAACCATCTTACCAGGACTCTCCTGTCAGTCATGTTCCCTCATGGATTATCTCCCATGGGTGGGGCCAGAAGGGGGACATATCTTCCCCTGGATACTCTCATCCACTTACTGGTGACAGTGGTTCTGGTGGTGGCACAAGTGAGGGGCACTGAGCATCATGTGCACCTGCCCCACAATCCATTTTTCTCTGCTTTTTTCTTCCTTCCCATAGCTGGGGTGTGCATGTTGGGGTGTGTGTGTGTGTTTGGGATGAGGGCATGCACATGCCTCAGTGTCCCGCAGCTCCCTTCCTTCATGCAACTGCAGACCCACACTACCACCAGGCCTCCACCTGGTGGCAGTCTTGCAGAAGAGTTAACAAGCCCTCTCTCCCCAGAAGAGGAGAGCAGTCCATTGGTCACCCAATCTTCACCCCCGGCCACCCCCCCCCAGCAATCTGAGACAGCATCTGATCTAGGGTCACTGGTGTGGAAGCTCCACTGCTGCACCACTGGGATGGCCCGTATTTAAATATCTTTAGTTAATAAACAAAATGTTTGCACAGGAATCCCTCACAAATGTTTCTGAAAATCTACGTGCTGCACAAAAAGTTTGAACATCTATACAATGGTTTTCAAAATCTACATGCAGCATGAGGGTTTTCAAATCTGTGCTACATGACAGTTTCCAAAATCTTCATGCTGGATTATGGTTTTAAAATCTACTTGCTGCACAACGGTTTTCACAAAACAAAAATCCTACACGAAGGTTCTGAAAATTTACTGTGTGACTCTTTTTTAATCCATGTGCTGCACAATGGTTTTTAAAATCTACCTGCTTAGTGAAGGTTTTTAGTTAGTATTTAGGTTCAGGTGAATAAAAACTTTAAAGATCAAATAGAAAGTGCTGAAAATGTACTATCCCCTCAATAGGACAACTAGGCCTCATTTGTTACAAATAAAGTTCACAAACTGCAGTTAGGTATGTATGAATGCTATTTTGTTGCTTCTCTTATTGGTTGGTGTTACAAAAAATCCCCCAGACTTTTTCAAACCAGCCAGTAGAATCTTGGATTAGTACTGATGTCATTCAAGCAACAATGACATCATTTTCCTCCAGGTCCCCCTCCACTCAGGGGTCTCCCTAGTGGGTACAGTTGGAAATGGCTGCCACCAACAAAGCCTTACTAGGTGCTTTACTATTTAACAAGAAGGTCTCTAAAAGTAAGTTTCCCCTTCCAGAGCAGGCCTCCATCGCTGCTTGAAAAGAACAGGAAGGAGTGTGCTCAGCCACAAAGACTCAACAGAACAGAAAGGAATGTGCGCAGCTGCTCACTGTCTGGCAAGCAATCACTAGGGCATTAAAATACCACTCCATGGATCTGAAACTGTGTCCTATCTGGGATAACCTACTAATCCAGCTAGAATTATAAAACATGATATGGCCATCTTAGAGAGATAAAGGGATTTGGATGGTGCAAGATGTTCTCATGCCAGGGTCCTTCCACATAGAATCTTTTCAGTATCTCTAGAACAGGTTTCAGCTACCTAGGACAGATTTATGGTGCTACATACAGCTCAGAAGAGCCTTCTCCTCTCTACTTAAAACTATGAGGCATCCCCCAAGCTTTCATCTTGCCCACACTCAGCTCCAAAGTGCCTGTGACTTAAAAGTGGCAGAACTGGGGCCATATATAGGACCATTCTTGAGTCCCTTCCAGACCAATTGCAAGAGGCATGACAGAAAAGGGAATCCCAGCCCTCTTGCACAATCTCAGAGGACCAATGGCCAGATGCTGGAGACTGATATATCATGCCTGCACAGAAGGCAAGGCCCTCTTAATCCAAAACAAAATAATCCATCTCTGGTACAGGATCCCAGCCCAAATCAGGGTCATTCAATGTCTCCCCCATGACCACTGCTGGAGGTGAGGCAACCTGAAAGGGAATCTTACGCACATTCTATGGTCATGCCCTCTGTTCATACCCTTTTGGCAGAAAGTCACTGCATACTGCAAGATCATGCTGAACTGCCCTCTCCCTCAGTACCAAGAGTTCTGGATGTTGGGGATACTCCCCATTTCCTCAGATCTTCCAAAGCACATTCACAGCTGGGCTATGGCAGCATTGGTAGAGGGTAAACGGCTAATCAAGTGCAGAGGGCGTGCCCATGAATATCCAGCATAGTTCAATATTCAACCGTGGAACCATGGCACAAGTGAGGAGCAAATCTGAGATGTGCAGAGAAGACTTGAGCCTATAAATATGGGGTGCAAGCACACAGACAGCACTTGCGCCAGGTGAGGGGGAGAGAGAGAGAGAGAGAGAGGCAGAATAAAAGAAAGGAGAAAAGAAAGACAGATAGAAAGACAGACAGAGAGAGAGAGAGAGAGAGAGACAGAGCCAGTGAGAGACAGACAGACAGAGGCAGCCACAGAGGGAGAGGGACAGAGGCGGCAGTGGAGAGGGAGACAGGGGCAGAGAGAGTGAGAGGGACAGGCAGGCACAGTGCAAGGCAGTGCACCAGACTGGCACACAGCCCACAGCAGCCAACCTCCCAGGGGAATATCGGACATCAGGGGCCATGGTTAGTGCACCCTTCATGATGGAGGCCATAATGAGGGGTGTGAAGGGGCAGGAGGAACAGCGATGTGGCCGAGGAAGGGCCTGTCGGCGGTATGGCCAACACAGGTGGTACCGTGCCCGCACCTTCTTTGAGAACTACTCCAACATGGAGATTGTGGTCCGGTACCACCTGAATAGGGCCATTCTGAGGCAGCTCTGTGAACTGTGCATTGAGGAGATGCAGGCACCCAGAAGACAGAGCCACGCAAGGTCTGTGGAGATCAAAATGACAGCTATCATGCGCCTGCTTGTCACGGGCACCTTCCAGAGGCCAACAGGGGACACCAAAGGCATGATCCAGTTTTCCACATCACTCCTCCTCACACAGTTCCTCAATGCTCTGCTGCCACGTGTTTTGGAATTCATCCATTTCCCCAGCACAGAGGTGGAGCATACAGCAACCATGCATGACTTCCACAGGGTAGCACGTATGCCTGGCATGCTGGGGGCCATTGACTGCACCCATGTGGGCATCTGCATGCCACCTGGCCCTGAGGGTGTGGCCTACATCAATCAGAAGGGGTGCCCGGGTGTGAACTGCCAGGTGGTGTGCAATGCCACAGGGTGCATCACCAATGTCTGTGCCACACACCCTGGGAGTGCACATAATGTGTTCATCTGGCACAGCTCTGCACTGTGTCATAGGTTTGAATGTGGCAGAGGGTTAGCCATGTCATTATCCACACAGGAGACAGTGCCTATCCACTGAGACCCTGGCTGCTCACCCCCTACTGGCACCCGTCGTCCCAGCAGAGGAACACTACAACAAGGCACACGCCAGCACGCGCAACATCATAGAGCGTGTGTTCAACATGCTGAAGGCATGTTTCCATTGCCTAGACAGGTCTGGCAGTGCCATACAGTACAGCCCCTTGAAAGCCTATGGCCTATTCCTGGCCTGCTGCATATTGCACAACATGGCTATTGACCCTGGGATAGCTGTCGAGGCTGCTGAGGGCGACAGTAGTGGGGACAACGGAGGAAATGGGCTGGAGGGTGGTGGACAGCCCCCCCCGGGTGGATGGATCCCCAGCTGCAATGGATGGCACGCCAACATTAGGACACCATTGCACAGGAGCACTATGGTGCATGCAGGTAGGTGTCGTGTAACCCATACATGAGCCACACACACAGGTACAGCACACATGCAGGGGCATGCATGGCAATGGACATGCACACACACAGGTGTGTTGCAGGGGTAGGGGAGTCAGTGGCACACAATCACACACAACTGCACACAGCAACAAGCACACATGCACACACACACCCAGGCAATGGCATGTGGCGGGGATCAGATGTATTGCACCGATGCATAGGCACAACCGGTGCTGAACTGCCCTCATCACTCCCACACCACACAGTCCAGTGGCTGGGCAAGCATGCACACAGGCAGCGTGCGGCATGACACACAGGTGCCACACCAGTGGTATGCACACACACACACGCTGCCCATGCATGCACAGAGCAGCAACAGCAGACTGTGGTCAGGGCGGCACACACATCAGGGCTACCACACGGAACCATTTCCAATGTGGCCACGGGGGCGGCTGCGCTGGGGCTGGTCGACAGCCACAGGATGCTCATCAGCCACAGGGGTTGTTAGCAACAGCCCCTCAGGAGTTGAACCACAGGACCATGACCGGGTCTGTGCGGGGTTGTGTATGCACCCAAACAGGACAGTCCCAAGCATGCCTGGGATACCAACATAAAAGCCCGGCATCGACAGTGTGGGTGTCACCTGACGCTGGGACCATGGGTTGGACAGTGCACTGCGTGGGGTCCGCAGTGGCCAGCCATGCCCTGTGGCAGCCAGCATCACATAGCCATCCATGACTGCATTGGCAATGTGATCCAGGGATGCAGTTGTGGCCTCCTGCATGCACAGCATCCCTGCCAGGAGCAGCGCAGTGCCCATCTCACATTGCTCGGCTGACTGGTGCACCTCTGCTCTATGGAGGCCTGCAGCAAATGGTATGCTCAGCCAGTAAGTCAGCATCCTGGGGATCCTGGGTGGGACACCAACCCTCCTGTGGTGACCGGCCATGCTGCGCAGCCCCCCTCTCAGGTGGATGCTGCACAGTGGGGTACTCATGAGGTATGTCCCTAGCTGGTGTCCTGGCAGTGGACCCAGTGCCTGCCTGCCCTGTGGCACCTGCAGGCTGCTGCTGTTGCCCCTCTGGCTGCTGAACACTGCCCAGCACCTGCACGGCCGCACCACCACCACCACCACACGGCACAGCCATGACAGTGCACACAGCTGCACCCGCAATGGTGGCAGGCAGCTGTTCCCTCGCTGTCAGGTCACTGGGCGTGCCACCTGTGCTGGTGTTTGGCATGGGCGTCTCCCCCACAACACCACCCATGCTGTCTAGGATGATGGTGAGGCCGTCATTGGTGTCAGACCCCACCATGATCTGTGTTTCCATGCAGAGGACACCGAGATTAGCATCCCACAAGATCACATCCAGGGCCTCGTCCGACCCCAAGCCCAGGACATCTGCCTGGACAGTGGTGGTGTGCTGTAGCCTATCAGGCCCCCGGATGCCTGTGGAGGTGGAAGGCTGGTCCTCCAGGGCTGGTTCTGCATCCATGGCTGGTGCCGGTGCCCCATCCTCCACACACAGGTGTGCTGGTGCTGAAAGAGAAGAAAGGTGTGTCAATGATGCAATGCCCACATGTGCCCCTCCCAAACAGCAACTGCATGTGTCTTGCAGCATGGCATGCGTGGTGCTGCGCACAATGTACAGGACATGTATGGTGGCAGCAGGTATGCCAGCATGCCCGTGTACATACCCTCTGTGCCACTGGCTGTGTGTGGCTGACATACATACCATGCAGTGATGGGCTGCCACCCATCTGGAATCCTCCACCTGGCACACCCTCCACAGTGCTGAGGTGCATGGTGGCCACAACCAACTCCTCCTGTGCTGTGAGCTGTGGTGCATCTGCAGGCCCCCCTCCGGTGGCACTCCAGGATGCATGGATGGCCGCCACCTTCTCCTTTATGCGCCTCTTGTCCATGCCCACCTTATTGCAGCACTCCTGCACTGACCGCTGGTGGCTGCTCTGCTGGTTCACACATGCCGACACCTCCTCCCAAGCCCCAGCCCTGGCCTGTGGTGTGCCCGTGGCACCACTCAGCGGCTCCCTGTTGAGGTAGGCCTCAAACATGGCCTCTGATTCTGCCTTAGTGAAGTTGGACCTGTGCTTTCGAGCAGGCCCTGCTCCTCACCCTCCTCATGTTCCAACATGTCACTTCCTGTGGACATGGACAGCAGAGTTTGTCAGTGGCAGCAGCACCCTGTCCCGTCCACTCTGCTGTGCTGGCTGGGCCCAGTGTGCTCCAGCAGAATGCACAACTTACCTCAAAAGGATGCAGTACTGGTCCATGGCCTGTGCTGATCTGTATCACTTTTTATGATGCATCTCATGCAAACGAGCTCTGGTGCAACAATAATGACATGCTAATTCCCCCAGTACACCACGCATTGTCTGATGAACTCATTTGCATGTGGCAGCTGAATATCGCGATTTTGCTCCGTGTGCAATGAGTTTGCTCTGGAGCAAGTCGCAGCGCAATGCGCATGAATGCACAGTGCACAGGACCGCAGTGCACATGCACCAGACAGATTACTGTCACCAGTTGTGCACTATGCACTGACTGCGGCGATGGGGGCCATGGTGCATGGTGCACCAGGCCTGCTATTATGCACATGCACACTATGCGGTGGCTGAACCATGACCCCTGCTGTGACCTCTGCCCTGGGTGACCCCCACACCCATGATCCTGCCTAGCCACACCCATGCCGCGCATCTCTGAGACTGAGGGATGGGCGGATGCAGCGCATGTCCCCTCAGCCCGCTCATCTGGCGCATGCTGTGGCCATGTGCATAGACTGCCACCATTTTGCTCACCGGGCTCACACCTGAAGCATGGAGCAGCAGTGAGCACCACAAGTGGCCAACTAGACACAGGTTGAGTTAGGCAACCTTGTTGCCTGCGTCCAGCCCCACGCACCTCAACTGTTCAGACAGGTGCCACTGCAGCAGCTCCAGGTGGCTGTGTGGCAGGCCATTGCTGCCACACTGTGGAAGCACACAGGGGTGGCCAAGACAGGTGATCAGTGTCACCACCGCTATGGCAACCTGGCACGGAGGGACCGAGAGCACCTCAGGAGGCTGGAGGCATGTGTCAGGCTTGGGGCTGTGCCAAAGCCAGGTGAGTAGGCCCATAATGCATGTGTGCCCTGGTGCTGTACTGTGGTGTTAGCTAGGCTGCCTGGCATGCCCTGCAGGGTGGTGTACTGCCATCGTGCACATCGCGGGGTGGCAGCACCCTCCGCTACTTGCATTGTGATGCTACTGTGTGGGACGTGTCGGCAGGGGCTCACCCTGTGCACAGGGGTGGGGGAGGTGGGCAGCTGCTGTGGTTGGTTACTGATGTGTACCTGTCTCTGTTCCATTCCCAGGGCCTGAAGACCGAAGAAGGGCATCGTTGGCAGGAAGGCAGGCTTCAGCAGCCCAGGGTGGCAGTGAAGGAGTGACTCCAGCACCAGTGGGGCCACGGAGAGCAGGTAGACACTGACATTGTCCTTCGCACCGTCCATGGGGGGTGACGGGGATGTGAGTGCGGGCATAGCTGCCTGTGCTCTGTGCCATGGCAGCTGTGTGTGTTTCACTGTGCATGGTGCCTGCCACTGTGGCGCATCCATTGGACACGTGTGCCGGCTGTTGGTGGAGTGGGTGTGTGCCCGTCTGCCACGGAGGTTGCTGTGGTGCTGCCAGAGCACTGTGCCATGTGACTGCCATGGTGCAGTTGGGTGGCCACTGTGAGTTAGTACCATTTTTGTGGTGTGCCGCGTGGCTGGCAGACGATGGCTCACCCCTCGTGGGTGGTCTGTATGGGCCCTCCGGGGGTGTGTGATCCCACTGCCCATTGTGTGCTGTGGATGGACATGGTTCCTTGGGACGTTGCACTGACCACCTGTCCTGTCCCTTGTCCTAGGTGTCCGGCAGTGGCGCAGGAGGCCCCTCTACTGCCAGCTTCTATGACAGTTAATTCTCATAACCTTGATGACCATGGAGGTGGTGCTGCAGGTCTGTTGGATGCTGCTCGCAGACAAGAGGCAGCAAAGACTGCAGGGGGTGGCAGGCCATGGCCACCACTAGTCGGGCCCTGATTTCCCCTGTTTCCCCAGCCAAACCTCCCTCTCCAGCCCCTCTTCCAACTGTACAGTCCCTGTTCCCTATCCCTTTCCCTCACTTTCCTACCCTCCCCCACACCCTTCTGTTGTTAATAGTTGTTATTCCAATATATATATATCTTTTGACATACCTGCCTGTGTCTGTGTCACTTTTCAGGTGGTGTGAGGAGCCATGCTGCAGTGGCCTAGTGCCTGTCCGTGTAGTGTGCATGTGTTGGGGTGCATGTTGTGCTTCTGTGGATCACTGCTGTGTGCAGGGGTGTGTCCCACTGTGGTGGTGTCCATCCCTAAGGTTGGTGACTGTGCCTTGGGGTGCCCATGGGGTGGCTGTCAGGGGTGTGTGCTTGACTGCCTGGTCCTGGGTGTAGCCTGCTCTGGTCTGGGTGTGCAAGGGGGGCACAGCCTACAGCCTGTGGGGGGCCCCCTTGGTGGCCCTCCATCCACCATTGGCACCCCCTGTTGCCTACAGTCTGTGCCACTGTTGTGTTCTGGGGTGGGAGTCTGGGTGCCTGTGTGCACCCTGCTGTGTCCAGCTGGTGGTGGCCTCCTGAGGCCTGTCACTGTGCTTCCTTGGCTCTGTCCCTGGGTCACCTCTCTGTGCCATGCCCCCTCTATTGCTCTGTTGCTTTGCTCCCATTGTTGCTCTGGGGCTTTTACGTCTGCCGTGGCACACCTGTGTTTGTGCCATGGTGCACCTCTGGTTGCATCATGGTGCATCCATGTATGCGCCATGGCTCAACTGTGCCATATTCAGCCGGGTTGCACTGGCACAGTGCGGCTGGTGCAACCTCTGAATATGGCTCCTGTTGTGCCACGGCGCATCAGATTTGCACTGTGCCAGACTTGCGCCAGCCTTTGGTGCATTTCTGAATATCTGGGCCACATTGTCTTGTATTGTATTGTACTACAAAAATTTTCAATAAAAAAATTTACTGAAAAAAAAATTTCCTACGGGTCCTGTCAGCTTAGTACAGACATTATATCAAATTGTCAAACATCAAGTCTTTGCTACCAGTTTTCTGAAAGAGTTTGTATTACTGGACTTATACAAGAAAAACAAAATGGTAACTATCTGGCAAGTTCCCTAGATTGATCACCAACCATTTGAGCACCTTACGCCCTCCAAAAAAAACTCTCGTACTCTTAAAATGTAACTTTGTTTTCCTGTGTTCCCATTCCAGCCCTGAATGCAGTCATCACAACTCCCTCCAAATGTATTCTTCTCAGATTCACTCCCTTTGCTGAGGTTCCAAAGCACTCACAAAAAGGTTCAACTGCCCCAGTACCTCTCCCCAAGTGTATTATCCCACAAAAATGTATTCTCTCCTGCCCCTCCCATGTAATTATTCCAAAATAGGCTCACACAGTTTCTAACTCCACTTTGCACCACTCTTGTGACCTATATTCTTTCTCCCATACACCTCATGAAACATACACTTACCACTGCACCCCTTCTAAAATGTGTACCTCTGCACCTCTCAACAAATGTTATATGCATCCTTAAATCTGCTCTATCACCCTTGATATCTCTATTCCTACTTTGTACCCATTTTAACATTTTCCCACTCACCCCTCACACCCCTCACAGAGGTTCTACTCCCACCCTACACTAACAACATTTGTAGCCCATCCCCACTCACCCAAGATGTGTGCCCATCTGTATATTTATTTATTTATTAGCTTTTGTTGACCAGGTAAGTACACTAGACAAACAATTGCCTATTTTCAGATACGACCCGGGAGAGTACAATAACAGGGGGTACAGTAATAGACAAGTCGATACAGGAACAATAAGAATGCTATACATACATTCCACAGGATCAAGTAGAGTCAACTGAGCATTGAAATAATCAGTCAAGTAGTTACACATAATTAGGTAGGAGAGAACAGGCATATGTTCCACATCTATACCATACATTCTCTTACACCCACTTGTACCCCTACCCCATGCCTTCTGAAGCTTGTACCCCCTGCACAGCTCCCCAACCTGCAACCTTTCACAGCTTTGCCCCCCAATGAACACTAAGGCCCTGTCCACACTTGCATTCTGTAATGTTACTGGCAGTCTGTAACATTACAAGAACAGCAAACACTGTAGCACAGTAAAACCATGCTACAAACCGTGTTTAAAAACTGGGCTAGAACCTTGATTGGAGCAGATTTCTAGCATGGTTTCAGACCAACATGGATGCCTTAAATCACGTTAATGGAAGTATGGATGTGTAACACAGTTTAAGGCAACCTCCAGAACTGTTCTATGCCTGGAAACTCAAGCAAGGCAAGCATTGTGTCGGACCACAGTGTGGACACTCTGACAACCGCGCTCAAACATGGAAAGCAAAATGTTATTAAAAACATTTAAAAAAAACCAATGCAAGTTTGGATAGGGCCTTTATCTATACTTCCTCCTCACTCCCTTCCCAAAATTTCCGCCCCTGCAACTGGAACCATATCAAATTTTACCACTTCCCCACACTCTGAAAACTATTTACCTCTACCTCCATTCTCTCCAAGATTTCTACCCCTTCTCCTGTACTCCCCCCAAAATTCATTCCATAATCCACAGTCTTACCTAAATGTTTTATCCCATTCCCTGCACAAATAGAAAAATTTGCAAGACTGGCAAAAAAAAACACACATCCCTTCTGTTGCAACCCTCACACAATTTACATCACTACCGTTACACCCCTCCACATATTAGTACCCTTTTCCCTACACTGCTCCAAAGGTATGTATTGTACCTTTCACACACTACTCCCAAAGTCTGTACCTCAGCCCTTTGTACAGTTTAAGAGATGCAAGGGGGTAAAGTCTGAGAGGGATTCCTATTTCAGCAGGGGTGCAAGTACAAATTTCAGGAGGGGTACAGGGGTGCAAATATACATTTTGGGAAGGGTGCAGGGGTGCAAGAACAATTTTTAGGATGGGTGCAGGAGTAGAAGTACAAATTTTGAGAGGGATGCAGGGGTAGAAATACACATTTTAGGAGGGGTGCAGGGGTACAAGTGCACATTTCAGGAGGAATGCAGGGGAACAAGTACAAATTTTGGGATGGGTGCAGGTACAAATTTTGGGAGCTGTGTAGGGTTGCAAGCAAACATTTTGGGAGGGGTGCAGGGGAACAAGTACAAATTTTAAAAAGGATACAGAGGTAGAAGTGCAAATTTTGGTAGGGGTGCAGGGGAACAAGTACAAATTTTAGGAGGGGTGGACGGGAGAAAATACAAATTTTGGGAGAAGTGCAGGGGAACAAGTACACATTTTGGGAGGGGTGCAGAGGAACAAGTACACAAGTTGGGAGGGGTGCAGGGGAACAAGTACCAATTTTAAACAGTGTGCGGGGTAGAAGTGTAAATTATGGTAGGGGTGCAGGGGAGCAAATACACATTTTGGGAGGGGTGCAGGAGAACAAGTATAAATTTTGGGAGGGGTGCAAGGAAACAAGTATAAATTTTGAAAGAGGTGCAGGGGAACAAGTACACATTGTGAGAGGGGTGCAGGGGAATGAGTACACATTTTGGGAGGGGTGCAGGGGAACAAGTACACATTTTGAAAGGGGTACAGGGGTAGAAGTAGGGAGGGGTGCAGGTGAACAAGTACACATTTTGAAAGGGGTACAGGGGTAGAAGTACACATTTTGGTAGGGGTGCAGGGGAGCAAATAAAAATGTTGGTAGGGGTGCAGGGGAGCAAATACAAATGTTGGGGGGGTGCAGGGGAACAAGTACACATTTTGGGAGGGGTGCAGGAGAACAAGTACACATTTTGGGATGGGTGCAGGGGAACAAGTACAAATTTTGGGAGGGGTGCAGGGAAACAAGTGCAAATTTTGGGAGGGGTGCAGGGGAACAAGTACAAATTTTGTGAGGGGTGCAAGGGAGTAAGCGCAAATTCTGAGCGGGGTGCAAGTACAAATTGTACCAATTTTGAGACGGCTGCAAGTGAACAAGCACAAATGTTGGGAGGTGTGTAGGGGTGCAAGTACAAAGTTCAGGAGGAGTGCAGGGGCAGAATTACAAATTGTGGGAGGTGTGCAGGGGAATGTGCAAATTTTGGAATGGGTGCAAGTACAAATTTTGGGAGGGGTGCGGGGGAACAAGTACACACTTTGAGAGAGTGAGTCAGTGGTATACATGCAAATTTCAGAATGGGTGTAGGGGTAGGAGTGCAAACTTTGGGTATACAAGTTCACATTTCAGAAGGGTTGTGGGGTGTAAGTGCACATTTTGGGAGTGGTGTAGTTAGAAATTTGGAGACAGATGCAAGTGGTGTACATTTGAGGGAGTGCAGGGGTAGATGCATACATATATGGTGTGGTGTTGGCTAAAGTACTGATTTTGAGAGGGGGTGTAGACAATGGGGTTCATATTTGGATGGATGCAGGAGTAAAAAGAGCAAGTTTTGAGAGGGAAGGGATGAATGTCAAAATATTGTGAGGGTACAGTAAAGGAGGTGCACATTTTGAGAAAGGTGAATAAAAGTCTTACATTAGCAGAGGACAGGGTAGAATACAAATTATGAAGAGGTACAGGACATGGGTAAATATTTTGGAAGAGTTACAAGGGCAGTGGTACAAATTCTAGGAGGAAGAGAACTCATTACAGGGAAAATGCATAATATTGAGAGTGTTGTAGAACCTCAGCAAATGGAGTGAAGCAAAATACATAAATAGTTAGATTAGTAAGGAAAATGGGGAAACAAATTACAAGACCTGAGAATGTTTCAGCACCCCTTCTCTTGTTTAATACTGTCCCCAAATTTTTACTGATTAGTCTGTGACAGTTACTAAATATTTAATATCTTATAGTACATTTAATACTGTTTGGTGCGACAACTGATTTTTGCCATTTCACAATGTGATGTACTGTGTGTGTGCTAAGCTGCCAGGACCTTGAAGAAAATGATGTCATTGTTGCTTAAATGACATCACTGCTCACCCAAGATTCTGCCAGCTGGTCTGAAAAAGTCCGAGGGCCTTTCTGTAAAGCCATCAAATAAGAGAGGTAAAAAAATAGCATTTATGCATAAAATATTGCAATTCATGGAGTTTATTCATAATATATAAGGCCTGACTGTCCTTGCACTAGCAAAAAGGGTTAATTTTTAAAATACCTTTGCATTTGATCTTTAAGGTACTATAACCTATTAAATACTTAAATGGTAAGGGTGATACTTCAGTGTTTGTGAGGGAGAGGAAGAACAAGACGCACAATGACATCCATATTATGAAGGTTAGCACAGTGTTAACTATCATGCCAACAAGCTAACCAGACTCAGTGCATCTGGACGGGGTGACAGTCTAGTGGACGCTCTTTTCACCCAATCCAGTATTGCGTAACAGTACTGAAACCCATCCCTGGTAGTCTACTGTGATTCCCTGATGGATAGCTGCCAAAGCCCCCTACCCCCGGCTCACCGACTGATCACCTTCCACCCACACCCCTTGTTGGCTCCCTACTCAGCCACCTGTCCATAGGTCATCTGCCATCTGGTCCTCAAACAACCAGCACAGGCCCTCCTTTCACCACCTTGGAAGGCCACCATCTGTCTGATAACGAGTAAATGCATGCATTCTGTAAAAAGAACTGTTTTATCACTCAGATGGCAGAGGTGGTGAGTTGGGGGTCATAGCCGGTCATCATGCATGGCTCTTGTAGCAGTTGGGTCCTGACTACATAAAACAAAATCTGGTCAGATCCTCCATGGCTGCATAATGAAGTTAATGAAGTTGTGTGGAATTGTTAAGGAGTCGTGGAGAAACAAAACTACAGCTGCAAATGCCATTAACTTGATAAGGGTGTTTCATAGGCTTAAACATAAACATGAATTACATATAGTAAGGCCTATGATACCATTCCATGCATGACTTGCAAACAAGTTGGGCAGCCTGGGAATGGGTCACAAGGTCATAAACTGGGTTAAGAACTGGTTGAATGATAGAAGATGGAAAGTCATGGTAAATTGTGTTCAGTCAAAGGAAAGGAGTGTGACCAGCAGGATGCCACAGGGATCAGTTCTGGGCCCAGTCCTAGTTTATGTCTTCACAATTGAAATTTCAGAGGGGCTGGAGGGGAAAGTGTGCTTGGTTGTGTATGACACACAGCTCTGCAACAGGATGGACACTTTGAGAAGAGTGGAAAAAATGAGGAGTAACTTAGGAAAATTTGAGGAAAGGTCCAAAATGTTGCAGATGAGATTTGATGCAAAAAGTGCAAAATCATGCATCTGGGTTATAGGAACCCAGGGAAGGATTATGGGGTGGGGTGGGAGGGCTGGTGGTCATCAAAATGGAAAGGAATTTGGGGAATTACATTGGATGACCTAAAGGTGGCTAAACAATGTATCAAAGCTGTGAGGAGAACCAGTGGAATGCTGTGGTGCATAGGGAGAGGTATTACCAGCAGAAGGAAGGAGGTGGTGATGCCACTGTGTAGATCACTGGTGAGGCCTCATTTGGAATATGGTGTCCAGTTCTGGAAGCCACGTTTCTGTCATGCAACTTTAAATCACAAACAGGTTAAATGGTTCTATTTTATATTTATATCCCTTTCCCCTACTGCTCCCACTGGTTAGCCTTATGAAACGCAAGCAGAACATATCTTGGCTAGCATGATGAATTCACCTACACAAGCTGCTTCTCAGTCTACAGCACTGTCTTTTTAAAATGTTAACTTCTTGTTGAAAATATGGCATAATCTTTCCATCCATGTTATTGCTAGACATACTGTAGCTAGCTTGGCTTGAGGAAGGGTGAACATGGTCAGAACCCCTTAGCAATGGAGATGCACATGCAACAAATAAGTCCAGATGCACCTTACTGCCCATGTCACCGCCTTCGATTCCTTCAGGTACTCCTCCCTGTCCTCTCCTCTCTCTGTTTTCTTGTATCTCCTAAAGGTAGCTATTTTCCTCCTTACCTTTTCCATGACCTCCTTGCTCACCCAGATCAGTTTCTTAGCCCCAGCCTTCTTGCTCTGGGCCTTGCTGCAGGTTCTGGTTGCCTCTACTATCCCCAGCTTTATGAGCTCCCACCTCTGGTTAGTGCCCATACTAGGTTCAATTTGGCCAGGTACCTATTTACCACTTCCCCCATCCTCCCAAAGCTGGCCCTCCTGAAGTCCAGCACCCTTGTGCCAGATTCCACTCCTTCCTTGCCCATACTGAGTGGTGGTCACTCCCTGACATTGGTTCCTTTACCCTAAGTTCCCTCATAAACTCCCCATTTGCCAGCACAAGGTCAAGGGTATTCCCTAACCTGGTTGGTTCACTGACCATTTGGATCAGGAAGCTGTCCTGGAAGGCATCCAGCAGTACCTACTCCCTTCTATTGCTGGTTGTTGGGGTGCATGTTTGAAATCTGTAACCATTTTGATACCCATTACCTCTGCTGGCAGGCTGTTCCACGTGTCCTCCACCCTACCTCTAAAGAAGTATTTCCTTGTATCCCCCTGGACATGACATTTATCAGTCATTTAAAATAACACAAATGTAGTTTCACATTGTTACTATGAGGGAAGCAAGAACAATCAACCAGCATGGTAAACAAATACTGTACATTGATTGACACCTGTGAATGAGTGGGGAGTGAGATTATTTTCTAACGTTCCTGGTAATTTTATGCCCCCTGGAACCTGCTATTCGGGTTTTTTTCATTGCATATTGTCCCAGACAATCTTCTCAGAGTGCAGTTTGCTGTATTGTTTAATAGCTCCTAGTGGAGGCCAGTGTATTGTTACATTGTCTTTTGTTTCAAATTAACCACAGAAGAGACATCATGGCAGACAACAGGAATTACGCTTTGAGTCTTAGGGTATGTGCAGCATAATCAATAAGTTTTCTAAATATTAGTATTTTATCCAGCTGTGTGCGTATATGTGTGTGTGTGTGTGTGTGTGTGTGTGTGTTGATTCAATTGCTTGTGTCTTGAATTTCAACGGTTTAGTGGAAACTTTGCACTCTGATTTTCTTATTCTGAATTTTTTGCAGTATGTTGTCTGTATTTATATTAATTCTGTTGGCATTCCTGGTAATGTACGGGGCAGGGGACTGAGTTGTGACTGGGTTTGAATAAGGAACACAAATATTCATTATATTACATTGCTTTGCTATTTCCACTGAATTTTTTACTGTATCCCCTTTAATATTAATACACTAATATGTTTAGGCTATTGATGTAACTGCACAATCGCTTGCTGTTGCTTATGTCTGCATTTGTTGCATTTGAGTTCCATTTTCTTTTGAAATGGTTACTTTTGTGATAATTATGTTATTTTAAAAATGTTTCATATTCTGACCATGTGGTTATGTCATGGCTTATGTTTTCAGGTATTTTATTGCATGTTTAGCTTTTTTTGTTTGTTGTTGTTGTTGAGTCATGTTCTTCACATCCTCATTTAGCCATCTTGCTTGTCATCATTTATTATATTTCTTGATCATTTTAATGTAAACTATTGCAAATGATAATATGTTGCCCTAAGGAAGTAAGATCAACCAGCATGGTTATCAAGATCCACCACGGCTGCATAATGAAGTTAGTGAAGTTGTGTGGAATTGTTAAGGAAGCATGGAGAAAAACAATTACAGCCACAAATGCCATTAACTTGATAAGGGTGTTTCATGGGCTTAAACATAAACATGAATTGCATTTAGTAAGGCCTACGATAACATTCCACGTATGACTTGCAAACAAGTTGGGTAGCCTGGGAGTGGGTCACAAGGTGGTAAACTGGGTTAGGAACTGGCTGAATGATAGAAAATGGAGAGTCATGGTAAATGGTGTTCAGTCAAAGGAAAGGAGTGTGACCAGCAGGGTGCCACAGGGATCAGTCCTGGGCCCAGTCCTATTTTATGTCTTCACAATGAAATTGCAGAGGGGCTAGAGGGGAAAGTGTGCTTGTTTGTGAATGGCACTAAGATCTGCAACAGGATGGACACTTTGGGAAGAGTAGAAAAAATGAGGAGGAACCTAGGAGAACTAGAGGAATGGTCCAAAATGTTGCAGCTGAGATTTGATGCAAAAAGTGCAAAATATTGCATCTTGGTTGCAGGAACCCAGGGACGGATTACCTGGGGGGAGGCTGATGGTCATCAAAATGGAAAGGGATTTGGGGGCAATCATATTGGATGACCTAAAGGTGGCTAAACAATGTACCAAAGCTGTGAGGAGAACCAGTGGAATGCTGTGGTGCATAGGGAGAGGTATTACCAGCAGAAGGAAGGAGGTGGTGATGCCACTGTGTAGATCACTGGTGAGGCCTCATTTGGAATATGGGGTCCAGTTCTGGAAGCCACATTTCTGTCATGCAACTTTAAATCACAAATGGGTTAAATGGTTCTATTTTATATTTATATCCCTTTCCCCTACTGCTCCCACTGGTTAGCCTTATGGAATGCAACCAGAACATATCTTGGCTAGCATGATGAATTCACCTACACAAGCTGCTTCTCAGTCTACAGCACTGTCTTTTTAAAATGTTAACTTCTTGTTGAAAATATGACATAATCTTTCCATCCATGTTATTGCTAGACATACTGTAGCTAGCTTGGCTTGAGGAAGGGTGAACATGGTCAGGACCTCTTAGCAATTGAGAAGCATATGCAACAAATACGTCCAGATGCACCAATTTACCCTACAACTGTTAAGTGTCACAGTCTGCATAATACAGAAGACTTACAATGATGAATCTTCATATGATTTGGCTGGTTTGGGTTCTGATGTAACTGCACAATTGCTTCCTGTTGATTTTGACTGCAGTTCCATTTTCTTCTTGAAATGGTTACTTTTACATTTATGTTTATTTTAAAATATTTAATATTCTAAGCATGTGGTTATGCCATGGACCATAACTGATCTCCAGCCTTCACCCACCCGCCTGTGCTCCAGTACTGTTACCAAGGTTCTCCTATGTGTATCCCATGCATATGTGTGTGTGTGTGTGTGTGTGTGTGTGTTAATTCAATTGCTTGTGTCTTGAATTTCAGCATTTTAGTGGAAACTTTGCACTCTGATTTTCTTATTCTAAATTTTTTGCAGTATGCTGTCTGTATTTATATTAATTCTGTTGGCATTCCTGGTAATGTGCAGGGGCAGGGGACTGAGTTGTGACTGGGTTTGAATAAGGAACACAAATATTCATTACACTACTTTGCTATCTCCACTGGATTTTTTACTGTATCCCCTTTAATATTAATATACTTGCATATATTTTTTTTGTTTGTGAAGGCTATTGATGTAACTGCAAAAAAGGCAGTACTGAGGATAGCTCAGTTAAAGGAAAACTACATGGTGTGTGTGTGTGTGTGTGTGTTGATTCAATTGCTTGTGTCTTGTGCAGAAGACAGTGATTGTAGACAAATCTAATCATTTCACCGCTGCGTTCTGGTGTATGTGTGTGTGTGTGTGTGTGTGTGTGTGTGTGTGTGTGTGTGTGTGTACTTTTGATTCAATTGCTTGTGTCTTATGTGGAAGACAGTGCTTGTAGACAAATGTAATTATTTTGCAGCTGGGTTTTGCTGTGTGTGTTCCTCTGAGGCTGTTCTTGCAACCTAGGAAAGATAGAAATGATGAGGTATCTCCTCCCTATTCCTGGATGCAAGTTCCCTCCGCCCTGGGAACATCTGCCTGCCCCTAGTGGGTAGCACCTGCTTGCCCTCTTCCCCCAACCTGTCCATCTATGTGTCTTGGTCATGCCCCTAGACAAAGTCCTGCCTCCTTTGATGCCTTGCAGGGAGGGAATGTGAGCCAGAGGAAAATTAGTGCTCTCTAAATCCCATACACACACAGGCAGTGTAGTAATGAGGCTTCAGTGGAGGACACTATTTTTAACACTCTACCATTTTGTTTGGAAGGTAATTATGCAGGTAGTCCTTTTCTCAAAGCAATATGTCTGCAGGCTCTGCCTACTGCAGCCGTAAAAAAAACTGTTCCCATGTACTCCCATCTGGCTGCTCAACTTGACATGGAAGAATCTGAATGTTGCTTCCTGTGTCCTCTGGAAATCGTCATTGAAAGAGCCTTTTCTGTGGCCACCCTGTGTGGAATGCCTTACCAAATCATCTTTTTCAGATCTCCTAATGCTGTTAAAAGGGCCCATAACGCTAATTTTTACCCTTGCATTTGAGGACTCATTTTAAATATGTTATGCAATCAAATACATTCAGTCTCTAGCGAGTGACAGTTCCTTTCCTTTCCATTCACTCCTTTATGAGCCTTGCTTGGTGCCTCTTTGGTCATGTCAGAAATAAATCACTTTGCTACATGATGGGTTATTGTCATGTTTACCAACTATTTACTGTTACACACATGGGAACACAGCCCCAAAAATCACTGCCACTGTCAACACTGAAAGACAGGCTTTATTTGGACTCTGGCCATAAATCAAAACCATAGGGGACCTTAGAAAGGTCTTACTCTTTATATGTCTGTTATGGGGGACCTATATCTCCTCTTATTTCTTCTACTGCATCACTGGGTGAAGCTTTACCTCAGGGCAGAGTCTTTCCTATGCTGTCTACTGAATTTACTAGAGTTCCCACCTTGCTATACACTTTGGGTTCACTTATTTTTCATTTATTACCATGCCACTGCAGCATCAACTTAGCTGGTGTGCTGAAAGCAGCATCACTGTCAGGACATTCACTCTGGCATACCTGGCTAATGTCCACCCTGGCTCTGGGCACCTCTCATTGACCAAGTCTTTATTTTCAGCAGACAGTGTACTGGGCACAACTGCACCAGCATCTGCCTCCGGCTGCCCTCGGGTAGTAGCTAGCAATCTCTCCAGGCCCTCTGGCAGAGGTAACATTGCCATATCCATACAGTACCAGTATGGAATTCCACATAAAATTGTAGGTCCATCAGGGGTAAGGGATGGGGTGTGTATTAGGGCTGCCATTTACAGATGTTGAATATGTTGGCCCTGTATGAGGTACCACACCATTAGTGCATGGCCACATACCTGTAGATTAGCCGTGGGTAAAGGGGGAATTGAGGGGGAGGGGTGGGAGTTAGGTTTGACTGTCCTAATAGCACATTTCCAAACTTTCTGAGCATTGGGTTGAAAACCATTCTAGCACATTCTCAAACTCTGATGGTTTGAGTTTTATGTGATAACAACCCTAATTTGCATTAATGTAGTTTTTTTGCAATTAATATCTAAAATATCTATAGTATATATACACATTCAGCTTAACAGTATCACATCTACAGTTAATAAATTTTACTCTAAATACTTTGATATTCATTAATAGCCTTCTGGTTGCAGCAGAGATCATTTATTTATTCAAAGAACACAAACTGTAAATTCTGATAAAATTTTGCAGCATTATGTTGCACTCTACAGCACCCTCAGTCCTTTAACTTAGACAAGTTTCAGTTGGCATTAATTTTGACAAAAAAAATTTCAAACGTTTCAGCAGTCATTTCTCTGCTCTTTTTCTGCCATGATAAATCTACATTTATGATGAATTGATGATGCTTGCTAGTAACCATTGTGTACCTCGTGTTCCCCCTTCCCAAGGCTTGCAACTAAAAATGAGTTCTCTGTCGTCTGTTTGCCTGCCTGATAAAAGCAATTTCAACTAACTAACTAGCTAACTAACTAACTAACTAACCAACTAATATATATTAATCAAGCATTAACGCATGTCAGGGCATATGGTTCTTGTAGATTATAAAAAAGGGACCATAAAATAATTGTTTATATTCTATTACCTGTACATGTTTAGTAAATGTACAGTACCCTCAGAGCCTTGTGACTGACAGATATTACAAAAGAAATACCTCTTTTGGAAGTTCCATTCCCTTCAGCTACCACAAAGGCTAGCAAGGTCATGATCCCGCTGTGAAACAAATGTAATTTTAGTGTTCATCAGTGACCCTCCATAACACATGCACAACTGGAGCTTAAGTATAAAACTGACTGCCAGTGTACTTTTCAAAAAGGAACTGGTTAGATTTACCAGTCACATACATTTTTGTCATATATATGATACCCACCAAGAACAGCGCACTACAGACTTGAATGCACTTGGTGCTGCCACACATGGGCACACTGTAAAATGTAAAGAACCACTAGAAATACAAACATTTTTCGTGAAAAAGCCATGTTAACTTTTGCTATGGCATGAGCAGTTCTGACATTGTCAACATACAGGAACAAGCACACTGCCTGATCCACAAAAGCGCATCTGCCAAGCCAGTATCATGCATTGCCTGCCCTCAAAGAATCAGGTGCATGTTCCCCTCACTGTCATGGTCAATCCCCTCACTGTCATGGTCAATCCCCCCCCCCACACTTGCCACTTAAGAGAGAGAAACTGGTGGATGGACTATTTGAAAAAATGGACTTTAAATATCTTCCAACAGAACCAAATACCAGGCACAACACTTTTGTAATACAGAATTCTATAATAGCAATAATATTAGCAATAATCTTTTACAACAGCAATTTTCTGGGTCACTCCTGAAAAAGAGACATACTGTCTCAGCGATACTACCAAGTTATCAAAATCCAATAAAGAAATAAATAAAATTAAAGCCCTCCCTGGAGTTACAGTAATAGCAAGTTAATCACCCTCTAGGAGAATGTGGTGCCACATGTGACTTTACACCTCTAGAGGGTGCTCAAAAAACTGTTAACCTAACCTCTGGTTACATAGAAACATGGATAACTGCCAACAGAGAAGGATCTTACAGTCTGTCTAGGATGCGCCATGAGGCTGTACATGACACTAGGGGACCATGACTCAACCCCCCACCTCTCCTGATCCCCTGGTTGTGACTTACTGCTTATATATATTCATACCTCATGTATGTTAAACACACCTGAGAACCGTTGTGCTACTATAGCTATACACCCTGGAGTAGTGTGCTATCGTACTTATGAAACACCTGTTATGTTTAATAATGAAGGAAATAATTGGAGAATATTTTGTAACCAGTTTAGTCATGGGTATATTTCTTTGTGCCTCTCCTCCAGTCAAATTACTCTATCTATCCAAGCCATTTTATAATGGGAGTTACAGCGTGCTAGTTTCCAGTGTTCCAAGGATTTACTATAATGCCACCCCAGGGCCTCTTTGAACATGTGCTTGTGTTAGCTCAGCAAGTCTGCCATAGTTAAACATGCCTTAATGCACAAGTAACTACAGCTTTGCCTGTGCTGATTGGTAATATTAAACTAAACACTGCTGCATGAAGCTTTAATCTAGACAACAGATATATAAATACAGTATAAACTATCTTGCTTGCTGATAATGTCATTTCTAAGTGCAGGACAAGTGGGGTTAATTGGTACAAAGCAGTAAGTAAAAGTGTCTGATTTGGTAACATTCATGGACTCAGCCTCTTTGCCTAACAGATGGCAATTAAGAAGGAGAATATTGTTTAGATCAGTAGCTACCTTCAGACTTAATTATATACAATCAATTAAAATGCATGTTCACAGCTGATCAGCCAGAAATGAACAGAAAAAAACATTAAAATCAAAACTGTTTTCATGATCTAGCATAAGATATTGAGTTTGACTACTTATTCAAGTGGAGAGGAATGGTTTCTATGGCAGTTAACATTAGCCAATGTCTTCCAGTGTACCAGAGCTGAAGAGCTGTTAAAACTAGTTAATTGTTACATGTGAAAGTATTTAAGCTAACCAGTGATGCATGAGTTAATATTTTTTTATTTACAACTGTTTCTTTATTTCTCTTTTTGCTGAGGCTGCACTTATCTCAAGCTACACCTCTCACACCCTACTAGGCTGGATAGCTGTTTCAGCCCCCCCCCCCAGACTCTGCCAGTGCTGGGGCACTGGTGTCTAGAGCATGCCAGTTGGCCATCGAGGTGTCCCCTAAGACTATGGAACAAGTGAGGGTGTTGTCACAGGATCAGGACTCTTGAAGTGGGTGGAACAATTGTGTCATCATTTCACTGGGGTCGATAGTGTTTCTGCCATTAACCTTGCCCACCTTCCCAGCCACAGGGTATGGCTAGCCATGGCACCTTCCTGTAAGCGGACAATGGGTGGTGGCCAATGATGTATGTCACCTATGGTGGCAATACCACCACCATTCCTGCTGTAATGGGCACTCATGCAGCAGTCCAGCCAGCTCCCTCCCCCAAGTCCAGCATACAATGCCTCCACATTGTACTCTAGATCCCTCCAGCCCAGAGCAGGGGAGTCAAGGTCAGGTCTTGATCCTGGGGATCTCACATGTTGGTGCAGTGTACTCCAACTGGTGGCACCTGGTCAGTTAAGTCATGTTTTATATTTTTTAAGGAAGCCAATTACTTTGATATTACTTATTAGCAATTTAACTTTTACCATAATCCTAAATTACATGCACAGTCTGTCAGATCATTGCTATCTGGTGAGTTATTTTATGATCTTATATTGATGCAACGTCTGTTTCTTATGTAGTGCTTTGCAATGTGGATGCATACATTATAAAATGTGTTAGAAAAACCAAGACCTCTGAGCAATTGCATGATTGTGCACCATTCCGGCACAACTGCACAGCTCAGAAATACCTAATTTTCTGAACCTTATTATTCACAAAAGTCAAAAGTACCATTTTATAATTTCAATAAGGCATTTCAGGGTCTGAGTAATTATGGGATAATGGAACTTCCTAGGTATGTAAGGCAGGCAACATTGCCTCATGCCTCACTTCCCAAGGTGTACCATTATCCAACAATAATGCACTGCTTGTCTTGCCTTGCTGCTTAAGTAAAAACAATGACCAGGAATGACAGTGGTAGTTCCTCAGCTGTCCACAAAGAGTGAGCTATATGCAGTGGATTGCAAGCTGTGTAAGATACTCCTTTAAAGGGAAACAGCACTTCTCCTTAAAAACATTCCCTAGAATACTTTATCTCCTGATGCACATGTTGATTCAAACTTTTTTTGTAGTTCTGTACCTTAGAAATTGTACGTTTTAAAACAGCTTCCTGACAAGTGCTTAACTGTCATACTGAATAGAAAACTCCACACTGCCTTGATACAGACCTGTGGAACCTATATGGTGCATTTGAGAATCCCACCCACAGTGTAGGAAAAAAATAATTGCAAATGAGATATTTAAAGGTGAACATAGACATGCAAGGTCCCCTCACAGTCTGAAAGCACATTAAGAGCACTTTCATTTAACTGTCCACGTCAGCAGTCTGCAAACATTCATGACTACGTCAGCCCTACCTTAAATCAAGGCCATGGCCACTTCACGGAACCTTGAGACCTCAGGTGATGTCAAGGTTGAAAAATCTATGTGTTTTTAAGCACAGTTTCCCCATCTGTGACATCACATTGTCTCAAGGTTCCATGAAATGGCCGTTGCCTTAAAATAATAAATGTCTTCATTAGCAACATTGCAGAAGGGCTGGGGGGAAAGGTCTACCCATTTCCAGATGACACCAAGATCTGCAGGGCTCTCAGATCTACAGAGATTCCTGTATTTTACAGGGGAAATGAAGCCATTTACAGGAGAATTGCTCCCATAGACTTGCATTGGTTATACAGGAAAACAGAGCAATTTTGCTTCTATGGGACATAATGTAATCTACGGGAAAACACAGGAAAATTACTATGTAGCTAAAGGGGAAATGTCAAAGCAATCTGGGTGCACTGGATCTGTAACAGAATGGATACCCCAGAGGGGTGGAGAAAATGAGGAGGGACCTAGGAAAGCTTGAAAAATGGTCTGATGACTGGCAACTGAAGTTTAATTTAAAAAAGTACAAAATGATGCACCTGGGACACAGAACCCTGGGGAAAGCTACAGGATGGGAGGAGTTGCTGACAGTCACAAAGGAGGAAAGGGACCTGGGGGTTATTATTTCAGATGACCTGAAAATGTCAAAGCAGAGTGCTAAGGCAGCTGTGAGGGCCAGTGGCATGCTGGGGTGCACAGGCAGGGGTATCACCAGCAGAAGGAGGGAGGTAGTGATGTCATTCTGTAAAACCATGGTCAGGCTTCACATGGAGTACTGTGTGCAGTTCTGGAGGTTGCACTTTCATCAGGATATTAACAGGCTGGAGATGGTCCAGAGAAGGGTGACTAAGATGGTACAGGGTTTGCAACACAAGACTTATGAGGAGAGATTAAGGGACTTCAATATGTACTCACTAGAAGAGAGGAGGGAAAGAGGGAACATGATAGAAACATTCAGGTACCTCAAGGGTATAAACAAGGTGCAGGAGATAGACATTTTTCACTTCAGGAGGAGCACAAGAACGAGGGGGCATGACATGAAATTGGAAGGTTAAGAGGGAATGTGAAGAGGTTCTTCTTCACAGAGAGGGTGGTGGACGCATGGAATGATCTGCCTCAGGAGTTGGTGGGAGCGAGCACTGTGGCTGAATTCAAGCATGCTTGGGACAGGTATGGGGGACCACAGAGGTACAGCAGTGGGTGGGTCGGAAGCAGTAATCCGGTACAAGGGTTTACAGGCAGACTAGATGGGCCAGGCGATCCTTATCTGCTGACAATTTCTGTGTTTCTATGTTTCTATAGAGTTGGCTATCTCTGGACTGCTGACGCCTAAATGTAAGCACAACACCACATCTGAAAGAGCTTTTCATGGTCCTTCAGACCATGAGAGACACTACACAATACTTGCTATATGTTCCCCTTTAAGGAACGTGATTTTTTACACCATTTGCTCTTTAGCTAAATACTGGTTTACACATGACATTTAATGGTGCATCTAAAAAAAAACATGGAAGAAAAAACAATTATTGCTTAAGCCTGCCTATTAAGGACACTGCATGGCTGGCTTTACTGGAGGCTCCCAGCAGGACTAATGAAATCTTGGGGCCCACCTTCACCCCATGTGTTTGACTGTAATCCTAATCTGCAATATTTTATTTTAGTCTCAGTACAACCAGTGGTACATTTATATGTTTTTTGGGGGGGAGGCAGCAATGTTACTCCTTGGGGCTGCTCTTTCCATCCCATCCACTGCTGCCCATTTGTCTCTTATTGACTAGGTCATAGCTTGTTTAGACATTTCATAACATCATGATGCCACATCAGAAGGAGCAGCACAGCCTTTTATTGCTGTTTAAGAAGATAAAAAGATTTTAAAAATTAAAAAGTAATAAGGTAAACTGCTCTGGTTGGGCCCCCCCCATGAGTAGGGGGCCCCAGCAACCGGAGGGTTCGCTGGTGCCTAAAACTGGCTATGACTGCATATTAAGCAAAACATAAGACTGTTATATTCCTGCTTGTTCCTTTAATCAGGGTACTCATTTTTACATTCTGCAGGCTGCCTGTTAGAAAAGTGAACAGCCACTTGTAACAAAACCCAGCTGACTGTAGCATAATTCAGGGGAGAGGGGCTTGGAGCTTTAAGTATCTCTGTGAGCTGTCTAATACCACTACCACATAGGAATAAAAGTTCTTAGGTAGGGGTGTCACAGAAGTGCTGTGCCAGTCATTGCTGGCTATGTGATCTGCACAAAATGCCATTTAAATGTCATGTCCATCTTCTTTCATGCACCAGCGCACTTTGATGTGTGCTGGCAAGAAAGGGCTGTCCAGCCCCTTCTAAGCATAGGTAGAGGTGGTCGCAGGTAATGGACCGGTGCTAAATCGTGCCACAGCATTTTAGAGACAGTCTCTTATGACTAAGAATTGGGCCCTATTTTACAATAGTAGCTACGCATTCAAAAATATTCCTAATCATTTAATTTTTTTAAATTTATAGTTTTGTTTAAAAGCACCTGAACCAGATCAAAAGAATCCGTTTCATAATCAAAAAAAAGAAAACATCCAAGATTGTGCATTGCAGTGGGATAACAGCCCTTTACAGGTAGTGTAAGCACTCAGATACCCTTGTGCTTCAACCTAGCAAAGGCATGCCTTTACCCCACCACAATGCACGCCTTGGAGTGTCTTATTGCTTAAATAATAACACTCCCCTTGCTGGTTGAAGGCACTCTGCTTTCACCTCCTGCTTTCACCTCATATCTCATAACTCACCCAGTGTGTGTAACTATGATGGCACCATATACCGTTGTTACAGTGATGCTGTAACAACAAATCCCCACAGCAGCACAACCCGTTCGACACCCGCAGTGCTGAATGGGTTGTCAGAGCGATGAATGGATTCATCGACTCCTGGATTTAGGTGCTGTCCCCCAACATCTACCCCCCCCCGGAGTTAGGAATCTATAGTTCGGGGGGGTGGGGTGGACAGACCCACGTGGGGGTGCGGAGGGCAAAGCTCCCCCAGACAATAACTTCCCTCTGTCACTCTTGTGGTCCACTGACATTTTGCCGCGGCGATGTGATTGCTGTCGACAAAGTGTTGTTGCTGTAAAGTCGTTTGACAACTTTGTTGTCGATGCGACAGGGTGGAACCTGTCAGCACAACCTATTCCTTGTCATGTGTCATTGCTTACTTATTTGACACATGCCATAACTCAAATCTACTCTATAATAGAGTGCCTCAGAGGGTGAGGTAGAATGCTGTGATAGAAAAATGGGGTGCAGTGCTCCCTATGTGGCTTGCAGAGCATTTGTGTGTGATGTGCTGCATCAGTTTTGAGAACTGGCCTCTTGATGTTTCTTGCTGGACATAGTTACTTAATAAAACACTTCAAGCAGTTTATTTATTTCATTTTTTGTTGACCAGTAAAGGTGGGCTAGACAACATTGCCAATTTTTCAGCCTTGTCGGGTGGGGTTGGAGGTGGGGTGGGATGGGGGTGGTAGCCAGATTAAGCTGTTAGTTTTACTGAATCAAGAATGATCCAACCTAGTATTGGTTCTGGTGTGGTAAACAGTGTAGGCAGGATCTTCAAAATATGGTACAGGGCTTGCTCCAAGCCCTGTGCTATGATACTTAGGTTCTGGCTGTGCGCCAACCCCTTTGCCACAACTGTGCGAATTTTACAAACTTGGGCACAGTTGCAACAGTTTCCACGATTTACGGCAGTTTGCACCAAATATCTGGTGCAAGCTCCGTAAAAAAGGCCCCCTAGAATTGTCACAAGTAAAACCTGAAAAAGTTGGTCTAACTTATGGCACTTGCTGCATGGGATCAAAACTCCTGTTTGATTGCCCCAAGCTCCATGTGCTGTATCATCAGCGTATCTGGGGCTTGCATCAATCTAAGCCTTTGAAAATCCTGCCTCTTGTCATTTTGGACTCATGCATTGTATTTTAGAGATACTGTACACAGACAAGGATGTAACTGTTTTGGTTCACTAACCACAGATAGCTCACATATCTGTACCCAGGAAGCTAGACCCAGATAACAGATTATTCATTTGGGTACTCCTAGATAACCCGGATAATTTATCAGGATAATTATCTGGATACCTCATTATTTGTTACTGACAAAATAAACTGTTATCTAAAATTGCCATTAAACGGGGTATCCCAAAGGTACATTGGATTATCTAAATATCTCTATATTGTAAATGTTTTTGAATGTACAGCAGTGCAATATAACGTATTAGTGATGACTGATGTTTGTCTAGGGTTCTACAGATAGTACCCATTCAGTTTCAGATGGTTCAGACAGTGAGAATGATCCATGGATCAAGAGCACACTGCACATTTTCTAAATCCATTATCCAGACCAAACCAGACTGGATATATTCAGATACTATATTATCCCAACAGACAGTCACCAGAGAAAGGCATGCTCTGGCCCACACACATGTTGCAATGTCATAGTCTGCTGGGGCTGATTCACAATGTGGATTTCAGTTTTGTATCTTTGAACTTGCATTAAAAAGTTTTCTATACCAAAGTTTTGTTTTTTTTCATTTCGGGCATGCCGGTACACTGGATTGCTGCTAATTGGGGTATTGCCAGCTGTAGCTCATCAGGAGATGCTGTTGAGTGGTGAGTGCCCTTTTGAACTGTATTTTAATTCCCTGCTGACTTCTGTGGCAGTGTCTCAACTAGGAAGCTGTTACCCCCTGTAGCTTTCAAACTGATGCTATATATAGTGTACAAAGATGTTACAGTAACAAGCTTTTGGGACAACTGAGGATCTTTTCACCTGATGTTGATCTTATTTTCTGTACATCTTCAAGTAAGTGTTCCTTGAGAAAGCAAGCTACCTGACTAATAACATGTATTCCATCAGTCTGTAAAGCAGGCCTCTTCAGAGTCAACATGCTGAGGGTCCTAATTCTAAAACAAAACAAAACAAAAAAAAAAAACGATGGCGTCACTGTATGTTTCAGGGCACAGGTTACATTGTAGTTATATGGTGGCAACAGTATAATACCATAGTAAGTACTGGTATTATTATTTTTTTTCACAATTATTTAACCAGGAGTAGCACACTAAGCTGAAAGCTTGTTTACAGGTGCGACCTGGGAGCACAGGGAAGTTAAATGACTTTATTTATTTATTTTATTTATTTAGCTTTTGTTTACCGCGTAAGTACACTAGACAAGTAGTATGCCTATTTTCAAGAACGACCCGGGAGAGCACAAAACATACAGTATACATACATGGCAACATTGGAGAAACAGCATGATACAGTGAAAACAGCTATAACAACGCTTGTATAAGGGCAGAGATACTGCCACACATAGTACAAATTGTTACAGGACATAGATAGACATTAGAATCACTGAATACATATTTCATAGACCATCATGGACTCAGAGTGGACAATAGTGGACTGCAGAGTATTACATTACAGAGACTAGGAGCAGTCACATCTTGTCGTTTGTTTTAGGTGGGACCACAGGGAGGAGTGAAAGGTCCCATGGGAAGGGGCAGAGCGAACAGAGTCCGGAATGGAGTTCCAGAGACTAGGCACAAAAGCGTCAAAGTCACGATCCCCCATAAGGGTCCAAGTAGGGGGAACTTTAAGCAACTCGGCGGTCTGTGACCTGAGCTGGTAGGGGATGGCGTCCAGTTTTGGGAGGAGATGCGCCAGTCCTGACGGTATGCCCGTGGCAAGCACTTTCCTGGTGAAGTTTCTTGCACCAAGGATCAGGAATTCCACAGGGGGGAGCCAGCTGAGTTTGTCATAGAGCTCACATCGGTGGGTGAGTTTGGGAGCAGCAAGTGCAAACCGACAGATATCATTATATGCCGTGTTCCACCGATTAAGATGGATTTGAGGTGACCTGACAAATAGGTGGTATCCATAACTAAGGAGGAGAAGCACTCCCTACTTAAGTCTCAACCTTCGCTCCCAGTCAGGTTGTATTTGGCCCTATAGGCAAGGCCAAGCTTACACCTGGTGGTTCTGCAGATGTTTTGATATGGCTTCCCATGTCAAGTTTGGGTTGAGGGCGACCCCAAGATATTTAATTGAGCTCGCTGTTGGCAACAGGGGGCCTCCATCACAAGCTATTTTGAGCATAGCTGATGGGGCTTTTAACTTGGCAGTGGAACCAAAGAGCATGGCCTGAGTTTTGTTAGGATTCAATACCAGTCTATGGTTGGTAATCCAGGCCGAGACTCTGCTGAAGTCTTCAGATAGGCACTGGTTAAGGTCAGTAGCATTATGAGCATAGGCCACTAGCACAAGGTCATCTGCATAAAGTGTGACTTGGCAACGAGAGGTCACCCGTGGGAGTTGATTAATAAAAGGTGAGAATAGGAGAGGTCCAAGTACCGATCCCTGGGGAACTCCCATGGTCACAGCCCAAGGCTCCAAGAGGACCTTGTTAAAGCAGGTGTGCTGCTTTCTACCCGTTAGGTAGCCCATCATCCAACTCATGGCATGGAGAGAACCCGAGAGCCCTGAGCTGCTCCCCAGTAAGTCATGGTTGACAAGGTCAAAAGCTTTGACAAGTCAATAAATATAGCACCTGACAGTTTGCCCTGATCCATGGTGGATCTAATACTAGAGGTTACAGTAATCAGGGCAGTAGTGGTACTATGACCCTTCCAGGAAACCATGTTGGGCCCCAGAAAGCAGCTCATGGGTATCCACGTGCCTCGAGAGTAGCTCATACAACTTTTCCAGGAGTTTACCAAGGGAGGAGAATAGCAATAGGGCGATAGTTGTCAGGAGTTTGGGATTTCCCTGCTTCAAAACAGGGACTATCCTTGCCTCCTTCCAGATGTCAGGGATTATCCCGAGCTAAGGGATAGGTTAAAGATATGGGCAATCAGAGGGGCAATGTAAGCTGCTCCCAGCTTGAGAAGCCTGGGCTCAAGGTTGTCAGGCCCTGCACTGGAGTGCTGAGAGAGGGCAGCCAAGCAGTTCCGAACATCAAGGACAGACACGGCCTTAAGATTAAATACTCTCCGAGGAGGATGTTCACTCTGCATCGGAGGGATATTAAGCGAGCAACCCCCATCGGTCATGAAACGAGAGGTGAGGGCTGAAAGGTCGGAGAAGTGGAGATTGAGGTGGTCGGCTATAGTGTGGGGATTATTGCACGAGACTCCATCAATAATCATATCCATGACACCCGAGTGAGAGGGCCCACTGACGAGGGATTTAATGTTCCTCCAGAACCTCCTAGGATCTCTGACAGAGCTAAGTAGTGCCGATTTACAGAAGTTACTTTTGGCAGCCCTAATGGCTTTTTTACACCGATTCCTGAGTTGCCGATATCTCAGGAGATTAGCAGGATCTCTGGAACCCTTAGTACTTGCCCAGCATTTGTCTCTCTCCCACATCTGGGCAAGTAAGTCACCATTCAGCCAGAAGGTGGCTGTTCCTCTCACTCTCCGGGTGACCCTGGGGGAGTGTCTATCTTGGAGAACACCAAAGGAATGTATGAAGCAGGAGGCTGCCACTGAGGGGTCAGAGGCTTCAAGCACCCTGGTCCAGTCAGTACATCCTAGATTGGCCAGGAAAGCCTCAGGGTCAAAACTGGAGTATTTTCTGACTTGAATGATTTTGTGGAATTCTAGGGAGGGATTTCAGACACAGTATACCGGGAGTGGTCAGATATGGAGTCTGATAGCGTGCCTGATGAGGCAATCCTCTCCGGCCGGTTGGTCAGGATCCAGTCCAGCAGGGAACTGAGGAACCATTGGCTGCCTGTCTCATCGGGTCATGGATTAGTTGGTTAAGGGATAGGCAGGCAAGTTGTGATTAGCATTTCTAATATTGCCACACTCCCAGTTCATATTGATATCACCCATAATAATGA
Organism: Neoceratodus forsteri; assembly: GCA_016271365.2. NCBI lineage: Eukaryota > Metazoa > Chordata > Ceratodontiformes > Ceratodontidae > Neoceratodus > Neoceratodus forsteri. The sequence continues at coordinate 682,601,308 of JADMNL010000022.1, read as the reverse complement.
GTTCATTGTCACCTATACTGGGCCTAACTGCATCTAAGAGGTAAGTGAGTCCTGTCAGACTTCCCAGGGGGTTATAGGCGACACCAAGTGCAGCTTAGCATCGCCCAGCAGCAGGAGCACATGAAGAAACTCACAAGGTGGATGATCAGGTTTACTCTGTGCCACCAGGAGATTTTCAGATGGGATCTGTAGTAAATGAGGGTGCCACCCCCCTTCCTACCCCCAGTCCTGTGTAGACGAATGAACTCGTATCCTGTTAGGAAGAAGGCAGAGTCAGGAATCGAGGGTTTGAGCCAAGTCTCAGTTATCCCTAGGATGTCTGGCTTGTATAGCTCAGTCCACACTAGGAGATCATCTCGGTTAGGAAGCAAGCTCCTAATATTCATATGCACTATTTTTAGTCCCTTATTCCCATTCCAGGTGGCGGGACTATTAGAGATCAGCTTAGATGGTCCAGGATTGAGCTCAATATCTCCAGCCATGAAAAGTGAGAGTAGGGCTAGCCAGGGGAGGAACAATCTTACGAGCAGGCCTACCTCCAGGCCTGTGCATGCTTTGGACTTTCTTCACCCTGACTGTACACATAAGGCATCTAGTGTCAAGGCTAAGGACAGTACCGTAGTGCATTACCTTAGTTACAAATTGGTTGGAAAAGGAGAAATCAGTATCATCATGGGAGGAGGGCCACAACCCTGGGTCAATAAATAGGCTAGGAGTTGAGGTAGCACAATAAAGGAGGACTAGCCCCAGGGCCAGTATCATAATTATTAGTGTCGTAAAACCGACCTGCTGCCCCTCCTGAACATAGAGAGGTGGCTTCCAGTTCTTCCATGGTAAGGACAGTAGTAACCACCCCCACAGATTATAGGCAACTGGAGACCTAGAAAAGGAGCAAATCAGGGCTCCTGGAAACCTGTAAAAGGGGCAAACCAGGACACCCTGCATGGTAGGGCCCCAAAAGGAACAGATCACCACAACTAGCGCGCTGGGGGGGGGACCCTTGGTGTAGGTCACCCACGCCTCCCCTCCTCTCATCAGCAGCTCACAGTAGTTGAAGGCGTTGGGACAGCAGATAGCAGAGCAGGAACTAAACAATGCTGATAGGCAAGCAGGTGGTGAAAATAGGAAAATGTCTTTAAAGGCAAGACAGAACAAGTGTTAGGCCTAATAGCTACACTCTGTATCTTTAAGAGGAGTTGCAATATTAGAGAGAGGGGAGGATGAACATTGCTAGGGGTTGTGCTGAGGGGGGAGGGGGAGTATTTAATAAAGGCTGGAGGTGGGGGATGCGGGGTGGGCATAAAAATTCAAGCAGCAAGGAGACAGAAGGACAGAAAGTGAAAGAGAAATTGAATTATTTGCAGGGCAAAGCTTACAACTGTGACCCAAAAGGAATCTGGTCTAAACAGAAAAAACTGTATCACTTTAAACTTACTTTCTGATCCAGGGTAGCTTACCACTGGACCTTAAACCAAAAAGATTTTACAATCTACAAACCTACAGCCTAAATGAACTTGCACTTCAAACTACCCTTACAGTGCAAAATTGCTGTAAACAAGCTTAGGTTCGCGTTTAAGTTAGGATTTACAAGATAATTTGGAGAGACTTAACAAGTACCACAATCAGAATATAACATTAGCTTAAGGTCCTGAGAGGAAACAGCAGTAGCAAAGAATTAAAGAACTGCAGCAGCCTATCAGCAGGCAGAGTAGATGGTTCTGGACAGTCAAGTTTCTGCAGCATACCTTCGGTCTGGTGAACAGCGGGCAGTGCAGCAAGGAAGGCAGCCGGCGGACAGAAGGGGGTCCGCCCGGCTGCTTGAAGCAGCAGATGCACCCGTGTCAAGGGTGAAGCTGACTTGCTCAAGGTCACACAGTATGCAAGTGGGGGCTGTGGGATTCAAACCCAAGACTCCAGATTTGCAGCTCAGAGTCCTAGACCACTGCACTATACTGCCTCCCCAAATGTAATAAGCAGGTAGTTTCATTGTAATTGCTATTATTATGTAGTTACATAATAATTTGTTCCATAGTTACATAGTACTACCAACCAATTTAAAAAAGTTTTAGTACCACTTTGTTTCAGAACACAGCTTACATGGTGCTGTAGTTATCGAACAGTAACTATATAACAACTTGGCAACTACTGCTATTACCATGCAACCATATAATACCAATAATTATCATGTTATTATAATATTACTACCATATAATTACCATGTATCACGTGCCCTGAAACCTACAGTAACTTAAAACCTATTTTTATAGCTGATGGGTGATGTCTGTTTTATGGCCTATAACTGTCTTTGAAATGTGTTATGGAGGGCTCCATTCCATTTCTAATGGACAGATCTCCATATCAAAAATGAAACTCCATCGCTACAAGTACTAAATATACAATCCTATTTGTAAGTCTCATACGCAAGGACAATGATTGAAGGAGCATGAAGTATGTACAACTCTCTCTCTCATCACTGGTAGTCCTCCAAGTCTCGTCTGAGGCACATTGATAGGGCAAATTGGGAAATCCTGCACTGTGACTGCCTGTGCTGTACCATTCAAGTGGATAAATTGAGGACATCCACTAGCCAGTCTGTCATTTGTCACATACACTAAATTTACAGCAACATTTTTTATTTTTTATTTATTTTTTATTTGTTTAAACATCTGAAAAGGCATGCTGAGCTGAGGCTCATTTCTATGTGTGACCCGGGGGAGTGGGAACAAGGGATATATATATATTTTCGTGGTACACAGTATACAAAACATTACATGGTTATATAATTTGACGATATGTAGAATACAAGTCACTAGCGCAGAAGGCATGACAATATCAATAGTACATACCATATAGTTACAAAGGTGCCACACACACATATTTTTTCATGAACTAATACAACGCAATAGGCTACTTAGTTATATAGGATACGTGGTAGGGTATTGGTGGAAAGAGGATAGACAGAGAGTAGAGTAAGTGCAGAAGTGACCTACAGTCATGCTAGGTTAAGTTGTGGGAACAGGTGGGGTGTATGAAATGAAATTAAACAAAAAAGACAACATGATTAGAGCCAGTGATATCTTTCACACAACTTTAAAAAACACATACAGTAATACAGTATTCACACACAAGCCTGATTACATTTTACATAATTTCTCAGTTAATCTTCCCCACTTTACTTATTGCTAAGGGCTGCTACTTGAAAAGAGGGTTCATGTCTGTCCTACGTTATCTCCTCTGGCTGTCTGCAGGTGATGTCATAATTCAAAGTTTGTAAATCACAGTTGTTTGCCATGGAAATAATCATGATTTTCCAAGCAAGACACTATGAAAGCTATTGTAGACAGGCAACAGGAGCTGAAGAAGTTCAAAGGACAAAGATCCTTTTTTCTAAACACATTTTCCCATTAAGAGAGAACAGGGGGAACATGAAAATGGCAACTATAGAAAATATAACTATTGTTTAATCTTCAAAGGGCTCATAAAGGCATTACAGGCTCCAGAAGATAGCTGCAGGAGAACAGCAAATGTTATTGAAAATCAAAGGTGCTCCAACACACATGAAAACCAGAGATCTAAATTATGGTTGTCGAAGAAATGGTGCCAGAAGCATCAACAAACCATAATTGTTTTTTGAAGGATAATTAAACAGTGGGACATGGCGAGGTGTGCACTGCACTGTGATAACATGCCTTGGGTGCCTTGGGAGGATCAAGACAAAGACTTATGCTTTCAGTCATCCAAGAAGGACCATTTTCCCAGCACATTGCACAACATTGTGTATCATACTGTGACAATAAAATGTCCCAGGCTATTTGGGCTAATACTGTACCAAAAATAAAGATTTCATTATTTTGAACATTTTTCAAAACACCCAGGAGATCTCCAGAAAGCTAAACAACTTTAAAGAAGTAAAGCATTTTACTTGTCTCTACGTGGACAGTGTCAAGCCTTTAGCTACTTACGTCTCTTGCTCACACTCCTCCTAAGAACATAAATCTCCTCCTGCTTCATCCTGTAGCCCAGTGGTGCACAACATATGGCCCGCAGGCCAAATACAGCCTGCACTGAGTCTGTCAGTGGCCCTTGATAAAGCACCCACGCTGGCCATATTCACCACATATTCACTACAAGCTCATGTTTACATGTTGGGGGACAGAATTTAAAATTATTTAGAGCATTTAGCTTCATCCAAGCTTGTTATGAAAAACCTACCTCATGGTGGACTAGTGTTGGACTAGTGCTGTGGATGACTTCATGATGTGAGGAATCACAGTGGAGTCTGAACCACGCACCACACAAACCATCTGCTCCAAGATCATAGGATCTGCCCCACTGGCCCTGAATCCTCTTGGAGACTCTTCTGACTCCAGTCTATCCCTGTCTTTCCTCCGGTGCAGGCATCAGAATGGGGCACAGTATTCCAAATGTTGGAAAAGCAATGTGCTAGCTGCACATTCGAGCAGACTTGATAGACCTCTAGGCCTTCATCTGCTGGCAAATTTCATGTGTTCGTAAGATCACTCATCAGACAGCGGAGTGGAGACATCGGCAGAGACAGCAGTAATTGGCAGTGACAATGCAGAAAATCATACATAGATTCCATGGAGAAAGTGCCAAGATGGGCAAGCAAGCTCATGTTTGCATCTGTGTGGCAAACAAATTAGTACCTGCATCAGCATTTTTATTGAATGTCAGCTTGCATTGGAACCGCATTGATTCTGAATGATGACATCATTGCGAATGGACATAAAGCACAAAATCCACTCAGACATGACTCAAGTTTTCAGTCTGCCCCCCCACCAAAAAAAAAGTTGTGCTCCACAGTCTAGTCTTTCCTGGGCTAGTGCCTTTGTCACTATAAGTCTCTCAGATATTGCAAATGTTCCTTGAATTTTCAAAACGAGGCACATTGTAGCTCCTGGTTTTTTACATTCTGTGACCTTCTACAGATCTGTACAACTTTTCCAGTCTTACATTCTTTTCAATTTGTTCATCAGCGACATAGGGGAAGGTATACAGGACAATCTGTGTCTATTTGCAGATGGCACAAAGCTCTGTTGCAGGGTTAACAGTGACAAGGGGCTAAGGGATTTGCAAAGGGACCTGGAATGATTAGAGAGATGGTCTACAGTGTAACAGTTTTGATTCAGTGGCAAGAAGTGCAAGGTGTTGAACGTGTGTGTGTGTGTGTGTGGGGGGGGGGGGTGCAGGTTGGCCACTATTGCTGAAGAAAGGGACCTGAGAGTCATCATTAGTGACTTCCTCAAACAAACCAGTCAATGCACTAAGGCCTGCTGCAAGGCAACCAGAACAATGGTGTGCATTGGCAGAGGTTTCTATAGGAGGAGGAAGCAGGTGATAGTGCCCTTGTATAAGTCACTAGTGAGGCCACATTTGGAATACTGTGCCCCATTCTGATACCTGCACCGGAGGAAAGACAGGGATAGACTGGAGTCAGAAGAGTCACCAAGAGGATTCAGGGCCAACGGGGCAGATCCTATGAGGAGTGGCTGGAAGCCCTGAACATGTACTCCGTGGAGGCCAGGAGGGAGAGGGACAATATGACTGAGACCTTCAAGTACTTAGGAAGAGTAAACAAGGTGAACAGTGAATACTTAGTCAATAGGAATAGATAATTAGTAATCAGCAGTCAAGATTGGAAGTCAATTACTGTTATCATTTGCCTGTCTTGCTTGCAATTGTTCCTCCCCTTTGTAACCTCTTCCCCCTGGGTCACACCTGGAAGCTAGCCTTGACTTCGTGTACCTCTCATGGTTATCAATTATTCAACTAACTAGCTAACTAAACTAAATAACTGTGTCGTATAAGATAACATAGTAATATACAGTCAGCACTTAGATATCAGTTGCCTTCTGTTCTCAGGTCAGGTGACGGATATCTGAGAGAAACGGTTAAGTGGAAACTGGATGCTTCGGTCTGCAGTTTGATATCTGTCAGCTGTGACTGCTTAGGTCTGTGGCTGCTTTGGTTTATGACTGCCTTGCCTGCTTTGGTCCATGGTTTTCTATACAATACTCTACTGGGAATGAAAAGGGTCAGTTATCTGAGAGTAAACATTGAGATCTACATAGGAGACAACAGGCAGGATGGGCAATGGAAACAAATAATGCGAGGGACGGATAAACGAGTGTAAACAAAATGGGAAATAAAAAATCATGCAGTCAAAGATGGATACATGAGAGAAATGGATAAATGAGAGCCGGATAAACAAGTGCTGACTGTAGTCATTTAAGGTCAGGAGGGAACCTAGGTCCATCATGCCCACCCCTTGTTTCATAAACAGGTATGAATAATTATGCTGTGCAGACATGATAATTTAAAGGGGTTCCCTACCCACTCTACTACTTAGGGTATGCAGTGATTTCCATGATAAGCAGAAATATGTCCAGGTTTACCTTAAATGTCTGTACTGTCTACATGTCCACTTTTTCCACTGGTAGGTTGTTACATAGGTTACCCCAGAATTTGCAACTTCTGAAGTTCAAGGCTTGTCCCTGTGTAAAGTGGGAGGGCACCAAATCAAACATCTATGTCTTTTTGATCTTGTCAGTAACAGAAAGACTGAGATTAAGGCCCTCTCAGTCTCCATTTTTTTAGCAAGACCATTAATTTGGTGTCAGCGTGGCTCAGATGGTAGCACATCTGCCTCTTCGCCAGAAGGTCATGGGTTCTAGTCTTGCATTTGGCTTAGGCTCGTAATATAACATCCAAGTGCACTATTAAGGGGATGCCGTATTGCTGGGGTGTGCTATTCTTCAGATGAGATATTAAACAGAGGTCCTGTCTACCTTTTCTGGTGGTTGTTCAGGGGGATGTTAAAGATCACATGGAACTTCTCAAGAAGAGTAAGGGAATCCCGACATCCTGGCCAAATTACCCCATTCAGTAAAATGCCACTCAGTTTCATTTGGTTGGTACCCCCCCCATGTGACGAGGCTGAAAATAGGCAATAATGTGTACCCCACCTTTCTTGATCAGCATGCACTAAAATAACAAATTAAATAAATTAAGTGGTACTAGGCACTCCTCACAGCTTTAGTCTCCCATACCCCTGATCATTACAGTGACCCTATGTTGCACCCTATCAACTGCCTCAGTTTCCTTTTCGTACCAATAAGCCAGAAGTACAAGCCTCTGAGTGGAGCCTGACTAGGTAAAAGTGGAATTCAAGCTATTGGTCTAAACAAATCACAACTCATATTAGTTTGAATCAATGATCCTATCCAATCAATAATCATATTTCCTGATATTTAGAAACCACTGCCCATAGTCCAGGCACTTATGATGCATAGTCTCTTTCCACTTTATCATCTGCAGCTAGACTGAGTGTAGGTGTTTACAAGAGATGGAACTAGATTTGGGGTAATGACCACACTGGTAAATGTAATCTTTCAAACCTTAGGGACATGGCACAAGGATCAAGATCCAGAATATTTGTACCCATCTTATGTGGCTTTGTATAGTATCCCTAACTCCTGTTTAGTGTAGTTGTTTTAAAGTTAATTTCCATGCTTTTTTATTGGCTATTTAATAACAGATACAAACAAATCTGCGTTCCTGAAGAGAACTCTTTGGTGTCCCCTGGCACACAGTCCCTCTTCCTGTCCCATTCAAAGCACCCTCTGATGTACAGTTGTACAACTCCCTGTACCCATTATAACACTCCCTGGAATCTAGCAGCACTACCTAGAAACCACCCTTTGATGCACAGTGGTTCACCTCCCTGTACCAATTACAACACTTCCTGGTATCCAGCAGCACCCTTTGGTGTATAGTGGTATAATGCCATGTCCCTATTACAACACTCCCTGGTATCCAGTAGCGCTGTCTAGAAACCAGGACAGTACTTGGAGCCCATTTCTGGTACTGGCAGATGAGTACCACCTTGGTGACTGGGCTAGAAATGCGTGCCCAACCTTGGTGCCAGAAAACTATCAAAAGTTTACTAACTCTCTCTCTCACACACACACACACACACACACACACACACACACACACACACACACTGATCAGGCCAGCACTCCTTAGAAACCACCCTTTGGAGTACAGTGGCACAATTCCCTGTCTCCATTTCCCTTGAGAAAGGATCAGAGAGATCCAAAGTGCTGGGAGTGTATTGCAATTTTTTTGTTGCCTCTCTATATGTGTACCCATTCTCTCATTAAAAGCACTTTAGCATTTCATACTTTGGTTTCCAGCAATGTTTTTTTGCGCAACAGTCTTCTGTACTTCATTATAATACTCCCTGGTATTGAGCAGCACTCCTTAGAAACCACCCTTTTGTGCTCAGTTGTACAACTCCCTGTACTGATTACACCACTCCCTGGTATACAGCAGCACTCCCTAGAAACCACCCTTTGGTGCACAGGGGTGCAACTCCTTGTACCCATTACAACATTTCCTGGAATCTAGCAGCACTACCTAGAAACCACCCTTTGGTGCACAGTGGTACAATTAAAAAGTTCTGCCTGCAGTACAATGGGCGAGCAACCAGCCATGCCTACTTCCTAAACTATATAAGCAGTTCCTCCCAGCCTCCATCTGAAGCACTTTCTCTTTGCCAGCCAGAGGGTCTGTTGGTCCCTCTTCTCACTCTGAGCCTTGCCCCCCTCCCCCCTTTTGTTTGTGCTCTGGACTCTGCTTATTGTGTTCCTGAGTCTCTCCTGCTTTGGTTAGTATTTGTTTTGCTTCCAGCTGCAGTGTGCTTCCTTGTGTGCTTGTTTTTCTGTTCTACTTTGTTTGGGCTTTGGTTTTGTGTTTTTTTTTAGGCTTCTAGTTACCCTTTATTTGTGCTGTATTACTTCTTTGCAGTACTCTAGCTCTCTTTCCTCCCCAGCTAACTGGCACACTCAGTTTTCTGGCATCCTCGATTTCCTGCACTTGTCTGTTTCAGCTCCCATTCCTAACCTCTGCTGCTGCTGCTTCCACACATGGCCTGTACCTGGCCCTATCTCCTGCTCTCAGCTAGCAGCAGCAGGGAGTGGCAGCAGCAGTTTCTGCTGCATTCCTGTCACAGCTCCAGGTACCTTGTGCTGCTTTTACTCCATCCTTCAATCTTTGGGAATTTAGTTTCTGAGTGCCCTGTGTCTACATTGTTAGTTTGTGGTTCAGGTTTCTTATTGTTTTCTTACCTTATGCAGCCCTGTGCCTGTGCTATGGCTTCATTTCCTCACTGATTTAGCAAGCCCTCAGTTCCCTGCATTTTCCTATGAATGCTCCGCTCTGCCTGCTGCTTTCCTGCCTACCAATCCACCCTCAGTTTCCTGCAATTGTTCGTTTGTTTCAGCTCCCATTCCACCATCTCTGCTGCTGCTTCTGTTAATTGATTGCACCTGGCCTAGGCTCTTACTCTGTTTGCTGCCTCTCCCTGTTGCAACTTGCTCTCAGTTCAATGCTAGCTCCTGTCTTATTCTGCTCACAGCCTTGCATTCCTCTGTGGTTCTTCCTGCTTATTTACATGCGTTTCTTTATCTGCTGTGCACTTCTTTCCATCTGCCTTCAGTTTTATCCAGCCCTTTTGGGGATTTCAATCTGCTCATCATGCTTATATGCACTCAGTGGGAATCAAACCTGAGTCTACTACAATTCTATATTGCCAGCTTGCCTACAGTCCTTTTAGTTTTCCATCTGATCAACATGTTTATCTGCACTTGGAGGGAATTTTAATTTGCTTGGCTATTCAGTACTACTAGCTATGCAACATAATCTCACCCGAGCCTCCTTACCGTCCATGTTGCTTTCCCCATGTGCACAGCCCTTTTGGGGTTTTTAATCTGCTCAAACATGTTTATTGGTACTCAGTGGGACTCAACCCAGAGGCTAAGTAAGTCTATATTATATTCACCATATGGTTGACACCTGCTTAAATGCATTTGTACCCAGCAATTATTCTTGTTGTTTCAGTGCATTACTGCCCATCCCTGCAAAGTCCCTTGCTTGTTAAGCTCTGCTCCTGCTGGATGCTAGTCACTATCTGTACACTGCTTCATTATACTCTGGAGGTCAGCTTAGCTACAGCTGTTGCTGTAAACTAGTTTTAATAAATCTGCATGTGGGTCATGGCGCTTTACAGTGGCTTCTTTGTTTTGCCTATGGTGGAGGCCTGAGGGGTTATAGTGGAGAGTCATGGCCGTGTGGTTCATTTACGTCATGTTTGTATACCGCCTTCACCACTAAAATCATCTGGGTATTTGTCACCTTTAATTGGCACTTATTGATGGACTGGTTGGCTAGACTCGCACTGATTGAAGGCCCAAATAACCTGAGCTGGGTGTGCAATTCCTATTCTAGTAGATTGGTAGATCAAGCTACCATGCTTCTGTGTACTATTCGTTTATTAGACCCATTGCTACAGGTGTTTATCATGCTATTTATTGCCTGTTATTACCTGCTTTACCATGTTTGGTCTGTACCGTTACCGAAGGTGTTTACTTTGCTGCATAGTACCTGATATTCTCCACATTACCTTATATAGCCTGCTCCATTGCTAGAAGAGATTAGCTGACCATGTCCATCAATTTATTGGCTCTGAGCTCACTCTCAGCCGCCGGTCTCGCTCTGTGCCCTAGTCTGCATCCTGAGCGTGTGAAGCCTGGTGTGGGGCCCTTCCTCTCTGGCCCATAGTGGTAATGTTCTTACTCCAGGTGGAGCTTTAGCCATTTGTGCACAGCAGCACCTCTTGATTCAGAATTTATGACTAGCTACGAAGGGAGGATATACTGCTATCCTGTAGCAGTAGTATCAACTACTGAGGCACCTTCAATGTATTCTCCCTATGACCGCTCTTGGTTTGCTTGATCTGAATAGTAGATTGGTAGGTCAAGCAAGTGCCTCAATGGTCGTTCTCTCCTCCTTCCACCTTCAAGGTAGTTTGTTGCAGAGGCCAGTACTCTCAACCCTCCATGGTGTTCCCATTAGAGGGAAAGAGTGCGAGTGTCCTCTAAATTGGATTATAAAATGGGCTAAAATATTCCAGACTCCTGATTGGCTAAAACCTAGTTTTAGCTGTGTTCTTACCAGCATGTATTGTGCCAACCGGCACTAATTCTGCCAAGGTCAGCCACAACACACAAAAATATCACTGTGCTCAACACCATCCTCTCAAAAAATGAACGTACAGCTCCGTCCCAGAGCTCCGTGCCAACCTAAGCAGATCTACAACCAGACCAATAGTGCCACCAACAAAAAAGAAATAGCCATGTATACACCATCCCCTACTTTCCAAATGCCAAAATGATCTTCCTACTTCGTACCTGTTTTTTATTCTTTTCACTGCCCATGTGCCCCTCACCACCACTGCAGAGCTCCTAATCCCAACATTTCAAACGGTGCCAAGACAGCCATCACGGAATGTACCGAACTCTGAGGCCACTATGAAAAGTAAAAAAAAAATATCCTCCTTTAGCCACCGGCGAAAGATGCAGCTCATTGAAATAAAAAATAAGCTTGCTCCGCCACCGCGACAACAATGCACAAACTGCCATTTCATAAAACTGAAAAAAAAAAACACAAATTACGGTGGCCAGCAACAGACATACTCGCTCACAAACCAGCGTGGTAAAAAATAAATTTCAAACAAAACAGATATAAAAATTAAAACTGTTCAAATGCTGACTTCTCCTCTACAAAATCAAAGTCAGCATAGCAAAATAAGGCTCTTTTAAATTTCGGCAATCATCCACCAACTCCTCCATTCGCAAGCCAGTCAAAGGCATGCACGCTCCCTAAAAACCCAGGCAGTATCCACACAACAACATATGATCCTCTGATTCTTTCAAAAATGATAGACTACACTAAAAATTTCAGAAAAACAAACCTCATACCAAATTAAATAGCCTACCTGTGCCCCTGCTATTGAGCACAGAAGTCTAAAATGGGACTATTTTTTCAATCTTTCCTCTATTAAATCCATATATATATATATATATATATATATATATATATATATATATATATAGTCTTTTTACACATTTTTTTTCTTGCGATAATTACTAACAGCCCATTTTATAAGCGCAATAACACACTCCGAGTTGTGGGTTACGTGCTGATAAGAGCACGCCCAGGGGCATAAGGCACTCGGCGCAAGCGCCTCGTGCCTTAGTACACTCCTAGGCGTGCTCTTATCAGCACGTAACCCACACCTTATCATGTGTTATTGCTTGCATATTTTCATCTCTCCTTGTTTGGGTTTCTAAATGGCAGTAGCAGAGCTGTCACTAAATACAAAATCCCAAGCCTGGAGGGAAGGCGATCTTGGCCTTGGATCCTCAGAGGTTTTCTCTTCAAAAGGTTTTTTTTTCTCTCCTCTGTGCCGCAGGTCATAATACTAGTTACAGTGGATTCCACTTGTATGCCATTCGGATGTATGCACATTCTGGATGTATGCACAAAAAAACTGAAGTCCCAATTCTTGCCCTATTCCAGCAATGTTAATTATTTCATTTGTATGCACACAGTTTTTCAGTTATATGCACATTTCTTTCTTCTTGACATGATTCTCAGCAGGTCCCCAGAAATTCTTTGTCACCTCTTTGACAGTTGTATTCAGTTGTCATTCTACAGGACAGAGAACTATATCAGTTAAAGCAAAAGGAAGCTGGGAAGGCAGTCAGATCAGCAAAGGCCCAAACTGAGGAAAAGATAGCCAACTCAGTTAAGAAGGGGGATTAAACCTTTTATAGGTACATCAGGGAGCGAAGGAAGACCAAGGGAGGGATAGTGAGGCTTAATAAAGGGGAGAGAGGGTGGGCAGAGGGTGACTGTGAAAAGGCAGAGATACTAAACAAATATTTTTGCTCAGTATTTACAAAGGAAGAGGGGGAGGTACCTAAAACAAACAGTAGAAACACTCTGGATACAGAAGTTGATACCAGCCCATTTACAGAAGAAAGGGTTCTGAAAGAACTCTTAAAACTGAAGGTGGACAAAGCAATGGGGCCTGATGGGATTCATCCCAGAATTCTAAAGAACTAAGGTAGAACTAGTGACACCACTGACTACCCTCTTTAACAAATCATGGGAGGATGGGGTGGTACCCGAGGACTGGAGGAGGGCAGATGTGATTCCCCTTCACAAAGTGGGAGCAAGGCAGAAGCGGAAACTACAGACCTATTAGTTTAACCTCAGTGGTAGGGAAAATGATGGAATCACTTCTGAAGGAAAGAATTGTTAAATATCTAGAGGCCAGAGGGGCACAGGACCCAAGGCAGCATGGATTCACAGCGGGAAGGTCATGCCAGACAAATCTGATAGATTTCTTTGACTGGGTGACCAAAGTAGTTGATCAGGAGGGCTATGGACATGGCCTACCTAGACTTTAGCAAGGCATTTGACACAGTCCCACACAAAAGATTAATATACAAGTTAGCCACCCTGGGAGTGGGTCCCAAGATGACAGCCTGGGTAAAGAATTGGCTGGAGAATAAGACACAGAGAGTAATAGTAAATGGAGTCCACTCTGAAAAAAGGGGGGTTAGTAGTGGGGTACTGCAGGGTTCAGTATTAGGACCAGTCCTCTTCAATGTCTTTATAAGTGACATTGCAGAGGGACTGGAAGGAAAAGTATGTCTCTTTGCAGATGACACAAAGATCTGCAACAGAGTTGATGCACAGGGTGGGTGGAAAGGATGAGAAGGGACTTGGCAAGGTTAGAGGAATGGTCAAATGTATGGCAGCTTAGATTCAATGCTAAGAAGTGCAAGGTAATGCACCTGGGAAACAAAAACCAAGGGGAAGAGTACACAATGGGGTGTGAGATACTAACAACAACAAAAATGGAAAGGGACCTGGGGTTAGTCATATTAGATGACCTAAAGGTGGGCAAGCAATGTGAGAGGGCAGCAAGGAGGGCTGGGGGGATACTGGGATGCATAGGGAGAGGCATCACCAGTAGAAAACAGGAAGTTATTATCCCTCTGTACAGACATCTAGTGAGACCCCATCTGGAGTACTGCATGCAGTTCTGGAGACCCAGTCTCCGCAAAGACATAGACAGGATGGAAGCTGTCCAGAGGAGGGCACTAAATGGTGCAGGGTCTGCACCGGAAGACATATGAAGAGAGACTTAAGGAGCTTAATATGTATAGCCTCGAGGAAAGGAGGAAGAGGGAGACATGATAGAAACTTTCAAGTACCTCAAGGAATCAACAAAGTCCAAGAGGGTAGCATCTTTCAAAAAGAGGTGTGCAAGAACAAGGGGCACAATTTGAAGATAGAAGGGGTGGCTCAGAGGTAATTTAAGGAAGTATTTTCACAGAGAGGGTGGTGGATGTATGGAACAGCCTTCCAGAGGAGGTTGTAGAGTCACAAACAGTGGTGGAATTCAAGCATGCATAGGACAGTCATAAGGCAATTCTAGGGGTTGGGGGTAGGAAGAAGTAGGCTGCTGGTTAACTAGGATCTGCAGCTTATCCATCAGGTAGGGAAATGGGCAGACTGGGTGGGCCAAGCGGTCCTTATCTGCCGTCAAATTCTATGTTTCTATGTTTCTCTGTTTCTATTCTCTTGCAGCCACTAGTTTGTCCCCTGTAGCTAATCCACTAATCACCTGACAAATGCCAGAGCCCAGTTAAGCCACCCCCCCCACATCATAGTGATAGTGATTGCTGTTTTCAGTTCTGATTAACTCACAGAGGGTGATAGACTGATGGCAAAGAAACTGACTTCAAAATTCATGCTACTTACTGAAAGCCACATTCAGTCTCGCTTGCTGCATCAGAAGTGGGCCAACATCAGAGAGTTAAGTTTAGCCAAAATTAAAAAATTCTGTGCTATGGTAAAGGCTGTCACTTCTCATATTGTTTAAAATAACATTCAACAGCATTTAAGATGGCTTGGGTGTATTTGTGAGCATGTGAGTTACATTCGTGAATAGGTCTCCATTGATTTCAATATGCACCCATTCATTTCTATGGCATTCTGGTTGTATGCACATTCCAGTTGTATGCACAAATTCATCTTGTCCCGGGCATGTGCATACATGGAATCCACTGTAGTTTAGCGATATTCCCTAGCTTACTTGGGTAAGTTCCGCTGTTGGATGGAGATGGATGGTGGCCCTACTAGCCATTCCCTCTCTCCTTAGGAAGCCCCTTGCTGTCATCAGTACAAGCCATATTATTGGAGCTATCCTGCTAACTTGCGTTTCACATTTATGTGTCATTACGTTGCTTGTTGCTGTCAGTCTACTTCTCTACCTCCTAGTCATTGATCGCTGCTACAATTCTTTTGGGGTTCCTTCCTAAGATACCTTTAGCCAAGGGACCCTTCTGTGGCACCTCTAGGGATGGAACCCTCTTATAGGGTTCCTTGCTTTTAGTACCCCTACAGTGTGGTAATTCCTACTGGAATAGAGTGTTAACGGCCACAAACATTGTTATACAGTTGCACAAGCATAACATTATTCTGGTTGAGAAAGCCATTGAACTCCCTGTACTGATTACAACACTCCCTGGTATACACAAGCAGTACCTAGAAACCACCCTTTAGTGCACAGTGGTGCAACTCCCTGTACCAATTACAACACTCCCTGGTAACCAGCAGCACTCCCTAAAATTCACCCTTTGATGTATAGTGGTACAACTCCCTGTCCCCATTACAACACTCCCTGGTATCTAGCAGCACTGCCTAGAAACCAGAACACTACCAGGAGCCCATTTCTGGTACTAGCAGATGAGTACTGCACAAATTAGTGTAGGCACTCAAGCAAGAAATAAAGCTTGCCAAAGAACACAAAAATAGCTTTTGGGCTGGCTGCCCACATATTAAGCACCAGCTCTTCTGCGTAGTTTTGCAGCATTTCTTGTGGAACCACCTCAGTGACTGGGCTGGAAATGGGTACCCAACTTCGGTGCCAGAAAACTATCAAAAGTTTATATACATATATATATATATATACCCACACACACCGATCAGACCAGAACTGGGAAGTCTTCCACAGTGCTGTCAGTGTGAACCCTCTCCAGTTCAGACATTTAACCTCCAAGAGATTGGACTGGCAATGGGAGCTTATCCCCAGTGCACCAAGAAAACCCACCAACACTGGTGTTGTACATACCTTTGTATATTGAATATGAGATGTTAACATGGCCAGACATCATCGCTGCCCTACAACTTCCAGTTTGGCAAATATCATCATATATTTCATTAGGTTATCAATTATGACTATAAATAAAGACTCCTATAGATGGCCATAAAATCTCTTTGTGACAGATGTCTTTGGGGCCTAAAAGTTGAGCTTATGGGCTGAACCGCAGGTCTCTGCTAGGCTTTAGACCCACCTCAACTAACACGTTTTATCATCTCTTTCTATATTGCATTTTCTATATGAGCTAGCACCACTAGAAAACCCTTCTAGGAGTATCAATTTGCAGAAGTAATTGTACACTGTAATCAGGATATCCAAATGTTTGAAAAGTGGTTTCTTCTTTAGGATTTGGAATCCTCTCAGATTTTTCTGTCCAAAATGAAGGAACCTGTGACTGTGCCAAATTTTCTCAGTCCCCTGTCTCTTTCTGCATGCTGTCACCTGATGATAGGCAGTATAAACTATTACAACCGGTGCATAACCCCCACTAATTCCATTAAAAGGTCTGTAA
The DNA here is from genome assembly GCA_016271365.2 of Neoceratodus forsteri. Taxonomy (NCBI): domain Eukaryota; kingdom Metazoa; phylum Chordata; order Ceratodontiformes; family Ceratodontidae; genus Neoceratodus; species Neoceratodus forsteri. The sequence goes on along the minus strand of JADMNL010000022.1, from coordinate 682,584,692 downwards.
AATACATATCTGACCATATCTTAATTCTGATTAAAATTGTGACTCTATGAACTTGCAGATGTTGATTTAAAATGCACGTTACTCTCTTTGAAGATGTACACCATCACCGCAGTGAATCCTTTACAGCGAATGTACATTACAGTGACAAATCAACAATGTCACTGTTATGTACTCACAGTACCATGGCAATGTGTTTAGTGGAGTTGCACCCCCGAATCAACTCTGACTTGGAGTTGATTGTAATAGTTACGGGGTTGGGGGCAGGGCCCCCTGATTGGGGGGGTGAAGCCCTCCACAAAAGACTTTTCCTTGATGGCAGTCTGACGACTGTCAGCATAGAAATCTGCTGGCAGAAAAGGACCCCTCTGCCCATCTAGTCTGTCCGTAAACCCCCCCCCCCGAAGACCCTCTCCCTCCCTTACCAGCCTGCCTTCTGCCCACTAGGCCCATGTGCATGCCCAGGCTCTTTTAAAGTTGTCCACTTTATCCACCCCACCACCAACTCCTGCAACCTGTTCCATGGCTGTACCACCCTCTCTATAAAGAACCTCCCCCTGATGTCCCCTCTGAATCTGCCCTCCTCCAGTTTGTTGGCCTGCCCCCTAGTGGAATTGTTCTTACTCATTTTGAAGAGGCTGTCGACCCGCATCCTGTTTATGCCCTTCAAGTATTTGAATGTCTCCACCATATCCCCCCTCTCCCTCTTCTCCTCCGGTGTGTACAGACCCAGTTCAGACAGCCTTTCCTCATATGACCTCCCCTGCAGCCCTCACACCATCTTGGTTGCTCTTTTCTGGACCCTTTCCAGCCTGTCCTTGTCCTCTTGCAGGTATGGCCTCCAGAACTAGACCCCTTATTCCATGTGCGGTCTGACCATGGTTTTATATACTGTAGAGGCAGGATTACCTCCCTCCTCCTGCTCGCGAAACCCTTCCCTGTTCATGCCAGCATTCTTAGTGCCTTCCCTGCTGCCCTGTCGCATTGTCTCCAGACTTTCAGATTATCTGAAATGGTTATCCCCAGGTATCTTTCCTGTTCTGTCTCTTCCAGCTTCCCCCCCAAGCCGGTATTTCACTTTCAAGTTATTACGCCCTATATGCATAATTCTGCACTTTTTAGTGTTGAGCCATAGCTGCCACCTTTCCGATCATTCCTCCAACTTGGTCAAATCCTCCCTCATATCTTCCACTCCCCCTTCTGCCGTATCAACCCTGTTACTACATATTTTCATGCCATCCACAAAGAGACACGCCTTCTCCCGTAGATCCTCTGTGATATCCACAATGTATATGTTGAAAAGTATGGGTCCCAACACAGACCCCTGAGGAACCCCATTCATCACATTTTCTTCCTTTGGGGACACCCCATTCACCACAACCCTCTGTGTCCTCCCCTCCAAGAAATCCCCTACCCAGCTTGTGAGCTTGCTCCCTACTACCCAACTGTCTACCTTGCCTATAAGTCTCCTGTGGGGGATGGTGTCAAATGCCTTCTTGAAGTCCAGGTAGGCCACGTTCACCAACCCACCCTGGTCCCAAACCTCCATCACTCTGTTAAATAATTCAATCAGGTTGGTCTGACATGACCTACCGCCTGTGAATCCATGCTGATTTTCATTTAGGAGGCCCTCCCCTCTAGATATTTTATCAGCCTCTCCTTAATCAATGCCTCCATTAGCTTACTAATCACAGAGGTAAGGCTAATCAGGCAGTAATTTCCCAGCTCCTCCCTCCCTCTTTATGTAGGGGTACTACCGCAGTCTTTTCCCAGTCCCCAGGAACCCTTCTCTTGTGCAGCGACAGGTTAAATAACCTAGTGAGTGGGGTTGCCAATTCATTTTTTAATTCTTTGAGTACCGTTGGGTGAATCCAGTCCTTCCCCATTGCCTTATCTGTCTGCAGCTTTCCTAATTCTTCCAGTACCCTAGCCTCCGTGAAGGGACTTGAGTCCATCTCTCTACTCATACTCCCCATATTTTCCATGTTTGACCCCTTCCCCCCCTTCACAATGAAGACCATTGCAAAGTATCTATTTAGGACATTTGCTTTTTCTATGTCCCCCTCCACCAGTGCCCCCCTTCCCCTTTGAGCTTCATAATCCCACGCTTCCCTTTTGTTCTATCGCTCACGTATTTGAAAAACTCTTGTCTCCTCTTTTCACCTCCCTTGCTATACGCTCTTCTGTTTCAGCCTTCACCCACCTGATTACCTTCCCTTTCTCCTTCAATTTTTTCTGATACACCTCCCTGTCTGCCTCCCTCTGAGATGCTTTGTATATCCCAGATGCCCTCCTCTTCTCCCTAACTGCCTTCCTCACTTCTGGTGTGAACCAAAGTGGTTTCTTTCATCTCTTTCTCTTGCTCACCGTCATAATGCATAGCTCCATTGCCCTCAATATCCCTCTTTTGATTCCCCCCATTGTTCCTCCACATCTTCCAGGTCTTCCTTCCCCTCCAGCTCCTCCCTGACCAATGCCCTCATACTCCTAAAATCTGTCCTTCTAAAGTCCAACACCCTAGTGTTGGAGCTGCCCTTAATCTGACCCTGTATGATTCTAAATTTTACTGTCCTTTGGTCACTGTCGCTCAAATTTTCCCCAACCCCCACCTCCTCGACACTGTCGCCGTTCATCATAACTCTGTCTAGTATGGCCCTCCACCAGTAGGTTCCATTACCAGTTGGTTGGTGAATACTTCCTGCAAGGCTTCCAGTAACTCTCTACTCCTATCTGTGGCTGCCGCCAGGATGTCCCAATCTATGTCTGGTAGATTTAGATCCCCCACTGTCATGATTTCTCCTTTGCTGGCCATTTCCTGTATCTCTTTACCCATCTGTCTGTCTACTTCCTCCCTTTGATTTGGTGGTCTGTAGACCACCCCACTTTCACTGCCTTCCCCCTTCCTCTGCTTAAAGTCACCCATAAGGTCACCGCAGGTCCTCCCCCCACACCATCACTCTAATCCCCTCTTTTACATAAAGGGCTACCCCCACTTTTTCCTGTCCTGTCCCTATTGTATAGAACATACCCAGGTATTTCTACCTCCCAACTGTGATTTTCACTCCACCAGGTCTCCGTAACTGCAACTAGGTCAAGGTCACCCTCCACCACCATTGCCTGCAGTTCCTCCACCTTACTACCTAGACTCCTGGTGTTTGTCAGCAAAACCCTCCACCAGCCCCTCTCCTCTCCTTCCCCCCCATCAGGTTTTCTTGCCCCCATCTGTTGGGGAGAGTGAGTTAGGCCAGTTCCTCTCACCATTCCTACTGGGCTACCCCTAGCTTTGCCCTCCCCCTCTCCTAGTTTAAAGCACTTGCTAGTATTTTATCTATATATCCCTGTAGCTTCCCCCTCAAAATCCTAGCCCTATCATCATTTATATGCAACTTGTCCCTCACATACAGATGCTGGTCCACCCATGTGTCTTCCCCAATCACTTATACATTCAAAGCCCTCCCTCCTGCACCACTGCCTTAGTCAGTGGTTAAAGTCTTCAATTCTCAATTTTCTTGCTGTATTGGCAGGACGTCTGAGAAAGCTATGGTATCCACCATCCCCTTGCACCCTCTAGCTAGTTCCATAAATGTCTTCTGCACGTCTTCCACCTTCTCTCCGGCCAGATCATTTGTACCAAGGTGTAAAACCAGGTGAGGTTCACCCCAGTCAGTCTAATGCACTCCTTAATTTTTGGGAGTGTCCTGCCCGCCTCCATCCCTGGCTCACAGAAAACTGACCTCCCTTTGAGGGCTACTCCCTTTCTTAACCAGTGGATCCCTTTAATAATAGAGTCCCCATACACTATCACTGATTTTTCATGTACTAACTCAAAGGGTGCCACCGCAGCCCTACCTGGTTATTTCTTCCTTCCCCCAATTCCTCCCAATCAACTCCCAGCTCCACCCCTCCCTTCACTGTCCCTTGGTCCCCCTGCCCTGCTGGATGGTCCCTGGCCTCCTCCCTTCCCCCATGTCCCCTTCCACCCTCACCTATTTCATTCCTACCACTCTCCAGCCCATCCTTTCCCTGGATGCCTGTCCTTCTCAGGTCTCCCCTCAGGATGCCCACTACTGCTTCCTTCCCCTTCCCTTTTTCACCCCTGACTGTCACATCCTACCCCCCCATTCTATCCCTCCCTTTTCTCTTGGTATCATCCTTCCCCTTCTCTTCCCGGACCACCATAGCCTGACCCTCTCTTGCTTCCGACTTCTTATGTCCTTCCTGGCATGGCTCCTTATTCCCCACAGCCTCAATCCCATTCATATCTTCCTGCTCCATCATCTCCATTAAGGGCCAGTATCTGTTTGAGCCTGCTGTGTACCTAAGCTTATGAACGCCAGTACTCCTGTCCATCATGTCCCTGTACCCTGACCTGGTCATTCCCTCCATGATCCCCTGTGTGACCTGTCCCCTCCACCCCCTGTCCACCCAGTTGGTCTGCCTCCTGCCCCTACTTGATTGCCCTCTAATGTTTCTGACAATGACCCTTTTTATCCAGGACAATTCTCTTTTTAGCCATGCAAGCTCGGCCTCCAGCCTCCCCAGCCTTTGACAAACTGGACACATCCCCACTCTCCACAGTCTGCTCATGAACACTTCTGTGCCATAGTTATTACAGCCCATGAACCTCCTCCCCCATGCCCCTTTTCTCTCCCTCCACTGGCTGTCCCTCCCCCCATGTTGCCATTAACCCACACCATCCTGCCCTCCATACTTCTCCATCACGTGGTGCTGCCCCAGCCCCAGCCCCTTCCTCAGGCTTGCCTTCCCATATCTCTCCTTCCTCAAGCCCCCCCATATGGCCAGTCCGTCTCTCTGCCATTCACCCCTCTGGTGCCATGCTCCCAATGAACAGTTTCCCCTCCCATACCAGATCCTGACAACCTCCAAACATGGTTAACGATTTGGCCTTAACTCACAATCCCTTAACATATGCCTTCTTATTTAAAACCAATGACTATTTGACCCCGAACACAAACCTGTTAGTTGAGCCTTGACCCAGCCTGCCAGTCCCGAACTTAAAATGAACAGTGACAATGTATCAATGTACCCATTAACCTGACACAATACAACTTTATGACTTTGATAGAGGAGTCTTGCTCCCTGAGCTTCTCCCCCGGCAGTCCTTATGCCCAATCTGAAGCTCTTCAGTCTTCGAGCCCTGCCCCTGTGTCTCTGAGTACTTAATTAAGGATTGTAGGAAGGGGCATTCTTTTTCAAAGCAAGAACAGCTCTTTCCTCTGAGTTCTCTGGTCCTGTAGCTGGGTGCTATTATTAAAGTCCAGCCGCAACAGTCATTGATGCCTCCTGTTCTTATCTTGCGCTGCTGATGTGGCCAACATCCTCTTTTCTCCATGGCTGTCCTCACTACCACCAATGTGGTGATCCCGCTGCCCACCCACAACTGATGCAACGTTACAGCAACCCGCTAGTTCTTACCCTGCCGCTGATGCGGTGATCCCCAGACCCGTAGTAGTGGCTGGGCTTCCAGGCTACTATATAAGCCTGGCTGCAGTTCAAAAATTGGTGCCCTGGGGTGTGATTGCCTGGCGGCCTCCTGCATCAGCCCTCCAAGCAAGAACTCAAAGCAAGAACAGATCTTTTCTCTGAGCTCTTTAGTCCTGTGGCTGGGCGATGTTATTAAAGCCGAGCCACAACAGTCTTTGATGCCTCGTGTTCATGTCTTGTGCTGCCGATGCAGCTGATGTCCTCTTCTCTCCCTGTTGCTGGTGTGGCTCTCCTCACTGCCACTGATGTGGCAATTCCACTGCCTGTAACTAATGCAGCATCCCTCCTCATTCTGCTGAGCTGCTGGTCCTTATTCTGCCACTGGTGCAGCGATATTCATTTGTTTGTTTTAAGGCACCACCATTTCTCTGATGAAGCTATTATGAGTGAAACATTGGGCCAGTGGATGGCGGACTTGACTTTGAGTAAAAGAAACTGTATGAAAAAAATATGATTTGATGTGGCCGTCATCTCATTTGGTGGACTTTTGACTTTTAGCCTTTCATATCCCTCACCCTATCCCAAAGGGAGAATATTCCTGAGCATTCCTAGTGGACCATTGATGAAGATCTGTTGTTGAGCCCATAGAGCACCTCACATATGTGCTAAAGGATCACTACTTGAATCCCCTATTTCCTGTGGGGGCTATGATCATAAGTACCTTTAATTCTGTATGAAAATGAAATATTTCTGAGAGTACACTATACAGAGTTAATTAATTACTCAAACACCTAGGATAAATAAGCAATAGCCCATGACAGGGTTGGCAGTTATTGGGGATTAATCAACACCTCAGGTGTGTTGTGAGGTACGAGGCCACAGGCTGAGTGTCCTTACAGCACAAGGGGTATTGATTAATCCCCTATAACTGCACACCCTGGAGTGGGTTACTGTGCTTGTAACATGGGCCATATGTGGAGAGAAGTGCACAAGCAGAAGTGGAATAAGAGGGAAAAAATGTGGAAACTATTTAGTGTTCTTCCACTATTTCTGGTTGTAGTATCACAATTATCTGTGTTCTGCCACAGGAAAATTAGTTCTACAACTAGAATTTTGTGGTAAACAGTCATCGAAGTTAAGATCAAGCAGCAGACTGATCTTATTATACTGTCAAACCTTCTTACTTATCCCGGTGTGTTGCTTTGAAATTCATAGACACACAGACAGACACAGTAACACAGCACCGACGCCAGAACAAAACCAAACACACACACACATATTTATACATGGATACTTACATATTACAGTACTATTTCTGCTCAATGTGTACTTGTAGATCCGGAAGCCACATGAAAATAGCACTTGTATGCAGCAGCTCTCCAACACAGATGCTGGCCTGACAGTGTATCCTTGTGTCCCCGCATTGCATACACTGCCATCTTGCCTGCTCCCAGAGGCACGACTTCAGCTTGCTGACTCAGGCAGCAACCTTACTTATTGCACATTACATGCAGAGTATCTAGGCTCCTGAATTGGATGGGGAGCATGGAGTTCTGCAGGGCGGGGTGGTGGGAACACTCTGCAGCCTATGGGGACATAGAAACCATGAGGGTCTGTATTTCCATTAAGTGGGTACACTATGAAATTTACAGATTTATCAGATGTCCTGCTTTACTTTTGGTGAAGTGACTTTGCTGGGCAGCATGGAATTTTGCTGGGCGGGTGAGTAGGAAGTTTTCATGTGCAATGGGCACATGTTTAGTATGCTGGTCTGCAGTTTACATGAATGGACCAATTTACAAAATGGAATTTTATGGCTTTCTTTACTGAAGGTGATTGAGGGATCACTGGGGAAACTGAACAGCCCAAGGAATGGCTCGTTTAATTATATATTTAAATGGCTGCTGCAGAGCCATGAAATGCTGCAGACTGATCACCACAAGCAAACGAGATGACTGATTAACAGATATTAAGCAACACTTACATGATAAATCTCTGCCAATCAGCTCATAGAAACATCTTTGCCCATGTTATAAAAATAATTAAATCCTTAATATTTAGATGATTCACAAAGCATGAAGTGTTCACAACCAGCACACATGTATTTGCTGTTTAGTTGTTTTCTTGGTTTATGTCGTTATTTACCATATACTGTAAAAGCATGTGATTAGTAGAACAACTGAAGTATGTAGACTGCCTATGGACATCAGTATAAAATATGTTAGACATTTACTGCTACATTATGTACTAAAGGCAGGTTGTGTCTGTATGTGATGTATTGTTACTGAAATATAAATGTTGGTGTTGTGAATAGGTTGCATTCTCAGTCTATTATTGTACATGTCCATTCATCATATCAGTCAGCAGATGACCAATGATTAGACTCCTTGGAGGAAGTGCAAACCATCACGCTTCAACCAAAGCAGTGTGCAATAAACTACTGTGCTCTTTTAAGGTCTCGTTTTCAATATATGTTTCTTAGGAATGACAGAAGCACGTTAGAGAAGTTCAGATGGGGAACAATACAATTTCTATCCCACTCAAGGATTTCTCTGTTATCCAAATCTGTCTAAATGTGGCCAAAAACGTATAATTTGAAAAGATGTTCTAGAAAGCACAATTGGAAATGGTTTGGGTACCTGTCACCTGATTGTCAGGTCTTTCTCAATTTGGTTTCCCAAGCAGTTAGTAAGGAAACCCAATAGGGAAAAGGCAATACTAGACCTAATGATCACTAGAGTAACAGATGTCACAGTGGGCAGTCCCCTGGGAGCCAGTCATCACTGCACAGTGTGGTTTAGTATCAAGACAGGTACAGGAGCAAACCACATGAGGACAAGGACTCTGGGTGTTAGAAGGGCAGTCTTTAAAGTAATGGGGAACTGCCTTAGAAAGAGCATCATTCTTAAAAGAAGTGAGTAAAAGCAGGAGAAAAAAGGTGACTATGGTGCTCTAGGGAGGTGGCTATGAAAGTGAAGGAAAAAAGACGGCATTCAGGAGGTACAAAGAAACACAGGGGGAGGAGGATAGGGAGAAGTACTAGGTAACACAGAGGGAAGCGGGGGGGGGGGGTAGTGAGGTGAGCAAAAGTGCAAACAGAGGAAAGGACAGCCGAAGGAGTGGCAGAGGAAAATAAGACCTTCTTCAGGTACATCAGTGAGAAGAGGAAGGCAAGGGAAGGGATAATGCAGCTAAGAAAGTTAGTAGATGGTGACTGCACAGAGCATGGTCAGGAAAAAGCTGGCATCCTGAACAGATACTTCTGTTCAGTTTTCACAGTGAAGAGGGAGAGGGATAGACCAAAAAGGAGCAACAAGAACACAGAAGGGGGGGGTCAACATAAGTCCATTTACAGAGGAAAGAGTCTTGAAGGGATTTGCAAACCTGAAAGTGGGCAAGGCCATTGGACTGGACAAGATATATCCAGGGGTGCTAAAGGAACTCAGGGCAGAGCTTATTGCATTGCTGCTAGCCTTATCTGACATATTACTGGAAACAGGAGAGGTTCCAGATGATTGGAGGACAGCTGATGTAGTTCTACTTCATAAAAGTGGCAGCAGGGAGGAGGCTAGCAACTGCAGGCCAGTCAGTCTCACATCAGTGGTAGGGAAATTAATGGAAACCTGATTACAAGAAGGACTAGTGGAATAGATTGAATCTAGGTGGTTGCAAGACCAAGGACAACATGGATTCATGAGGGGAGGTCATGTCAGACAGATCTGATAGATTTCTTTGAATGGGTGATCAGAGAAATGAATCAGGGAAGGGCAGTGGATGTGGCCTATTTGGACTTCAGTAAAGCCTCCGACACTGTAATACATAGGAGACCGAATAAATTGGATAGCCTTGGGGTAGAAGCCAAAGTTATAAATTGGGTAAAAAACTAGTTAATGGATAGGCAGTAGAGAGTGGTTGTAAATGGCACTCACTCTAATGGGGGTGGGGAGGGACCAGTGTTACAGGGTTCAGTATTGGGCTGGTCCTGTTTAACATTTTCATAAGTGACTTTGCAGAACAACATGAAGAAAAGGCATGCCTTTTTGCAGATGACACCGAGATCTGTAACATGGTGGATATTTAAGAGGGGTTAGAGAAAATGAGAAGAGACCTTAGAAAACTTGAGGAGTGGTCAAGGGTATGGCAGCTGGGGTTCAATGCCAAATGGTGTCAAATCAGTAAGTATGGGGGTACTGTCAGTCACCATCAAGGAAAGGCACCTAGAGTTTATAATATATCTGATGACGTCAAAGTCACAGGGCAGCGAGACAAGGCAGTGCACAGAGCCAGTGGATTGCTGGGGTGCATAGGGAGAGGTATCACAAGCAGGAGGAGGGAGGTGATATTATCACTGTACAGATCGTTGTGTGACTACACGTGCAGTGTTGTGTACAGTTCTGGAGACCACATCTCACAAAAGACAAGGACAGGGTAGAGGTAATCCAGAGAAGGGCTACTAAAATGGTACATAGGTTGCATGAGAAACCGCACAATAAGACACTGAGGGGGTCTCAGTAAGTATACCCTGGAAGACAGGAGGGAGAGAGGGAACATGATACAGACCTACAGCTACCTCATGGGAGTGAATAGGGTACAGGTGGGGAACCTGTTTCAAATGAAAAAGTGCAACAGAACAAGAGGGCACACAGCAAAGCTAGACGTGGGGAAATCTAAGAGGGATGTGAGAAAATACTACTTCACTAGAACAGTGGTGAAATCCCAGAAGAGCCTTACCTGTGGCTGATAGGAGTCCAGAAATATACATGGCTAAGTGTGTTCAATATTGATGCTACAGTGCCCCCATTTTATGGACCCTTGTGATGTTATACAGGACCATTTGTGTGCGGCTACACGTAGTTATGCACAGTTGGTCCTGTATGACATCACAAGGTTCCATAAAATGGTGGCAGTGTAGTATCAGTATTGGACAGACTTAGTCATGAGTGACTCCAGAATGCTGCCAGCTGCAGGTAAACTCAAAACCTCATTTAAAAAATCTTTCATGGGCTGACAAACTGAGAACCACTGTACGTGAATGTTCCCCCATTAAATGCTGTACCCAGTGTTAAAAGTCTAATTAATTATTCATGAACCTAACGAGGCTCCTGATTGGCTATTGGACCAGTCATTAATGTCTTCGAAATGACTGATCCTGCTGCCAACTGACACTGTGTGGCACACTTGACTCATGTCACACAGCTAAAACATAATTGAAACTAAAAGAAAATGGCAAAAATAAAAGTTTTTATTGCGATTAAACTTACAATTGCAATTAAAATCTCAAAGCCTGTCATTTCCTTGGATTAATGACCAGCTGGAGGGAGGTGGTCCACTGCTGTGCCCCAGGCCACCCATCCCCCCAACTGGTCATTAATCCCTCAGAAATAACCAGCTTCTCAGTCATTATTGCTCAGATGCTTTTCTCCATGAGGAACTGATCCAACCTGAGTTTAAAAGATTCTGCACTCCCCACTTGCACTGCTTCCTTTGGAAGCTTGTTCCATAGCATTGCCAATCTCTGGGTGAAAAAAGTACTTCCTCACATTACCATACATTTAGCCCCCTTTAGTATAGCACATATAGTTCTACTGCCCTTAGAGAGCTGAAAAGTTTGCCAGTTCATCTTATCACCAGATGTCCTGTCTGTGGTTTGCTCATTGACACATTTAAAGCTTAGTGTGCTGTACAAGAACAAAGTGACTGTCTTGCTTCTTACCCCCCCCCCCCCCCCGATAGAGGGTCTTTTGTACATGCTAGACTGGCCCTCCTTCTGCCATTTTGCATTGGATTGTCCCCCTCGCACCCACCACTGCTCTTTATACTTCTTCCTCTCCCTTTCATTCCTTGATGCCAGGCACCTCAGCCACTGTGCATCCTCTATATCCAAATTCAGGCTTGACTCCCTCCCTCCCTATCTTTCCTGTCTCCTCCCCCCTTTTACCTCCTACCCACTCTGAAGCACTTTTTCTTAATTCCCTTTCTCTCCTCTCAGGAAATCTACTGCTGGCCAAGCAGCCTTATATTGTTTCCCCAAACTCTGGTTCTCTCTTCCCCCCTGTCGATCTGCTCTGCCTCTTCCCTCTACTCCCTTAGGTCTCTTCTTCATTACTTCACAACTCCTTTGTGCAGCTGTACCCAACATCAGACCTTGGTAGTTGCTCTCCATCCCCCTCCCACAGCTGGCACAAGCCCTGATATTCTCTTTGAGCCCCCCACTGGTTGGGCTTGTTCACTGCCCCTGTCCAAGCACAGCTTTATCTGTCTTAAGCCCTTTTTATGTTTGCTTGCATGCATGTGCAAGAAACATAGTGCCATCATCCGAGTTTTTGGAGGTGTGTCACCCCCTCTTCCAATTCAGTCAGTGTGTTGGCAGGCACGGCCCCAGTCCGCCAATGCATTATGGGAGCTGTCTGGCTGGCTCCAAAATGCAGTGGCGTACAGTTGAAAGGGGAGCTAAGCTCAGTGAACAGTGATCAGGATATCGCCTGCCTCGCGCAGCTCCCCAAAACACACACACACACACACACACACACACCGCACGCATACTGCATGCTGCCCCCATGCACACAATGTTTATCGACGGGGTGCCCAATCCCTGTCGGCTGTGCTGCACCCCCCAAAATTTTTCCACACGCCACGCCAGCCGACCAAGCGCAGCAAGTCATGATATAGCCAACGGGTGCCCAATCCTGTCGGCCCACTGCCCCCTGAGTACTGGGTGTCAGGCTGGGAGCCGACCCCAGCGTGGCAACTGATGCTATGGCCGACGGGGGTGCCCAATCCCTCGTTGGCTCCACGCCCCCCCAACCAGCCGTCCTTGTGCTACGCTGGGAGCCCACCCAATGATCCTCTTCACCCCACAGCGGCACTTGTCTTCATCCACCTCAGAAGGTAGGCCAGCAGTTGTTTTCATCTCACTGAAGGACTTGTCTTCATCCACCTCAGAAGGTAGACCAGCAGTTGTCTTCACCTCACAGAAGGACTTGTCTTCACCCACCTCAGAAGGTAGGCAGGTAGTTGTCTTCACCTCACAAAAGGACTTGTCTTCATCCACCTCAGAAGGTAGGCCGGCAGTTGCCTTCACCCCACAGAGGGACTTGTCTTCACCCACCTCAAAAGGTAGGCCGGCAGTTGTCTTCATCCCACAGTGGGACTTGTCTTCACCCACCTCAGAAGGTAGGTCAGCAGTTAGGCAGGACCTCAGAGCTCTGGTCCCCAGGCAGAAATCTAAGGTTTTTTGTATCAGGACAGTGAGGTAGTGGATGTGTTACCTCACATAAACACAAATATTTATTTCAGCAGTCTCTGCAATCTTGGTTGCCAAAACACAGCAGTTCAGTCAAGCTGAGGTAAATTGCCTTGTCTCTGGGATTTACCAGGCAGCTGGCAACAGTTTCTGAAGTTCTTAGTTTGTTTTGGCACAAACTAAATGGTTTTAGACTGCGAGAGCAGCAGGAGTGCTCAAAATCAGTTGTTGTTGCTTCAAAATCTCACGCAGACAGACCCAGGGTCAAACTGTCAACCCCAAAATGTTAATTTGAATCTACGACATCTTATTGGTCCACAGGAGTCTTGAGCTCCACCCCCTGATTGGACTACTGCAGCTACCAGTAGAGTTCCTCGTTTTCTTCAGGCAGACCACATCCAATATGGCTGCCCAATACAGTTCTGTCCAACTCTGTCTAATATTGTGAAGTGTGATAAGTGTTGGCAACATCTGGCTGCATGGAGAGGGCCCTCCTGGTCCCTTCTGGTGGTTGTTAGGGCCAGGGGGGGCACATTGGGGAACAGGAACCCTGTCAGGAGCTCCACTTCTTGAGCTCCTCAGCAGGAGCTGTATTGAAAAAAATGGCAGTCTCGGCTGCTGAGCATCATGGGACTTGTAGTCCCAGTGACCATTTTGTCCCCTGTACTCGCTGACCCACTGGAGGCTCGGATCGGGTAGGGGAGTCTTTTAAAAGTTTTAATTTTATTTCATTTAGTTACCCCCAGCCCCCACTGGTGTCCAGTGGGGCTGGGGAGATAATGGGAAAAGCAACGCTTCTGCCACAGCTCTTTTGGGGTGCTTAAGGCACTGAAGCAGTTTGAGGCCTTTTTGGAGGCTCCCCAACCCACTGTGTGGCAGTTCAAGGGGGCGGGGAAGCACATCCAACATGTGGCTCACCAGCCACATCCCATAGGTGCATTGAGGCACCAAAACAGTTCTGTCTGCTCCCCGGCCCTGATTGCAGTCCAGGAGCAAGCCAGGGGAGCAAAGGAGTGAACAGCTCGCTGACTGCAAAGTCCAGGAAGCAAGAAGGCAGTGGGACACAGAGGGGCCCCAGGTAAGTTCCCGACTTCAGGGGGGGGTTACAGTTGCACTGTATTACTTGACATTGACTATTGCTGATGCATATCTGTAAATGTACTTATAGTCTTGCACCTTATTGTAATGTCTTCCTCATCTCCCCAAGTGTCCGAAAACAAGCTGTTATCAGTTCAGTATGTCTTTCCTGGTAAAGCTTTAGCACTAATTGTAACCCCCCCTTGTCCTCATGTCTTTTCTAGGGGTCCCGATGTTATAGCGAGCGGGGTGGGGGGGCACAGACCTGAAACTTTGCTGGCATTTCTTCACAGAATTGGAGATAATAAGAAGGCCTTACTTGGCAGATATCTTCAAACACAAGGCCTTCCCTTACTCTTGAGGCAGATCTCAGAGCTGGCAGGATCCCGCTGATCCTGAAATGGGGAGGAGGGGCTGGAACTTTATTCCAAAGGCAAGAATAAAAGTTGCGCATAGGGTTAGTTCATTGACCACGCAACACATGCCAAATCACAGAAACCGTAAAATTCTGTATTTTGGATGGGAAATGATTACGTCCAAAAATGAAATTAAAAGGAACAGTTCCATGGAGCGGAGAGATAGCGGGCTGGCAGTATAGCCTAGAGGTTAGAGCAATGAGCTGTGAATGAGCTTGGTACATCCAGCAGACAGACCTGTGTTTGATTCCCACAACCTCCACTTGCATACTGTGTGACTCTAAGCAAGTCACTCCCTAGTGCTCCCGGGTTGCCCCTGAAAACAGGCACCTGTGTCTAGTGGGCTTTTCCCCGGTTACCAAAAAATAAATAAATAAGATAGGCATGAGCAGAAATGGCATTTAGAGAGCATGCAAAATAACCAGCTACCAAGATTTTCTTTTAGGCTTAAAGCTTAGACCACTCTGGCTCCACACTGTAAATTCCCTTAGCCAGGGATTTTATTTACTGTCCAGACTCACTTTTTCTTCCAGTGCACCTTTTATCCTCCTAACAGAGGAGTGTCTTACTCCTCCCTGCCAGTTGAGCCATAAATGGAACCTGTGGCAAATACAGCCTAAAGCCTCCTCGGCTGCTCCCAAACCAGTTACCCACTCATCCACTGAGCCAAATGGTGCCAAAATTCCTCTTTTCCTCCAAGCCCACCCAGAACTAAATCAGAGCCTGCAGCGACAGCTCCCTCCTTACTCAAATACTGGTTCCTGGAGCCACGTCCCTTAATGGGTCTGATGGGCCTGCCCCAGACACAGGCACGGTAGGTCCAAGGCAAATCCCAGGATGTGACTCCACTTCCTGGTCTTACCTTTCCAGCAGTGTGCCACAGGGAAAAACCCACTGAAGCTGCCACCTCTGGTGGACCCTGCTGCGGTCCTGCCACCACCGCAACAGCGCCATGGCCTGGATACCGCGTACATGAATCTGGTTACCGGGACCACTGTTCTTTCAGAACAGGTTCCACCCCTCACATCTTCTTTCTCCTTCTGCAGCAGCTGATGAACACCCCGGACCCCACAACCCCCAAGCTCCTAACAGCTCTCCTTCAAGACCCCCCAATATTGCACTGACTCTGCCAGCTGACTTCTTGTGGGCCGGACAGTAACCCCCCCCCACCCTGGGCCACCTTGCTCTCTTTAACACCACCATCTCCCCATCTCTCTCCTGCCCAGGGAAAACCCAGGGCTTAAATGTTAGTGAACTCTGACTCCTGGTGGCAGTAAATGGGGAACACCACCTAGCTGACTAAGAACAAGGGGCTCTACCAGAAGGGAAGGAACTAACCTAAGCCAGGGTAGTAAGTCCACCCCGTGAGTAGGGGCTTACCCGCTCCCCTCCCTTTAAAACCATTTCCTCCTGGAAATGGAGCAGAAAAGTGCCTCCAAGAGGCCTCCAAAGACCGGATGGGTATGCACACTCCCCACCCAGCCCAAAGCTGTCCCAGGCTCACCTAAACCCCCTCCCTCCTAACTCCCTACCCATTGCACAATAGAGCAAGTTTGGTCCCAACACAATAATCACTGAAAACATTTTTCATTTTTTTTTTTTATTGACATTTTTTAGCGTTTTTTTTTCTCCTGTTTTTACCCCAAACTGTGACCCCAACAGGCACACATAATGCGGCGTGGGTGGAGAAAATTGCGTGCATGCAGGCACCAGCTCGGCCCATTCCATGCCTCCCCTGGCATTATGCCACCGTTCCCCTCACTCCACGCTGCCCACTGGACCTCCACCCAGTGGGAGTGGAACTACAGGGGGAGTGGACAACCACCCCCAGGAGGGGAGAGCTGCCTACCACAGTTCAATCCCGCTCTGACCCCACCATGCCGGCTCCCCATGACCTAAGGTCATTTCAGAAACCTGGGTCACCAGCGTAGCACGAGGTAAGGCGTCCAGCACCTCAGCCCTCAGTGCCACTGGACTGGCGTTCATTCTTTCATGTAAAGTGGAACTGTGAGCAATAAGAGCCTTACACTCAATTAGCACTTTGTGTGTAGAAACTTTTTTTTAACTTCCTCTTTACTGCTGTATAGTAGAATGTATTAGGCTAATTTTTCTGACTCTTAAGATCCCATTTCTGTAGCTAGCTATCCCAGAATCCCCTGTAACTGACATCAGAGGAGGACTGCAGAGCTGGGAGATTCTATAGCCCACAGTATACATGTTAAAGATTTTTTAGGCTAAAATCAGATGTTTGCTGGTACTGCTGTGCTCATGGGGCTTAATACAGTCTTCTGTGACTGTATCTAGCCCCAGAAGAACAGCAGACCAGCAAACAGAAGATTACATCTTATAAAAAAAACTCTGACATTCACTGCAGGCTATTGAATCGCCCACTGCTGCAGTCCTCCTCTGATGTCAGCAGCAGGGATGTCTGGGATTTCTGTTTACAGGAAATGTCAGCATACAGGTCAATGAAATTAGCCTGTTACAATCTAGTACACTGCAGTAATCATTAGGTAAAAAGAAAAAGTTTTTTTGCACACAAAGGGCTAATTGGAATCAGCCTCACACTTGGGTGTCAGGCTCTTATTGCTGACAGTTCTCTGTTAAGATAAAACAGAAAACTTTTAAAAAGGTAAGCTGTTTCTTGTTCTAGCCAGGTTGTCTCTGTACCTTATTAACCAACAACTGGAAATATTTTAACATACAGATTAAATCTGTAATTTTACCTTTTAAGCTTACCATACGCACACACACACACTCATGCACCAGTCTCACAATCATTCCCTCACTACTCATACAGAGGTAGTGCTTGTATCAGTTAAAATGATTCTTTTAGTTACTCCAATGGGAGCAACAATGATAACGAAGTAGAAAATACAAATATAAAAGAAAATAGCCACAGTCCTGGCTCTTCAAATAGTGGTGCTTGCTCCTCCCCTGGGCACAAAACTTTAGTTCTGCAAGTCTTGTGTTTCTGAACAGACTTGCTTTTAACTTTCCAACAGAACTGGACAGTCCTGGCAAATCACCTTGGAGGCACACAGTCATTCTTCCCTTTAAATAGCAGGCCCACCGCCACGGGGAAAATAAAAGTCACGATCAGGTTTGATTGTTTCTTACCTGAAAGAATCCTTAGAGATAGCATAATATTTCATACGGCAGCCTGCTAAATCCTGCACCATGGCAAAGAGCTTAAAGAGGGTCAAACCAGCCCAGGGTGTGAAGAAGCATAGAGAACATGCCTTCTGAATAAGCACCTGATCAACTTTTCCTAGGGCTCTGGCCACTATTGCAATTTCTGGAGCATAGCCCTAAAAACACTATCTGCCCTCTTCTCCTTTATTATGTCCCAGAGTCTTTCTGGTATATATGGATACTCCATGGTGGGGTACTCCACATGGATACATCTCCTTACCCACCTCTTGGCCTGAGATCACTCCGGCAGTTCTCTCACACCAGTACGCTGAGCCACCCAAGGCTCCAACCACACCTGGGTCTGGTAAACAATGTTTGAAGGGTCACTCCTCAGTAGGCCATCCATCTTCTCTTTTAAGGCTTCAATCTGCACCACCAGGTACAGATTGGTATCTGGCAGCATGATGGCAGGCAGCTAATAAGATCGTGGAATAGTTCTTTGGATCTCTTGATCAGCAATCTGGTACCTTTGCAGTTGTCCTCCTGGGTGCAATGGAGCAGTCTCTTTCCAAGCCATCTCATCTTCAGGTTCTTCATTTACAGTAGGTTGTGGGGTATAGGGCAGAGAAGCCTTGGCTTTAACAGTACCATTCTAATCACCGTCGTCAGGCAGGGATTCCACAGGTGACCCCCTGGGCCCTGGGGGGTCTCCAGCTGACATCTGCAGACCCCTGCCTCTCCCTCTGCCACAGGGACAGTCGATGGCCAGTGGGGTGGAGCTGGACAGATGACTATGCTCCCCCTTGCCTGCCTCAGAGAACTCCTCCACAACCTCCACCTTTATGTCTGGTGGCTCCTGCTTTGGCTCCACAGCAGGTAGTCCCAATTTCACCTTTTCTTCCAGATCCAAGCTCCCCTGGGAGAGTAAGGAGGCTGTGCCCACTGATGTGCTGATGTAGTAGGGCCAGGGGTAACCAAATGGTGTGTCTTCAAACAGTCCCCCCAGCATAGCACTGGAACAGATAGAACAAAGCGGCAGCTTCACTACCCCATCTCCATGGTAGCCGCACTGGACATATTTTTCCACAGCCTTCCCCCTCTCTGCAGAATTCAAAAGCCACACCAGCAAGGAGGACAGGACAGTAGCATGGAGCTCCTCCTTGGATGAAAATCCTTCTGCCGTTTTCATTTTTTTTTTCTTAAAACCTCTTCCAAGTGCATCACTCTTTCCTCCACATACAACAACATGGTGCCTCCAGTCCACTCCCTTTCAGCTTGCTTCATGGAGCAGACCAATCACAGTATCTGTACTACCTCATCTGACCCATCCTTGGATGCAGGAGGCACTAAGAATGACATGTCCACAAGGAGCTTGCCCGCCTCACCACCATGGCCCACCAAACTGTGCCATCTTCAAGCAGGCCTCACTGCTACAGTGGGACCCCTTTCCAGGTTCATCTCCTCCACAAGCAACGGTGCCATCAATCTTCCAAAAATAAAATGCAAAAGAATCCCAGACAAGCCCCCACATGTGTACACCCCCTTTGTCCTCATCGCTTGTCCAGGGGTCCCCGATGTTATAACAAGGAGGGGCACAGACCTGAAACCTTCCTCACATTTCTTCACAGAATTGAAGGTAATAAGAAGGCCTTACCTGGTGGATGTCTTTAAACACAAGGCCTTCCTTTACCCTTGAGGCAGATCTCAGAGCTGGCAGTATCATGCTGATCCTGAAACAGGGAGGAGGGGCTGGAGCTTTACTCCAAATGCAAGAATAAAAGTTGTGCAGACTGTTAGTTCATTGACCAAACAACACAAGCCAAATTACAGAAACTGTTAAATTCTTTATTTTGAACGGGAGATGATTGCATCCAAAAATGAAATTAACAGGAGCAGCTCCAAGGGGCTGAGAGATAGGTATGAGTACAAACGGCATTTGGTGAGCATGTGAAATGACCACAGCTACCGAGGTTTTCTTTTAGGCCTAAAGCATAGACCACTCTGGCTCCACACTGTAACTTCCCTTAGGCAGAGATTTTATCTACCTTCTATAATCACTTTTCCTTCCAGTGTACCTTTTATCCTCCTAATGGGGGAGTGCCTTACTCCTCCCTGCCAGCCAGCCATAAATGGGACCCGGGGCGAATGCAGCCTAAAGCCTCCATGACTGCTCCCAAACCAGTTACCCACTCATCTACTGAGCCAAATGGTGCAAAAATTCCTCTTTTCCTCTGAGCCAACCAGAATTGAGTCGGAACCTGCAGCAACTGCTTCCTCCTTACCCAAATACTGGTTCCTGGAGCCATGTTCCTTAACGAGCCTGATGGGCCTGCCCCAGACACAGGCATGGCAGACCCTAAGGTGAATCCCAGGATGCAACTCCACTTCCTGGTCTTACCTTCCCAGCAGTGTGCCACATGGGAAAACCCACCAAAGCTGCCACCTCTGGCAGACCCTGCTGTGGTCCTGCCACCACCGCAACAACCCCACTGCCTGGATACCTTGTACATGAATCTGGTTACTGGGACCACTGTGCTTTCAGAGCAGGTTTCACCCCTTACACCTTCTTTCTCCTCCTGTAGCAGCTGATGAAAATGCCATGGACCTCATGGCCTCTGAGCTCCTAGCAGCCCTCGCTTGGAGACCTTCTCGCATCACACTGATGCTGCCAGCAGACTTCTTGTGGGTCAGAGGGTAACCCTCCCAGCCATCTTGTCCTCCTCTGTACTGCTGTCTCCCCATCTCTCTCCTGCCCGGAGAAAACTCAGGGCTTAAATATTAGTGAACCCTGCCTCCTGATGACAGTGCACACAAAATGCTGCCTAGCTGACTAAGAACAAGGGGCCCTACCAGAAGGGAAGGCCCTAACCTAAGCCAGGGTAGTAAGCCCACCACATGGGGGGGGGCTTACATAACTAACTAACTGTATTCCCCCCCAGAGTGGGGTGCCAGTCTGTGTACAGGTCGTACACTGTAGAGATTTAGTTGGGTTATTTCAATCCAGGCCCACAAAGGGTTAATATTAGTGCCTTGGGAGTGGACCTTTCCAGAAAGAGAGAAAGTGAGGAAAAGAGGTTGGTGGCATGGAGGGACGGTGGATAGCGAGTGTCCACTCACTGTGGGCTAGTGGTCGATTTTGGGGGAAGCTGGAAAAGGAGAGATCTGACTCATGATGTGGTGGTGGCCATTTCAAGTGGTCCTCCCTGATGGTAGTGAGTCTAAGTTTGTAGGTTCGAGGCAGAGCTAAGGGAGATAGAGCTGTATGGATGGCTGTGAAGGAAAGTTAGAGCTGGAGCTTCCGTGGGGATGTGTCGCAGGAGGTTGCTGGTAGGTTGTAAAAATTGTACAGATAAAAGAGGCAGGTCTAATAGTGGGTAGGTGGTAGGTTGTGTAACACCACAGATATAAAGGGCAGCTCTAACAGGGGGTTGATGGTAGGTTATATAACAACACAAATAAAACAAGCATTTGTCTATGCTGAATGATTGATGCTTGGCAAACAATTTTTTTTTTTAATTTTGACCCCAGGTTTTGAAGATATTTGTTTTAGGATTTGCCTCATAGACATGACATGTACCATTTATTATATTGGCCAAAATGTCATTTCTCACCAGAGGTGCAAAAACACATGCTGTCCAGGATTTTAAAAATGACACATGTCAAGATTAAGAGGTGGTGTGGAAAAATGGCTATGCTGAAAGTTTGGAGTCAAAATATTGAAAATTAGTGAAGTTATGAGTGAATGCTGAAACAGTAATGTTCAGTCATAAAATGGGCACTGTACCATATTTGTACACCAGATTTTCAGGATAGCCTTTTATTACCCCATCTAATGGACCTTTACATGTGAAGATTTTCAGATTACCCCCAAAACTTCATTCCGCTCCGCAGGTATGAAAACACATTTTGGCCAGGATCTGAAAAATGACAGCTGTCACATTCATGAGGTGCTGTGAAGAAATGGCTATGCCAGGATGGAGGAAGTCCACAGAAGGGTGACAAAAATGGTACATGGGCTGCACTAGAAGCGGTATGAGGAAAGACTCAGGAACCTTAATATCTATTCATTGGAGAAGAGGAGAGAGAGAGAGAGAGAGGGGGAATATGATAGAGACATTCAAGTACCTTAGGGATATAAACAGGGTACAGGACAGAAGCATATTTCAGAGGAAGAATTGCACAAGGACAAGGGGACATGATATGAGGCTGGAGGGAGGAAGGCTCAGGGGGAATGTCAGGAAGTACTTTTTCACAGAAAGGGTAGTGGATCCATGGAACAGCCTTCCAACAGAGGTGGTGGGGGCTAAAGCAATATGGGGGTTCAAGAGTGCATGAGATAGACATAAGGGTACCCTGGAGATGGGTAGAGAAGGTGTGCCGCAGATCAAATAGGATCTGGGCTGTTAACACTGAGTAGGAAAATGGACAGACTAGGTGGGCTGTATGGTCCTTTATCTGCCGTCAAATTCTATGTTTCTGTGTTTAAAATTTGGGGATGAAATATTGAAAATTGCCAAAGTTACAAGCCTGCATTCATAAATTTCAAGGTAGGCTCATAACGTTGTTGTTTTTTAATATCTGTGCCCCAGATTTTCAACATAGCTTTCTTATGACCCCACCTTATGAACAAGTACAGACAAAATGTTTAGCTTCTGGCTGAAAGGTGATGCGCATCAATTGTGAAATCACCTTTCAGGATGTGAAAACACGTTTTAGCCAGAATTTGAAAAATGACAGCTGTCACATTCATGAGGTGCTGTGAAGAAATGGCTATGTTAAAAATTTGTGGTCAAAATATTGAAAATGACTACAGTTACAAGCCTGACTTTGCAAATTTCAATGTGGGCTCATAATGTTGTTGTTTTTTAATATTTGTATGCCAAATATTCAACATAACCTTCTTATGACCCCATTTTATGAACGAGGGCAGAAAAAAAGTTCAACTCCTGCATGAAAGGTAATTATGTACAGTAACTGCAAAATCACCTGTTTGGACAAATTTGCCTAATGTCATTGTAACTATTCATGAGGTGGGGTCCCAAAAAAGACATGCTGAAAATCTGTGGCAAAAATATTAAAAAATGGCCAAATTATGCCACTAAGTTCAAATCCCCATTGAAATACAATACATTCCACTTGTATGCAATTCGGTTGTGTGCAATATTTGTTTGTATGCACAAAATCACGATGTCCCGTTTTTCCCCCAAAGTCTTCCTGCAGATATTAACTGGATGTATGCAACTACATTTTCGGTTGTATGCACAAAAATTGCCCTAACTTCAAAGAGTTACTGATCTGCTGAGTGCTGAGGTTTAAATTGGTTTTCAGCTCTCACGCATATGGAAGCTCATTAGTGGGCACGGCAACCCTGACTACCCAGTCCAGGTGTTAATTGCTTTCCACGGGGTTTATAATGCGTGTGCTTTTTTCACCTGTTAATCCCTCTTCTCACAATGGAGAAGGTCTCTCGGAAGGTTTTGAGCCTTGGGGAAAAAGTAAAGTTGGTGGCCAAGTCTGAACATCCTGATGTGACTAGAAAGGAGTTAGCTGCTCACTTTGGTGTTAACCTCTCCAGTGTCTGTAGAATTTTACAGAGCAAAGAATCGCTACAGGATGACTGGAGTAATGGCTGCAACAAGCCTTGGAGAAGGAAAAGAGAGAGGAAAGATGGGCGAGTAGAGGAAGCCCTACTAAGATGGTTCTCTTTTTCCCGGGATTGCGGTGTCCCCCTGTCCGGTCCCATACTTTTACAGAAAGCAAAGCAACTTGCTGAGACAATGGACATCGATGATTTTGAGGCAACAGCTGGCTGGCTAGCATGGTGGAAGGAGAGAAATCAAATCAGCTATCGCCACATTCACGGCGAGAGAGCAGAATCTGATTTTGCGGCCGCCGAAGACTGGCTTACAAAAGTGCTACCCGACATTGTAAGTGGCTTTTCTGAGCAAAATCTACAATGCTGATGAAACGGAATTCTTTTTTAGAGCAACCCCAAATGGAACTCTAACTTTTAAAAGGGAGGCATTGAGTGGCCATAAAAAAGCAAAAGAAAGACTGCCTGTCATGGTGGCAAGTAACGCCGATGGCTCAGATAAGCTTCCACTCCTTCTTATAGGAAAATCAAAAATGGCGCGTTGTTTTAGAGGGGTTGCCATTGAAGCACTGCCTGTTAGTTACACTGTGAATAGCAATGCTTGGATGACATTTGAGATTTTCTCTACCTGGTTGTGGGACATTGACAAGAGAATGGGTTGGCACAGAAAAAAAAACCTGTTTAATAGTGGACAACTGCCCAGCACATAAACCAGTGACACTACGTAACGTTAAAATGATTTTTCTCCCACCAAACTGTACTGCAGTTGTGCCACCCATGGACCAAGGTGTTATTCAAAATCTTAAATCCCACTATCATAAAAGGATTGTTAACAAGCTTATTGGTGCAATTGAAGAGACGCAGCAAAATCCACAACAGGCGTTCATGGACTTAGCAACAAACATCAACATGTTGGACGCAGTTCATTTATTACAAACTGCTTGGTCCGATGTTACACACCAGACTATCAAGCACTGTTTTCAGAAAGCAGGAACTGGACTTCCCAATACTGGCATAGAGGACATTGCACCAGAACCAGCTCCTGTAATACCCCCTGCAAGCATGGACACAGAACAGTTTAATGCCTATGTCCATATTGATACCCATGAGCCCACATCGGGATCCATCACTGATGAGGACATCTGCAGCTCGGTCATCAGTACCCAGACAGAGAAAGAGGGGATGTAGAAATAACACCGCTGACATCAGCTCAAGTCTGGGACATGGTAAATAAAATTAGACACTATGTTGAGAGGCAGGAACGTACAGACTTTACATGGTTTTATACATTTGAAGCACATTTGTAGGCAATTGCTGCTAATGCTTGTAAGCAGACTCAGATAACCTCTTATTTTAAAACTGATTAAAGTGACTACTTGAATGTCGACTAGTTTACAATACTGTACTGCTTTTATTATGTGGTGCTGTATTTATCTGTATTTATTTGACGCTTTTAACCATTTGATAAAATTAAATGAGTTCATTAAAGAGTAACGGAGTGGCGTGTCATGATATTTAGTACATTTTGTTTGCATGCACCTTCTGCTTGTATGCACAAACATAGAAGGTCCCGAGGGTGTGCATACAAGCGCAATCTACTGTACATTGAACCGCATACCTTATTTTCTTCTGTTCATGGTCCAGCATTGAAGAGTGAAGATGTGTCTGCGATTGAGAAAGGATTATGGCATTAGATTCCTGGTGGGTAAGTAAGGGCTGGGTGGGATGGGGTGGTGGGTGCTGAATGGAGGGTCGGGTTGGGGGAATAACAATACAAGAGACATCGATGGATGGTTTTCTTCTTTCAGGGTTTTAAAAAATAAATACATAAATAAATAAAAAACGAGGGGCAGTTTTCCATATTTCAGGTAAAGATTCTGGGGGCTTGGGCACCCCCAGTGTCAGTGTTGTTTGTGTGTGTGGGGTGGAGTGGGTGGTGGGTGCTGAGAGGGAGCGTTGGGTGGGGGGAGAGTTACACGGGAGCCAGCAACAGACATTGATGAATGCTTTTCTTTGCTGCAGGCTAGTAAAAAACAAACAATGAGGCAGACAGTGGGGGATTTGGCCGGCCCGGTGTCAGTGTTATGTTTGGGGGGGTGGGGTGATTGGTACTGAGAGGGAGGGTCGGGTGTGGGAACAGTTACAGCACCAGCAAGAGACATTGATGGACAGATTATGAGGTGGACATTGGGGGATTATGCACCCCCAGTGTCAGTGTTATGTTTGTGGGGAGGGTGGTGGGTGGGAGCTGAGAGAGAGGGTCGGGTGGGGGAGAGTTCAGTGCATCAGGAACAGACATTGATGGATGTTTTTTCTTTGTTACAAGCTATGAAAGAAAAACCTACGAGTTGGTGACACTGGGGAATTGGGCACCCCTGATGTCAGTGTTATGTTTGGGGGGGGGATGTGGGGTGGTGGGTGCTGAGAGTGAGGGTCGGGTGAGGGGTGCCACTAAACACTAGGGAAAAAACAAATGAGATAGGGATAGTTGAATGCGAGGAATTTCTGTGACTTTCAACATGTGCATTAGCATGGATGCTAATGTGCATGCCGGAGTTACGGTTCCAAACACTGGCTCCTGATGTTGAAAGCTGCTCAGCTGTTTGCTAATGCTGCTTCATACAAATCAAAGGATGGAACCCTCCCTGATTGGAGCAGTTGTGGTCCTTTTGAAGTACACAAAGTTTCAGCCCACTAAGCAGAGAGCGGCATCATGACTACAGTGCGTGGTCATTGGTGTAGACTGCCGAGCCCCTGCTATTCGGAACTGCAATGGGCTCGGCAGTGATGCATCCCCAACTTCCCATCACACTTGTCCCAAAATGTTTGTTATGCAGGCATATCAAACAGAAAAAGACAGCTCTAACAGGGGGGTTAGCCATAGGTTGTGCTAGAGCACAGCTATAACAGGCAGATCTAACAGGGAGTTGGTAGTAGTTTGTGTAACAGCACAGATATAACAGGCAGCTCTAAAAAAGGAGTTGGTGGCAGATTGTATAACAGCACAGATATAAAAGGCAGCTCTAACGGGGTTGATGGTAGGTTGTGTAACAGTACAGATATAAAAGGCAGCTCTAACTGGTGGTTGGTAGTAGCAGGGTCAGCTTTAGGGTTTTGGGGGCCCCCAATAGAATTAGTGAAGTCATGGGTCCACCCTCCACTTAGCTGATCTTCATCCCATCTGTTTGCTTGTAGCCCATACATGCATAATTTTATTTTATTTTACTTTATTGTTGGTGCAACTGGTGGTATATTTACAATTTTTATGGAAGACAGCAGTGTTATTTGTTGGGACTATTCTTCTCATCCTATAGATTGCTGCCCGTCTGCCTCTTATTAACTGGCTTATAGCTTAGTAAAGCATTTCATGACATCATGATGCCACATCAGAAGGTGTTGCATAGCCATTTGTTGCTGTTTTAAGAAGATTAAAAAAGGTAAAAATAATTAAGGTAAACTTCTCTGATTGGGAGCCCCCCAGAAGCAGGGGACCCCCAGCGACTGCAGGGTTCATTGGTGCCTAAAACCAGCTATGGGTAGTAGTTTGTGTAACAGCACAGATATAAAAGGCAGCTCTAACAGGGGGTTGGTGGTAGGTTGTGTAACAGCACAGATATAAAAGGCAGCTCTAACAGGATTGGTGGTAGGTTGTGTAACAGCACAGATATAAAAGGCAGCTCTAACAGAGGGTTGATGGTAGGTTGTGTAACAGCACAGATATAAAGGCAGCTCTAACAGAGGGTTGGTGGTTGTGTAACAGCACAGATATAAAAGGCAGCTCTAACAGAGGGTTGGTGGTAGGTTGTGTAACAGCACAGATATAAAAGGCAGCTCTAACAGAGGGTTGGTGGTAGGTTGTGTAACAGCACAGATATAAAAGGCAGCTCTAACAGAGGGTTGGTGGTAGGTTGTGTAACAGCACAGATATAAAAGGCAGCTCTAACAGAGGGTTGGTGGTAGGTTGTGTAACAGCACAGATATAAAAGGCAGCTCTAACAGAGGGTTGGTGGTAGGTTGTGTAACAGCACAGATATAAAAGGCAGCTCTAACAGGATTGGTGGTAGGTTGTGTAACAGCACAGATATAAAAGGCAGCTCTAACAGAGGGTTGGTGGTAGGTTGTGTAACAGCACAGATATAAAAGACAGCTCTAACATGGGGTTGGTGGTAGGTTGTGTAACAGCACAGATATAAAAGGCAGCTCTAACAGGGGGTAGGTGGTAGGTTGTGTAATAGCACAGGTATAAAAGGCATTCATTTTGAAAAATCTTGTTTGGGTAAGACAATATCTGAATCATCAGAGTGTTTTTTTCCCCACACACCCTAACTAGTGGCAAGGCATCCGAATCAACTCTCTATATTTATTTAAGTTTTTGTTTACCATGTAAGTACGCTGATCCAAGGACCATTTTCAGGCACGACCTGGGCCATTTAACAACGGCACAGAATCAAACAGTTAAAATAATTTACAATCCAATAAGAGTAGCAAATTACAAGCTGTAGAGACACAAGTCCCAACAGAAACATACATAGCATAATAAGCAATAGTACAGAGATGTAACTGAACATTGTACAGTTACAAGCCCAATGAAAGCAGATAACTAGCTGTACAACAATAGATTGACACAGGGTAGTGGAAAAAATCAGTTACAAGCAGTAATACTAATTTGAAACAGGGTAAACAGACTGTACCACAGTAATTTTGGAGGATAAACAGTTCAACAAGCAACAGTGCTTATGTGGAGATGAATAGGGAGGAAGCAGGGAAGTTAGGTGCCCGTGGTGGAAGACAGAGGCACACACCAAGGGTGGTTGGGAGGAGATGGAGAAAAGCAGAGGAACTAAGTGCCAGTGGTGACATGGAGGATCACACAAAGGTTATTGTGTACTAGGGTAAGGAGGAGGGAAAGAAGAGCAGGAGTACAAGGATACAAGGTTGTTGGGGATTCTATGATCTGGGGAGTGGAAATAATGGTGGGGGACAGGTCATCTAGGCAGGGCATGGTTAAGTGCCTTCCAGGTGCCTGAGCCAGTGGGGATTCAAGCCATATAGGGAGGATGGTGGAGAGGGAGTGGAAGGGAATGAGTGTGCTGGTGCACCTTGGTACCAATGATCTGGCCAACCAGTTAATGAAGGATGTGAAGCAGAGTTTTCAGAGGCTGAAGGACAGATTGGCAGCATGATCAGCCTCCCTGGCCTTCTATGAGGTCCTCCCTGCTTGGACAAAGGGGGGAGGGAAGACAAAAACAGACAAGATATTTAGGAGTTTAACATACAGCTTAAGGAATGGTGTCAGAAGGGGTGTAATTTTTTAGGGTACTGTGGGGACTTTTGGGATAGGTAGGTTGAACTCCATTTGATGAGGGAGGGGACCAGTGCACTGGGGCAAAAGTTTGATGTCTTTCTTAGATGTTTAAACTAACCATGGGGGAGACTAGCACTAGGGGATCAATACTAACTGATGCAGGGAGAGGGATCCTAGCTAGTCCTTCCCCTTTCCTGGGGACTAACAGCACTCGGGCTCAGATTGATAGACTGACAGTAGGTATGCATGCTAAGGATTCTGCAAACCAAATATGCCTAGGAAAGAATAAGAGGTAATTTTGGTTGAAGAACAAGAAAGACTCATTAGATAGCAGAAAAGGGGTCTGTATTAATGCCTGGAGTCTAGGCAATAAATTGGTGAACTGCAGGCAATGATGACAGAATTCAGGCTAGATATCATGGCCAACTTGGGCTACAGATAAGAAAGACTGGGGACTAACTGTGCCTCAATACATACTATTGAGAAGGGACAGAGGAGTATGGAGGGAGGGCAGTGTAGCCATCTATGTAAGAGAGGATATTGGGGTATCGGAGGATGGGAATATTAGGTGCAACTCAGGGAAGACTGAGTCTCTATGTGTTCAACTTCCAGTGGCATCTGGGAAAAGGCTACACCTGGGGCTATGCTATAGACCTCCAGGCCAAGGAGAGGTAGAGAATACAGAGATCAGTGAAGAAATTAGAAGGGGAACACCAAAGGGTTACCCAATGTAGACTAGGACATTCCGGTGGCCAGAAGCAAAAGAAGTAAAGCTTTGCTTGATGTCTTTCAAGACTGCCTACTAGTACAACTAGTAAGTGAACCTGCAAGACAAGACGCTGTCCTGGATTGGTGCTCACTAACTCAGATTCAGTTAAACCAGTAGTAGTTGGGGAGCCACTTGCAAACAGCAACCACAGTTTAGTTTGGTTTGAAGTGGCCCTCGAGCCTGAGAAAACATACTCTAGTATAGTGGTCTGGGATTTTAGAGGGGCGGACTTCAATAAACTCAGAGAGATGGTTAGACCAGGGAGGGGCTGTGGACGTGGACTACCTAGACTTTAGCAAGGTATGTGACACAGTCTTGCACAAAAGATTAATAAACAAATAAGCCAGCCTGGAAGTGGGTTCCAGGGTGGTAGCCTGGGTAAAACACTGGCTGGACAACAGGACACAGTGGGTAATAGTAAATGGAGTCCACAGTGAAGAAAGGAGGGTTACTAGTGGGGTACCACAGGGTTCAGTACTGGGGCTGGTGCTTTTCAATATCTTTATAAGTGACATTATAGAGGGACTAGAAGGGGAAAGTATGTCTCTTTGCAGATGACACAAAGATCTGCAACAGGGTTGATATGCAACGTGGGGCGGGAAGGATGAAAAGGGACTTGGCAAGGTTGGAGGAATGGTCAAATGTATGGCAGCTTAGATTCAATGCAAAGAAGTGCAAAGTAATGCACCTGGGAAACAAAAACCCAGGGGAAGAGTACACAATGGGGGGTGAGATACTGACAACAACAAAAATGGAAAGGGACCTGGGGGGTAGTCATATTAGATGACCTAAAGGTGGGCCAGCAATGTGAGAAGGCAGTAAGGAGGGCTGGGGAGATACTGGGATGCATAGGGAGAGGCATCACCAGCAGAAAACAGGAAGTCATTGGCCCTCCGTACAGATAGTTGGTAAGACCACATCTGGAGTACTGTGTACAGTTCTGGAGACCCCATCTCCGCAAAGACATAGACAGGGTGGAGGTTGTCCAGAGGGAAGCAACCAAATGGTTCAGGGTCTGCACCAGAAGACATATGAAGAAAGACTAAAGGAGCTTAAGATGAATAGCCTCAAGGAAAGGAGGGAGAGGGGGGACATGATAGAAACTTTCAAATACCTCAAGAGAATCAACAAAGTCCAAGAGGGTAGCATCTTTCAGAAAAAGAGATGTGCAAGAACAAGGGGCACAATTTGAAGATAGAGGGGATGGCTGAGAGGTAATGTGAGGAAGTATTTCTTCACAGAGAGGGTTGTAGATGCATGGAACAGCCTTCTTGAGGAGGTCATAGAGTCAAAAACAGTGGGGGAATTCAAGAATGCATGGGACAGACATAAAGCAGTTCTAGTGGGGGGTAGGAGGAAGTAGGCTGTTGGTTAACTAGGATCTGCAGCTTATCCGTTAGGTAGGGAAATGGGCAGACTAAGTGGGCCATGCGGTCCTTATCTACCGTCAAATTCTATGTTTCTATGTTTCTAGAAATAAATAGGGAGAACAAGGGAGCAGAGTTTGAGGAGAGAGAGAGAGAGAGAGAGAGAGAGTAATTAAAGAGGCCATTCTTGAAGCTTCACAGCTTTGCCTGAGGAAAGTAACGGAAATAAATAAATTCAAGAAACCTCTTCGGTTTTCAGCAAGGGTCAGGAAAGTAGTCTGAGCCAAAAGGATGGCTTTAGGTACAAAAACAGGTGGGGGTATGCAGAAAGGGAAGAATATTTCCAGAAGACCAGGGAGGCAAAGAAGGTGGTAGGGGAGGCAAAGGCAGAAACAGAGATGCAACTAGCTGAGGGGGTCAAATGTGGAGAAGAGCATTTTTTCTGCCATAAATGAACAAGCTCTGGCAGAGCCACTACAACTGTGAATGCATTAACTAAATAAGGGTGTTTCATGGGCTTAAACATAAACATTTATTTATTTATTAAAAAAATATCAGATTTACAAACCTTTGAGTCAGAGACTCATTTGCAAAGGCACCTCATTGAAACTAATACAAAGACAGCACAGTTAACAAGTCCAAAAACAATGGCTTGGAGAGCAGACAGTT
Source organism: Neoceratodus forsteri (assembly GCA_016271365.2). Taxonomy (NCBI): domain Eukaryota; kingdom Metazoa; phylum Chordata; order Ceratodontiformes; family Ceratodontidae; genus Neoceratodus; species Neoceratodus forsteri. Next base: position 682,553,676 of record JADMNL010000022.1, on the reverse strand, counting down.
GTAACAGTCATTCACTGGAGATACATGGGTAGCAGTAGATAAACAGATTACATAGTTTAGGCACACAGGCACCACATCCAGAAGACCAAAGCAGTTCAGATAATATACAGTAGCTAAAGCAAATAGACATCAGGAGTCAAAGAGAAGCCCAGAGTGTTCACATGAAGGCTGTTGCATACACTAACTGAATCAAAGTACAGTACATTGAGAAAGGGCCTATTTAAGCAATAAGGCACAGCAGGGTGTGCGTTATCATGTAATAAAGTCACTCCTGGGGTGGGTTGAAGCACAAGGTGAAGCAAAGTATTTATTTATTTGCACGTATTGATTTGATCCACTGGATCAGCAATATTTGCACAAGCTGTGCTCAGTGCAGATTTTACAGCACTGGTCCTGGTCTGGTGATCTGGGTTTTACCCATACCAATTCAATGTGTGATCTGCTCAATCCTGGCTTTATAAATGTATTTAATTGTTTTTAGAGGGGCTCCTGGTTGTGACCAATATCAACAAACAAATGAAGTCCAGTGTGCCCCCATCTGCTCAAACAGGCCTGTAATGGAGAATTTTTTTAATCTCTCTTGTCCCAAATAGCGGCTCTTAGTTATCAAACTTTGGCCAAAATGTGAACAAGCCAAACCACGCCATCAAAGCAGGATGAGACCTACTTGTTTATGGTGTTTTGGTCCGGTAGATGATAGAGGAATTTCTTCTACCTTTTGATAGAAGAAGGTGGTGAGTTTAAAATACGTAATGTGTCATAAAAAAGGACTAGAGAACATGTCATTTTGAGATTAAACAAGACCACACGAGTATGTTTCTGCAGATATGCAACTGTTTAAAATTGCAAAACTGGCAGTCTTAGAAATGTTAGCACTGCGGCTTCTACTAGCGTTGGTTGTCTAGGAAAATGTTAGCTGAGAAATTGCCAGCACAGTATTCAAATTATGAACATTATCACATTGTGCAACTATAGAGATTATTAGCTACCTGAACACCCCTGCTAGTGTTGCCAGGAACTAAAATAATATCTGACCCACATAATTGAACACAGAATCTATGCAGAGATTTACATGAGGTAATATGATAAATAATCCACTTGGTTCCTGAGTTGTATTAATCACCAACAAGAATCTAGTGACCCTGCTAGCCCCACTAACTTGTAAAAAGAGTACTCTCAAATTCACCCAGAAAAGCTTCCTTGCACTGGAAAATGTTTAAAATGTCTGAGCTGGACTCAGACATTACTGGAGTTCAGTGGCACTAAATCAAAGCACCCGCAACCACCTTGTGCTATTTTCTACACAAAATCAGTCCCACAGAGAAAAGGAAGTTCTATGGACCTAAATGGAACCATCCAAATGTTTCTTTATGGCCCCAGTTTCTCAAACAACTGCTAGCAGCATGACCATCCCCCCTACTTCTTTCCAGTTTACAAATCTTCTGCTACATGAGAGCTGCAAGCTGACTGGCTCTCAGCTGTTGCGAGATTTCGACCACCATCTTAGATGAGGATAAAAAAACTAGGTTTGACTAAATCCAACATATCTTGCAGTGGAGAATGGAGCTAGCAATTGCTACAGCTTCTCTAGGCAAAGTCCCCTAACTTACTGACCATGACAGAGAACTGAAGAAACATGTTTTACAGAACAAAAAATGCTTCTGCCCCAAACTGTATCCTATTACAATAGCAGCCAGCAATGCAGATGATCCCTCACTCAGTATACCACAGCCAAGGCAAGTTTTAGCTAAAGCAGCCTGCTCCCCCCCAGAAGCACATGCCTAGTTTATCCCAGAGATAACCAAGGCATACAAAAAGGGCCGAAAATTATACACAACACTGTTCTACATTGGGTGAACATACAAGGAGGCTTGATTAAAATAACTATTTGGGAAATAGTGAACTTTAATAGTCATTTCTTTCACTAATATTCAGTTGCTTTTTCTCTCTTAAATGCACAATCACATATTAATTAAGGAGCTGCTACTATGTACTGTGTATGACAAAAGTAATACATACCAATGTGAATGCATGACTTGGTCCTATTAATTTAATAAAAAAGGGCTGGAACAAGATAATTTATCACATTTTTGAAATTTAAAGGACGATAAATTTAAAGGATGCTAAAATACTAGGTAATGTGCCACAGTTCCCCATTACAAGCATAGTAGTACCTGAAGTACTCACTCAAGACATCACTACACAACAGTCTCTGAAGCATTTTCTCAGTCCCTCTGAGTCTCACCTCAAAATGACATGTTCCCTAGACCTTTTTCATGACACATTATGTATTTTAAACTCATCACCTTCTTCTATTAAAAGGTAGAGGAAACTCTTCTATAATCTATCTGACCAAAACACCATAAACATGTAAGTCTCATCCTACTTTGATGGAGTGGTTTGGCTTGTTCACATTTTGGCCAAAGTTTGATAACTAAGAGCCCCTATTTGGGACATGAGAGATTTAAAAAATCCTCCATTACAGGCCTGTTTGGGCAGATGGGGGCACACTGAACTTCATTTGTTTGTTGATATTGGTCACAACCAGGAGCCCCTCTAAAAACAATTAAATAAATTTATAAAGCCAGGGTTGAGCAGATCACACATTGAATTGGTTTATGATTAGGGGGAAGCTGTGACTACTTTCCTAGTGATTTGCTCCCAGCCACACCTAGCAGACTGCACTTTATAAATGTAACAAGGAAGCTGGAGTATTGTCTTTGCAAACAGAGAAAGAAATAGCAGGATTCTAACTTGGATCAGCAAGGTACTTTTTTACATTATATATAGTGCAGGACCAAACCTCAATCTTTCCCCCCATGACAGATTGCATTCTGGGAAGATTACCTTAGCAATAAGCTATAAAAAAACCTGAAAAACAGGTTTAATGAAGTGAATGCTGACATCCTATTATTTATTTTTTTATTTAACCAGGTATAGCACACTAAGCTGAAAGCTTTTTTACAGGAGCAACCTGGGAGCACAAGGAGGTTAAGTGACTTGCTCAGGGTCACACAGTATACAGGTGGAAGCTGTAGGATTCAAACCCAGGTCTGGTCTGCTGGATGTCACCAGATTTGCAGCTCAGAGCCTTAGACCACTGCGCTATACTGCCTCTGATTACTATTGTCTATGAGAAAAGAAAACATAGTTAAGATTTTTTTTATGTCAGCTCTGATCAGAATAGCTTTTAAAATCACCAATTGTTTTCTCGTTCAGTGTTTTCTAATACATCTCAAACTTAAAGGAAAAACACACTCTTTATCATCAAAGTCTGTTTTTAGCTTCCTACCATACACTTCATTTGTAAAAAAAAAAATGATCTTGTCACAGACCATAATCAGCACTAAATACTAACAGAATGCTGATACCTACATTTACAATTTTGCAAATACTTGAAATCTAACTGAGTGGGGTTTCTGTAAGAAAACAGCTAAAGTCTGTTAATTATAGCAGTTTATAGCATTGATGATCTAGGCAGTTAGATCTGGGGTTGAATCCCACAGCCCCCACAAAAAAAGAAAAAATGAAAATTTTCTTACAGAGCTGGATGTGTCTCTAGGTCTACTTCTGAGGCACCAGGTGGCTCTGATAATCATTTGTTCCAAAGGATTTTTAAGTTAATTTGAAGGGATTAATATCTTCTGTTCTGTTCTCCACTGCACAAGCATGTCTGTTGGTTGACAGAAACATAGAAACATAGACTTTGATGGCAGATAAGGACCGCTAGGCCCATCTAGTCTGCCCATTTCCCTACCTACAGGATAGGCCACAGATCCTAGTTAACCAACAGCCTATTTCTTCCTACCCCCCACAATAACTGCCTTATGTCTGTCCCATGCAATCTTGAATTCTCCCACAGTTTTAGACCCCACAACCTCCTCAGGAAGGCTGTTCCATGCATCCACTACCCTCTCTGTGAAATAATACTTCCTCACATTGCCCATGAACCGCCCTCCTTCTATCTTTAAATCGTGTCCCCTTGTTCTTGCAAGTCTCTTTTTCTGAAAGATGCTACCCTCTTGGACTTTGTTGATTCCACTGAGGTACTTAAAAGTTTCTATCATGTCCCTCTCTCCTTCTTTCCTCAAGGGTATACATATTAAGCTCCTTTAGTCTCTCCTCATATGGCTTCTCTTGCAGATCCTGCACCATTTTAGTTGCCCTCCTCTGGACTGCCTCTATCCTGTCTATGTCCTTGCTGAGATGGGGTCTCCAGAACTGGACACTGTACTCCAGATGGGGTCTCACCAACTGTCTGTACAGAGGGATAACAACTTCCTGTTTTCTGCTGATGATGCCTCTCCCTATACATCCCAGTATACCCCCAGCCCTCTCTACTGCCTTCTCACATTGCTTGCTAACCTTAGGGTCATCTAATATGATTACCCCAGGTCCCTTTCCTTTTTGTTGTTGTTACCTCCCACCATTGTGTATTCTTCCCTGGGTTCCTGTTCCCAGGTGCATTATTTGCACTTCTTTGCATTGAATCCTAGCTGCCATACTTCTGACCATTCCTCCAACCTTGCCAAGTCCCTTTTCATCCTTTTCATGCCTCCTTGTGTATCAACCCTGTTGCAGATCTTTGTGTCATCTGCAAAAAGGCATACTTTTCCTTCCAGTCCCTCTGCAATGTCACTGATGAAGACATTAAAAACGACTGGACCCAATACTGAACCCTGCAGTACCCCACTAGTAACCCCTTTCTTCAGAGTGGACTCCATTTACAATTACCTTCTGTGTCCTGTTGTCCAGCCAATGTTTACCCAGGCTACCACCCTGGGTCCCACTCCCAGGCTGGTTAATTTGACTATTAATCTTTTGTGTGGGACTGTGTCAAATGCCTTGCTAAAGTCTAGGTAGGCCATGTCCACAGCCCCTCCCTGGTCTACTACTTTGGTCACCCAGTCAAAGAAATCTATTAGATTCATCTGACATGACCTTCCTGCTGTGAACCCATGCTGCCTTGGGTCCTGTGCTCCACTGGCCTCTAGGTACTCAACTATTCTTTCCTTCAGAAGTGACTCCATCACTTTCCCTATCACAGAGGTCAGACTGACAGGTCTGTAGTTTCCTGCCTCTGTCTTGGTCCCACTTTTGTGAAGGGGAATCACATCTGCCTTCCTCCAGTCCATGGGTACCACACCATCCTCCCATGATTTATTAAAAAGAGTAGCCAGTGGTTTCACTAGTTCCTCCCTTAATCCTTTTAGAATTCTGGGGTGAATTCCATCAGGACCCATTGCTTTGTCCACCTTCAGTTTTAGGAGTTCTTGCAGAACCCTTTCTTCTGTGAAAGGACTGGGATCGACCCCCCTATCAAGAGTGCTTCTGTTAATTGGATTAGGCACTTCCCCCTCCTCTTTTGTGAATACTGACCAGAAATATTCATTCAGTATTCCTGCTTTTTCACTGTCCCCCTCTGCCCACCCATCGTTCATTCTATTCAGCCTCACTATCCCTCCCTTTGTCTTTCTACGCTCGCTGATGTACCTATAAAAGGTTTTATCCCCTTCTTAACTGAGTTGGCTATCTTTTCCTCAGTTTGGGCCTTTGCTATTCTGACTTCCCTCCTGCTTCCTTCTGCCTTAACTGGTACAGCTCTCTGTCCTTCTCCTTCTGTGTTTCCTTATACTTCCGGAATGCAATCTTTTTCTTCCTGACTTTCACAGCCACCTCTTTTGAGAACCATAGTGGCTTTTTCTTTCATTTTGCTTTGTTTATTTGCTTCAAACAAAGGCTTGTTGCCTCTGTGATGGCAGTTTTGATAATTCCCCATTGTTGCTCCACACCTCCTTCTAGCCTGTTTGCTAGTGCTTTTCTGAGGCACTCTCCCATCTTGCCAACGTCAGCCCTCCTAAAGTCCAGTACCCTGACTTTTGTATGGCTAGACTCTGCAGCTGAGTTTAATGTGAACCACACTGTTTGATGGTCACTTGTCCCCAGATGGCAACCCACTTCTAGATCTGAGATCCTCTCACTGCCCCCGTTTGAGACTACGAGGTCTAGGATTGCTCCCTCATGAGTGGGTTCCAAAACTAGCTGTCTGATGCCTGCCACCTGTAGGGCATCAAGAATGGCCCTGCTCTTGGATGTGGCTGCAGAAAATGTGCTCCAGTTAACATCTGGCATATTCAGGTCTCCCATCAACAGTATCTCCCCTTTCTCTACCATTATAAGAATGCCTTCTATCATATCCTTGTCCATTCCTTTCTCCTGACATGGGGGTCTGTACACAACCCCTGTGCAGATTGTGGTGCCCTTTCCAGTCTCCACGGTGACCCACAGTGCCTCCTCTCCTCCCTGTTTACTCTTTTGTTCAGTTGCTTTTATCCCTTCCTTTACATAGAGAGCTACTCCTCCCCCTCTTCTCCCCTGCCTGTCTCTCCTGTAGGTTATGTACCCTGGTATGTTAACATCCCAGTCATGGTTCTATAAGTACCATGTTTCTGTGACTGCTCTGATATCCAGGCATCCCTCTTCCATTAAGGCCATCAGCTCAGGGGCTTGTTGCCCAGACTACAAGGCATTGGTACTCATTACCCTCCATTTCCTGATGGCCTTACTCCCTTTGCCCCATCCCTGTCCTTCTTGCCTTTTCACTTTCTCCATTTACCCTGCCCTTCTCCCTATTGACACCTCTATGTTGGTGTTTGCGCACTTACTACCATGATTATTTGGGGGCTAGGATTTTCCTGCTCCTTTCAGTGCCTCCCCTTGGCTGGTTTAAAAGCTTACCAAGAAAGCATTTAAACCTATCACCTAGGATCCTGGTTCCCCTCCTGGACAGATGCAGCCCATCATGCCAGTATAGGCTTGCATCACTCCAGGTGGACCCCGATCCCCAATGAAGCCAAATCCCTGAGCTCCACACCAGTTTTTCAACCACTGAGTTGAATCTCATGGTGCAGAACACCCTAGCCTCTCCTATGCCATAGATGGGTAGCACCTCTGAGAAGGTTACCGTGCATGCTACTTGACTAAGGCCCCTCCCCAATTCCACAAACTCTTCCTGTACTTCTCTAATCCCTTTCTTAGCCAGGTCATTTGTCCCTAGGTGGACAATGACATCCAGCTCCCTCCCCTGTGCAGCTGCTCTGGCAATCCTGAGGATTCGCTCCCTGTCCCTCCAAGCCATGGCGCCAGGCAGGCACCTTACCTCCCTCTCCCCTTCCTCCCCCAGTTCTACCTTCCTAACAATGGAGTCCCCTACCAGGAGTTGTTTCCTTCCCCTGCAGGGTCCCCTGCCACCCTCCTGTGGGTCTTCTTTGTGATAAGGTCCCAAACTATTGTATCTGGTTACAACATGCTAGAGCTATCTCATACCCCTCCCACATGAATCAGAAAAAAGTTTGGGGTGGAGTCGGAGGTGGATCTTACTCCAAAAAAAAAAACTAATGCTGCCTCCCTCTACTCAGGTTCCAGTTCTTGTACCACCCATTTAAGACAAAAAATAGTACCTTGCAACCATTGACTAACATGAAAGCGTATTTATTTGAGGGTGGAAAACATTGCTTGGAAGAGGGTAAGGCGGAGGAGACTATTTACACCTTCAGTCAGTTCCCTGTACACAAAACATGACATAACTCCTTTTGTACAAGCAATACTCCTGTAGGCTCCACCCTCAGTCGTAAAAATGAAGGAAGGGTAGTGGAGTAGTTAGATTGAGGGATGGAGACCGTGTGATAAAGGATGCAGAGCAAAAGGCTATAGTCCTAAATTACTAGTTTTGCTCCATCTTCATGAGGGAGGCTAGTGGTCCTCTACTTGAGAGTGTCATTAAGGTTATTAAGGTGGCTGTGAAAGGGATCCAGGATATGGGGAGGCCAGAATTTACTGGGGATCGCGTATGAAAGGGGCTAGCAGCCCTCAAGACAGACAAGGTCCTGGACCTGGATGAAATCCATCTGAGGGTACTCTAGAAGCAGGCAAATGAACTGGCTGAACCTCTGGCATGCTTTTTGAATAGCTCACTTCAAAGAGGGGTTATCCCAGGGGGACTGGAGGGTGGCAGACATGGTTCTGCTTCATAAAGGGGGGATCAAGGAACAAGCAAGCAACTACAGACCCATCAGTCTCACTTGTATTGTTGGAAAGCTGATGGAGTCGCTAATCAAAGTAGACCTTGTGGATAATCTGGAGGGTAATGGTCTCCAGGATAGTGAACAGCATGGTGTTGTGTCAGGGAGGGCATGTCCAACAAACTTAACAGTCTTTTTTGATTTGGTTACAAAGAAACCGGATAAAGGCCATGCCGTGGATTTGCTGTATTTTGACTTCAGCAAGGCGTTCAACTCTGTGCCTCACAGAGGCCTGCTGAAGAGGCTGGAGGACCTTGGAGTGGCTAGAGATATAGTCAGATGGGTGGAGAACTGACTAAAAGTGAGATAGCAGTGGGTAGTTGTAAGGGGTATCAAATCAGAAGAGAAGGAGGTCACAAGTGGGGTACCACAGGGTCTGTCCTGGGTCCAGTCCTTTTCAACATGTTCATCAGTGAACATTGGAGAAGGGGTCTGAGGTAGACTAGGTCTCTTTGCAGATGACACAATGCTCTGTGAAAGAGTGGGTAGTGATGAAGCAATTAGAGAGGACCTGCAGAGGTAACAGAGATGGTCAAATGTCTGGCAGCTGAATTTCAATTCCAAAAAGTACAAGGTAATGCACCTAGGGAAAAGGAACCCCAGGACAAAACACTGGGTGGGTGGGGTACAACTCAGTACTATGGCAAAGGAATGTTACCTTGGAGTCATTATAAGTGACACACTTAATCAGGCTAGCCAATGTGACAGGGCTTGCAGTAAAACTAACAGGATGTTGGTATGTATAGGGAAGGGTACTGACAGTAGAAGGAAGAAGTTGATACTCCCCCTCTACAGATCTCAGCTGAGGCCATATCTGGAGTACTGCATCCAGTTTTGGAGCCCTGCCTCACTTAGGAAGGACAAGGATAGGCTGAAGATAGTACAGCACAAGGTAGTGAAGATGATTCAGGGTCAGCAGGGGAATTCATACGAGGAACAACTTAGGGTGCTGAGTATGCATTTGGTGGAGACTAGAAGAGCGAGGGGGATATGATAGAGACATTCAAATTCCTAAAAGGAATAAACAAGGTGGACTCTGGGGACTGTTTATAAGAAACACCAGCTTGACAACAAAGGGGAATGATTGGAAATGGATGGGGAACGGTTCAGGAGGGATTTGAGCAAGTATTACTTTGTGGAAAGGGTGGTGGAACCGTGGAACTGCCTGCTGGCTGAGGTGGCAGCTGGAACTGTGGGTGTTTTCAAATGTGCTTGGGATAGAATGAAGGGGCTAGGCATCTCTGACAGGGACAAGGATGGGGAAGGCATAGGAGAACTGTTTGGGAGGGTAAGATCCTGATTCATGCCAGGTCACAGGGTTAGAGACCCATAGGCAGACTGGATGGACCGTTGTTTTTTTTCTGCCATCACTATCTACGTTTCTAACTAACTAACTAATGCAACAGTGCAGTGAAAATGTATTTTCAAAAAGTCTCAAGCTTTTATTAATACAAATATTAGCATACATTTTAAATCTGCTTTCTTGGAGATTTCTAGTCGGTTTGCTGTATATGTATTTATTTTTTTATCCTAACCCTTTGCCAGTTTTGCATTGCTGTTTCTAAGCTAGATGAAACAGACATCTTTAATTTTTTTGTGAAGAAAACTAATTTTACTTATTTTAGCAAAACAATTTTTTTAGCAAATGAAACTGGAAGATGTCTGGAATCTGTTACAGATAAAAAGTTAGGGTCAAGTATTTTACTCAACTTCATTGTACAGGTGCTTTAAACAAAGTTTTCTGGTGAGTTGCAGTTCCTGTGGTGGAGAGGTTATGTCACAACCTGCAAAACAAGTGACTCAAAGTGTATGCAAATGTAGACAAACCTTAGCCAGGACTAATTTAATTGACTACAACGTACTGTAGAAAACATCAGTTATCTGAAAGTCTGCTGTTTAACTATGCTGAAACCCTTCACTACATCAGCAATGACATTGGGAAGGCTTTAAGCCCGATGTTCAATGGGCAGAGCAACAACATCAATCCCCCATCGAGCTTAAAAGGTCACAACATTCTGGGCCCCTCCAGGATCTGTTTTTCATTGTGGCTGGTGGTGCGCACCTTCCTTGCTCCTGTTCCTGTTTCCCCGTTTTCTTGCTGGCTTCTGCAGCGTCCCCGGCTGCTGGCTCCCTCAGCCTCTTCGCACATCTTCGGCTCTCTTTCCCCTTCTCTTGTTCTCCATCTCCCTCCCATATCTCTTGTTTCCATCTCTCTGTTATTTCTTGTACTTTAAGTTTGCTCTCATCCCCACTCATGCCGTGTTCTGATGTGTCTGCTCCCTGTCACCTCGCTCTTCCTTTCACTGCTGCCTTGTGTTGCCTCCTCCCCAACAGTGCTTTCCACCTTGTTTGCTGCTCCGCGCTCCCACTCCATTCCTCTGCCTTCTTCCGGGTTTGCCTGTCTCGCATCTCCCAGTTTGACTGCTCCTTTGCATTCTACACTTTCTGTGTCTTTGTCATTCCTCTGTGTTCATCTGGCCACGGTGTGGGAGTCGTGCATCGTGTGTGCTTCCCTGTCTCCCTATTCAGGTGGGTTTTACCGTCTGTCTTTCTGTAGCGAGCCGTGTCTCCGCTTTCCCTCTCTGGTTAATGAATGCCACAAAATAAAATAAAAATAAATAAATAAATAAAAATCGGGCTGCCTCAGCCGGTGGCTCTGCAACTACTTGACCCTCTCTGAAGATTTCAGCCCCACTACCCCTCTTCTCGGCTGATTCAGTTTCCTTGTCCCTCTCTGCTCCATTTTCTCTCGCTATGCCATTCACTTCTTGTGGTTTCATGGCATTGGGGGTCACCGCTGATGATCGCCTACTAGTTCAGGCAACCAACTCATTTTCAAGCCTTGATTTTAGAGGATCACATCTGTTTAAATGCTATTTTGCCGCTCTAGGAATGCACTCGAATTACCTGTTTATGTTTCACACTCTCTATCCGGAGTGCATTTCCTTAATCTCATGGGCCGCTCTCTGGCATACTCAGCATGTTTTGAGTTGCTTGGCTTGCATTTGTTCGCTACTGCACAACATCCTTCTGCTTGTCTCGTGTTCCTGCCTGCTGTTTTTGTTGCATTTCGAGGGATGTGTGGCTTTTGCGCCCTTCCGCTGCATTCTTTGCCTCTCCTGGATACCTGCAGCATTTCTGTGCCTTTTTGGAGTTGGGCTTTTAGGTACGCAGTGCTTTCTGGCTATTTGGTTTGCTGCATGCTGTATTTGGGGTGTTGGGCTTTTCTGGTTCTCTCCCCATCTCCTTCTCTCCCCTCGATGTTTTGCATCCTTCTCATCTCCTGCTCGAGACATCCCTCCTCCACCCTTTACATGGGTTTCCTTTGCATTGACTGCTCAATCTGTGTCCTTCCCATTGCCTCCTCTGCTCAGGCCTGTGCTTTTCTTTTGAAGGTTCCCCTATTCTACCATCCCCTTCCCCTGTTCCAGTCTTCCAGGATTCCGTCCATCATCTTACCTCATCGTACCTCGTCCATTTCCTATTATACCTTACTCATGCCTGCCATCATGGATTCTCTCCAGTCTTATCATAAATCCTATACCTCCTCATCCACCTCAACATCCTGCGGTTATCCTCCTATACCGGCTATCATGACTTCAATCCAATCATGGCCTGCATTCGATATTCTTTTGAGCATGCCTATCATGGCTCCTATGCCCCCTCATCGAACCATGGCCCTCTGGCCCCATGTTTTCTGGTTCCTGATTCCTACCATGCCTTGGCTGACTCAGTCTGGCCTGCATACCAGCCTCCATGGCTTCAATCCATCATCGTACCTCATCCGTACCTATATTACCTTCCTCGGCCTAGAGCCTATTCTTGTCCCAGCCATCATGGATTCTCTCCACTCATGGCTTCACTCCTCGTCGTACATCGTCTGATTGGCTCCTCTCAATCGCTTGTCCTGAGCGTACCCTCTGGTTTACATACCTTCTGGTTCCAGACATGCCTTCTTGGCCTTGGAGTCTACTTCCTTTCGAGGAGCTTCATTACTCACATTGCTCTGTCGAGCATGCTACCTTATTTCAAGTTCATTTTCAAGTTCATCCTGTCTCATTTTATTCACATTCCGTAACAGGCATCATGGTATGCTATCTATCTATATTTATTTATTTATTTAAAGTTGGTGACTGGGAAAGGCACACTGAGCCGAGGCTTGCTTCCAGGTGCGACCCAGGTACAAGTAGTACAAGGTGGGAGACAGAGCAATACAGCAAATATCAAGTAACAGACGAATAATACAGTATAGTACATTACATAAATTTAGGTAGTGAAGTTTCACTTTTTGTTTGAGCAGTAGAGTGGAAAAAAAAAATAATTTCATTACATTTCTAGACCATATTGCCGTAAATTACAAGTGCGTGTCTTGACTTATTTACAGTAGTGGATTAACCAAACAGTGAATTTTCAGGGAGAGGGTACTGGTGGGGGGGTTAGCAGTAAGAGCTGGCATGTGGAGTTATTATTACCTTAGAGGCCACTGAGGGTAGTACTAGGTCTGGGTAAGGAGGGATTGGGTGCACAGCTGCAGCAGGGAGTGGGAGGGAGAAGCCTGAGGAGCTGTTTAAAGGCTGATAGGGAGGGGGCCAGGTGGAGGTTGGGTGGGAGGTTGTTCCATAGGAGTGGGAGCCGGTAGGAAAAGGCAGCTTGCCCAGAGGCTGAGAGGGGGTGTGAGAAGTGGAAGGTACATGTGTGTCTATGGTGAAGTGAGTAGCCAGGGGAGCTGGCTTGAGAGAGGCGGGAGGAGAGGTAGAGGGGAAAGGAGCCAAGCCAATATTTAGCTATGAGTGAAGCTCTGTGGGTGGTTCGCCTATGTGGGAGTGGCATCAGAGATAGAGTTGAGAATAGTTGGCAGTGATGAGTGAGTTGGGAGGGAGGCAGTGGCGAAGCGCATGAAGGAGTTTAGCAGGACATCGAGTTTTGCAAGGGAGTAGGAAGGGGCTGTGCTGTAAATGACGTCCGCATAGCCCAGTGCTGGTAGGATGTTTTTTTGTATGAGTTCACTCTGAGTAGGTAGGGGGAGGCAGTCTTTGTGGTGATAGAGGATGGCAAGTTTGGGCTGGAGTTTGGTGCAGATGGCGTCGACATGGGTGGAGAAATTGAGGTTTGTGTCCAGCCAGACTCCCAGGTATTTAAAAGTCAGTACAGACTCAAGGGGTATTTCATCCAGGGTGGAGATCGGAGGGGTAGGCAGGGAGGTGAGTTTTTGTCTTGTGCCGAATACCATGGAGACAGTTTTTTTTCCATTGAGTTTTAACTGATTTTTCAGGAGCCAGGCTTGTACTCGGTTGAAATCACTTTGGAGGTTTGGGTGAACACTGACATGGGAGGGGCCTGAGGCATAGATAATGGTATCATCAGCATATAGGTGCATGTCGGAGGTGAGACAGGCTGAGGGGAGGTCATTTATAAATAGGGAGGAAAGGATGGGGCCAAGGATGGAGCCTTGGGGGACACCCATGAGGATGGGTCGAGGGTTGGAGAGGGTGTCTCCTATTTGTACTTGCTGCATCCTGTTTTTGAGGTAGGAATGGAACCAGTTTATGGCTGGTTGGGCAAGGCCAAAGGAGTTCAATTTGCCTAGCAGTAGAGGGTGGGAGACCGAATCAAAGGCTTTTGCCAGGTCAATGAAAATGGCAGTAGTGGTTTGCCCGGTGTCCATGGCGGAGAGAATGGTGTCGGTTACTCGTAGTAAGGTGGTGGTGGTAGAATGAGATTTTCTGAAACCTGATTGAAAAGGGGAGAGGGAGCTGTTTGTAGAGAGGAAAGGGGACAATTTTGATAGCATGAGGGATTCTTGGATTTTGGCAAGGGATGGGAGGAGAGAGATGGGTCTATAATTTCCTGGGAGGGAGGGGTCGCCACCTTTATGGAGAGGTAGGATTTTGGCAAGTTTCCAGGTGGAGGGGACTGTGGCTGTGTTGATCGAGAGGTTTAGTATGTGGGTTATAGGTGCGACTATGGCCGCTGCGGAGATTCGGAGCAGGCTGGATGCAAGCCGTCTGGGCTGGATTTGGACTGGTTCAGAGAGGTGAGAGTAGTATAGACTTCCAGGGGTGTGAATGGGGGATTTGTGGAGGAGTTTGGAGGAGGGGGTGAGTCAGGCAGGGCACAGGAGATGAAGAATGAGTTGAAGAGTTCGGATACTATGGCAGGATCAGAGGCTATTTTACCATCAATGTTTAGGCTAGGACTGGCTTGCTTGGTGTGTGGGTCAATGAGAGAGTTTATCACCTTCCAGAAGGATGCCAGGGAGGCTTGGTGAACGGTAAGTTGGGCCTTGAAATACTGGGCCTTAGATTGTTGAATTGCTTTGGTGCAGTTGTTTCTAAGAATTTTGTATGATAGGAGGTCGGAGGATGCGAGAGAGGTTTTGTAACACCTCCAGGCCTTGTCTCTGATGTGACACAAGGAGATGAGGTCGGCTGTGATCCAGGGGTGGTGATATTTCCTAACTCTGGCTTTCCTGAGTGGAGCGTGGTGGTCCCATATGCTTAGGAAGATACTGCAGAAGTGGGTGAGGGCGGTGTCGACATCGTGTGAAGCAAGGACTGGGAGCCAGTCTGTGTTTGACAGGTCACGTTGAAGGGCGGATTCATCAAGGAGGTGTAGGGGGCAGGTTACAATGAATTTGGGACCGAAGTGGAGTGAGTGGATTTTTCGGATACAATAGGTTATACAGTGGTCGCTAAGGGCATCAGAAAGGATACCTGAGGCGATGTTCCTGTGGGGGTGGGAGGTTAGAATCCAGTCAAGAAGGGTGTGGTTTTGTGATTGGTGATTTAGATGGGTGGGTTCCTGGATTAGCTGGGTGAGATTTAGGGCTTTGATCCTCAGGGCTGCTAGTTTTGTGGAGGAGGAGAGCCAGTTTAGGTTGAAATTGCCTAATAGAATAAGTTCGCCATTTGAGGTGGTTGAAGAGATGGAGGAGATGGCTGAGATGAGGTAGTCGGGTGAAGGCTTAGGAGGGGTATATAAAACACTATGTAAAGAGGGGTGGATGAGGGGAAGGATAGGTGAGCGACTAAGGATTCATGGGAGGATGGGTGCGATTCTTTGAAAGTAACTGTGCACTTAATGGAGTGTCTGATATACAGCGCTACCCCCCCCCACCTCGGTTGCCACGGTCCTGCCGGAACAAGATATAGTTTGGAATGGTGAGTGAGGGGTTGGAGATTTTGGCTAAGAGCCAAGTCTCTGTGATACAAAGTATGTCCGGTTTGTACTGTTCTGACCAAACAGAGAAGGCGTCTAATTTGGGGAGAAGGCTCCTGGCGTTTATGTGGAATATGCGGAGGCCCTTTGGGAGCGAGTTTGGTGAGAAACTGAGTTGGGGAGCAGGTGACGCTAAGGAAACTTTTGTTGCTGTGGGGCCTGGGTTAGGATGTATATCACCTGCCAGGAGTAGGAGTAGCAGGGGTAGGGAGAGGTGGGTGGGCTGCTTGTGTCTGCTATTTGAGTGCCTTGTGGGTGGAGCTCTCAAGTTTAGGCACCAGAGAAAGGCCTCTAGGTTTAACATGTGTGAGTGGAGCAGTGAAGGGTGAATGGGCGTACCTGTCATGACCCGTACCTAACATCATTCCCTCTGGTTCACATCCTCTCTGGTTCCTGACTTGCATTCTTGGCCTTGGAGTCTGCCTCCTTTCTTGGAGCCTCATTGCTTGCATCACTCTATATAGTATGATACCTTCATACAAGTTCATTCCTGTCTCCTCCTCTTCACGTTCTGCACTGCCATAAAGGATTCCATCCAACTGAGGCCTGCAATCGATGTTTCTTTTTGGGTTTGCCTGTCATGCCTCCTATGCCACCTCACTGACCCGCGTCCATCCTGCTGCATATATTGAGTTCATAACTCCAGTCATCATTCACTCATCCTTACCTCACGTTTATCTATTTACATCACTTACTCAAGCATTCCTATCATTGAATCCTATGCTACATCATTGACTATAACCTCAGGGTCTAATCGTTCAAGGTCTCATCGTTCACATCGCATAATCAAGTATGCCTCAGCAGCCTCAGTGTCTATATGCCTCAGTGTATCCTCCCTTGCATCGCTCAGTCAAGCCAGTCTGAATCATCCTTGGTCTCCTCGTAAACATTTGGATACACCTTGCTTCTCTGACTCCTACATGGATCTAGACTTCTACATGGATCTACTCCCATCGACTACTTGAGCATACCGTTCTTAGGTCCCTGCTGCCTCATGTTCCTCCATCATCATCCTTCCTACTTATATCCCTCATTAATGAACCATTCTCTTGACCAACATACATCCTTAAATCAAACATCATCAGCCTGGAGGGAAGGTGACCTAGGCCTTGGATCCCCAGAAGTTTCCTCCTTAAAGGGTGTTTTTTTCTCTCCTCCATGCCAATGGTCATACTATTAGTTAGTTAGTGCTTTCTTCAGGTTAGTTAGGTTCCACTGTTGGATGGAGGCAGATGGTGGCCTCGGCTTTCCATTCTCTCCTTAGGAAGTCAGCCCTTATCTTCTTGGATTTCATTCATCATCCTCACCTCTTCGAAGCTCAACATCTTTGGGTATTCTTTTTGGGCTTCTTCCTAACCTACCTTTAGCCGACGCAATCATTCCCACAGCACCTGTAGGGTGGGAACCCTCCTCTAGGGTTCCTAGCATTGTACCTCTACAGGGTGGTATATCCCACAGACAGAGAGGTGGAAAGCCACAAATTTAATCAAGTTGCACAAGCATCTCATATCTCATCCAGTTGCGTAAGCACATTGAATGGGGGGGCTTTAAGCTTGAGGTTCGATGGGCAGAGCAACAACGTCACTCCCTGATTGAGTTTAAATGGTCACAACATCCTGGGCCCCTCCAGGATCCATTTTTCATTGCCCACCATCCACTCCTCCTCCTCCTCCTCCAGTGGCTCATCTCTCTTCCCCTTGGGCTTCTTCCTAACCTACCTTTAGCCGACGCAATTATTCCCGTGGCACCTGTAGGGGTGGAACCCTCCTCTAGTGTTCCTAGTGTCGTATCCCTACAGGGTGGTATATCCCATGGATAGGAAGGCGGAAAGCCACAAAGTAAATCAAGTTACACAAGTATCTCATATCTCATCCAGTTGTGTAAGCACATCGAACTAACAGTTTTTCTCATACAAAAGAAGTTGTGGTGAGAAAGAAAACAAATTTGCAATACAAGGGATCAGACCTGGGCTTGTGTAGGTCTTAAATCCTATGCAGTACAACAAATACTGGCATCACTCATCTGTTAGTGCAAAAAAGCTTTATTCAACAAAATAATGAATAGTACTTAGTGCCCACAGCTCGGGTCATTGAAAAATGAATGAAACCTCAGCCTTATAGTCTGTTTCACCTGCTGTTTATAAATCTTTTTAATTTTTCTTATTAATTTAAGGGCTCTGGTTTATTAGTAATAATTTAGATGCGCAGTTTATTGTAACTAATTGAGCTTTCATTATTGTAACAGAATTTTAGCACAGTCACTTTAACTGCAGCTCTTTTAAATGGACTTATGATTAGCTTGCCTCATCCTCCTGATGATGCAGTAGTTTATGAAACCGGTCAAGGTTTCATTCATTTTTAGTGGCCCAAGCTGTGGGTGGTGTGTATTCACTATTTTGTTGAATAAAGCTTTTTTGCAGCAATAGATGAGTGGCGCCTGTATTTGCTGTACTCAGCGGAACCATTTACACCATGCACCCTTGGCTGGTGGAGCCGTTTTGCTTTGGTGGTCTCAAACCCTATGCCAAAACCTAAATGCCCTATCACTGACATCATCAATGACATAATGCAGCCGGATGACTCACATTGAATATAGCCTGGAACTTGACTAATGCACAGAAGAGTATGCATGGCCACAATAGGCACTAACAGCTATGCTGCTGGTGCCTAAATAAGGTAATAACGGTAAAAAAAAAAGCTAGTTACAATGATTCGTTTACTGTGGAAAGAATTTCCTGAAGCAGAACAAAACTGTAAACTCTGTGCAATTAGTTTATGTCTCAAATCCCTATTCCTTAAGAAAAAAAAAATCACAATTATGCAGGACCAAGAAAATGTTTTAGGCAAAATCAGGGGTGTCCCAGAAAATCAGGGACAGTTTAGAGGTGTGTGTGATGATGTTTGGGGTTATTTTAAAGTTGGTGTGTGGTAGGAAGTTGCATTCATTAATTGGTTCTTGAGAAGTCTTACCAGTTGGATACTTTGCTATGAGGAATGTGAGTGACACATTAAAGCTCACAGATGATGGAGCAACTAATGACTAGTAGACCTTGCCAAACTGGCTATCAAATTTTAATTGTCATTTGAAGCAAAGGGTGTTCATGAGTAAATGCATATACTGGTAGTCTTCTGACAAAGCACTGTGACAACCTGTGCTGTCATATTGGGTGAAGTCCTGTGTTATTAAGAGGACACAGCTAAATTAATTGAAGGTCTTATGCCAGTAGCACCAATTTTCATCACTGTACCCATACCTGTTCACATTACTTTCTGAAAGTACCCTATGGAGAATGGAACTTAGCTGCAGACAATTTTAAACCAAGGTTTGGAAACTGGACAAACAGAAGCAGCAATAGGCAGATGATACAGGAAATATCACTTCCTGTGCCAGCTGCCAGTGACTGCTTTTGCATGCATTCCAAACCACAGTTTAAAAGTGCATGTGGGCAAGGTCCATTCCAGTAACCCGATGGTGACTGTGGAGTTTTGGGCAATAAATGCTGAGACCTTGTCTCTTGAACTGCACTTATTTTGGGGAACTATCCTTGTGGTACTGTATAACTTATATCACAGTACCTGCACACATACCTCTCAACTGTCCCTATTTTTCAGGGACGTCCCTGATTTTGCCTCAGGATTTTCCTTTGTCCCTCATAATATTTGAATTTTTGTGACAGTAGAGCGGGGGATTAAAAGCACAAAATGATGTCAAACATTAAAGTTACAGACTTGTTCATTTTCAGAAAATACTTCTTACACAAATCCCCTTCTTCTATCAGCTTTCTGATGGAAGAGGGATGCCTGGATATCGTGGCAGTCACAGAAACCTGGTACACAGAGAACCATGACTGAGATGTCAACATACCAGGGTACACAATCTACAGGAGTAACAGAGAGGGAAGAAGAGGAGGAGGAGGAGGAGGAGGAGGAGGAGGAGTAGCTCTCTATGTAAGGGAAGGGATCAAAGCAAGAGAACTACAGGGTAAACAGGGAGGAGAGGAGGCAATCTGGGTCACCCTGGAGACTGAAAATGGCTCCACAATCTGCACAGGGGTTATATACAGACCCCGTCTCAGTGGGAAGAAATGGACAAGGAAATGATAGAAGGCATCCTTGGGATGGCAGAGAAAGGGGAGATATTGCTGATGGGGGACCTGAATAATCCAGATGTTAAATGGAGCACCTTTGCTGCAGCTACATCCAAGAGCAGGGCCATTCTCGATGCCCTACATGGGGCATGCCCCAGACAGCTAGTTTTGGAACCCACTCGGGAGGCAGCAATGTTAGACCTGGTACTCTCAAATGGGGATGGAGAGAGGATCTCCGATCTTGAAGCGGGTAGCCATCTGGGAACAAGCGACCACCAAACAGTGTGGTTCACGACAAACTTAGCTGTAGAGTCAAGCCACACAAAAGTGAAGGTACTGGACTTCAGGAGAGCTGATTTTGTCAAAATGGGAGACTGCCTCAGAAAAGCACTAGCGAACAGGCAAGAAGGTGGGGTGGAGCCACAGTAGGGAAACATCAAAACTGCCATCACAGAGGCAACAAGCCTTTGTGTGAAGCAAATAAACAAATCAAAACAAAAGAAAAAAACAGTATGGTTCTCAAAAGAAGTGGCAGGGAAGCTAAGGGAAAAAAGATAACATTCATGAAGTATAAGGAAACACACAAGGAGCGGGACAGATAACTGTACCAGTTAAGGCACAAGGAAGCAGGGAAGGAAGGCAGAATAGCAAAGGCCCAAACTGAGGAAAAGATAGCCAACTCAGTTAAGAAGGGGGATAAAACCTTTTATACGTACATCAGGGAGCGTAGAAAGACAAAGCAGGGGAAGATACCTAATCCAGTCAATAGAAGCACTCTGGATAGGGGTGTTGATATTAGTCCTTTCACAGAAGAAAGGGTTCTGAAAGAACTCTTAAAACTGAAGGTGGATAAAGCAATAGGCCTGATGGGATTCACCCCAGAATTCTAAAAGAACTAAGGAAAGAACTAGTAACACCCCTAACTACCCATTTTAATAAATCATGGGAGGATGGTGTTATACCTTAGGACTGGAGGAGGGTGGATGTGATTCCTCTTCACAAAAGTGGGAGCAAGACAGAGGCAGGAAACTACAGACCTGTCAGTTTGACCTCAGCATTAAGGAAAATGATGGAATCACTTCTGAAGGAAAGAATTGTTGAGTACCTAGAGCCAGTGGGGCACAGGACCCAAGGCAGCATGGATTCAGAGCAGGAAGGTCATGTCAGACAAATCTAATTGATTTCTTTGACTCGGTGGCCAAAGTAGTAGATGAGGGAGGGGCTGTGGACATAGCCTACCTAGACTTTAGCAAGGCATTTGACACAGTCCCACATGAAAGATTAATAAACAAATTAGCTAACTTGGGAGTGGGTCCCAGGGTGGTAGCCTGGGTAAAACACTGGCTGGATAACAGGACGCAGCGGGTAATAGTAAATGAAGTACACAGTGAAGAAAGGGGGGTTACTAGTGAGGTACCACAGGGTTCAGTACTGGGGCTGGTCCTTTTTAATGTCTTTATAAGTGACATTGCAGAGGGACTGGAAGGGAAATTATGTCTCTTTGCAGATGACACAAAGATCTGCAACAGGGTTGATACATAAGGTGGGGTGGAAAGGATGAAAGGGACTTGGCAAGGCTGGAGGAATGGTCAAATGTATGGCAGCTTAGATTCAACACAAAGAAGTGCAAAGTAATGCACCTGGGAAACAAAAACCCAGGGGAAGAGTACACAATTGGGGGTGAGATACTGACAACAACAAAAATGGAAAGGGACATGGGGGTAGTCATATCAGATGACCTAAAGGTGGGCCAGCAATGTGAGAAGGCAGTAAGGAGGGCTGGGGGGATACTGCGATGCATAGGGAGAGGCATCACCAGTAGAAAACAGGAAGTGGTTGGTCCTCTGTACAGACAGTTGGTAAGACCACATCTGGAGTACTGTGTACAGTTCTGGAGACGCCATCTCCGCAAAGACATAGACAGGGTAGAGGCTGTCCAGAGGAGGGCAACCAAAATGGTGCAGGGTCTGCACCAGAAGACATATGAAGCAAGACTAAAGGAGCTTACGATGTATAGCCTCGAGGAAAGGAGGGGGGTATGATAGAAACTTTCAAATACCTCAAGGGAATCAACAAAGTCCAAGAGGGTAACATCTTTCAAAAAAGAGATGCTCAAGAACGAGGAGGCACAATTTGAAGATGGGGGGGATGGCTCAGAGGTAATGTGAGGAAGTATTTCTTCACAGAGAAGGTTGTAGATACATGGAATAGCCTACCTAAGGAGGTCGTAGAGTCAAAAACAGTGGGGGAAATTCAAGAATGCATAGGACAGACAAAAGGCAGTTCTAGTGGTGGGTAGGGGGTTGGTTAACTAGGATCTGCAGCTTATCCGTTAGGTAGGGAAATGGGCAGACTAGGTAGGCCAAGCGGTCCTTATCTGCAATCAAATTCTATGTTTCTATGTTTCTATGAATAGTACCTATTTTTATGTTTTCTTGTGCAAGCAGCACACAAGAAACATTGCGATAGTAGAGCATTGCAGAGGTGTGGCAGTGTTGTGGCCAATGCAGCGGATGCTTTAATGGGTGTGTCCCTTGGCCACCAATTAATGCTGAAGCTGCTGATGACAGCAGTTTCAGAGCAAGCACTGCATTGAAAGAAATCTGCTACTGTAATCAGGGGCAGTTTCGTTATTGAAGTGGCAGTCTCCCCTTTCTCCCAACCAGGCACACAGCAGGGCAAAAAATTTAAATGTTAGCTCCCTTCCACTGCTGCTGCCCACCCAGTACATTCCATTCTCCATTCCCTGCCAACATCGGGGTGCTCAATCCCTGTCTCAGCATGTATCCCCCTTCCCCCCATTAATGTGGCACACTGGGAGCCCACCCCAGCATGCCAAAAAATACTTCATTGATGTTTCTGACACCAGGATGCCCACTCCTGGTGTTGGATGCGCTGCCCCCTCACAACACTATGTAATCAGCCGACCTCAGAGTGCCCAATCCCCAGGTCAGCATTGATCCCCCCTCCAGTATTTTGGCACACTGGGAGCCCACCTCAGTGTGCTGAATCCATTTTGTTAACATTTCACCTGTAAAAAAGGAAATATTCCCACAATTACTTTTTTTTAAACCTAAAAAAAAAAAAAGAAAACAGTCCCTCATTGTTCCCACCAGCCCCATCCCCCAACCCGCACCCCCTCTCTCTACGTACCCCACCTTCCCGCACCCCTTCTCACCCATACTTACCTCTGGAGGTCAGGAGCAGTGATCGTCTGTGGACCGGGAACATGTCTGCATTCTTCAAAGACCAACCGTGAACTGAAGAAATGATGGTAAGCCCTATAATGGCAGTCAGTAGGGGGTTTTCAACTTAGGTTGACATCTCAGCCAATGTTTGGAGTTTTAGTCCCAGATTTTCAACATGGGGTTCTTGGGACCCAACCCTAATGAACATAGACACTGTAATTTTGTTTCTCAGTCCTGAAAGGTGATTTTGCGGTCCCTGTGCAGAATCACCTTTCAGGACCAATTAATGAAATAACAGTGCCACTGTTCATGAGGTGGGGTCTCAAAAAGCACTTGTTGCAAATTTGGTAAAAAAAAAAAACTCCAGTAAATGACTGCGTTACGAGTGTCCATTGCACAGTTTCCATGCATGCTCGTAACTTCATAAATTTGTTACATTTTCACTTCAAATTTCCAACATTGCCATTTTTCACACCTCCTTATGAACAGTACAGCTTTCATTTTCGTATCCTTCCTGAAATGTGTTTTTGCACCTGTGGTGCAAAATGGCATAGTTGCTGTGTGAAATCAGCTTTCAGGACAGAGTAACAAAATCACAGTGCCACTGTTCATGATGGGAGGTTCCAAAAAGGCCATGTCGAAAATTTGGTGAAAACATTCCAAATACATGACTGCGTTATGAGCATGCGTTACACAGTTTCTATGCACACTCGTAACTTTGCCACTTTTTCATATTTTCACTCCAGATTTTCAACATTGCCATTTCTTCACACCTTCTGATGAACAGTATAGCTATCATTTTTCACATCCTGCCCAAAATGTGTTTTTGCACCTGTGGCGCTGAATGGTACACTCACTGTGCAAAATCACCTTCTGGGATTGAGTAACAAAATGAAAATGCCACTGTTCATGAGATGGGGTCCCAAAAAGCCCATGTTGAAAATTTGGACCAAAAATACCAACAAATGCCTGGGACATTAGGATTTCCAATCGTAACACCCACCCTGTATAGACTGACAGGCATCGGGGGTGTGACTTGGGGACATAGGTCGTAATGCTCACACCATTCCACCCCACTCACACCCTCACCCCCACCCTGCAGCCACTGACAGGCATCAAGGTGTGCCTCGGGGGTCTCCGGCCCTAACGTTCACCCCATTCTCCTATACTGCACCCATCTCAGCTTATTTCCTTATGGGATGGGTTGAGCATAAGGGCTGAAGACCTCAAGGCACACTGCAACACCTGTCATTGTCTGCAGAATGAGGTGAGGTGGAATGTCATGAGTATTATGGCAGATGACCCAAAGGCACACCCCCAACGCCTGTCAGTCTCTGCAGGTTGGGGGTTGGCAGTACTTCAATACTTCACTGCCATTCCTATTATGCATCTCTCCAACTCCTGCACTACCAATGCCAATACCAGCAAGCAAACATTCAGCATTGACAAATGCTTGTTAAGATGTGTCCCTGATTTGGGGCCTTTGTCTCTGATTTTTTTAAGCCTTGTCCCTGATTTATGAGGCAAGAGGTTGTGAGGTATGACTGCACACCGTTATGCTTACTGTTTTACAACTTATTTATCCAGAAAGGCCCAAGATTCAATATATTGTTTTCCTTGGGGCCCTACTTTTGTACCCACTTTTACCACTACATGAACTGAAACACTGAGAGATTAAGTGACTAACTTAGAGTCACAGTAACCGTAATGAAATTATAAGGGTGGTGTTTGAACCTGGGCCTCCAGGCTCCTAAGTCTGTGCTTTAGCCATGAGAATTGCGGTCTCTACATTATGATGTACCACACATATTAAGTCAGAAGAGATAAGAAGGTTTTTTTCACACTGCAATTTCCCGAACAAAACTCAGTCTCATTTAATTACAGTTTACAATTTAACACCTGACTGAATATGTAACTCTTGTGACTACTGAGTGCTGCTAAGCATCTTACATTTGCTTTACTATGTATGCAGTACTGAACAGACACAACAGATTTTGCTAATGCTGTAATTAATCATACTTTATAAATTCAAAACCATAGTTAAAGATCCATTTGCATGACTACTAAGCTCACTGTACCATAAGTTTAAAAAATGAAACTTTCAAATGCAATGTCATGTAAACCTACAGTATTACTGCACTGCCATTTCTGAAAGGAAACTTTTACCACCAGGCCTGTACAGTATATTAAGCTGGACATTACCCACCAGTCATAATGTTAAAAGCTTCACCAATATCCTCTTCCTCCTCCTCCTCCCTCAACCTCCTTTGAAATACTCCAAAGTTCTGGAGCATGAAGCAGGCACAGAAGTGATGCATCCATTTGACCATACATCAAATCCATTAGAAGAAACACAGGGACTATAGTGAGTAAC
The DNA here is from genome assembly GCA_016271365.2 of Neoceratodus forsteri. Taxonomy (NCBI): domain Eukaryota; kingdom Metazoa; phylum Chordata; order Ceratodontiformes; family Ceratodontidae; genus Neoceratodus; species Neoceratodus forsteri. The sequence continues at coordinate 682,528,728 of JADMNL010000022.1, read as the reverse complement.
CCTTTGTCTCCCCCTTACCCTTAAGTCAAAATGACTTGAGGCCTTCTCAGATAGTCATTTTCCTCTTCCACATCTGGTTATGTATTGTGTCTTATCAGGTGCATATGGCAAACTACCAGCTTTACTTGTGGGAATGGGAATTGGAAACAGGTCCATGTCAAGTTGCTACTAATGCCTCATGATGACAAGTGGCAGTTTCTCTTGGATATGGCTGTCAGGGGCATTGCCGCTAAAACATGTCTGGTGTTATAAGCATATAAGGCCTCTGATTTAGCTTCCAAAGCTGCAGCTACAGTGGTCTGCCACCTTCTTCATCCCTGAGTTTACTTGACTAAGTTAGGGCTCATCTACAGATGCCAGATTCTAAACTCTTCTTTTATAAGCCTTCTGCTGTTAAGCCCTAGAGAAGAGGGAAGTAAATTGGGGGTTGAAGAGTCGTGGGGGCACCTGAAAGGAACCGTAGTGGAAGTGATGAACCAATGCATTAGGACTGTATCCAAAGGCAAGAGAAGGAGGAAACCACTATGCTTCTCAAAAGAGGTGACAACCAAGTAAGGGCTAAAAGGGTGGTTTTCAGGAAATATAAGGAGACCCAAGGGATAAAGACAGGGAAGTGTACCTAGAGTGTCTAAGGGAAGTGGGGAAGGCTGTTAGGAGAGCACAGGCGTGGACTGAGGAGGATTTAGTGCAGATGGCGAAGAAAGGGGATGACATTCTATAGGTACATCAACAAAAGAGGAAAAGCCAGGGTGGGATTGCAAGGCTTAAGGGGAATGAAGGAGAGTGTAAGGATGGAGACCTAGACAAGGCAGAAATACTGAACAAATACTTCTGTTCAGTATTCACTGAAGAGGGGGGGAGTCAGGGACCACAGCTGGGCAACAGATGCAAGGGGGGGATGGACACCAGTCCATTCACAGTGGAGAAAGTCCTGGACGAGTTTACAAAACTGAAGGTGGACAAAGCAATGGGGTCAGATGGCATACACCCTAGGATATTAAAGGAGCTGCAAAGGGAATTAGCAGCATCTCTGGCAGCCATGTTCACCGAGTCACTCAACACAAGAGTGGTTCCAGAGGACTGCAAAAGGGCACATGTAGTCCCTCTACACAAAAGCAGTAGTAGGGAGGAGGTGGGGAACTATAGGCTGGTCAGCCTCACCTCAGTAGTGGGTGAGATAATGGAGGCACTGCTTAAGAAAGAATAGTGGCACATCTGGAATCCAACAGTGCCTAGGATCTGAGGAAACATGGATTTACAGCAGGAAAGTCATGTCAGATGAATCTGATAGATTTTTTTGACTGGGTGACAAAGGAAGTAAATGAGGGGGATGGTGGATGCCGCCTACCTCAATTTCAGCAAGGCCTTCAGCACCATCCCACATAAAAGGCTGGTTAGCTAGATGGGTAGTCTGGGCATGGGGCATAAGGGGGTAAACTAGGTTAGGAACTGGCTAGTAGACAGGAGGCAGAGGGTGGTGGTAAATGGGATCCAATCCAGGGAGAGGGGGTGACCAGAAGGGTACCTCAGGGATCAGTTCTTGGGCCAGCCCTGTTCAATGTCTTCATCAGTGACATTGCAGAAGGGCTGGAGGGAAAGGTCTTCCTGTTTGCAGATGACACCAAGATCTGCAACAGGATGGATACTCCAGATAGGGTGGAGAAAATGAGGAGGGACCTGGAGAAGCTTGAAAAATGGTCTGAAGAGTGCAACTGAGGTTTAATTCAAAGAAGTGCAAAATAATACACTTGGGATAAAGGAACCCTTGGAGAGTGCTACAAGATGGGGGAGGAGGTTGCTAACAATCACCAAGGAAGAAAGAGACCTGGGGTTATTATTTCAGAAGACCTAAAAGTGTCTAAGCAGAGTACAAAGGCTGAAGGGAGGGCCAGTGGCATGCTGGGGTGCATAGGCAGAGGTATCACTAGCAGAAGGTGAGAGGTAGTAATGCCATTGTATAAAACACTAGTGAGGCCTCATCTAGAGTACTATGTACAATTCTGGAGGCCACACCTTTGTAAGGACATTGACAGGATGGAGGTGGTCCAGAGTCGGGTGACTAAGATGGTACAGGGCTTGTATCACAAAACATATGAGGAGAGATTAAAAGACATCAACATGTACTCGTTGGAGGAGATGAGGGATTGGGGGACATGATAGAGACATTCAAGTACCTAAAGGGCATAAACAAGGCGCAGGGGGGAGACATCTTCCAATATAGAAGGAATACAAGAAAGAGGGGGCATTATATGAAATTAGAAGGTGGCAGGTTAAGGGGAAATGTGAGAAAGTATTTCTTCACGGAGAGGGTGCTGGACACATGGAACAGTCTGCCAAGGAAGGTGGTGGGAGCAAGCACAGTGGGGGGATTTAAACATTAGAAGAAAAGTAGAGGGACACACATCAGCTGTCCCAAAGGTGCTCCCAGTCATATTAATACACAACTTAAAAACTGAAGAACTGGGCACACATCAGAATGTTGAGTGTCATTAAGGATTATTTATCTCAGAAGCACAGCATGTACAAACACAGGGCTAACACCCCTACGTATCAACCCCGGCCAGGTGGGTCTTCCTCAGGGGGTCAGTATGTAGGGGTGTTAGCCCTGTATTTGTACATGCTGTGCTTCTTTAATAAATACTCCTTAATGACACTCAGCAATCTGGTGTGTGCCCAGTTTTTCAGTTTTCAAGAGGGATTTAAACATGTCTGGGACAGGCATAAGGGAACCTTACAGGTGGGAAGGAGTTGTGAAAGACCACTGACCAGATAGGATCAGAGGCCGCAAACAAGTGTAAGGCTTACAGGAGGACTGGATGGGCCTGGTGGACCTTATCTGGTGACAATTTCTATGCTTCTATTTAAGCTCCAAGACTGCTAAATCAATTTACTCCTCCCCTTCATCAGGTGAAAAGTCTGGGAGGATATCCCCTAAAAGGTGTGTGATCTCATCTAGTGCTGAAAAATATCTTCAGACGTCACCTCCTTCTATTTGGGAAAAGTCCAGTTCTCTCTCTGTCAGGAGCCGCGAGTGGAAATTTGGCTACCATAGGTAGACACTCCTGAAATATGATCAGACTCCCTGGACAGCCACCCTTTGAGTGCATACAGTGCAGGAGACAAAATTAGCACCAGCCCACTAACCAAATGCTGACAGATTTTGTATCAGGCTGGTACCATTTTCCTCTAGCCCAGTTTATTTGTACTGGAGAAAGTGGCATTCCAATAAAAACGCCAACTGGGCCAGTGTGAAAGTCTGTTTTATCAGTGGATTTTCCTAGTCACAAGCCCTACTAACTAGTGGCTGAAAAAATTAAGTTTGGCCCCTGCAGTGAGCTCTGGGTGACCTACATCAATTGGAGAAACCTCTCCTTTTTGGATTCCCTAAGGCATAATCAGGTCACCTGTTGGTCAGGCTGTGCCTCTGTCATGCTACCAGTTTTTACCCCTACTTGGGTCTCTGTCCTATGTCACCATTTCAAATAAGGGAAGTAGTATCCCTATGGCCAACCCATCTTTTATATTGCTTATACTTCATCAGGCTTTGTCCGCTAGGATAGTGACCCAGGAGACACTGCTTCTGACTAGTACACCACCTACTGACAACCTTCATCCCCCATCTGCTATATTCTTTATATCCCTCCCTCTTACTACCTCTGTACTGTCCTTACCTGCCCTCATCTACCCCCCTCTTTTTATTTCCTCTTCTACTCTGTCTTGTCACTACTACATCTGGACTGCTCATATATGTCTCTATACCCTATCCTTCTCCTTCAGCGCTCCAGCATGCCTGGCTACTCGGTCTTCCTAACTCAAATATGAGCAGGCTGCACTCTCCAGCATGCTGCACTAAGGTCATATAGACCCTGCCATTCTACAGTTATGCAAAATGAGTACTTCTGTAAACTGAAACCATGTAATCTTTACTTAATGTGTTTAAAATGCATTGACTTATTGTCCTTCAAAAGTTCTAATGCATATAGCTTGCTAGTGACTCTTAGCCTACTGCATATTCCATGTACTTGCTTGCCTTTTGTATGCCTTGTATGATTATGTTGTCATTATATATGCTTACTATATGCTGAGCTTATGGCCCATACAGCTACTATATTGTTCCCAGGTCCATCTTGTAAATGAGCTTATCTCAATGGTGTTCTGCCTGGCAAAATAAAGATATTGATTAATTGATTGATATTTCATGTACTACTTCAGTTTTGAGTCAGTTCAAATTCTGCTCACAATTTATCAGAAAGAGTCGAGTGAGATGACTAGAAAGATATATAAGGAGAAACTGGATATTGGCAAAATGATTATCAGGGAGGCTAAGACAATAACAAAATAAAGGCTAGCAGAAAGGCTAAAGGACAATGGCAAATCCTTACTTAAATTAGTTAAAAAAGGAAGACGTGGGATAGCATAGAAAAGATAAGGAAAGAAGGGGCTAGTAAAGACAAAGAGGAGGCAAGAATACTAAATACTATAAATAATTTTGTTTGGTGTTTGCGGTCGAGAAAGCAGGTCCACTCCAAGACAGCAGAAGGGAATTCATTGGTGACACATGAAACAAGTTTGAGATGGGAAAATTACAAGAGAATAGCTACTAAAGGGACTGGGAAACTTAAAAATCAAGAAATCACCATGTCCTGATGGGATTTATCTTAGACGGTTAAAGAGACACTGTCATCCCCCCTTAAGGCTCAAAAGGTCCCTAGTTTAACAAGGGCTGCTCAGTGCTGATATGGCTGTGGAGAGCTTTTAGTAGTGGCAAGAGCACTGAAAAGAAGATGCGGTGCTCTTGCCACACTGGAGTCAGCCGTAACTAGTACTGCAGAGATTACAGTACTGCACGTGCGTGATACTCACAGACACACAGGTTGCCCAGGAGTCAGCCATGTGCAACATGGTGGCAGTGACATGATTACTTATCCATGACACTCGTGCATGCGCAGTTTAAGTCAGTGCTGCCATGTTGTCCATGGTGGTCGTCACTTCCACAGTTGCAAAAAGGAGAAGCAGTTCACTGGGAAGGTGGTGTCTTTATACGGCCTGGGAAGGGGAAGGGTTGCATAAACAGAATCATTAGAAATTATGCTGGAGCACTGTGGCAGCACATCAGACAGTGGTCTGGCCACGTAATTCCAAAGTGCTCTTCTACAAATCTGATGATGGCATAACATCTGTGGAGCTTGGCACATGCTGCCGTAAAAATCAGACTCGGGCGGAGACTATTAACAAACTAAAGATCTGGTCTGGGACTTGCTTGTCATCACAGTCACTTTCTCATTCTTCTATAAACAGTAATTTCAGGTAAATGTGCCCTAACCATATTGACCTCAGTGCTGCTAGACTGCTTCTGGTTTTCCCATGATTGTACTAGGTGGGGGTAATAGCAGTCTTGAAGTGGTAGCGGCTGGTGGTGGCACTGTTTGAATAAAAGTGGTACTCATGTGAGTATGCACATTTTAGAAATGACCCCTTTCTTTGTTTTTGCTGTAAAAAATCTGACCTCTTTAAAATAAAAACAAGGAGTCAGTTATGGCCTCAACCCCCCCCCCCACTCCACTTTCGCTTCAAGTGAGGAACATGATTATGGGTTTGCATCAGATGTACAGTGGCAGCCACAGAAGCATACTATTGTTAAACAGTAATGTACTGTATGTAAAAGCTTGTTTTCTTTTGAATGTGTGCTTTCTTAATGTTGTCAATACCACTCCATCCATTTTGTACTCTGCCCCTGGATTTCGGTGCTGCAATTGCATTATTTTACATTTTTGTGTTGAAACCTAGCTGCCATACACTTGATCACTGTTCAAGTCTTATAAGGTCTCTGCTCATACTTTTCCATCCCGCTGCAGATCTTGGTAGAATCACACAGAGTCAAACCTTCCCTTCCTGCTTCTTTGCAATTTCACTTATGAAGACATTAAAGAAGACTGGGTCCAGCACTGATCCCTGAGGTACCCCCCATCACCCTCCCTTCCTTGGAGTGAACTCCATTTACTACCAGCCTCTGTCAGCTATCCCCTAACCAATTTCTTACCAAACAGTTAAATTTTATTCTCTCTTAGTCAACACAGTAGGAGTCATGCAGAACAAATGTAATTTTCTTGGATAATATTTAAGTTACACATACACAATTAGCATGAACGTTGTTTAGAACAAAATTACATTTCAAATGAGCCTATTCACTAAGCTGCACTAATTACATTTTTTAAAATATGGTCATCTGATTACCTGAATTTTCATTTTTCTTCATTATTTTCACCTTTTGGAAGTCTATATTTAAAAAATATATAATTAATTCAGTTTAGTGACTACTCTCATTTGAAAGGTCTTTTTGTCCCGAACAACCCACATGCTAGTGATGTATGTGTAACTTGTATACTTTCTGAGATATTTACATTTGTTTGGCATTACTCCTAATGTGTTTTCTCAGTGAAAAAAAATGAGGCTGTTTGGAAGCGCAGTAGGAGTCATACTAACATACTAAGAGGCCAGCAGAAGAAGGCCATTTAGTCTATCTAGGCTGCTCATATTTCAGGGTTCAGAGCTTGAGCTACTGTCCCTGCCACCCCACTCCTTCAATCCTCCCTACCCATGCTCTTTACATCCCCTGTGTGCCTATCCCAGCCTCTCTTGAAGCTGCCCACTATGTTCAATAAAATCACCTTTTCTGGCAATGCATTCTAAGTTCTACCACCCTCTCTGTGAAGAAGTGCTTCATGACCACCCTCTTAAACCTCCTACCCCCCATCTTAAGACTGTGTCCCCTTGTGTTATGGTTGCCATTCAATTAAAAGAGACCCTCCATATCCACCTTTTTCATACCTTTAAAATACTTCAAGTCCCAATCATATCCCCTCTCTCTCTCTCTCTCTCTCTCCTGTCGTCCATGCAGTACTTGTTCAGAGCCCTCAACCTCTCCTCATATACCTTGCCCTGTGGACCCACTGTCATATTTGTAGCCCTCCTCTGTATCTACTCCAGCAGATTAATGTCCTTTTAGAGGCGTGGGCACCAGTACTGAACTCCATACTCTAGATGTGGCCTTACCAGTGACCTGTACAAGGGCAGTATAACCTCCTCTCTCCTACTACTGATCCCTCTAGCTATGCATCCCAGCATCTTGTTTGCCCTTGCTACTGCTTTCATGCACTGTGTGGAGTGCTTCAGGCCACTAGTGATCATCACTCCCAGGTCCCCCTTCTCTTCTGATGCAGATACCAGGACTCCACCCTGGTAGTGCTCTGTCTTAGGATTCTTGGTTCCAATATGCATAACTTTGCATTTCTTGGCATTAAAGCCAAGCTGCCAGATCCTGGACTACCTCCCCAGCTTTTCCAGGCCATCATATTGGTCTTTTATCCCTTCAGCTGTGTCTACTCTCCCGCTCTCCCACAGAATTTGGCATCATCAGTGAATAGGCATATTTTGCTCTTTATACCATCCCCAAAGTCATTGATGAAGACATTGAACAACACTGGCCCCAGTACTGAGCCCTTCGGTATCCCACTGGTGACCTTTCTGGTGCCAGATAAGTCTCCCCCAACAACCACCCTCTGGGTTCTGTCCCTCAGCCAATTTTCCACCCATCTGGCCATCTTATCCCCAACCCTGAGATCCACCAACTTCCTGATTAACCTTTTGTGGGGCACAGAGTGAAAGGCCTTTCTGAAATCCAGATACAGTATGTCTACTGTTTGGCCCTGTATACTGTCTTAGTGACACAGTCAAAGAAGTCAATCAGATTTATTTTACACAATCTCTCCCCCTTCCCATGAACCCATGCGGCCTCGAATCCTGGAGACCATCCTCCTCTAGATATTCCACCAACCTTTCCTTTAGTATGGTCTGCATGAGTTTGCCCACAATTGAGGTCAGACTGACTGGTTTGTAATTCTCTGGGTCATTCTTGGGACCGCTTATGTGAATGGGCACCACATTTTCTGTTCTTCAGTCCTGCAGTACCACACCTGACTCTAGTGAACTATTAAATAGGTCTGTCAGTGGACCTGCCAGCTCCTTGGCCAGTTCCCATAGTACCCTTGGATGTACTCTGTCTGGGCCTGGTGATCTGTCCAGCTTTAATTCTAGCAGCCCATCCCTCACTCTATCCTCCTCTACACTACATCTATGTTCCCCTCTCCCCGTGCTCCTCTTCTCCCTCATGAAGGCACTGGTCCATCCTTCTCCCTGGTGAAGATGGAACAGAAGTATTCATTAACTATCTCTGCTTCTCCACCATTATCCTCCACCCACTTCTCCCCTTTCTTAAGCCTGACAGTCCCTTCCTTCTTGTCTCTTTTTTCACTTACATAGTGAAAGAAAGATTTCTCTCCCTTCTTAATTCCTTCTGCTGTCTGCAGCTGCTCATGTGCTTTAGCTTGCAGGACTTCCTTACTTGCCTCACTAGCCAACCTTAGGTAATTTTCCCTATCCACCTCTGTCTTGGTCTTTCTGTTACTGCCTGGGCAACCCCGGAACTGAACCAGCTGGGTGCTTTGGCCCATGTGTTTTTACCCCTGAGCCTAACACACTCCTCTGTGGCAACCAGTATTCCTTCCTTACTGATGAACCACCTGTGGTCCACCCCTATACCTGCCCTGATGCCTGCAAGGAGGCTCCTTAGTACTTCACCCATAATTCTGAAGTCCGACCTTCTGAAATCCAAGATTTTGATCTTAGTCAGGATGCTTTCCCTTCCCATATTTAACTGGATTCACACTGTGCAGTGGTCACTCCCACCCAATGGCTCACTAACTGTTATTTCCTGTACATGCTCCCTATTTGTTAGCACAAGATCAAGTATTGCCTCTGCTCTTGTTGGTTCTGTGACACCCTGAGTCAGGAACCCACTCTGCAGTCCTTTCAGGATCACTTGACTCCTAGCACATGTCATTGATGGTATTCTCCAGTCCACCTTGTGCAGGTTAAAATCCCCCACAATTACCACCTCTTCTTTCCCTGCAGCTTCCAATATTTGTGAACTCAGTTCCCCGCTCCCTCTCCTCATCCTGGTTGGGTGGTCTGTATACCACCACCAATCTCACCTTTCTCCCTCTATTGGACCTTAAAGGAAAGCAGTCCAAATAATAGAGACCCCCCCAAAGGCCTACCCCATGATTAAGCTTTCCGCAAATAAAAGCCTTCATTTTAGAAGCTTCTACTTACCTTATTTTAATTTTGAAAAGATCGGGAGTCGGGAATATGGCATACGGCGCACAGCTCCATTTAGTGTAAAAGTGCCGCACCACACTGCTAACTGCAATTCAAATGTATTGCAGTGAGAGGTGCAGCGCCACACTTTTACACTAAATGGAGCCGCGCACCATCTGCCATCTTCCTGACTTCTGACCTTTTCAAAATTAAAATAAAGTAAGTAGCAGCTTCTAAAATTAAGGCTTTTCTTTGTGAAAAGCTTAATCGGGGGTAAGCCTTTGGGGTGGGGGTCTTTATTATTTGTAAAGCTTTCCTTAAATTGAGCCCATAATGCCTCCACTTCCCCTTCCTCTGACTCCTCCCTCATGCATGTTATTCCCTCCTGATATAAACTGCCACCCCTCCCCCTTCCCGACTACACTATCCCTTTTGTATAGTTTATATCCAGGGATCGCAAGGTCCCAGTCATGGTGTAGTGATGCCCAAGTCTCTGTTACTGGCACTATGTCCACCCATTATCCTCCAACCACTCTTCCCCTTCCTTAAGATTTACAAATCTCTTTTTTCACTTATGTAGCAAAATAAGGACTTCTCCCCTACTTAATTCCTTCAGCTAGCTGCAGCTCCTTCTGTGCTTTAGCTCATCGGACTTCCTTACTTGCCTCACTAGCCAACTGTAGGTAATTTTTCCTATCCACCTCTCTGTTGGTCTTCCTGAATTTTCTATAGGCCAGCCTCTTTTCCCTTTCTACCTGGAAAACCTCAGAACTGACCCAGGTGGACACTTTGGCCGTTATGTTCTTACCCCAAGCCTAACACACTGCTCTGCGGCAACCATTATTCCTTCCTTAATGATGAACCACCTTTGGTCCACCCTCATATCTGTTCTGATGCCTGACAGGGGCCTCTTTAGTACTTCACCCATGTTCCCGAAGTCTGCCCTCCTAAAATCCAAGATTTTGGTCTTAGGATGCTTTCCCTGCCCATATCTAATTGAAACCCCACTGTGTAGTGGTCATTCCCACCCAATGGCTCCCAGACCATTATTTCCTGTAATGCTTCTCATTTGTGAGCATAAGTGCACTTTGGTAGGCATAATCCACGCACAGAATACTTGATGGTAGGAATTAGACTGCCCACTTCCACAGAGGATATAGATATGTGGGCCATAGTCAGTGACTCCCTGCAGCAAACAGGTCAATGCAATAAAGCATACAAAAAGGCACTGAAGATGATGGGTTTTATAGGGAATGGTTTTCACAGTAGGCAAAGCAAGGTGATTCTGTCACTGCACAGATCCCTAGTGAGGCTTCACCTGGAGTGCTATGACCAGTTCTGGAGACCTCACCTGAGGAAAGACCTAGACATACTATGGCTCTAAACATCTATTCACTAAAATCCAGAAGGGAATGTGGGTACATGATTGAAACATACAAGTTTCTCTGAGATGTAAAGAAGGTAAACTGTTATGTCCTATTTGTACAAAATAGGAATGCAGTCCCTAGTAGCATGAGTGGAGGTTGGTAGGATGCCAATTCCCTTCAAGGGTTTAAATGGAACTGGGACAGAGCAAGAGTAATCATAGTCCCCAAGAGGGCAGTAAGGGTTTGAGGTGTGGTAGTGGGGGGAAGGTACAGTACAACAGCACAGTAGGCCAATGGAGTGAGTTAGTATAGCAAGGGCAGAGTAAATAGATATTCAGTCTCCCTTTAGTCAAGTTCTGTGTTTCTATATTTCCTCTCAGCCATGCACAATAAAACACCATTACCAAAAATCCTTATATAGATACATATCAACGCGCTTCAACAAACCCCTAGACATCGCAGTGTCCTGCAGACATACCCAGATTTATACCATGGCCTTTGCACAGTCATGTAGCAGAAACCCACAGTCACACAGATACTGTATGTAACTGTGTTCTGCACTACAAAAAAACAGGCATAAGTGTGCTGTGCTCATACACACAGCAATACCATTGTCTTCCACCCACAGACACACATAACAGTACCTTGCATCAATACAGAATTATGCAGCCATGACCTGGACTAAAATAACAGTACATAAGTGCCCTGCACACATACACACATTTGTACCATTGCCCTGCACCTATACACACCCCTATAATAGTACTGTGCACCCATGCAGACATTCAGAAGAATGGTGGGCACACAAATGAGTGCAGATAACAGTGTCCTGCAACTTTACACACATTTGTACTATTGCCCTTCACCTATACACTCATCCATAACAGACTACTTCATCCATAGAGATACATTACTGAGTAGTGCACTATAAACCAGGCATGACTGTCATGCACCCATTTCGCCATATCATTCACCCATACACACCGATGTAAGAGTAGTGAGCCACTGACTTTGAAAAGTGATCTAAAGGTACCCTACAACAACACAGAGGCATGTAAGAACACCAGTCACAGAAATCTATGCACATACACACCTACGTACTATTAACCAGCAAAAGTAGACTGCAGTGCATGCATTTGTAACACTATCATGAACCCATAAACACAGACAATACATTGCCAGTAACAGTAAAATAAATACCTGTCTCTTTCAGCCACTTTTACAAACACACTGTTAGCATTCAGCAACAATTTAGGTATGACAGTTTTAATATGGTTTATCATATTTATAATGTCCCTTGATCCTTTTCCTGTTCTGAATGATATTACTCTTGCATTTTGGTTTTTCCTGTTTAAATGAAAAAAATGGTGGGACGTGCATCTGGTTTCAAGCAACACTGACAAAGTAAAACCAATAGTATCTAAAAGAGTTTGTGAAATTGTAGATTGAGCTTCTGTAAAGTGGCTAGTTCATGAAACACTATGATCATTTGGTTCCTAGCAGGCACATTTACAGTAACACCAAATGGCCACTGCTTGCACCGATGGTTATCTTTAGGAAAGTGACAGAAACTGTGCGCATATCCTTTCCCATTCTTACAACCAATGTCACAGCAGTGCTTCATGTCACCAAATAATTAAAACAGGAAACAACAAAACTGAACAAAAAGTAACCACACAGACATTAGTCAGTTAAAAAATAAAATATTATGTAACACAATGTGTCAACAAGTTGATAGCATTATAAAAGCAGGGAAATACAATGATTATACTGGTAAATATGGCAGTAGAACTCACACTGTTTGCAGCAAAGCCACTGTAAGCTGTACTATTTAAACTGTCAGGAAACACAATAAATTTTGAGAGTAGGTCAAACACTGGCACAGGCTACTCCAGTACTCTGATTACAGACAAACACTGCAATGATAGAGTGTTAGACACATAAATCTGTCAACTTAAAAAAAAATTATGAAGAACTCAGTATAAGGAAAAGGAGAGTGTGTTAAAGCAAACCAAAATGCCCTGCCTGCAGCCCGTTGCTGATCAGGAAATAAGTTGGAACAACATCTCTGACAGATGGCAATGCTCACAGACCACCCACTGATGTCATGACACTGCAGACGCTGGCAGCCTAGCTTAGCAGAGCATCTGGAACAAATTACAGCAGTCAGAGGAAAACAAAGCTACGAATATGCACAATTACAGTATTTATTAAGCAGAGGGCTAACAAAGAACTAGGGCACTGCCTTAAAGGCTTTTCTTTATTAACACTACAATTTGCAGTAAAAAATAAAGTGTTGCGCATGATCTTTAAACACAAAGAAGGGATTATTTAATTCAAATGCCATAGTGATTTGCATAGCAGCAGGATACACTGAAAAGTCCAGAACTTGTTCCATGATAAGCCATTTTCCAGCTGAGCTTCAGTTAGATGGCTGTAGGCTCCACCCACAGCCATAAAAAGCAGATTATATGACTTCTCACTTTATGTAGAATTTGCTGATGCAGCTGGAAGTTTGACTCTGATTCATTTTTTCTTTTTAAAAGTGAAAAACAGACTGCTCACCACATTGGTGTTGCCACACAAAAACGTGCTTGTTTACATTCCTGTATTAACCCCCACTGCACCTTTTCTGGATTTAGGAACACCCCCAGCACTGTCTAGCTACTCAAGATGCAGTGCAAAGACTAAGAGAGGAGGCAATTACATCACTATTACACCCTGTCTGAGGGTGTTCCTAATGTTCAGAAAGTATATAAGAGTAGATCAACGATTAGAAACAGAACAAGGCTGGGTATAATTACTCTATTGGGATGCATATCAGTTCTACTAAGCTGTTAAGCAGATAAAACAACCAGCACCACCAATTAATTTTAGAGAAGGTAAGCAATCATAAAATGTGGGTTTTCAACTAGTAATAATATGATGCAAAACAGTTTGACAGTGTCTCTTTAAAGCAAACAAGGCAGGTGCCGGTGGCACCACTGTGAATGCTCCATGGGCAATCAATAGCAACATGTGTAGTGCCTGTAGATTGGTGGGTGGTTAATGTGGCTCCCCCACACAAAGAGGGTGATAGGGAAAAATCCTAGTACTTATAGTCTGGTGGGCCTGACATCAGTAGTAGGAAATCTTTTAGAGACAATTCCCAAAGAGGAGGAGATAGTTGCATTCTTGGAGGAAAATTACTTCATGGAGAGGAACCAGCCTGGACTCACCAGGGGCTGGTCATGTCAGACAACATAATAAGTTTTTTTAAAGTAATGACACAAATGACAAACAGGAGCCAGGTAGGAGATGTGCTATACTGAGATTTTAGAAAGGCATTTGACTCAGTCCCACGTATGAGGCTTGACAGGAAGATAAGCCAACTAGGGCTAGGAGATGGAATAACTGGCTGTGTCAAAAAATGGTTGACATATAGAACCCAGAGGATGGTCCTGAATAGTAAATTCACTGGAGACAGGCTATTGACTTGCAGAGTACCACAGGATTTAGTCCTAGGACAAGTAAGATTTGTAAATGCTGCTCTGGAAAAAGCACTAGAAGCCACAGCAGCAGTCAAATCATGCACCACAAGGAACAGGGCTAACTAACAGAGACCAAAATCCAAACTCTATTGATGATGCCAGCCTTGATAAAGTGAATGTTTTGAGTATAAACCATTGCCAGTGTGGTGACTACAGCTACTATTTTGGTATGTTAATAAAATTACTTTTTGATATCCTACAACCAAGTTTAATATTTGTTCTCTGCTAATTTAAAACAAACCTAGTTTTAAAATCCAGCCGATAGAATCATTTTAATGGGTGATTTTAACTTACCAGGGATAAATTGGGAAACACTGAGTGGTAAGACACCAATTGAGTAGAGATACATAGAAGCCTTTGGGGCAGGTGTGATTGGAGCAATATGTTGTACAACCTACAAGAGGAAAGAAAATTTTAGATTTACTGCTCAGCAACAAGGGTGGCATTATACAGAGTTGTGTGGTGACCATACCTTTAGGAAACAGTAATCATGCTGTGGTGGAATTTCAGTTATAGGAGTCTACCACTAAGGTACATGGGGCAACCAAGATGCTGTGTTTTGGCAAGGCTGACTTTGCCAGTATGAGATGGGATTTAGTAAAGTGGGGCTGGAAGGAAATGTTTGCAGTTAAATCCTTGAGAAATATGTAGGATTTGTTGATTGACAAGTTAAATAGACTAACTAAAGCACATATACCTGAGAGATGCAAATTCAATGAAGCAGGTAGAATTTTGGCCTGGGTGAACCCTAAAGTAAAAAGCATGATTAAAAAACAGAATGGGGCTTATAAGAGAGCCAGGTTGAGCAATGATACAAGGGGATGGGCGCACTACAAAATGATTTTTAATGTATCTAAAAGAGCTATAAAGAAAGCCAAACAAGATTATGAGTTGGGATTGGCTGTTAGAGCTAAAGACAACTACAAATTCTTCTATGGTTATATTAACAACAAAGGAAGGGGGGGGCAAAGTAAAGGTTGGACCCCTTGTGGATTTTCAGGGAGAATTGATCGCAGAGCCTGCACTGATGGTGGTTATACAAAATAAGTACATTTCATCCATATTCAGTAACAGAACAAGTACTGATAAGAACCCCAAAACTACAGAACCTACAAGAGCATTCACTTTAGATAAGAATGACATTAGGATCAGGCTAACAAATCTAGATCCCAAGAAATCCCCAGGACCTGACAGATTCCATCCGAGAGTTATCAGGGAGTTAGCCAACAAACTGGCAGATCCAGTAACCATAATGTTCCAAGAAATCACTAGACAAAGGGATGGTTGTAGACTCTTGGAGAACAGCTACAGTTATACCAATTTATAAGAAAGGCAGTAAGAAGGAAAAAAATAAGTACAGACCGGTGAGTTTGACATCCATTCTGTGTAAAGGTATCCAGGGTGTAATAAAAGACCATTTAAGTAAATACATAAGTGATACTGGTAAGAATGACAACACACAACATGGATTTACCCAGGGGAGATCCTGCCAAACAAATCTTTTGAAGTTCTACAGTAAAGTTAGCAAGGCACTAGAACAGGGTAAATCAGTTGACATAGTTTATTTGGACCTCAAAGGCCTTTGATAGAGTACCTCACCATGAGTTAACTGAAGTTTTGTCAGACCTGGGATTATACAGTAACATCATAAATGGGATTGCATCATGGCTAACAGATAGGAAGCAGAGGGTTAGCATTCAAGGCATCTTCTTAAATTGGAAAGAAGTGGGTAGTAGGGTCTCCCAGTGGTCAGTCCTGGAGCCATGTCTGCTCAATCTTTACATCACTATGGATTTTGAGGAAGGTATCTGGATAACTAAGTTTACAGATGATTCTTGAATAGGCACAGTCGTGGAGACCATGGATGCTTCTGTAAGATTACAGAATGTCTCAACTAGGATCAAGAACTGGGCTATTAAACACAAATTACAGTTTAGCATCAATAAATGTGTAATCATGCACATGTGTAAAAGAAATAGAAATGTTGATTACATATTAAATGGCCATGTACGAAGAAAGTTGGTCGAGGAAAGAAATCTTGGCATAACAATCTCTAGAGACTTGCAATTAAAGAGTCACTGTCATAATATCACAAACAAAAGCAAATGGTATACTAAATAGCATAATGAAACACATTAAAAGAAGGGACTGAGAGGTCATGGTCCTGTTGTATACATCTCTCGTTCAGCCGCACTTAGAGTATTGTGTTCAGATATGGGCACCAAACAAAATATCAGAAATACAGATACTTGAGAAGGTACAGAAGGGGGCAATAAGATCAATAAGGTATCTTAGAGGTCATGATTATTAGACTAGATTAACACTCCTGGGAATGTTTACACTCAAATATAGAAGACTGAGAGGATACATCTTTTGTATCGAGCATTGATTAATCGTGACCTGTGGGAGTGTCTGGGATTGGAATTTAGAGAACAAACATACTGTACTAGAGACCACATATTACAACTACAGTAAATGGGGAGCTATGCCATACAAAGAAGAGATCAAATTGGTACAGCCAGAGAGTTGTTTCACTCTGGAACTTACTTCCACAGGAAGTGGTGCATAGTTGGAAGATGCAGGTCTTTAAAAATAAACTGGATGATTTTTGTTTGATTAATAACATTGGGGGATACAGGTACTAATATTGGAGAGCAATATGGACATTTGTCTTTACATGCTCAGTGTTAACCTATGCAACCTACGTAGCCAGCCAGATTCGGTTCTGGGACCACTGCTGTTCATTGTGACATGTGTGATGGTATCCAGGGCAAGGTAAGTCTATTCATAGTTAGAAAATGGTAAGAATGGATTCTCCATTTCTGATTGGCTGAAAGCAGCTTCAATCTGGGCATCTATTTTTCAATAGATGCCGAGGTAAAAATAAGTACCAGTCCAAGTGCCACTTCACCTGGTACCCTTGTATACTGGTGCCCAGCCTATTTTCTCATTGGCTGAAGGCACCCAATTAAATTTCAAATTCCCACATGTTTTTCTCTTGCTTAGCAAGAGCTACTGGTCCCCATCCCCCAACACTTCTTAACTTAGTGCTAGCACAAAAAGAAAGTGCACACTCTGGATATTGTGCGGTCAGAAAGAGTGATAAAATAACAATTTCTCACAGCCATGTTCTTTTACAATGGCACCACTCTCCTAACTGTGCTCTTGCACTACCTCGCTGAATGAAAGGAAAAAGAAAGCTGACAGTCCAATTGATTTTATGGTGGGAAGGACATTTTTGAAAACGGCAGCAAGTGACTCCCTCATAGCACAATGCCCCCACAGTTGGTCAAGCTGCTGCTTTAAATTTAAAATAAATTAATCATTTACCTCGGGCTGTCCCTCATCACAGATGCAGGTATCCATTTCCACTGGGGTCATGCAAGGTCGCTTGCATAGCAGATGCATCTTTCAACTGTTACCAAATTAAAAAAACAATAAACAGTCTTGCAGAAAGGAGACAGATGATGTCCAGAGTTCTCCGCGGCCAGACCTACATTAATGAAATTGACGTACTACTCTGCAGGGGAGGTCTATGTGCTGGCACCTTTATTAACTGAATACTAATGTTACAGAGTACATGATCACACTTATTGTACCGGTACCAATCTTACTACCTGAGAGCAATCAGTACCAGTAAAATAAGAGCAAGTGTGCGTGCTGAACATCAGTATTCAATTAATAGAGGTGCTGGCACATAGATGTTCCCTGTGGCATAATCCACAGTGTGATTTTTGACAAAGTCCAGTGCACTCGCATCAAATGGCAAGAAAACTGTCACTGTTTTATTTAGCACCAGGCAGTGGCTCAGTAGGCTCAGCCTGTTCCCTGTTTTTAAAACCTTTGATGATGCACCGCTTAGGGTCGTCTCCAGCTCCAAGTATCTCTCTGTGTGGCTTGACAGTCACCTCAACTTCTCCATCCACAATGACGCCATACTTAATACATTATATTTTACCTGCTTGGTGCCCTTTACAGGAATAAATCCTGTCTTCCTCCCCCAGACTGAGGTGAGATTATTCTCAAGATGAAGTTTACAGTTTAGGATGATTGGTCGAGTCCCAATGGCCTTTGGCTCTAGACTTGTACATTCCTGTGATCCTATGATCTTACCGTTGTTTGACTATGTGGATGTGGTCTATGGAGGTGCCCCCAAACTGATTCTTGCCAGACTGGACTATTCCTTTCATTGCTTTTGCTGCTTCCCTACAAACTATCTTGATCTCCCTCATCGCTGTTCCCTTTACAAAAACCTATCCCTTTACAGTCTATCTTCTCAAACCCCTTTTCCATGATGAATCATCCCTCCTAGCTAAAAGCTCATTTGTGTTCCTGTCCTCCTATCTTTCAGACTTTCTCTTTCCCTCTGTCCCTTCTTCCTAGTCTGTTCACTTCTGTGACAGTCATTCCATCTTTATCCTCTGTTTCTTATCTTCTGCTAGCCAGTCTTCCCTCTCTGTATGCCTGCCATCACTTTAGAACAATCTTCCAGCCTGTCTTCAGTCCCCCCTTAACCTCACTTTGCTCCTTCTTGCCCTTAATATGCAGGGTCTGATTCTAAAGCTCCCAGAATAGTGTAAAGGGCTTGCACCACAAGGAATGGCACAAAGTGCCGCTTGCACCAAAAGATGCACCAGGAATGATTCTCAAATGCAACCTGTGTCAATCACAGACTGAGTGTACCGATGGGGGCTTGCACCATCCTTGTGGCACAAAATGGGCTGTAGCATGGCACTAGGGTGCATGTGGTAGCCGCAAGCTGCCATACCCCCTAATTTGGGATTCTGTAAACCCTCAAGAGCGTAAAATTCTGAGTATCCTTAGATCATCCAGGGGTACTTAAAATTTCACCCTCTGAGAGGTTTAGTGCATTTGTGCCACTATTGGAGCCCTCTCTGATTGGAAGGGAACATGTGCTGTGGTCTCCACAGTCCCCTGTTATTAATATAACTCCCATCACTGGTGGTCTAGCCAACCCACCACCCCCAATTCTATTGCATGATAATGAATAAACATTGCTGGTGGACTAGTGGACCTCACCCCAACCCTGATCCCCATGTTAAAATAAAGAAATACATCCTTGGTGGTCTAATGGCTATCTCCAGCCCCGGTTCCCTTGTGTTAATATTAATCAAGCCCATGGTGGTCTGGTGAATCCCCCCAGCCCTGATCCCTTTAATGATAATGAATAAACATCCTTGGTGGTCTAGTGGACCCCCCCAGCCCCGATCTCCGTGTTAATAGAATGAATTACATCTCTGGTGGACTAGCAGACCCCCTCACCCCTGACCCACTATTATGATAATTAATAAATGTCCTTGGTGGTCTAGCAGACCCCCCCCCAGCTCTGATTCCTATGTTAAAAATTAAATACATTCCTGGTGGTTTAGAAGCCTCCCCCCCAGTTCTGATCTGCCCATCTAGGAATAGTTATCATTCCATGGTGGTCTAATGGACCCCCTCCCTGGTAGTCAGTGCCCCACCATCCCACTCTCTCCCATCCCAAACCCCAGCTGATGACTGGCACAGCCCTTTGTTCTTCACCACAGACTTCTATCTGACTGATTGTCACAGTGCGCATACTGTATACAGTATGTGGTCTGTGACAGATCAATTGGGTGGCTGGCCATGGTCGAGAGCAGAGGGCTATGCCAGTCTCCAGCTGGGTTTCGAGATGGGGAAGCGGGGTGGTGGAGCACAGCCTGCCAGGGTGGGGTCCATTAGACCACCATGGAATGATAACTATTCCTATACATGCAGATTGGGGCTGGGGGGGATTCACTAAATCACAAGGACGTGTTTCATTAATTTAACATGGGGATTGGGGCTGAGGGGTGTCCACTAGACCACCAGGGATGTTTATTCATTATGATAATAGGGGCTCAGGGCCGGGGGGGGGTCTGCTAGTCCACCACAGATGTTTTTTATTAAATTAACACAGGGATTGGGGCTGGGGAGCCATTAGACCTCTAGGGATGTTTATTCATTGTCATTAAAGGGGATCAGGTGGGGGGGGTCTGATAGTCCACCAGGGACTGCATTAATATCAAAACAGGAAATCAGGGCTGGGGGGGACTGCTAGACTACTAGGGAATACTTTGTTACATTGCTGCATGGTCACCCGCAGCTTGCAGCATACTGTCCAGATGTGCCATCTGTTTGGTGTATGGCCATGGTTGCCGCAAGCCACAGGACTTTGATGCCGGGACCCTACCTGATAGAGAATTGGGCACAGGGTCCCTGGTGCACTGGTACTGGCTGCCACTGGTAAAGCTTGCACTGACCTTTTAGAATTGGGCCCACAGTTTCTTGATTTTGCCCTCCTCCATACAGTGACTCTTATAGTGAAACCTGAATTTTTTATGTATTTGCTATTCCTGTTTATTTATTGTTGTTCAATTGCCTGATTGTATTTATTAACAGTGTATCCCTTTTTTTGTGGGACTATCTTATAACTTTAAATATTGAATGCTGGTATTGTTGCTTTTACCACAATTATGCATGCTTGGTAACTGAGCCATTTTCAGCAAATTTTGTTTGCACCACTTCTTCTCTGCTGTTACCCTTCCCCTGGGTCGCACCTGAAAACAAGCCTTGGCTTAGTGCACCTCTCCAAGTCACCAGTTTTCCTAGAAATAAATTATATGCATTCATCTACAGTATTTATAGCCATACTTTATCCCCATTGCTTTAACTGATGGCATTCATGTGCAAACATTTATGTAATATTTTCTTAGCATTGAAGTGTTCCAGCAAGCCAAACATTTGCAGAAACACAAGAACAAGAGTAAATAGACATACAGGGTTCCTCTGGGTATAACTTTTATATTCCCTTGCATGCTTAAAGCCAGTCATTATTATTCTGCATATGTTGGTCCCACCACTGGGCATACCTGTAATCCAGCTCCCAGCATAGTTACAGAAGCTTAACAGGATTCAGTCAGAAGGTGCCTGTGTGTGGCTAGCAGGAGAGATAGTGATGGGTATGAACTGCTTCATATTCACAGCAGCTAGCCCTCTGTTGCATATGGAGCCCTGCAGACTGCATACATTATGCAAGCCTCTGTGATTAGATCCCTGTTTTATTAAAGGAGAACTGTCAGCAACAAGAGCCTCACATATTAGCCCTTTGTGTGCAAAAACACTCTTTTTACCTAATGATTACTGCAGTGTACTAGATTGTAACAGGCTAATTTCATTGACCTGTATGCTGATATTTCCTGTAAACAGAAATCCCAGACGTCCCTACTGCTGACATCAGAGGAGGACTGCAGCAGTGAGAGAGTCAATAGCCTACAGTGAATGTCAGTGTTTTTTTTTATAAGATGTAATCTTCTGTTTGCTGCTCTGCTGTTCACCTGGGGCTAGATATAGTCACAGAAGACCGCATTAAGCCCCATGAGTGCAGCAGGACCAGCACACACCTGATTTTAGCCTAAAAAATATGTAACATGTATACTGTGGGCTATAGAATCTCCTAGCTCTGCAGTCCTCCTCTGATGTTAGTTACAAGGGATTCTGGGATAGCTGGTTACAGGAAATGGGATCTTAGAGTCCCAAAATTAGCCTAATATATTTTATTATACTGCAGTAAATAGTAAGTAAAAAATGTTTTTTTACACAAAATGCTGAATGGAATCAGCCTCGCACTGGGGTGTGAGACTCTTAATGTTAACCATTCCTCTTTAAGGTACTATAACAGGCAGAGAAAGATTTTGGCAAAAAAGGGACTGGAACAAGTTTGTGAAATATACATTGCTGGCCAGTCAACCTCCCTGAGTAGTTGAGATTGGCCTCATGAGGCTATTCTGCTTCACTTGAACAATCCGTGAGGTTTAATAACATGTAGACAAATAGCTTGGGTATTCACTTTAATTATTGCATTGACATAGGTAGCACTACAGATCTTGTATACAGAGCTGAGAATGAAGGCTCCTAGCTTAATTAAATTCCCAGCACAATCTTTCAGCTCATTAGGCCAATAGTTTGTCTCCATTTCCATGAGCTTTGCAATTTTTCTTTTTAAGATGTTCTGCGCGATGTGTGTGAGTAAAGTAAAACTGTATAAATTGGTACCAGGGGTGCCAAAACTTTCACATATACATTCTTTGGATGAGTATTTATGTAAAGGGTTGACAGTAATTTCTGTTTCTAAGTTTCTAAGTGGTGATCAATGTCAGTGGCTCAGCAGGTTGCACACTCACCTCTGAAGCCAGAAGATCAGAAGACTGTGAGTTCTAGCCCCACATTAGGAACATACTGAAACTGTTGGACAGCATGGGGAGGGGAGGGGGTGCTGCACTCCTGAGGTGCCATCTTTCAGAAGAGGCATTAAACTGAAGTCCTGTCTAACTATTCTGGTGGTTGTTCGGGTGGCATTATAGATTCCATGGCACTTTTCAAAAAGAGTAGGGTGATTTACCCAGTGTCCTAGCCAAATTTCTACCATTTACTAAAAATATCACTAATAGCTTTCTCTAGTTCAACTGTTTCAATCTATAACCACCCCCCCCAGCTGAAGCTGACAATAGGCAGAATTGCCTAGCACTCCCTTCCTTTGTTAACAAACACAAAATACAAATGAATAAAAATAAAGTTTCTATAACATTCAGTGAAGGCAAGTGAGCTCAGTAAGCTCAGAGATGGTAAATTCAAGGGTAATGTTAGGATGTACTTTTCCCCAAGAGGGTGGTAAACCTATGGAACAGCCTACTGGTGGAGACAGTGGACATGAAGGCAGTGCAGGGTTTCATTGCTTATCAAAAGAATCACAGGGTACCTTGGGTATAGAGAAAGAATTGTTGAAAATCAGAGCATACTTATTCATCCCTGATTGTGAATGGGAGCAGACCTAATTGACCCAGAGTCTGCTCTGATCTTAAATTACTATATTGTTACAGTATATATCACTATGATAAATCCATGTTCAGTCACTCACTCACTCATTTTTAATTTATATAGCACCCCATCCTGGCGGTTCTGACACTGTACATACTGTTGATGGAGGACCTGAATATGACAGATGTTAATTGGAGTACCTTTGCCGCAGCCACATCAAAGAGCAGGGCCATTCTTGATGCCCTACAGGGTGCATGCCTCAGACAGCTAGTGTTGGAACCCACTCCGGAGGGAGCCAAATTGAGGCAGTTTAGAGAAGGGCAACCAAAATGGTGCAGGGACTGCATCAGAAAACATACAAGGGCAGATTAACAGAGCTCAATATGTATACCCCTAGATGAAAGGAGGGAGAGAGGTGATATGATTGAAACATTCAAACACCTTAGGGGCATTAACTCATTACCTCCAACAGTTCCATATGATGTACAAACTATCCACTGTTTACCTGACACAAAATGGCTGCCCAGGAGATAATGAGTAAGGTGAAAGAGTCTAACATGTTTCAGTATAAGAAAAAATAGCAGGACAAGAGGACACAGCATGAGATTAGAGGGAGGCTGATTAAGGGGTAATGCGAGGAAGTTCTTTTTCACAGAAAGGGTGGTGGATGCATGGAACAGCCTACTTCAGGAAGTGGTGGATATGAATACAGTGCAGGGCTTCAAACAGGCATGGGATAGGCATAAGAGAGCAATACAGATGAGTATGAATAGATAGGCCATTGACAGAGCAAAGGCCGATGGCACATTCATGAGGTAGAAAAAGAAATGGGCAGACTGGATGGGTTTTGTGGTCCTTATTTGCCATCAACTGCTATGTTTCTATGTTTCTATGAGCAATCTTAGACCTCATACTCTCAAATGGGGACAGTGAGAGGATCTCAGATCTAGAAGTGGGTAGTCATCTGGGAACAAGTGACCACCAAACACTATGGTTCACGATAAACTCAGCTGCAGAGTCAAGCCATACAAAAGAGAGGGTACTGGACTTAAGGAGGGCTGACTTTGGAAAAATGGTAGAGTGCCTTAGAAAAGCAGTAGCAAACAGGCAACAAGAAGGGGTGCAGCAATGATGGGGAAACATCAAAACTGCCATCATAGAGGCAACAAGCCTGTGTGAAGCAAATAAACAAATCAAAATAAAAATAAAAGCCACTATGGTTCTCAAAAGAAGTGGCGGGGAAGGTTAGGGAGAAAAAGACAGCATTTAGGAAGTATAAGGAAACACAGAAGGAGCAGGACAGAGAACTGTACCAGTTAAGGCAGAAGGAAGCAGGAAAAGCAGTCAGAATAGCAAAGGCCCAAACTGAGGAAAAGACAGCCAACTCGGTTAAGAAGGGGGATAAAACCTTTTATAGGTACATTAGGGAGCATGAATAGAATGGACGGTGGGTGGGCAGAGAGGGACAATGAAAAAGCAGGGATACTGAATAATATTTATTTTCAGTATTCATGAACCAGGAGGATGGGAAGGTACTAATCCAATTAACAGAAGCACTCTGGATGTGGGGCGGGGGATCTGAGTCCTTTCACAGAAGAAAGGGTTCTGAAAGAACTCCTAAAACTGAAGGTGGACAAAGCAATGGGGCCTGACAGGATTCACCCCAGAATTCTAAAAGAATTAAGGGGAGAACTAGTGACACCACTGACTACCATTTTTAACAAACCATGGGAGGACGGTGTGGTACCTGAGGACTGGGGAAAGGTGGATGCGATTCCCCTTCACAAAATTAGGAGCAAGACAGAGGCAGGAAACTACAGACCTGTCAGTTTGACCTCTGTCATAGGGAAAATGATGGAATCACTTCTGAAGGAAAGAATTGTTGGGTACCTAGAGGCCAGTGGGGCACAGGACCCAAGGCAGCATGGATTCACAGTGGGAAGGTCATGTCAGATGAATCTAATTGATTTCTTTGACTGGGTGACCAAAGTAGATCAGGAAGGGGCTGTGGACATGGCCTACCTAGACTTTAGCAAGGCTTTTGACACAGTCCCACACATAAGATTAATAAACAAATTAACCAGCCTGGGAGTAGGTCTCAGGGTGGTAGCTGGGTAAAACATTGGCTGGACAACAGGACACAGAAGGTAATAGTAAACTGAGTCCACTCTGAAGAAAGGGGGGTTACTAGTGGGGTACCGCAGGGTTCAGTACTGGATCCAGTCCTTTTTAATGTCTTTATAAGTGGCATTGCAGAGGGACTAGAAGAAAAAGTATGCCTCTTTGCAGATGACACAAAGATCTTCAACAGGGTTGATACACAAGAGGGCATGGAAAGGATGAGAAGGGACTTGGCAAGGCTGGAGGAATGGTCAGAAGTATGGCAGCTTGGATTCAGTGCAAAGAAGTATAAAATAATGCACCTGAGAAACAAAAACCCAGTGGAAGAGTACACAGTGGCAGGTGGGGGGAGGTAATAACAACAACAAAAATGGAAAGGGACCTGAGGGTAATCATATCAGATGACCTTAAGGTGGGCAAGCAATGTAAGAAGGCAGTAAGGAGGGCTGGAAGGATATTGGGATGTATAGGGAGAGGCATCACCAGCAGAAAACAGGAAGTTGTTATCCCTCTGTACAGACAATTGGTGAGACCCTATCTGGAGTACTTCGTCCAGTTCTGAAGACCCCATCTCCACAAGGACATAGACAGGATGGAGGCAGTACAGAGGAGGGCAACTAAAATGGTGTAGTGTCTGTAAGAGAAGCCATATGAGGAGAGACTAAAGGAGCTTAACATACATACTCTTGAGGAAAGGAGGGAGAGGGGGGACATGATAGAAACTTCTAAGTAAATCAGGAAATCAACAAAGTCCAACAGGGTAGCATCTTTCAGAAAAAGAGATGTGCAAGAACAAGGGGACACAATTTGAAGATAGAGGAGGGACAGCTCAGGGGCAATGTGAGGAAGGTTTTTTTCACAGACAGGGTGGTGGATGCATGGAACCACCTTCCTGAGGAGGTTGTGGGGTCTAAAACTGTGGGAGAATTCAAGAATGCATGGGACAGACATAAGTCAATTCTTGTGGAAGGCAGGAAGAAATAGACTGTTGGTTAACTAGGATCTGCCGCTTATCCAGTATGTAGGGAAATGGGCAGACTAGGTGGGCCAAGTGGTCCTTATCTGCTGTCAACGTCTATGTTTCTATGTAACACATACATAAATTAAACCTCAACTAACATGAACACATAAAAACAACATTGGGAGTACAAAAATGTTTAACTGGATTTATAAAACGTCAGGGAGAATAGGTATGTTTTAAGACTTTTTTAAAGGCCTCCTCTGAGGAAACTTGAAGAAAGTGGAAAAGAAGGGAAGTCCACAGTTGGAGAGTCATCTCTGAAAAGCCTCTGTTCCCTGAAGATTTTATTTGAACCCATGGGACGTCTTAAAAATGTTCCCCAGCAAAACAGGGAAAGAAGGACCGATGAGTATTTACACATTTATTGGGGAACATTGGTGGAAGTACAGTATGTTTTAAACATCTCTACAATAAACCACAAACAGTTAAAAAGTGTTAGCAAGGACCTTCAGTTCCGCCCCAACCACAATGGCAGCTTGAGCGTAAGCTCCTACCTCGTAGAGACAAGAATCATAAAACATCCTACATGAAACAGCAAAAATAAGGTGTTCAAATGTACAGGATAAGGAAATCTACAGCTTGCAGATGCAGCCCCAGCAACTCCCCCTCATGAGCTTCAGGCATCATGATGGACTCAGGTGGTGAAAAAGTGAATATAGCATCAAAGGCGGGGTTTCCAATCAGCAGACAGCATACAGTAACAATTTTAAAAACCCTCCCGTGCATTGGCACTAACATAACAGACAGTAAGAAGGATCTGCACAAGCTAGAGCACAGAATGCTGCTTACAGAGAAAGCCAGCACAGAGCTTCAAGGTGAAGGGGACTGCCTAAGTCGGGCCATCCTTTTCCTATACAAAAGAGAGAGAGGGAGTTAACAGAATGGGTGGAGGATGCAGAGGCTAGAGCCCGATGAAAGAACTTGGGTCTCTTTGGTTTCCCCAGTGATATGAAACACCCTTACATGAACTCATTCCTGGAAACCTGGTTCCAACAAGAATTAAAAGTCCCCAGGAAACAAAGTGGAGATTGAGTGATCACAGTGTGCTTTGGGACCTAAGCCAAAGCCTGAAGCCCTCCCCCGTGCATCACAGTTACATTTTTAAAATACTCAATCAAAAAAAGACCTGATGTGAAAAACCTGGGCGAAGGAAGATCTCAACTTTATCAGGAAAAGGGTATATGTAAATCAAGACTTTTCACATGATATGATGAGAAAATGGAAGCAAGTGTTTGCCATAATCAAGCAGTTATAGGATAAGCAAATTAAAGCACAGATGAGGTACCCTGCCAAGTTAGTCATCCATGAAGTCTGGGATAAGAACATATGACACCCTGCTATAGGCCCACAAGATGCTGGAAGCCCTGGGGAGCACACCACCAGATCAGTTGGATGAAATGTATGAATGGGATGTTCTACAGATGGCATGGCCACTAGTGAGAAAAGGGAAAGGGTAAACACCAGGATGAGCAGGCAAGAAAGGACCCCCAACTGAATTAGGGATGGACCTGAAGAAACTATACAAGGACCAGAAAAGGAGTAGTATCTAAGAGCAACATGGGTGGGAAAGGACAATGAAAAACCGTGAGTACTAATCGCTTAATGTCTTTCCCTGATTCTCCCAACCCCATCCCTCCAAGAATGACCCCTTCAACTGGGCATGGTTCTTTCGCCAGCCAGTTAAAGATCTGGCAGACAAAACCTGCTAATGTGTCCACCCCCCTGTCCTGAGAAACCATTAGGCAGCATTTTGAGTTCTGCAGGCATCAAGTGATAAATGTCAGCTTTATTTCCTTTTCTGACTCACAGAGGACAGACTGTACAGCAGCTTGTGACCTGACCCATGAATGCTGAACTTTCAGACATTGTAGGGGAATGGCATGAGTTGGCAGCTGATTGTAACCCTGTGTAGGGTGAAATTTGAACTGAAGGGCAATATCCCACTGTTATTCTCGAGCCATCATTATGATTGAATAGTGCCAAAAAGTTGGTGGAAAACTAAACAGTCAGTGACCAGACTTTGCTGTAATGAAGAAGAGACTTACCTGTCATCTTAGATGACATTGCATGCTTTGTTTGACTTCTAATAACAAAACAGAGTAACATGGCCTAAATGAACTGGCAAAAGATGCACAATGTGAGGGAAAACAAAGAGGAGCAGGTGCAGTACAGGAGTGTGGGGGAAGGCACAAAGCAATGGTGTTCCAGGTTGAATGAGTGCAAAAACTAAGCAGAATGAGCAGGATGGAGATCAATGGAAAGGTTGAAATGCTGCGTGGGTCGGGTCCCTCAGACTTCCTTTGAAGCAACAATAGGGATTGAAGAAATTGAACTGCAACTGGCTTTATCAAAAATGATTTGTGCAGTTGTAGGAACATGCCCAGAAGTAGTTTTAGAGGCTCAGTGAGTGACAGGCATGGGACAGTTTCTGGAAGGGCTAGGGAGGAATGATCTATGCGTCAGTCGGAAGCTAACTCAGTAGGGAGGGGTGTCGGCCCCCTGAAAGGTAGACACCACACTGCACTGGCATCTTCTGAGTGCTGGTGTTAGACAGAGGGCTTCCTCTGCTTGGCAAGTTCATAGACAAGTGGGCAAGGAGTCGTTGTCAGTGACTTGACCTTATGGCAGGAGGCAGTTCTTTCCTCGAGTCATTTGGGTCATGTTCTTGCACTGTTGGCTACAATCTACTGGTGTTGTGGTGTGTGTGGGAAGGTGCTGAGTGTGTATCAACTGGTTAGAAGGTTCGTGTTCCTCTACATTTTTCTTCTGAATGTGTATATTTGGCACCAACAGGGTGCACAGTTATAAATGTGTAATGGTTTACATGTTTAATGTATTGTTATTGATCACTTTTCCTTTCCTTCTAATGGTTTGGTGCTCTGCAGCATGGCAAGTGGCCAGGGATAAGAAACCTAGTTGGGGAGACTAGCTCCTGGGCTGGGCTTGGCCTAGCTACCCCAATTGGAGGCACTATCATTGAACACTCCACTAAGAGGGGTGGCATCACCCAGAGATATAGCTCATAAGGTTGGCTTAAATTATAATTTACATAGAATGTATACATGTTACTGGAAACAGAAGACAGTACTTTTATATTACTGACATAGATGGGTACAAGTTTAAAGATAGTACAGTACAATGTCAGGAGACTGGGATGCATAGTTAAATGGGCTAAAGTCTTGAAAGAGTTGCAAGATCATCACTGCGATACAGGTTTGCTGCAGGAGACTAGGATCTCAACAACCGAATGTCTAAAACTACATTGTCAATTGATTGGAGAAGTGGCTGCCTCCAACACAGAGAAACACACTGGGGGGCACAATTCTAGTCAGAAGGGGGATATTATGGCAGGTCACTAGAAGGTATTCCGACATAGTGGGCAGATTTGTCTATGTCTGTTTACAGGCTGTGCCACAGTCGCTCCACATAGTGAACATCTATAGGATGACCCAAGCAATTACACGCCCTTTTAAACAAGTGTTTCAAAAACTCACTGCATTGCCTCCTGGGGAATTAATAATAGGGGGAGACTGGAATAATGGTAGAAAATCCTGATAGAGGCTGCTCCTTAGTGACCAGAGTGACTGGCAAGGCAGCAGGGAGGAGACCTCTGAGGAGTCTATGGGAGGAACTAGGATTAGTGGATCCATGGTGGGAATCAAATCCCAAGACCAGAGATTATACTTAATTATCTGATTTTCACAGAGAAGATCTCCCAGGGAATTCACTGACCTACGCAGCCAGTATAGTGTTATGCTTGTGTAACTGTGTTAGTTTTGGTTGTGGCCGTTCGCACTTTCTGTTCCAGAGGAATTACCACCCTGTAGGGGCACGAAGCGAGGAACTCTCAGAGAGGGTTCTGCCCCTAGAGGTGCCATGGGACGGTTCCCATGGCTAAAGGTACCTTAGGAATCCCCCTAAGGAGAGAGTGCTGCCGCTGGAGGAGGAGGGGAGGATGGTGGGGCAAAGACAAAATGCTTCACAGTGAGGATGAGAGGAACTGCTTTTATAACTCAGGAAGTGGGAGTGGCTGGCTGCTTGGCAACTGAATTACAGGCAAGCCTTTCAATTAAAGATTTACCCAATAACAAATCTCCAGGCTTCGACATGTTCAGCCCAGAATTTTACAAATCCCTCCACACTGATCTGGCACCTATCCTGCAGGAAATATTCAGTAGTGTCAAAGAGATCAGAGGGATGCCAGATTCATGGCAAATGGTGACTATCTCAGTCATTTTAAAACCTGGTAAGAACCCACTAACCTGTTGTTCACACAGGCCTATCTCCTTTTTGAACCAGGATGCAAAGATTTTTGCAAAAGTGCTGGTAAACAGACTCCAGTGGATGGGAGGATATAATCCACCATGACCAAATGAGGTTTATATCCGAAGACATCTTCAGGATAATATTAGAAGATTGCTGAATGTTCTGAGGGCATTGGAGGGGAGAGGGACTGCTAGTATGATTCTTGCGATTGATGCTGAGAAAGCATTTGACCACCTAGACTG
Source organism: Neoceratodus forsteri (assembly GCA_016271365.2). NCBI lineage: Eukaryota > Metazoa > Chordata > Ceratodontiformes > Ceratodontidae > Neoceratodus > Neoceratodus forsteri. Next base: position 682,498,187 of record JADMNL010000022.1, on the reverse strand, counting down.
GTCCTTTTTAGAAAAAACATTGGTGGAATTTGGGAAAAGGGAGACATTCATCCAGTGGACGAGAGTGCTCTTTGATAAACCAAGAACTAGGGTGAGGTTGAACGGAGTGTTTTCAGACACATCTAGGATTGAAAGAGACATGAGACAGACATGCCTTCATCCCCCTTACTATTCATCCTGGGTACCGAGCTGGTGGTAGCAGTTATATGGTCCACAATAACAAGCCAGGGAATATGGGTGAAAGGGGAGGCAGTATGGATAGCACTCTATGTACACAACACCCTTCTGTTTATACAAGACTCAGTGAATAGCCTCCCTCCTATGAGGCCAATCCTGGAAGAGTATGTGGCAGTCTCTAGATTTAAGGCCAATATAGAGAAATTGGAGGCACCACTCCTGAGTGGGAAGATTCCCCAAGACTGACAGCAAAACTGACCTTACAAGTGGGTCTCCTCCGACTTTAAATATCTGGGGATACAAATTCCTTAGGACACAACCAGGCTGTACAAGGTGAATTACCCTCCCCTATTGCAGACAGTGGATAAAGAAGACCTAAAGAAGTGGACAGAATTGCCATTAAGTATTGTGGGTAGAATTGAAACCCTGATGATGTACATCCTTCCAATGCTTTTATTTTTGTTTTCCTCAGCCCCAGTGCAACTCCCAAAACCCAACTGGAAGAGGATTAAAAGGTCCTGGACCACGTTTGTTCAGGGTGAGGGCAAACCCCGAGTACCTTGGTGAGCCCTCACCCTGGCCAGAGACAAGGGTGGGACTTGGCATACCTAACCTGCAGGCCTACTATCAAGCATGTCAAATACAACACCTTCTGACACAATTGGGGAAAGTGGAGACACCCAGTTGGATTGCTATGAGGGGGTGGGTTGATATGAGGTCCAGGCATTTACTAAACTGTAATCAACTGAGTTGACACAAATAGACAATCATTACACTAGACTCACATGAGTCACATTGGCAATGTGGAGGACAACCCTGAAGGAGGATAGGGAAGCTATGGGAGTGTACTGATTCACCCCCATTAGGTGGGCCACAGGATTTCAGACAGGAAGAATAGATCCCACCTACATGAGATGGAAGAAGGTAGGGCTGGCAAGACTAGGCCAGTTACTAGAGAAGGGGAAGGTAAAATCATTTACTCTGCTGCAGCCTGAATGCTCCCTCCTTCAACAGGACTGCAATCATTACCTGTAAGTAAGGAACTTCCTTAATTGGGAGCCTACCAAATCCCAAATAAAACATGAAATTGGACCCGTTAGGTACATGGAGGAAGTAGTAACAGAGGGAGAGCATATTAACCTCCCCATCTCATACTTATATAGTATCTGTGCTAGGCTCAGCCAGACAACTGTAACAGCATGCAAAAACAAGTGGGAGTCCCCAAAGCCATGGCATCAAATACATGGTGGGAACACAAGTGAAAGGCCATAGCTAGATATTTTAGGACAAGGCTATTACAGCCCACTACCATCAGTGCAAAACAGGCACCTGGTGATAGTAGTGTGAACAAAAAAGGCACTATGAGCAGATACTCTACAGCTAGCCAAAATTCAGTAATTATTGGAGGGAGGTGGCTACAGCAGTAGGGCAGTTTTTCTTAATACTCCCTCTACTTCATATCAAACACTAAAGGAAAATGTCCACGTCCCCATAAGACCCCATGTCCATATAAGTAGGGCCGGTGCTTCAATTCATAAATGCACACATGTTTAGTACTTACTGCTCATGATTTAATTTAAAATTCTATCTGGTTGATCCTGCGTCCTCCCTGCCAGCATATTCAGTTTGCAAATCCCTCCCAGCGTGCCCACAAGCACCCATGACTGTCCCCAGTATAACGTGTTTTGTGGGGATCAGCCGGGGCACTTCCATAGTATTATTGTACTGGCATTACTTTCAGACAGCTCCAGTTTGGAGCCAACATGTCTCCTTGATAAACGGAGACCAGGTGCAGCCTGACAGGCACCCTAGCAGTCTGTACCTGGTCTCGGTATAACATGGACACATGTAGGATCCAAACTTGAATATTAAAACTTATCGCAATGCAGATAGCCTTTGCTTTAAATGGCTCTGGTTTTGGATCCTGCGTAATCGTGTGCATACGGACAAATACGAACTGCTAGGGTGCCTGTCGGTCTGCGCCTGATCTCCGTTATATTCCTGAACTATTTCTTTTCAATTTAATGTGCAACCACTCCTCTAGCTCACTTGGCTTCTAAGTAGCCGGCACCACATGCTAACCCTGTCTTGGTGTTAGCTGGGGCTGGACATAGTCTAGAGACCCTCTGTGTCTAGGAGTATGACTCCCTGAAAATGATACCCACTATGTTTAGCCCCATCTGTAGGGTGAGCTCAGCTTGGGCCTCTACTGTGACTTGAAAATCACACTGATTGATGGTTAAAGCAGTAGTCATGCTTTTGACATAGTATATTCAGTTACAGATGGGAACACAGTCCCCAACACTTCTCTTGTTAGCAGCACAGTACGGACAGGTTTGATCCTGATCCCAGAAGATCCTTCATAAAGGTTGTACCTTGTGTTCACATTAAGAGCCACAGGACCCCTCCTACTCCTCTTTTCACAGACCAGTTAGTGAGGTTATACCTTGGGTCAAAGCCTGTTCTAGTCTGCATAATTTGATAAGTTCTTCCATTATGCTATTAGCTTTCTGTTTCCTACGCATTTCATTTCTTGATTGGGGCTTTTTCCTGTTTTCAGCCCTGTCACTCACAGGACATCAGTGGCAGTGACAGGCATTACCACTGCACCGACAGGCCGGCACCCCTTCTTCTGTTGGATTTCCCCATGTTTCAAGGCTGGCAGGGACTCCCCTTATGGTGGTGACAGCACAGCTGGAGGCTCATCTTGAGAATTTTGGCATCTATGTGCATCTCCAGTCGGGTTTCAGATCTCACCACAGCATAGAGACCATGCTAGTCAAGGTGTTTGATGATCTGCTCTCAGCAAGAGATAACAGTGAGTAATCATTTGTTGTTCTCCTGGATCTCTTGTCAGAGTTTGAAACTATGGGCCATGGGAATTCGACAGTGGGCCTTAGGGAACATGGGAGACTCGCCAGAACAAGTTTAAAGTGGTTTGAGTCTGCCACTGGGGCAAACTATCAGACAGTATGGGATGCTATGCAGATGATACTCAACTGTACACGTCTTTTACATCAGATGGGCAAGAGGCAGTTGCTGTGCTAGAGCATTGTCTTAAAGAAATTTCTGACTGAATGGCCTCCAGCTGGCTGAGCTTCTATCCAGCCAAGGAAGAGTTGTTGCTGGTGGAACTGGGTCCTTAAAAGTTTACTAGAAAATATGATGCTGTCAGAATTCCATCTCTGAATGGCATATGTCTGAGGGCTTCAGATGGGTCAGAAATCTGGGAGTCATTGTGGGTTCACGGCTGACATTAGAACATCAAGGGTCTGATATTCAAAAGATTGCCTGGGCACAAATCCAAGTTTGCATGCGCAAACTGAGTTTTCTGCAGATGTGCAGTATTGAAAAGCCTGTTAGCGCAGATAAACAGGGCTTGCATCAGCCATATTCGTAGGGAGGCACAATGTAAATGAAGAGGTGGGGACATGAATTTTGGCGCAGTCCAATATTCAAAGTAGTTGCACTGCAAAAGACCATTTTGCACGGTCCCCTTGCATGGTGCAGATACCACCAATTGAAACTCTAAGGTACCCCCATACAACCTTAGCAGTTGGAGAAAGTGTGGCAGCCCCCCAACACATTAGTCCCTGGTGCTAGTGGTTCCCCTTCCCCCACCGACTGCAATCCTTTGGGCCCAGCTAAAAGATTCCCTGGTGCTAATTACCCCCGCTGGCTCAATGTAGTGAATACATCTTTCTCTGGTGGCTAGCAGTCCCTCCCCCTACTCACACTCATGCCCGAAGTATCATCCAGTATTCCCTGGTGGTCTAGCGGATCCCTGCTCCCTATCCCCATTCTGTCCATAGAACGCATTCTATATTGCTATAATTTTTTCCCTGGTGGATAGTGGACCCCCCCACCCTGGCAGGCAGTGCCCCAAAACCCCACTCCACTCCCATCCCATCCCCAAGCTGGCAACTGGCACAGCCTTCCACTCTTGATTGAGCTGTCAATGAGTGCATGCTGTATGCAGTACGCCCTCAATGACTGTCAGCTCATTGAATGGCTACTGTATACAATATGTGCACACTGACAACTCCATCGGCAGCCAGCTGTGGTGAAAAGCGGAGGGCTGTGATGGTCGCTGACTCGAGGATGGGATTGGGGGAGCGAGGTTGTGGGTCACCGCCTGCCAGGGTGGTGGTCTGGAGGGTCCACTATCTACAAGGGAAACTAATATAGAATGAATTCTATGAGCAGAACAGGAATAGTGAGGGGATCTGCTAGACCACCAGGGAATACTGGATGAAACTTCAGGCATGGGTGTGGGTGGGGGAGGGACCACTAGCCACCACGGAATATGGATTACACTTCAGGCATGGGTATGGGTGGAGGGAGGGACCACTAGACCACCAGAGAATACTGATGACACTTCGGACATGGGTATGAGTGGGGAGAGGGACTACTAGGCACCATGGGCACTAGGTCAGAACAGCACCTGTATGGACAGCACTGTCAAAAACATCGCCATCCATACAGCATGGACAAGAAAAGCGGCAGGAGACAATGTAGCCAACAGAATAAGCGCCAGTGGTAGCAATCGCAAGTGTGGTTCATGATCACTACCACTGTAAAACATTATTTTTGCAGGGGCTCTGCCCCTGCACCTCACAATGCAGGGGGCTCTGTCCCCACACCCCCATAATTAAAATAATTAACTCAAAGTTGGATTACAGGGAGAAGAGGTAAAATTGTGGAGATTGGGATTTGAACCCTGGTTTCCACCACTTTTCCAGCTGAGCTGCTCCTGCATTACCACTCAACACCACAGGAACAGCTTGGCCAGCCTCTTCCATTCCTCAGCCCATGACTTGGATGCTAGTACCACAGACAGTGACCAGTGGAGAGCTTCTTACATGATGCTGTACTTCCTCTGTCACTGTCCGTGGCAGTGCAGTATAGACCACGCTGTTTTACCTTGTGTTATTACTGAAATGCTATTCTAACCAGGTACAGCCACCAGGTAATATGGATTACACTTTTGGACATGGGTGCAGGTGGGGGAAGGGACCATTAACCACCAGGGAAAACTTTATTTACTACATCGAGCTGGCGATCGGTGGGGAGGAAGCACTAGCACCAAGGAATCTGTACACTGGACCTTAGAGATGGTGATTGGCAGGGAAGGGAGGACCACTAGCACCAGGGAATCTTTATGCTAAAACTTCAGGACGGTGATCAGCAAAGGGGACCACTAGCACCAGGGATAGTTCTCTGGGCTAGGCAAATGGGGGGAGGTGCTGTGCAACTTTGCAAGGCAACCCATGCAAATGAACCCATAAAGGGCATACAAATGGCTCCTCAGTGCCTTGCATGCCCAGTGAGCTCATCTGCATGGGTCTCTTTGAATATAGAAAATTTAGCCTGAGCACAAGCCATTGTGGCACCCTATTTCTTGAACCCTGTCTGCCCAGCACTTACTGGCTTAGAGCTGGATCAACATGGCCCCTATATTCATTGAATAGTGCTGGGGTGCTATTCCACTGAATATAGCAATTTTGGTCATCCAGGCAGCCGCAAGGTGGAGTGCAAATTACTGCGCTCCACTTTGCCCATTTTTGAACATTGGGCCCCAGGTGTCCTCTATAATCCACAATTAATTTATCCAATTAAGGAATACCTCCTGGATTAGATCCTATTGCAAGAAGACCTGGTGACTCTGGTACATCCTTTCGTGACCTCGAGACTGGACTACTGTAATGTTCTATACCTAGAGCTAACTGGGGGTTTGGTGGATTGCCTGCAGCCAGGTTGGTGGCTGATGTGTTGTACAGAGATCATAGTACTCTTGTGCTACAGCAGCTGTGCTGGCTTCCAATTAGCTGGTGCACCACCTTTAAGATTGTTTTGTCAACATACAAAGCTCTGCATGGTATGGGCCCTGCCTACCTGAAAGACCTCTTGGCCTGATATTCTCCAAGCCAATCTCTCTGTTCCATTAAGGAGTTGTTGCTAGCCATCCTGAGATCCCATCTGATACAGTCTTGTGATAGAGCATTCTTGATGGTGGTGCCTGCAATGTGGAACTCTTTCCCATACCATCTTAGGAGTCTCCCTGGTGAAGGTGGTTAAATGGAGCTCGAAAAGCCATCTATTTGAATCAACGTATGGACCTGATTAATTTATGCTGCTTTAGTGCCTCTGTATATATTTTAATGTATCTGAGTTTTATGACGTTGTTTTTATCATCATGGCTGCACAGCAGAGCTACGCTATCATAGTGTGAATTAAGAAGTTAGGGGCATGACCAGCATTCCTAATGCAGCACAGCTTTTTCCTCATGCCAGAGTGGAGTTGAATCACACCATATAATGGTATGCATGAATCAGCTTGTGTCCTCTTCCTCTTTGTCTCCCTCCCTCCCTCCTCCTGCTCTCTCAACTCAGCGCACATCCTCACTCTCTCTCTCTCTCTCCCCCCTCAGTGCACATTCTCTTCCTCTCCCCCACGCATGCACTATTTTCTTGTTTCACTACTGCAGCCATAAAAAATAACTCAACAAAACTACAACCCTCAAAGGGCTACACTTGCACTTCCTGCACATGGTTCCCAGTGTGCTACTAGCGGCACCATGTTGATTATTGAAAAATTGGACTTGGACAAATTTCAAACTGTGGTATCAACTGCAGACTAGAGTGACCTGGAACAGACAACTAATGTAGATAAGGCATTAGAGAGCTTTTGTACTATCTTTCAAAATATCTGTAATACATATGCCACAAGTAAGAATCTGCGAATTCGAGGGAATAAGCATCAGTGGGTTACACCATAATTACTAGAACAGATGAAAGAAAGAGTTAATAAATGGAACATTTTTAGAAAGACCACTGTATACAAAATCCCAATTTGCATATAAAATTGCTAGAAACAAATGTAAAATTATGGTAAGAAAAATTAAAAGAAATTATTATATTAAAAAACAAAGGCTGTTTAAGGGAAGTGATACACCAGCTACCTGAGACTTACTGAATGAAATACTGGGAAAAATTGCTCTTCCATGATACAGTGTTTAGATGCTACAGCAGGACTTCTGCCAGATCCATTTGAGATAGAACAAGAATTTAATTATTTTTTACAGATCTTACTAAGTATACTTCTGGTGATATTTTCAATAAAGACGTTTAACCAAACAAAGTTATGGTAATTTGGAAATGGTTTATCCTAAATGTTACTTTAAACATTTAATTCAAGAGGAAATATTTAAATACCTATTGAAGTTTAATCCACGTCCTGCTGTCGGCAATGATGAAACTGACTGCAGACTCATGAGGATCACTGCGGACATTTTGTGTTACCCATTATCTATCATGGTTAATTTGTCTTTACATCTTTCTATGTTTCCCACTTTAGAGAAAGAAGCAACTGTTGCTCCAATACCCAAAACTGATGATTTATTAAGTATACAAAATTACAGGCCTATTTCACTTTTGGCACCCCTTTCGAAGATCTTAGAATGCATGGTCTTTGATCAGTTGATGGAACATCTGTCAAAATATGAAGTCTTGACACCAGCACAACATAGGTTCCACCCAGATCATAGTACTGCGGTGGCCATGGTGGGGTTCACAAGCGCAGTACATGAAGATCTTGATAAAGGGCACTTTGCTCCAGCAGTGTTCATGGATCTCACCTAGGCCTTCGATTTAGTTGATCATGGCCTATTAAACTTGGCTCTCATACAACAGGGAGTGTCCCATGATGTGGCTGGGTGGTGTGAAAGTTATTTAACTGAGCTCACTCAATGAACTAAAGTTAACAGTTGTTATTCTTTTCCTGCTTCGATCACAATGGGTGTACTTCAAGGTTCTGTTTTGGGCCCTCTTTTGTTTACTTTATTTTTAAACACACTGTCTTTATTTGCTTCTAAATCACAGATTTTTTTGTATGCAGATACCGCGGTGATCCTCTCAAGCGATTCTAGTTTTCACCATATACAAGCCAATTTGGCTAGTGATTTTCTAGAAATTCACACTTGGTTTTGTGACCATAGATTGGTCTTAAATGCAAAAACAAAACAAAAACTATGGTATTCTACAATCATAGGAAAAAATTTGACTCAGAGCTAGCTCTGTCGCTGCACTCTATTACTGGGGCTGAGATAGAACAGATTAGTTGTTTTAAATACCTGGGTCTAACTGTTGACTCAGGCCTGAGCTATGGAAACCATATTATTAATCTGGTTCAAATTGTACATCAGTGGTTGGAGCGCTTTATAGAACAAATTCAGTAGTCATCCCGACAACCAGAGTATTGTTATCACAGAGTTTTTTGCTTTCTACAATAGATGATGGTTTAATATTTTATTACAATGTCTGTGATGGGCTACTTGCAAAGGTTAGAACACTTTTAAATCAGGTAGCTCAATTCACTACCCAGCTTCCAACTCGAACACACCATTGTGTTCTTCTTAAACAAGCTGTGATGCTTCCATTAGAGCAAAGATTTAAATTCCAAATAGGCCTGTTAGCTAAAAAGATAACCATGAATGGAGTATCTGCTAATTTTCATTCTTTATTTAAAAAATATACAAATCCATTTCCTACCCGAACATCTGATCATAGCTACTTCTTTATACTGATGATAAAAATTGCATTTGGACAAAGGACTATGCTGCATAAATTACCCGTGTATTTTTAACTGTGTTATGACCAAGGTGGACTGTCTTGAAACCACAATGGGTAGATATAGATACCTGTTGAGAAATTATTTGTTAAAGGATAGTGAATGCAGATGTACTGAGTAATTTAAATCTGGAATGTCTGTTATATGCATTTGATTGGGATGTTGTGTATAAATGGTCCTGTGCCCTATGTTTTATATGTACAGTATTTATTAGGAGTTATATATTTTTTGTACTCTGGTCATCCATGAAAATGGGTCTTTGGCCCATGGACTAACCAGATTAAATAAACAAATCAATTACGATGATTTTTACCATATGCACACAAAAGAGAATATGCTATGACTGACAATGTTATCCAGGCAGTGAGGCCATAAGGAGCTTGTCCTGCAATTCGGCTCCAAAAGTGTCTAATACAAGGGCAAGCCTGTATAAAACAAACAGTGCCATCTGGTGAATTGGCTAGGAGTACAAGGTACCTACACAGCCCACACACTGATGCCACGGCCCTTTTCTCCTCCCTTAATGCAATGGCGCACAATGAGGCCCATGAGTAAAGAGAATGTACTGGGAAGGTTTCATGTAGGTGCCACTTAAGAGAACAAAGTAAACAAATGTGAGAGATGCAAATTTGTAGACAGAAGATGGGGCTGATCCTTCCTGGTACCCACGGCTACCTTTTACAGGGAGGTTGTGATGCCGTTCTCCAGGGACATGGAAGAAGACGAAGAGGAATTCATAGAGGAAAACAAAGAGGACCAGGAAATCTGAAGGGAGCTACTGAAGAAAAGGTAGTCTATCAATTAGAAAAAAACGGGAATAACTTTGTGGACTGTGTCTGCATCATAAAAATGCAGTAAAGCTCTTCTTGACAAGACTCATCTTTCTAGATAACCTTGTGTAGTGTAGGGGGTTGTGACAAGTAAAAGGAGGCAGGGCAGCTAGTTTCACCATTCTTGGATTATTAAATCTATTAATCTTAGGCTAAAGTGACAAAGTAAAAATAATTATCGCATAATTATTTTCAAGGAAAAACTGATGGTTTATTATTTCGTCAGAGGAAGAAAGAAGATAATAAAGCCATGCAGTTTTGCGCTGTTGTTCAGCATTGTATTTAACGTGTTTCTGCAGGAGTTTTGCTTTTACATTGCCTGGATAGTTAGGGGCCATCTATAAACATCAGTTCAATCTCAATATGGTACAGCAGTAATTTTTGCGTAAGGCTCCAAGATCTATTGAGAATTCTGCATGTATTTTACAGGTAGATGCAAACAATTAAATTGTCTGCATCTTCATGTAAAATACCTGCACTCACCCTGGAGCTACTGGCATACAGTACATTTCAACTGTCTCACATTATGAGAGACTTCTCTCAGTTTACTGCATTGGCCTGTCCCACATGCTCCATGTGGAAAAGGTACGGTCCCCACACAGATAAGGTGCTGTTTTGCATTGTAAACTAAATGTAAATCACATCTGAACCTTACACAAATATTGACTACTTGGAAAAAAACAGACTCGGACACTAACAAAATGGTAAAAACCAGACCAGTCTGACTGGGTGCAACTTGTACAGTTTGGCTGTTCCAGCTGGACCAGTTGATCCAGTTTTTAATGTTTTGGTCTATCCGTTCTGGCAGGTCCAGATTTCATCTAGGTGAGGGGATGGGTGAAATCCAGGCTGGATCTTTTACCGTATTGGTCCACTCATCTGGCGGTCTGTATTTCATCTATTCCCATCACCCTACATGAATTCCAGCCCAGCTGGAATGGTCAAACTAACACAGCAAAAAAATGGACTGACTGGTCCGGTTTTTAGTGTTTTTATCTGGGTCCGGCAGTCTGGATTTCACCCATACCTCAAATAATGGCAATTGTTTCCATAATGATTTGAGGTCCCTGTGGTGACTGGTAAATCATTTTAAAGGCTGCATAGCAGAACTATGCTGATGTATTATAAATGAAGAAGTTAGGGGTCTGACTGGAATTCCTAATGGAGCACAGCTTGCTCCTTGCGCCAGAGTGGACTATTTTCTTGTTTCACTACTGCAGTCATAAAAAAATTACTTCAATAAAACTACAACTCCCAAAGTGTTGCGCGAGTGTATTTCCTGCATGTGGTTCCCAGCATGCTGCTAGCGGTGCTGTGTTGATTACAATGGGTTTGGCAACAGTGTAGCAGTTCCTATACAAGTATGGTGGCATTGACTGGAGATGGGCCTCCTGAAAGTGATCATGGTGGTGACCATGCACAGGGTTACTACAGCTGAAACATGCCGGAGTTGCAGAGCAAGCCGTCTGAAATCGGGGTGTCTACACAAGGTAAGCAGAGCACTGTATCTCCCGAGTGACAGGGTTACATGGTCTAGTTGTGGGAGGACAGGCCTGGGGATGGTGGCACTGGGAATGACTGGAAACTTGATGTTGTTTAAAGGAGAAGTTCACCTAGAATGTGCAAAAACATATGTTGTGTAGAGTGTTTTGATATTTATGTTAAGTCCTAGTGTGTCCTTCCCTCTGTCTGCTATTAGGAGTTTTTTCCTAAATTAGTCTGCTAGCTGTATGGTAGTTTTACGACCCCTGGGGATCTCCATCACAAATAGGTTTATTGGCTTTCTGTCTCCTACGATGCACCCTGGCTCATGTGACAATGATGTAACCATGCCCTTAGATTTAGCAGGGTCTGTCACAGCTCAGCCACAAAGATCATACTTCTTTCAGAGAAGTCACGCTTCCAGATTTTGGGTGAGTGCAATCTTATTATTTTTTGATTTTAGTACCTTGTCCTGCTATGTTACAACCTAGAAGGCGATGTTCAATTTTTGCTACTTAGTACTGGTGCAAAAACTGAAAGTGACTGAGAGGAATAGCGTAAACAGTGACATGATTCAAACACACACACACAGCAGAACATAGCAGGACAAGGAACTGGTATCAAAAAATATTAATGATTATACTCACCCAACATCTAGAGTGTGTCTTCTCTGGAAGAAGTATTTTCTCTGTGGCTGAGCTGTGACAGACCCTGTAACAAGACACTGGCTTCCTGCAGGGGCAATTAGACATCACACCAAAGGGCATTCTGGAAAGACTAGAGGCCATAAAAGCAACCAGAATGGCAACCTCCAAGAGCAATAAAACAGTTAGGGAAAGTTAGAAAAAACATCTATCACAGCCAGAGGAAAACAAAACACTGGGAACTGGTTAGAACACACAAAAAAAGACTACTACATATCTTTTTCTGATTTTAACATGGAGTTTTCCTTTAACATGATCACAGTACCAGGCTTAACCCTTCCCTGGTGTCCATTAGTACATCGCTATGTCCAGATGGAGCTGGATTATTTAAAGATGGGGGAGGAGCAGAGTTGGACCTCAGACTATGTACAAGAGCACAAGCTTCTGGATAAAATGTTTAAACTTCAGTGTAGGCAGACTTGGAACTAGCTAATCCATTCATGTTGCAATTGTGCCTTTGGGAAAAAAAAATTATCTGAGACCCGGACTCAAGCCCTCAAAGGAGGAGGGAGGAGAGGGGGAGACTGGGCATAGAATCCCATAAAACCTCAAATTACAATGTTACAAGTGTGCAAGTTTTCAGATATGTTTATAAGCCTCAGCACAGACTAAGAACATATTCTGTCATCAGCGTGCTCCTTTTCCAGTTATCATGATTGTGCCTTCCAAGCAAAGGTGTTGTAGGGTAAGGAGGGATCTGGGGATTTAATGAAGGAGAGGAACGGGGGATTTATTTCAAAAGTTTTGCTAGAATATAGAGAGTAGAGATGGTACCCCTGTTCAGGATTTACTCTTGATCTAAGTTCTGAACATAACTTGTCTGATATTTCAGACACCCAAAATATGTTATTGCAATGGAAAGGTACCCTCACAGGTCCTTTGAGATGTCTTAGTTTCTTATCTTGTTACCTTCCTTTGAAGTAGGGAATAATAATCAGACAATACAGCGGATCTTAGTTCACTATGCTAAATACTTTTATTAACTGCTTTATTGTTATTCTTTTTGAAGCAGTAATTATATTAATGAAAGTTTAGTAGACAGTATTAATGTGAATGGCATGTTAATGAGGTTATGGAGCTCTCTGAGCTGCAAATTAATATATAAATCACTGGATTGATGCTTTAACTAAGGTATGGCGGTCTATCACCCATTTTCTTCCTTGCTGACATTGGACTGCAACCTGAAAAAAGACACAAAATGGACAAGATTAAATGGTTTAGTATATTTTACTCTTCCAAATGTAATCACAATTCAGGTGCTTAGGTTGCTTATTTTAAAAGAAACATATGGGATTTGGTTGGTTGTTTTTTTTTTAAGTGTTATAAAAATGAGTACTCCACTACGCATGCATAACTGTATGCTACTTTTAATAAACTTCACAAGTTCCAAAAAAAAGTTTTACCAGAAAAGGCATATTATTATAACTGCATAGCAGAGCTATGCTGACATTGCGAATGAAGAAGTTAGAGGTCTGACCAGCTCACGTCCTTGCTCTCTCTCCACCCCTCCTTCCTCTCCCCTTAGTACACATTCTCTTCCTCTACCCCCCGCACGCATGCCTATTTTGTTGTTTCACTACAGACATTCATAATCTGATTGCCTCTCCTTGTGCACATTTTTTCTTTGTTAGAATCCTTGTTCTGTGTTTTCTTTGTATTAAAGCCTCTAGTGCCAGGTAGGAAACTAATTAGCAGTTGAAGGGGAGTCAGTCAGTGCCCAAGCTCCGGTCCTGCTCGTACATTGGTTGCCAGTCTGCAACATGAAAAGGCAAAACAGAAGCTGCACTAGGAGTGGTGTGTTACAGGTAATAAAGTTCATCAATAGTAGTAAAAGAAACCGAGCACTCACCACCACAGATATTGCAGGTGTAATTCTTCAAATCCCTTCCGAAACATATTTTTGCAGTCCCTTCGGGAAATTACCTTTTAGATGGGATTTTAAAAATTCCACTTCTCTTTATCATAAGGTAGGGTAATAAAAACACTATTGTGTGTGCATGTGACTATTCACTACAATCCAATCCATGCATTAATTCTACATCCCTTGTCAGATTAATGCATTTTCAGCCATTTTGGCTCTGACCAGAGTTTGTTTTATGTTAAGTGCCCTGAGCCCTGGGAAGGGCGCTACACAAATAAAATTGTCTTGACATACCTTGCCTTATGGGGAAGCCCCTCAGAGTCACCACACCCTTCCAGTGTGTCCTCCATATACTCCCCAGAATTAAAGTGATCTACATTAAAAGCTCCCAGATTCCTTCTTAGGTTCTTCACTGCTGTCTTGGGCCTGTCACTGGAGGCTACAAGGAGACTGGGCATCAAGGTGATTTGGTCTCAAAATCTGGATCCATCAACAGCTGTAAGGTGGCCAGCCAGCCCGGTGGTGCTGAAGGTTGAGGCACTGGACACCACACCTCATGCCACATCGATGACCCGGGTTCGGAAGTGGACTCGGGCCATTGGGGGTCGGCAGGGGAGGGAAGGGACTGAGCATCCGAAGGACTGCTCTCCCTTCCCAGGGAGGGATCTGGGGTTAATGCCACTCCTGTGCAACTCCTGTTGGTAGCCAGGGGCAGTGCTGGAACATGTGGCACTTGCAGACACAGGGGCAGAGCGGCAGTGGGCATCAGCGCCAGAGATGCCATTGCTCATCCGTGCTCTGAGGGGATGCAACTTCATGGAAAAAACCCTGAGGACCAGGGAGGTGATGGGGCCCCAGGGATCTGGCACCACATCCCCAATACCGGACCTCTCCTCTGAAGGTCCCAGGTGCCACCCACACAGGAAGGATCCTCTAATATTCAGGAAGAGCTGCCAGGTAGGTGAGGCATGGCCTTCCACGGGGGGAGTGATCGGGGGGCTGGGAAGTCCTGGTGGGAGGGATTAAGGAGAAGGGTCTCAGTGGAGAGTAGAGGACAGATCGAGAGGGCACCCCTAAAAGATGCCCCAGCCCGAAGGCAATAAAATAGAGTTGGGGGAACAACTGCAAGGTGTGATACCTAGTGCGAGATCAGGCAGTTACAGTGCACACTGGTCTTTGTATCATTATATAATGTAAGGATATATATATATATATATATATATATATATATATATTTATGCAACAGGTGTGAACAATAAATGCATGCCATAAATAATGTGTATTGTAGCTACTGTGTAAATAAAACCATTTACATGCATAGTAGGTATGTCATCACTCATTTACGTACATAGTTGCTATGTCATCACTCATTTATATACACAGTTGCTATGTCATCAGCCAATTTAGAATGTTCAGCTTTAGTATCAGTACTAATCATATTCAAATGCAAATAACTTTAAAATGAAAAAAGATAGAATGGTACTGTGAGCACAAAAGTTGTCCAGCACAAAAATATCTACAAAATGAGTGGTTTTTCATTTATAGATACCTTTTAGTTTTTGTAGAATTAGCAAAAAACGGCAGAAAGTTAAAGTTTGTTTTGCACTTTTTCGATAAATACAAATAACTTTAAAACGAAAATTGATAGCATTGTACAGTACATTGAGCACAAAAATTGTTCAGCACAAAATTATCTACAAAATGAGAGGTGTTACATATATATAGATGCCTTTTAGATTTTTTTATAATCAGCAAAAAATGGCAGACAATTCATTTTTTATTTGCTTTTTCTGATTAACAAATTCCTCCCCAAAAATGTAAAAACAAAATAATTGTGCATCAAAATTTTTCATTATGTACTGTCCATAATGTAAATTTGGAGCATCCATAGCAACTGCTTAGCAACTACAATGCTAAGCCAAGCTACCCTGGGAAAACTACAAAAAGTCCATGTATGTTAACATGAAAAATTAAATAAACAATTTAAAACAAAACTCCTTACACAATCCTAAATAATCCCTATTGTATAAATGAAATACGTAACAGGGACCTTGTGCAATACATGATTTATTTTCACTCAAGCTGTTTGACCTTGGGCTGGCCTCATGGCTCCGCCGCGAGAGATTACAGGTCAGACAGCTCTTGTCAAAAGTCATGTTACACAGGTCTATTATATCCCATATATATTATATTGAGGCAAAAACTCTGTTTTAATGCATTAGTTAGGGTTGTTTCACACGAAAAAGTGAGAAATTCGCTGTTGGGTTGAAAACCCCCTTGGACCCCCTGCCCACCCCACCGGCATTGGGGTGTGCACTGGGAGTAAGTGAGCCTAACTCCACCCCATCACATGTGTAAAGCAGCAGAAGTATGGGAGAATGGGGTGAGGTTGGGACTGACGACCCAATGTACACAATGCCGGTGAAAGGAGCAAACGAAATCAAGCGTTTTCAACCTACATGAATTTCCTCACTGTCACTAGAACAACCTAACTAATGCATTAAAATAGAGTTTTGCCTCTAATTCCTTCTTTTGAGAATGATAACAAGAAATGGTGAATGTAATGCAGCGGCGGGGCCGTGGGCCCACCGCGTGATGTCTTGAGGCATAGTAACAGGAACAGCAACGCAAACAGAAGTGCTAACAGTGGTGCACATGGTAACGCAAGCGCGAATGAGAACAGAAAGGGTAACGTACACGGTGGCGTAGATGGGAACGGTCTGCCACGTGATGTGTTGTCACATAGTAACATGGTGCCTGCAAATGGAAATTTCAATGGGCATGGTGATGCAAACTAAAACAGAAAGAGAAACAGTACGTAGACACAAATGGCAAAAAATAACAGAAGCATGGCCGAAAATAAGCGCCAAGGATACGCACATGGTGGCGTGAGCGTCAACAATAAGATGAAGCAGTGCAGGGACCACAAGCAGAAAGGGCAACAGTAACAGTAATGTATGCGCACAGGCTGGTTTTCCCAAAAGCTGCATAGAGGAAGACAGTGAGTACAAAGAATATATGCATAATAATGAGTATCAGAGCAGAAAATGAGAACTTGGAATACTAAATAGGTTATATCTCAGGAACCGTACGACGAGAAAAAAATTTAAAGTCATATTATTTACAACTGTCCTGGCTAATTTTGTATTTAACCCCATTAGGAGGCTAAGAAATTTTCCGATGAAAAGTCCATATCTAGCACGTTTCGAGATCCGGGCCTGTGTGGCGAACGCCATAATGTTATCCTATGGGAAAAAAGAAGTTCAGAGTGCCATAACTTTGTCTCCTGTAATATGTTTTCACCAAACCACTGGAAGGCACATCTGTGGGCTGTTGGCTGTCTTCCCTCAAATTTCAGGAAAAAAGAATAAACTGTTATTTGCAGCAGGAATCAAAGTTTCTATATCGTTGAGGCACGTAATGTTATCCTATAGGGAAAAACCGTCAGCTTTGGAGTGCCGTAACTTTGCCGCGTGTAATTTTTTCAATACAACACTGAAAGGCACATCTGTTAGATGTCGGCTCGTTCCTTCAAATTTCAGCCCAAAACTCCCAGCGGTTCTTTTGCAGCACAGTGCCAAAGAATCGCTTTCACCTCCCACAGATGGAAAACTACTGTAAATTTGCTAAGCTTTCGTTAAAGTTTGACACTTTCGTGAGCACGAAAGTAATTTGTGAAAGTACTTTTTCCAGAAATTTGAAAAACATATTTCTGGGGTGTTTTACCACAAAATAAAGACATGGCAAGCATCCTCAGGGTCCGACTAGCTGAATACAAAAAGAATTAGGTTGCTAGAGGGTCCCAAATTTAAATGCCAACCATTTTTCTGATCACCAACTGAAAACAAAATGGCCAATTTGTGAAAGTAACAGGCCCATTTGCGAAAGTAAAAATGCATTTGCGACACTGTCGAACTTTTTGTTAACTTTTCCCATTGACTTATAATGGGAAACTGTTTTTTGAATAACTTTTGAACTGTTTAATATTTTTTCACCAAATCTTCAAAAGGCACATCAGGGACCCTGGCCACATGTTCCCTGAAGATTTTGGGCCGGTCGTGCAAACCGTACGACCTGTAGGCGAGACTGTAGAATTCCAGAAAAAGCGTGAACGCGTGCACAGATCACGCTTAATAACTCCGCAGCCGTATATGTGACCAGTACAAAACTTCGCAGATCCCAAGGCCTATGGTTCTTGATCATGTATGCCAAATTTCAGCCTAATCCGTCAAACAGTTACAAAGTTATTAAGGTGCAAAGTTTTGGGGTTTAACATAGAAATGGCTCCTCAGCCTAACTATGGTAGCACTACTGTATATATATATATATATATATATATATATATATATATATATATATATATATATATATCATTAATGCACTAGTTAGGGTTAAAGCAACAAAAAGTAGGAAAGGTGGCATTAGGGTTTCCAACCTTAACACCCAACCCCACCCTACAGGCAGCAACAGGAAAAACTATTATGGTTTCACCTATCTTGCCTCTTCGCACATCAGGCATTGGGTGTGCCTTGGGGTTGTCAACCCTAACATTCACCCAATTCCATTAGCAAATAAACTGAGATAGGTACAGTATATGAGAATGGGGTGAGCATTAAGGTTAACAACCCCAAGGCACACCCCATGCCTGATGTGCAAAGAGGCAACATAGGTTAAACTGTAATGTTTTTTCCTGTTGCTGCCTGCACGGTGGTGGTGGAGTGTTGGGGTTGGAAACTCTAATGCCACATTTCCCTACTTTTGTCTCTTTAGCCCCAACTAGTGCATTAACAAAGTTTTTTGCAATGAATTTCCTTCCTTTTTGAGATAGTATAATTGTATCTTTATTTATCTGTGGGAGAACAGTGACCTCCAGGCCCTGCACCACCATCCATCCTAATTTTTGTGACAGTATAATCATATCCTTATTTGCCTGTGGGAGCACAGGGCCCAGAGGGCACTGCACTCCCATCCCTCCATAAATGCGTAGATGTATGTTGCTGCAGAAGCACAGGGCCCTTCGGGCCCAGTGCATGCATTTGTAGTAAAACAGGAATGAAATTATCAGCATAGCCTTCTTATTACCCCACCTCATGAACCCAGTAATGAAAATCTTGAAAACCCAACAAAACGTAATTCCATGCCACTGCAACGCCATTGTGTACCACAGGTGCAAATTCACACTTTGGCCAGGGTTTGAAAACTGACAGCTGCCATGTTCATGATGTGGTGTAAAAAGATTGTTATGTTGAAAATTTGGAGTCAAAATATTTAAAATTGCCAAAGTTATGAGCAAGTGTAGCAAAATTTCAACATATGCACATAACTTTGCCATTTTTATGTTGTCTTGTACAGACACAAGCAACATATTGTTATAGCTTGGAATAGCAGGTTTTGGAGGTGCAGTCGTGTTTTTGCCAATGGCACCACTGCTTTTTCGGGCTGGGCTCTGTGTCACAAATGAAATTGCATGCTGTCTATGACAGCAGTTGAAAAGCGTGCCACCAACTTGAAACAATTTCACTGCTGCAATGAAGGAGTGACCCGTCATTGCAGGGCATGCCTTGCCTGGTGTAACATTTCAACAAACATGGCGGGTGGCGGCTGTTGCTGTCCACCTGTCACAGTCCCCAAGAAGCCAACTTCATGGTGCCCAATCCCCCATCAACATATGTGCCCCCTTTACTCATCCACCCAAATACAGACATGCTTGCCGATGGAGGGCCCAATCAGCATCTTTAACCCCCCATCATGTCGGCATTTTCCTGCCTCGCACCAATTGTGTTCCACACTGGGAGCCCACCCCAGTGTGGCTAACATGATCCCCCAAACAAATGGGACACACTGGGAGCCCACACCAGCATGCCCAACACCTGTTAAAAAAGTAAACAGTCCGTGGTGATTATTTTATTTATTTTTTTTAGTAACCTGAAACAAAGAAAACGGTCCCTCACCATTGGATTACCTCCCCCAACCTGCACCCACCCTCTGCGCACCCCACATCCCCACACACCCCTCCCCATACTTACCTACGGAGCCTGGCGCAATGATCTGTGTTGAAGTGGGAACTCACCTGCATTCTTCAAAGCCGACCACGAACTGAAGAAATGTCGGTGAGCTATATAATGGCATAAATGGGGGGTTTCAACTTAAGTGGATATCTCGGCCATTTTAACTTTTGGCTCAGATTTTCAACATGGGGTTCTTGGGACCCCACCTTATGAACTCAGTCACTGTCATTTCATTATTCAGTTCCAAAAGGTGATTTTGTGGTCACTGTGCGAAATCACCTTTTGAGACTGATTAAAGAAACAACAGTGTCAGTGTTCATGAGGTGGGCTCCCAAAAAGCCTATGTTGCAAATTTGGTGAAATAATTCCAGAAAATTACTGTGTTACAAGTGGGCATTGTGCAGTTTCTACGCATGCTCATAACTTCAACAATTTTTAATATTTTCACTCCAGATGTTCAGCATTGCCATTTTTTCACACCTCCTTATAAACAGTGCAGCTGTCATCTTTCACATCCTGCCCGAAATGTGTTTTGCACTTGTGGCACACAATGGCGTGGTTGCTGTGGGAAATCAATGTTTGGGACAGATTAAGAAAATCACAGTGACACTGTTCATGAGAGAAGGTCCCAAAATGCCTGTGTTGAAAATTTGGTGAGAAAATTCCACAAAATGACTGTGTTACAAGCGTGCATTGCGCAGTTTCCATGAACGCTTGTAACTTCAGAATTTTAATATTTTCACTCCAGATTTTCCACATTGTCATTTTTCACACCTCCTTATAAACAGTCTAGCTGTCGTTTTTCATATCCTGCCCAAAATGTGTTTTCGCACCTGTGGCACACAATGGAGCGGTTACTGTGGGAAATCAATGCCCGGAACAGATTAAGAAAATCACAGTGACACTGTTCATGAGCAGAAGTCCCAAAAGGCCTATGTTGAAAATTTGGTGACAAAATTCCACACAATGGCTGTGTTTCGAGTGTACATTGTGCAGTTTCCACGCACGCTCGTAGCTTCGGGAATTTTTAATATATTCACTCCAGATTTTCAACATTGCCATTTCTTCACACCTTCTTATGAACAGTACAGCTGTCATTTTTCATATCCTGCCCAAAATGTGGTTTTGCACATCTGGCACAGAATGGCATGGTTACTGTGGGACATCAACGATCAGGACAGATTAACAAAATCACAGTGCCACTGTTCATGAGCAGAGGTCCCAAATGTTTTCATGAGGTGGGGTCATGAAAAGCCCATGTTGAAAATTTGGAGTGCAAATACCAACAAACACCTAGGGTGTTAGGGTTTCTAACCATAAGGTCCCACCCTGTAGAGACTAACCGACATCAGGGGTGTGACTTTGGACTGTAGGCTGTAATGCTCATGCCATTCCACCCCCACCTCAGCCCTGCAGCCACTGAGAGGCATCAAGGTGTGCCTTGGACTCTTCAGCTCCAAAGTTCACCCCATTCTCCTGTACGGCACCCATCTCAACATATTTCCTTATGGAATGTGGTGAGCGTAAGGCTCAAGAACCCCAAGGCACAACGTGATACTTGTCAGATTCTGCAGGGTAGGGTGAGGTGAAATGGCATAGCGTTATGGCCGATGACCCAAAGGCACACCTCGGTGCCAGTCAGTCTCTGCAGGGTGGTGTGGGGCTGGGGTCACTTCCATACTTCGCCAATCCTATTATGCATCTCTCTAACTCCTGCACTACCAATGCCAATGTCAGCAAGACAACATTCGGCATTGACAAATGCTTGTTACATTTGTTTCCCAAATTTTAAACATAGCCTTCTTAAGACCCCACCTCATGAACAAGGGTGGTGAAAATGTTCAAATTTTGCCCAAAAGATGATTTCACCTAGTGACTGCAAAATCACCTTTCAGACTTGATTTCAAAATTCCACTGACATTGGCCATGAGATGGGGTCCCAGAAAGGCCATGTTGAAAATGTGGGCTTAAAATATTCAAAATGTCAAAGTTATGTATCAAAGTTGAAAACACCATTGAAATACATTGAACCATAGATACCTTAGTTTCTCATATTGCAGTTGGTGATTCCAGCAGCAAGGTACATCTTTGATCAGATGGATCTTCACCATGGTATCTGTTCAAGTAAGCGAGGTGTATGGGAGGTGTAGGGTCGGGAGTGGTGGGTGCTCAGTGGGAAGTTGGGTAGGAGAGGGTCTCAGAGCGGCGAGGTACCATTTATCTTTCAGAGGAAAATAGACAATGAGGGATAGTTTCCTTATTTTCAGACCGGGACGGGCATTGGGAAGTACCACTAGACACCATGGAAACTTTAATGACTACAGGGATGGTGTTTGGAGGGGTAGGGGTGCCACTAGAGACCATGGAAAAAGTTAAAACCTTCAGAGATGGTGATCAGAGGGTGGGGGTGCCATTAGGCACCAGAGCAAAATTACAGAAGTACAGGCATGGTGATTGGAGGGTGGTGGATACCACTAGACACCAGGGAACAGTTCAGCAACTATAGGGATGGCAACTGGAAGGGTGGGGGTGCCATTAGACATCAGGGAAATAATAAATAATTATAGGGAAAGTGATCAGTTGGTGGGGGGCCGACTAGACACCAGGAAATGATAAAAAAGTAAGGGGATGGCAATCAAAGGGTAGGTGTGCAACTAGACACCATGGGAACAATAAATAAATATGGGGACAGTGATCAGAGAGTGGGGGCAACACTAGACACCAGGGGAACAATAAATAAATATGGGGTCAGTGATCGGAGGGTGGGGGACAACACTAGACTACAGGGAACGATTAAATTATGGGGATTGCGATTCATATGAAATTTTTTATATAATATTGTTGTTTGCAGTTATCATATGAACATTTTTGTATGAATCAGTCACAAAAAAAAAACTTAAAATATGTATAAAAATACCTTCTTGGAAATTTCTCCAACAGTAAAATACAGAATCCACCTAACAGGGTGACAAGATACATGTCTTGGTCTCTGTGCAGGATGTCACTCTTGGAGGTCTTGAAAATCATTTTATTTTAATGAAAAATGAAAAACAAGATACTGTAGCAGCAAATGAAAGATTTTTGCCCTCACAAAAAAAGGACTGTCCATACGACCACTTCATACAGCTATTTTGAAATGCTTACTGAGCATGCTCAGAACTCGACATTTTAAAATTAAATAACATTAGAATGGATTAATATTTTTTCACCAAACCAGTGAAAAGCACCTCTGTGGGCCAAACCCTTTCTACCTTGAAAATTTCAGACCAAAATTTCAAACCGTCTGGGCGCAGTACGATGAAAAAAAAAAACAGCAAAAAAACATAATTTTTCAATGTTTTTTTGCTATCTACACATCTCAGAATCTGCACATCTGACTGGAACAAAACTTGGCACATCAAGAGTTCTATGCCACAAATCTGTGTATACAAAGTTGCATGCAAATCTGTTGAATGGTTGCGAAGATATTAAAGTACAAAATTTGGGTTTAACATAGTAAGCCCTGCTCAACCCTAACTATAGTGGTGTTACTGCGGCACTAGGGATACAGCCATGGAAATTAAGATAGCCAGTGTGAGCTTATTCATTGCTGGGTATGGTAACAGGGGCTTCCAGTGGGCCCCATTTTCGCAAACAGGCAGGAAGGGCATTACATAAGCTGTGAGTCAGGCTTTCTACTCATAATGTTTCCCAAGCATTAGTCAGTCTTTCCACATAAGTCAGGGTTCTGTAATCTGGCCCCAGCTTTAGGATTTGTTTTATGGCCAAGGCTGCCATGACAGAAATAGTGCGTCTTTTTGGGATTAGTACCACTGGGCATGACTTATTTCCTATTCAAATTTCAGGTTTGAAAAGGTTCTCTAGTGAGAAAAAAGGGTTCAGTATGGATTTAAAGGTGGTCTGCAACTTGACTACTGGCGGACATTCCACAGTTGATGTAGTAGGCTGCTGTTTGTATAGTTACAATTTACACAGCTGGTACAGTATGTATGAGCCTCCCATCTTCTGCAGTTTTACTGGTGTATAGAAGAGATTGTGGAGTATATTGAATGTGTTGTAATTTATTATCAGTGATAGAGGAGGAAATTTTAGCAATTTACCTTATCTTTTACCATTCACTACCTTCTGTTTCTTTGCCTAGTTCTCTGGACCACCTACTCATCAATTCTGTAGCTTTGCCCATAATTTTGCTAATGATCATTTGGTACCAGGATGAGACAGAGGTGCAGCTCTTTAGATTGTTGAGTAACTTTTCCCAGTCCGAGTTATGATCAGTCAGGTTAGCCTTCCAGGTTAACTTTAGAGCAGCAATGCAATGCAAAAATGTTTTTCCAAAAACTAGTTTCAGCTACAGTTAATAAAAATATTAGCATACATGTTAAATTTACTTTTCTAGGTACCTCCTGCTGTGCACCATGGTTGTTTTATTTTCTCGATCCTAACCCTTGGCAATGCTATTTCTAAGTCAATTGTGCACCATCTTTCTTTTCTTGAGAAAAAAAATAAATTAACACAGTCATAAAATACTCACATTTTGGTGAAATTAGTAAATTTTACCACCAAAAAAACACAGGAAGAGGTCTGGAATCTTTTATAGTGAAAACAATTAGGGTCAGTTTTTTTTGTTTTTTTTTACCCAATTTGGTTGCCCTGCTGCTTTAAGGCATACTGTATTTGTAAGCAGTAGAATGGCACATGCTCTTCAAACAGCGTATTGATAGCGCAACCAGAATAAACTTATTAACACAGCAACCCCCTCAACACTTGATCTTATTTTTACCAAGAAACATTAGCTTTTTTTCAGTCTATGTGTTATCCAGTTCCTTTGGCGACCATCAGGTTGTTTGTATTCGCAAGAGGGCTAAGCAAAGCCTTCAGACTCCCTCAGTCTGCTTCTTATCTTTCTTGCAAAGGTTTTAACTAACCCTCTTTCATGGTTGACCTTAAAAACCTTATTTAGGAAAGATTGAAGCTAATTTGCCTGATTGATGAGGCCTAGGAATGTTTTAAATTAAGATTTTCAAATACATGCAGTAAGCACTCCCATTTAAGAATCAAGTGCTTTAAATTACATAATGCCCCTTGCTTCTCTACTCACCTACTGTACAATACTAAATAGTAGAGAAAAGAGCCTGAAGGAAAGCAAGAGACACTTATCTGGCATAAGACTGGCAAAGCTAGAGACATCTCCTGAATAGATATTTAATATTTAATTCCCTGACATCTCTGGCTCCACAACGTTTGGCTCTTTTAAACATAGACTGTGCCAGCACCTCATTGATATGAGTATCTGCATGTGCCCCTGCTAAGGCTCTACACACAGCAACAGTCTGCTGCTAGCTCTTATACTTGCCTCTGTCATGGCAGGATAGACAAATCGCAGCACTTTGTCCATCTCCGTACCCCTCCCAGGCTCTGCCCCTTGCCCCCCTTGACCTATCGCTGCACGCCTCCCTCCCTGCCCTCTGTGCTCTGCTCACCTAGCCCTCCCACTCCCAATGTATCCTTCTTTAGCCTGTCTGCTTATCTTCTTGACGAGGCATACATTGTACAAATGCCTCAGCATACCTAGTACTTTATGTTTGAATTCTGTAACCTCCATGTATATTTTTCTCAGCATTTGTATATTTGCCCACAGTATTGTACCTTGTTGTCTAATGTACCTGATGTGGAACCTATCAACAAGCATCCATTCACAGGTATTATCCAAGATCTCAATAAATAAATAAAATAAAGGAGATTAGAGCTGCAAAGGCCTCATTTTTGCCTAATTGTTCAAAAAAATAAACTAATACCCAAGCTAATCCTAGGACATTTTGGAAAACAGTATTGAAATGTGAGCTGTGATCATAAGGCAGAATTGTCTAAATCCTTTTCTGGCAAAAGTTGTAACATTAAAAGAAAACTGCACAAACTGCAGTGCTTTTACCAGCTGCTGGAGGACCCCATCAGAGATTTTCGGCATGAATACATTTTTTGTGCCTTTTACTACTGTTTTGATGTCTTGTAATTGTCGTGCTGTAACTTCCAATAAAGAGTTATGACTGCTGCCATTTTCACCCACTAACCTTGCCAACTTTCTATGTTTGCATTATGCTAATGGGCACTGCTTACCTCTGCCATTAGTTAGCACTCAACTTATAGCATTGAGCACAGAAAAAGACTGGTCTGGCAGAGTCAGATGGTTGTGGGCATGTCTGTGCTGAAAATTATGGTGCTGTATTTTCAGGACATCAAAACTGTGTATAAAATAATAAAAATTAATTCAAAGCCAAAATGTGGAAGCTTTAGTGCCCATATTTTTGAGGCTAGTCAAATTTTCAGTCTGCAGATACTCAGAAACAAAACTTTATTCCTGTGATTACTCCTTCTAATACAAACTGTAACTAAGTTTTCCATCACTGCCTTCAGCCCAAAAAGACGTTCTAGACAGATTACTGACCTTAAGCTCTGATAAGGCTGGGGGCTATAATGGAATCAATAATAAACTTTTAACCTATGCTGCCTCAGTTATTTATCTTCCTCTGTCGTACTTGTTTAATATATTTGGCTACTGGAACTTTTCTTGCCAGTTGGAAGATCACACAGGTCTCCCCTGTGTTTACAGATGGTGGTGACCTTAGAATATTATCTAATGACAGACCTATTTCTCTTTTACCTGGCATTTCAAAATAAATAGAGAAGTTGGCGACCAAACAAATGGCTAAATTTCTGTTAGCAAATAATATACTCAGTTCAAACCAATCCGGCCTTCAGCCAAAACATGGTACTTTGCTGTTATATCTGTCATTAATGACTTCTTGCTTTTATGG
Source organism: Neoceratodus forsteri (assembly GCA_016271365.2). NCBI lineage: Eukaryota > Metazoa > Chordata > Ceratodontiformes > Ceratodontidae > Neoceratodus > Neoceratodus forsteri. Next base: position 682,471,685 of record JADMNL010000022.1, on the reverse strand, counting down.
ATAAAGGACTGTTCACTGCAGCTATTAGAAGGCTGTTTGCCCTAGTGGTTGGAGCACTGGGTTGGAAACTAAGACAGAGAAGGTTCAAACCATGGTAAGTCAAATACTTACTGTTGAGCAGTTCAATTAACCTCCTAGTGATCCAGTCCATTAAGATATGGCAATGGGTAGAAACAGGGCCCCACTGGAAACAAAATGTTGCCTCTCAACAGCACTTTCCTGGGTGAACTGTAAAACAAAAAAAACTTATCTAAGGAAGGTTTTGACACAGTTCAGTTGTCAACAAAGTCTCAGTAAACAAATTGTATCTACTGGGTTTGTTTCTTTCACTGTAGTGTACACTGGTTGCATGACAGCAATTTGTTGCATTTAGGGGGTCTTGGTCTACCTTCTTTTGAGTTTATACTAGTGTGCCGCAAAATTCAGTTTTGTTTTTTTTATCTTATTCTTTTTGATAACCAGGTAAGGCCCACTGGGCCACAAGGCCCATTTACAGGGGTGACCTGGGAGTACTGGGGAGATTAAATGATTTGCTCAGGGCCACATAGTGAGCAGGTGGAGGTTGTGGGAATCAGACCCAGGTCAGCTGGATGTATCAAGCTCATTCACAGCTTGTTACTCTAACCTATAGGCTATACTGTGAACCCCTTATATTTTCTATTTACATAAACATACTTGTTAAATACCTTTTACTGGCAAAAAACTATTTTGTATGCTATTGACAAGATTGTCTACTGCAGCACAAATCTGGGCTGAACACTGCCCTGTGACTTGAGGTCAGAGGCTCACCACCATACAACAGTGACCAACTTCAGGAAGGGACTCATTTAGGGGGTCAGTGTGGGGAGAGGATCTAGCATCAAGGGGACTGGTTTCCTCTCTTAGGGACGGGAGGTATATCATTCTGTTCAGTGACTACCACCAGGTGGAGGTTTAGTGGTGGTGCGAGCACGAGCCACAGGTGGAGGGAGTGGTTGATTTAACACAGTGTATGCACCTTCACATAGCATGTGCTGACATCTGTGCCCCAGCAGGGGGAAGAGAGAAACTGGAAAATGCCACAGCAGGATGACTTCTTGGTCACCGCAGTCCTCATACCACCCATAGAGCCCTGGGAGACATCTGGATTGTGCTTCAGGGGGAAGAGCAGCCCTGCCCTTCTGACCTCACCATGAGGAGAATATCAGTGGAGGCTCTCTCTCTCCCCCACATAACTCCCTGAGACGGTGAATGACACGGTGGGTGACCAAACAAAGAAGGGTCAGGCTGTGCAATGGGAAAAAAACTCAGTGGAGAAAAAATAGAAAATATGGGCCAATTTAAAATCATCTGCGAATCAATTTCCAGACAGTCCAGTATTTTCTGAGATATAAAGAGCTACTAGCCATAAAAATGACAGGCTGAAAATATCAATAGCTTTTAAAAAAGCAATCAGTTGCTACTTTTTATTTCTGAAGTATTTTTCTTTTTCTATTTGCTCAATAGAAGGTTTTCCACCTGATAGTATGAACTAGATCTCCGAACCAGAAACTAGGCCTTCTCTATTGCATCCATCCCTTTCTCTCCTCGGCCTCCTGCCTCAAGATTGCTTCGTCATCCCTCCTTCCTCTCCTAATTTATGGTGCTCCACTACTGCTCTCTGCTAATTCCTCAACCTTCTCTCCTCTCCTCTCCCAGGCTTACCATAGGGTAGGAATGTTTGCCTTGAGGGTTAATGCCCTTCATCACCAATGTGCGTCCTCGCCTCACTGGGTTGGTTGCCCTATGAATTAAAACCGGGTATTCCTCCTGAGCTTCATGAGTAAGCTTGTCCACAAATTCGCACCTCCCTGCCTCAGTGAGACCATATAGCTAAAACCAAGCTCCACTTGCCCTCAGATCTGCCTCCCTCCCCCTCCAGTATAAAACCAAATTTAAAGTCAACTATTGCCTGTAAGTCTTTCTCCTTTGCAGCAGTATCTGACTGGAACTCCCTTTCTCCCTCCATCCTGTCCTGCTCCTCTGTCCCCACGTTCCTGTCAAATTTGCTTGCCTCTCTCTCTGCCTCTGTATCATGCTCCTGCTTCCATTAATGCCTTATCTATTCTCACTCTGCCTCTCCTCTCTCCTCCTCCTACCTACCCTGAACCCTGCCCTTCTTCTCTCCTCCTGTTCCTTACCTCCATGTACTATCTGCTGATTGCCCAACACCCCGATCCAATAATTTATTCCTTTTAGCTTTTAGGTCTGTAATCCATAGACTCAATTGCATAAGCCTTGCATTTTTGAATATAATGAAGATCTATATACCTTTATTATGCTTTGTCATTTTATGTATAATATTTTCTATACCTCCTCATACTGTATGGCTGTTTTGCAGTCTTAATTCTGTATATCCGTTTTATTTCACTGTCCTGTATTGCTTGTTTCATTGCACTGTTCTGTATTTGCTTGTTTCAACCCGGGTTGACCCTGAAAAAGGACTGTAATTATCCCAGGAGACTTACCGGTTGCAAAACTCAAATAAATAATTAACTGGGTACTTTATCTGGCTACTGTCATACCTAGTTCGATTCCTCTTCATACCTCGTCAGCACTGTGCGACCTCACTGTTTTGATATCACAGGTGACTGACTCTGCATCAAGTGATGGTCTCTCTCTTTAGTCAGTTTTGATGTTACAGTGAGGTCATAGGACTGATGATATATAAGGAAAAATGGAACCAGCTATATCGACTGGGTAGAGTACTGTTTACCGTCACACTAGTAATCTCATGTAGGAAATCTAATTAGAAAAAGGGAAAAGAAAAAAAACTTCAGATATAAGAAATACTCATTACTACTTTTGAAAACTAATACTAATTTTAGGCAATACAGCTCTTTAACAAATTGGTCCTAAAATAAAAAATTAAAAAAAACGAATGTTATGATCTTTGGTCATGCTCCTTCTCCTAAACAAGATCTAGCCAGAGCTGACATGGCTGTGGCGAACTCGCAAAACTCTGAAGAGCGAGTGCCGCCGAGATGGCGGCGGTGATGCAACTGTACATGCACGGCATTCGCTCATGCGTAGTTGTTTAAAAAATGGCTGACTGTGGCACACTTCCGTTGGACTTTTGGAAGTATCCTTCTGAACGTCCAACAGAACTTGGAACACTCCACCATGGTCGATCACTATGGAGTACCAGCTGTCCTATTTTGGCCGTTACTTCCACATTCCACAAGAATGGCTCATGCACACTTATTAGATGCTGCGTTAAGTAGCGGGGTAGAGATCTAAACAGGGAATTGCTGTTGAGGCTGCAAAGCTTTTCGGTTACTGCAGTGGCTTCACTGCCTCCCTGTATTGATACAGTACAATTCCATAATCATATTAGCACAACATTGTAAGGCGCATTACATTGACATTTGCAATGGCAGTTTTGGAAATCAGCTTAATTTCAGGGTGTTCTATAGGCACAATGTCTCCAGAAAATGCACGTGATAAGAAAGAATGTGTCCTGAAGAGCTGAAATTACTGTGTCCATGGTGGTCACACTTTAGTTCAGCTAATTTATTAAAGTGACTTACAAGATAAATAAAAATACAGGTAGTTAGTTGCTTTATATTTCCAGATTTTGTTTTTTATTACTCTAGTGTGGAACACTCGTGGCTTCCTTGAGTGGTAAATAATGGAGGGCAGGTTTGGTGTTGTTTGGGAGGGGGGTTGACTGGGGGCCAACAGGAGATAAGCAGTCTCAGTGGAATTACCCATAAAGTAGCAGTTGAGACCGTTCGAATATTAGTGCATCTGGCGGGATTATAGCCAGTTCGCACATTTTCACAGCTTGACTCTGCAAAGTGGAGGTAATGCCAGTTGTGCAGAGGATGGAATTTAATTTGTGAAACATACCCCTTCCCACAATAAAAATTGTGTTACTCATATTTAATTTGACACAGACAGTGGGGGGGGGTGAGCTTGCCTCCAAATGTCCCCGAGTCCTCACGGCGACTAATAGCCCCAAGGATGGATGTGCACTGCTTCCTGAACAAGCCCCTTCACCCCTCCTTCCCATCCCCCAGTATATGCAGAGTAATATGAGCATGTTTCCTTAAGGGACCATGCTGCAGTAGGCCCCCACTTCTCAGGACCACTGATTCTTACCACTGGACTTGGGGGTTGCAACACGGATAGTGACTCAGCTCCTTTGCATTAAGCCACATGAAAAGCCACCCTGTCTCCCAAAAATAGCTTTGTGTCTGGGTCCCCATGCAAGCGGTTTTCTGTTGTACCCCCCACACACACACACCAATGCCGACTATACTAAGTCATTTTAATGTCTTTTCCCAGCAGCCGCTCCTCTGTACTGCATCAGGCATCTCCAAGGCTTGCAGGGCAACAAGGTGAACTACTGCAATGAGAGGAAATCACAGTCCTGCAGGAATGGAAGGAGAGGGTTTGGGGAAACTGTCTGCAGGGTGCAAGTTGTATTCTCCTGCTAGAGAAAACCCAAAGAGGATTAAGTGTATGGTTATGAGAATTAGGTCCTGATATCCCACCTCTAATAATCCAAATCCTTTCGTGACTATCAGCTGATACAATAGTTGCGAACTGGAGCTTGGGCATGATAGCCCTCATCGAGACAGTCTTGGACACTAGCAGGATGAACTTTGATTAGCTTTTGCACAGTGTACAAGTCCTTCATTGATCCAAGTATCCTACCTCACTGTCTTAATATGCTTTTAATATAGAGAATGCACCAGGACATGGTAATTGTGAATGAATAAAGTAATGACCAGCACATTGCCACGATGTTAACTGTCTTAATATATATTTTGTATAGCGAAAGGTTGTGGTTGCCATGAAGTTATCTACCTAATTGCCATGTATTTATGCACTTGAACAATTTGTGATGAAATAAACTCTGAATTATATATGTCCTTAGTCTGGTTGCTATTATCTTTCATGGCTGCCACTGTTATTTTAAAAGCACCAAACCTTTTCCTGGTGCAGTTTATCACTTGGGACAAAGAATTTACATGATTGAGAGTACGATCAGCTCTTGACGAGGAAAGCACGTGGCTGGCTTTTTGATGCCACTCACTCAAAACTGCTCACTTTCTTTTTTTTCTTTCTTTTGCACTAAGAAATTACAACTGTCAGTGGCATTGTAAGTACAACAAGCAACTAAGCTGTACTTCAAATAGCACACGGCTCTCCTGTTCAGGTACCAGTTGCAATCAGACCTTGTAAAACCTTTACATTTCCTACCAAACAAGTGGGAGGGTGGCTGAGGAAAAAACAGAGCTTTACAACACATCAGTAGACTGGCTGGTTGGTGGATTGGGGGCATACATGTAAAGAGGTAGAATTTACAACTGACACAAATATAAGCACCTCTGGAAAGGCTGGAAGCAATTGAAAACAGAAGCAGTGGAATTATGTTTTTAAAGCTATACTTGCACATACAAAAATTAAGTAAAAAATGTACTTTAAAAATGTTTTTTTAAATGTCTTTTAAATTACTAATGAGCCATTGTATAATAGCAATAATGCACTCAAGGGGTGTGTGGCGTGCCTGCAGCCTCATACTTCAACCACCTGAGGCAAGACATTATCCCAGCACGACACACACCTATGTCAAGCATTGCATTATTGCTTAATGTGGCCCTGTTAGTCGAGCAGTGGCATGAGCCACAGGGTGCAGCATGGCTTCATTAAGCTCAAGCGCCCCCACTGTTCCAATTTTCTCCCCAACTGTACCCTATTGCAGTGACCCATGTGTACATGTGTGTGGAGGTGTGCACATCCTGCAGAGCTGCAGCCCTGACCTTGAGTTATTCACAATCTGCACTACCACTGGGCCTCCACTTGGTGGCAGTCAGAGGCCACATTTGTTTCATTTATTTACTTTTATTTGACTTTTTAATCTTAGTCTTTGGTAACCGAGTAAGGCCCACTAGGCACAAGTGCCTGTTTTCAGGGGCGACCTGGAAGCACTGGCTAGCCATACCTCCCGGGACAGAAGAACAGTCTTTGGGATGCTAGAACCTCTCCCACCCCTCTGACCATCAGCAATCCATGCTTGTTCTTAAACATGGGTAGCTGGTAGCCTAGATAGGTAAGGCGATCAACAGCTCAGCCCTCCATACCACCAGGCCAGCCTGCTTTATGACAATCTTTGCATTTTCTACAGTAACTTTTGCACTACTAGCTGTTATTTCACCTAGTTCTTCACCAGGTAAAGTGCCTGTTTCACCAGGCTAAGTCTACATACAACAATACTTTACCAGCATAAATGCAAGCCAAGTGACCCTACATGCAGTTTTTACTTAGCTGGTTAAGAACTATTCAAAATGCTACACTAGTTTATATAAAGCAGCATTTTTATGTTGATTGCGTGCATATGCAAGAAACATATTGCATCAGGTTGCCAGAAGCAGGTTGTGGAGGCACAGCACTGTTGTGGCCAACAACCCCACAGCCCTTAAAGACTTGGCCCGCTTTCTCCAATGGGATAGCACACTGCTGCTGACACTAGTTCAGCCAGCGTACCACAACCTTGAGAAGTTTTAGCCGCTGCAATCAGGCGACTCATCATTGCAGCGTCATCCGTTGCCAATGAGGGCGACCTCATTGCAGAAGTCCATTCCTCACCTGTTTACCGAGGGTGCCCAATCCCTCTAAGCATCATGTCCCTCCCTGGCTTTTTGCCAATGGGGTGCCCAATCCCATCAGCATGCCCCCGCAGGATTCTTCTGTGTGCTGGGGGGAGCCAATCCCTCGGCTCATGAGACCCCCATGTCAGTATAAGCCAACGGGGTGCCCAGTCTCCGTCAGCATGATGTGCCACCCCTTTGTTGTGTGCCAACAGGGTGCCCAATCCCCATCGGCTACAGCTGCCCCAAAAAGAGTCTGTTATGCTGGGCCCACCCAGTGTGCCACATCCCTGAAAAAAAAAAACAGTCCCGAGATGTTTTATTTTTCCCCTGGGAAAAAAGGAAAGCGTCCCTCAGGTCTTCCTGCCCCCACAATCTGCACCCACCCACTGCACACCTGCCTCCCCACCCAACCCCACCCCATACTTACCTCACGGAGTGGTCGCGATGATCTTCAGTGGACGGGAACATGTCTGCATGCTTTAAAGGTGACCACGAACTGAGGAAATGCCGGTAAGCTGTATAATGGAATAAATAGGGTTTTTTCAACTTTGATGCATATCTCAGTCATTTTTTGGAATTTTGGCACCAGATTTTCAACATGGGGCTTTTGGGACCCCTCCTCATGAATTCTGCCACTGTCATGGTGTTACTCAGCCCTGAAAGACGATTTCTCAGTCACTGCGCGGAATCACCTTTTGGGACTGATTAACGAAACGACAGTGCCAGTGTTCATGAGGTAGGCTCTCAAAAAGCCTTTGTTGCAAATTTGGTGGAAAAATCCAAAAAAATGACTGTTTTACGAGCGTGCGTTGAGCATTTGCGACGCACATTCGTATCTTTGTGAATTTGCAATATTTTCATGCCAGATTTTCAACATTGGCATTTTCACACCTCCTTGTGAACAGTGCAACTGTCATTTTTACATGCTGGCTGAAATATGTTTCTGCACTTCCAGCACAAAATTGCTGATGTGCCATAGGAAATCAGTGTTCAGGATAGACTACAAAATGACAGTGACACTGTTCATGAGCAGAGGTCCTAAAATGCCTACATTTGAAAATTTGGTGCGTATACTCTATAATGACAGCTTTAGTGCATTGCGGTTTGCATGCACGCCGTAGTTCACAAATGTATAACTATTTACCCAGATTTTAATATTGTAATTGTTTTGCACCTCCTTATTAACAGTACAGCTGTCATTTTCAGATCCTGGCCGAAATGTGTTTTCGCTCTTCCGGTGCAGAATAACACGGTCGCTGTGAGAAATCCATGTTCGGGACACATTATGAAAATGACAGTGACACTGTTCATTAGCAGAGGTCTTAAAATGCCTATGATTAAAATTTGGTGATGAAAATCCGTAAAATGAGTGTGCTACAGTGGCGTGAAAAAGTATTTGCCCCCTTCCTGATTTTCTCTATTATTGCATATTTGTCACACTGGATGTTTTCAGGTCTTTAGACAAAATGTAATATTAGAAAAAGGGAACGTGAGTGAACAAATAACACTTGTTTTTTTTTTTATTTCACTTATTTAATGAAAAAAGTTAATCAACACCAATTGGCACTGTGTGAAAAGTAATTGCCCCTACATAATAACTGGTTCACAACATTTAGCTGCAATGACTGCAACCAAACACTTCCTATAATTCAATATCAGTCTTTCACATCGTTGTGGAGTAATTTTAACCCACTCTTCCTCGCAGAACTGCTTTAATTCAGTAACATTTGGTAGGTTTTCGAGCATGAACTGCTCATTTCAGGTCCTGCCACAGCATCTCTATTGGGTTTAAGTCTGGACTTTGACTAGGCCACTCCAAAACTTTAATTTTACTTCTTTTTAGCCATTCTGATGTGGATTTGCTTTTGTGTTTTGGATCATTGTCTTGCTGCATGACCCAACTACGCTTCAGCTTCAGCTGACAGAAGGATGACTGGACATTCTCCTTAAGAATTTTCTGGTACAGAGCAGAATTCATGGTTCCTTTAATTATGGCAAGTCATCCAAGTCCTTAGGCAGCAAAGCATCCCACATCATCACACTACCACCACCATGTTTGACTGTTGGTATGGTGTTCTTACTGTGGAATGCTGTGTTTGCTTTATGTGAGACATTATGGGATCCATGTTGTCCAAAAGTTCCACTTTGGACTCATATGCCCATAGAACATTTTCCCAAAGGCTTGTGGATCATCCAGGTGCTTCTTGGCAAATGAGAGATGAGCATTTATGTTCTTCTGGTTAGCAGTGGTTTCGCCTTGCTACTCTCACATGAAGCCCATTTTGCCTAGTCTCTTTCTGATTGTGGAGTCATGAACACTGACCTTAGCTGAGGCAAGAGAAGCCTGCAGTTCTTTGGATGTTGTTTAGGATCCTTTGAGACTTCTTGGATGATTTTACACTGCGCCCTTGGAGTAATTTTGGCAGGCCACCCACTCCTGGGAAGGTTCACTACTGTTCCAAGTGTTCTCCATTTGGAGATTATGGCTCTCACTGTGGTTCAATGAGTTCCAGAGCCTTAGAAATAGCTTTGTAACCCTTTCCAGACTGATAGAGGGCAACAAAATGTTTTTCTGATCTTTTCAGGCACTTCCTTTGATCATGGCATAATGTGCTTGTTGAATCTTTGTGCTGGCAATGTGACTCTGATGGTAAGGGACAAAATAAGTGAGGTTTATATTGAGCAGGGCTGGCTGTAATCAAGCCTGGCTGTGTTCCAATCAGCTGACTCTAATTATCCCTTTAATTGGGTTGATTTAACTAGGGGCAATTACTTTTTCACACAGTGCCAGTTGGTGTTGGTTAACTTTTTTCACTAAATAAATGAAATAAATAAAAAAAAAAGTGTTATTTGTCCACTCAGGTTCCCTTTATCTAATATTATATTTTGTCTAAAGACCTGAAAACATCCAGTGTGACAAATATGCAATAATAGAGAAAATCAGGAAGGGGGCAAATACTTTTTCACGCCACTGTATATGCGTGCGTTGTGCATTTTCCACGCACGTTAGTACCTTTGCAACTTTGCAATATTTTCACTCCAGATTTTCAACATTGCCATTTTTCCACACCTCCTTATGAACAGTACAGCTGTCATTTTTCACATCCTAGCCGAAATGTGTTTTCGCTCTTCCGGTGCACAATAGTGCCGTTGCTGTGGGAAATCAATGTTCGGGACACATTAAGAAAATCACACTCACACTGGTCATGAGCAGAGGTGCTAAAATTCCTATGTTGAAAATTCTGTGATGAAACTCCATAAAATGACACGTATTTACGAGCATGCGTTGTGCAGTTTCCATGCAACCTTGTAACTTCGCAAATTAGTAATATTTTCACAACACATTTTTAACACTGGCATTTTTCCACACCTCCTTATGAACAGTACAGCTGTCATTTTTCACATCCTGGCCGAAATGTGTTTTCACCCTTCCGGCGCAGAATACCACAGTCGCTGTTTGAAATCAGTATTTGAGCTCTGTCAGGACTGCTGCAGATTTCTTTGTGGGCAGTAAAAGGCATCAACGCAGGCAGGAGCCCAGTACAAAAGGGTAGTCTGCAGCGCCAGGAGACACAGAACGAGCAAGTGAGGGAGGGGGAGTGAGTGAGCTCAAAGGAACTCTGTTGACACTGCTGCAGATCTCTTTGTGGGCAGAAAACGGCAGCAATGCACACAAGGGCCCAGTACAAAAGGGCAGCCTGCAGCGGCAGAAGATACAGAATGAACGACTGAGAGAGGGGAGTGAGCAAGCTCAACAGAGCTCTATTGTGACTGCTGCAGATTTCTTTGTGAGCAGAAAAGGGTGGCAACGCATGCAGGAGCCCCGTACAAAAGGGTAGCCTGCAACACCGGCAGAAACGGAATAAGTGAGTGAGAGATGGGGAGTGAGTGAGATCAATAGAGCTCTGTTGGGAGTGCTGCAGATTTCTTTGTGGGCAGAAAAAGGTGCCAGCAGAGGCAGGAACCCAGTATGAAAGGGCAGCCTGCACCGCCAGGAGAAACAGAATGAGCACGTAAGACAGGTGGAGTGAACGACCTCAACGGAGCTCTGTTGGGGGCAGCTGCGGATTTCTTTGTGGGCAGAAAAAGGTGCCAACACAGGCAGGAGCCCAGTAATAAAGGGCCCTGCAGTAGCAGAAGAAATACAATGAGCAAGTGAGAGAGGGGGAGTGAGCGAGCTCAACAGAGCTCCATCATGACTGCTGCAGATTTGTTTGTGGGCAGGAAAGGTGGCAGTGCAGGCAGAAGCCCAGTACAAAAGCCCAGCCTGCAGTGCCAGCAGAAATGGAATGGGCAAGTGAGAGAGGGTGAGTGAGCGAGCTCAGCGGAGCTCTGTTGGGACTGCTGCAGATTTCTTTGTGGGCAGAAAAAGGCAGAAATGCATACAGGGCACAGTACAAAAGGGCAGCCTGCAGCAGCAGGAGAAACAAAATGAGCGAGTGAGAGAGGGGGAGTGAGTGAGCTCAATGGAGCTCTATTGTGACTGCTGCAGATTTCTTTGTGGGCAAAAAAGGCGGCAATGCAGGCAGGAGCCCAGTACAAAAGGGCAGCATGGAGTGGTGCCAGAAACAGGATGAGCAAGTGAGGGGGGAATGAGCGAGCTCAACGGAGCTCTGTTGTCAGGACTGCTGCAGATCTCTTTGTGGGCAGAAAAGGCACCACCGCAGGCAGGAACCCAGTACAAATGGGCAGCCTGCAGCAGCAGGAGTCACAGAATGAACGAATGAGGGAGGGGAGGGAGTGAGTGAACTCAATGGAGCTCTGTTGGGACTGCTGCTGATTTCTTTGTGGGCAGAAAAAGGCAGCAATGCACGCAGGGACCCAGTACAAAAGGGCAGCATGCAGCAGCAGGAGAAACAGAATGAACGAGTGAGAGAGGAGAGTGAGTGAGCAAGCTTAATGGAGCTCTATCATGACTGCTGCAGATTTCTTTGTGGGCAGAAGAAGGTGGCAATGCAGACAGGAGCCCAGTACAAAAGGGCAGCCTGCAGCACCAGCAGAAACAGAACAAGTGAGTGAGAGAGGAGGAGGAGTGAGCGAGCTCAATGGAGCTCTGTCGAGACTGCTGCAGATTTCTTTGTGGGCAGAAAAGGTGCCAACAGAGGCAGGAGCCAAATACAAACAGCAGCCTGCAGCGCCAGGAGGAACAGAATGAAGCGAGTCAGACAGGCGGGTGAGAGCCTCAATAGAGCTCTGTCGGGACAGCTGCAGATTTCTTTGTGGGCAAAAGATGCCAATGCAGGCAGAAGCCCAGTACAAAGGGCAGCCTGCAGCAGAGTGAGACACAGAATGAGCAAGTGAGGGAGGGAGAGTGAGGAGTGAGCTCAATGTTGCTTTTGTTGGGACTGCTGCAGATTTCTTTGTTGGCAAAAAGGCAGCAATGCATGCAGGGGCCCAGTATAAAGGGCAGCCTGCAGCTGTGGGACAAACAGAACAAGCAAGTGAGAGAGGGGGGTGAAAGCTCAGCGGAGCTCCATCATGACTGCTGCAGATTTCTTTGTGGGCAGAAGAAGCGACAACACAGGCAGGAGCCCAGTAAAAGGGCAGTCTGCAGCAGCAGAAACAGAATGAGTGAGTGAGAGAGGGAGTGAGCAAGTTCAACGGAGCTCTGTCAGACTGCTGCAGATTTCTTTGTGGGCAGAAAAAGGCGCCAACAGAGGCAGGGGCCAACTACAAAATGGCAGCCTGCAGCACCAGGAGAAAGAGAACGAGCGAGTGAGAGAGGGGGAGTGACCCACCTCAGTGGAGCTCTGTCGGGCCAGCTGCAGATTTCTTTGTGGACAAAAAAGGGTGCCAATGCAGGCAGGAGCCCAGTACAAAACAGCAGCCTGCAGCACCGGCAGAAACAGAACGAGAAAGTGACAGAGGGCCAGTGAGCGAGCTCAAAGGACCAACGCAATCAACATTTGGCATTGACAAATGCTTGTTTTTAAATGAACAACTCCTCCCACCCACTGTTCACATTCCTTGAACCTAACCCACTTCCTAGATAAATATGAATCCTCTCCTACCTTGCTCCCTGTTGATACCCACCTCCTCCTCACAGTCCTGCTGAAATAATAGTATTAATTAGCTCTATCACCAGTTCCATGTAAACAATCACACCCCTCCCTCCATTCTATCCAGTGATCCAACTCTCATAATTCATTAAACCACTCCATTCAAACTCTTCAGTAGCACCCAACCTTCGCTGTCCTGGCCAAGCACCTAAAAAGTTAAAGGATACCTTTGCCTGAAAACCAGTCAAGCACTATTACCCTGGAGGATGTCAGCATTCATTCATTCTGCTGCTGGTGAGAGTGAGGTGATGGACTGACTGCTCCTATGAGGGAGCGCATTTCAGCATTAGTTGTAGCCTTTAACTTGACCATGAGTGGTTACTTGCTTGGAGTTGGTGAGGGGATATGATATTTTACAGTTTTGACTGCTAATTAACACTATTATTTTACTGTGACTACATGGGTGGGAGAAGGAGATTGGTGCCAATGGTGGACTGGTTGGGGGAGAGATTTTAAGTTTATCTTTTTAAGGTAAGCGTGGCTTGGGGATGTGTCTACAGTGGTGGGGAGTTGATTGGCCATTTGGAAAAACACCTTCACTAAGTGAAGTTTAGACAAAAGGGTAACAGCTTAGCTATGCTACCCACAATGTGACGTTCCCAGCTTCACACAGTATCAACTTCATCAGCGAAGTTTTAATTTGCAACATGCCTAGCCAAAGTCACATTATCAGGCATAAGGGAAGATTGATATAATCCTTTATACTATCATGACACAGACTCTGAACGTTCCTTGTCATCATTCCCAAAACAAATGATTTTGGAGCTTGACTATACACCATTGATTGTGAAATGCAAAGAGAGAAACCCTTCTAGTTTTCCAAAGTGTACCCTATACTTGTCATTAGCAAACATCTGTAAATGCAAATGTATAGTAATCCATAAAATAATCTCGAAACTTAGATGCAAATGCTGACTTACCATAAGCAGCAGAACAAATGTATGATCACTGAGCCAAAATTTTAAAAATTGGCATTATGTTTTCCTGGTCTGTTCGTGAATTTTGTTTTTTGAATTTTGAAAGGCTGAGTCCCTGAGAAATAATTTGGCTCATCTAGATGCCAAATCTGTGAGTAATGTGACTCATAGAGGTAGCAACTTCACTCATTTCTTGTTTAACGTTTGCATATTTAGTGATTTCAGGATACTATCTGAATTTTGTTTCATGTTTCTGTAGCTGCCTACAGAAAAACGGTCGAACTTGACAGTGCTGATAGTATCAAGCAGTAAGCACCTCTTGCTACACTGATTACCTGGCTTTATGCCCTGGGCCAAGGATACTGATTCAGGTCAGTTTGGGGATGGCCGGGACTGCTGGGGACACTGTTCTCCTCTGAGGAGTATTGGTAGCAGCGCCAACTGCTGCTGCAAGACACTGCATGGCGTTTCCAAAAAGTCAACCATGCAGCAACGAAGAGAGGGTGCTAGCAGGGGGGGCGCAACCCCAAAACAGCAAATTTCCAGAAAAGCCAACACTCCATGGCAGAAAAGAGCAACTGAACACAAATTAGCTGCCAAATGCAAAAATGTATTCGGCCTCTCGTGAGCCGCACCAAGAACCCCAGCGATTCGGCAGTCACGCCTTCATTAGGGGGTGTCACTAGATGGCAGTGCAGCATGGAGTGGTGAAAAAGAGAGATGGAAATATAAATACCAGATTCTAGCACTTTTGTGTCCTTTTGGGTAGAGAATTAGAATTCAGAAACCCAACCTTGGTGCATTGTACAGGAACAAGGCGAGGATCCCACATCCTGTCTGCCTTGAAATTGTTTCAAAGATGATTCTCCCTAGTTTTTATGGCTATAGGCAGAGCCAACAGCCATTTTGCTTTCTCTGGCTTAAAACAGCTGATCATGGCACCTTCCTTTTGACTTATGGAAGTATCCTTCCGAAAGTCCAACAGAGCTTGTAACACTCTGCCATGGTTGGCCACTACGGAGTAACAGCCACAGTATTTCAGCTGTTACTTCTGCATTCCGGAACAAGACTGCACATGGCATATTGTCATTCACTGCAACTACGCATGCTCCACCCACAGCCGTAAAAAGGGGCTCAGCACATTATCCCTGACAGAGGTAGCTCCCCCCCTTCACTCTGCACCTACGGTAGTGGAGTTCCCTTGTCCACCCTCCATTTCCCACAACCATTGACCCCCTCCCTAAACTTCGTATTGCCTTTTGCACTTTCTAGATGTTGTTATCCTCCAGCACGTTATTGTATGGTAGTGTATTTTACTTGCTCAGAATCTGTGTCCTTGCATAATTGTTATTTATGATGCTTACTTACCCATTTGTAGGAATTGTATTTATTTGTGTTTGTATTAATTGTGTTTGTATTTCTTGTTTTTAGTATACCTCTATTCCTCCCTTCCACCACCCGCCAGGACACATCTGGAAATGAGCTGTTACTAGCTCAGTATGTCTTTCCTGGTAAAACTTTGGAAATAAATAAACAAATAAGGGCAACTAAACCTTGCCAGTTATTATAAGTTGCAAATATGAAGGCATGTGACTGGACTCCTGGATGAAATGTGAAGACTATATTAATAAACTGATTGTAAAAAAAAATGAAAAGACCAAAAATCAGCTTTTTATTCAAAAACACAAATTGCTTTACTAGGGATTGCATACAAGATTGAAATCTAATTATCACAATGATTCTTCCTTTATTTTACAATGACATCAGCAATCTTGTATAATATTCTTCCTCTTTTTATCTTTTTTTGCTGCCCATGTAACTCATCACAAAACAACAGAAACAGGAAACTAAACAGGCAAAAAGGAAACCTAATTCATCAGGTTGCCTACTCCCTCCTTTGTCTCCCCAGTCTTGAACTGGTAGGGGCCTACACAGTGCTCCCAACTTGTACATCAACTTTGTTAGTCGAGTGCCCCCCCTCCAACCCCTCTTCTCCCTCTGTCATTTTCATTATACCCTATGTCTACCCATGCAGTCTTGAAACTTGTTACTGTCTCAGTGTTAACCACCTCCTCAGGCAGATGGTTTAAGATGTCAGTGAAGCTCAGTTTGTAGCACTTTTGCCTTTTGGCCAGAAGGTCACGGGTTCTAGTCCCACACTGGAATCACAAAAATACTGGCACTTGAGTGCAGTACTGGGAGATGCTGTACTGTGAGGTGGGCCATCTTTCAGATGAGCTATTAAATCGAGGTCCCTCCTGCCCACCTCTGGTGCTGTCATGGTAGGTTTCAGGTTGTAGTGAAAGAATCTAAGACAATTTTTGAGAGCAGGTTTCCCCCTGTTGTCCTGGCTAACATTCCCTTCCCAAAAATAGTTCATGCACTTGTCCAAGACTGCTTGTCCAAGACTGCAAGTGGCAGCCATTTCACATTTACAGTCGTGTTACTGCCAGTCTCTCGTTGCCTGTAAAGTGCTTTGGAATACAATGTGTACAAAACCTCTATATAAACACTAATTATAAAATGCCAAGAAAGACTCTAGGTGTCTGCTTGGTCCATTTAGAGATAAACCTGTGATAGTATCCCTCCCATCACAACATTATGGACATATTCCTGGCATCTGTCAGACTGGTCACATAAACATGGCACTGTCAGAAAATAAAAACATATCACTTCACCTGTAACCTGCAGAAAATACTCTGACAGACTAACTACATGGGTAGAGCCTGTGAAGTAAATTTTACCTTATTCAGCAACAGACATCAATTCCTGCTTCAAACAGCCCAATGTGGGATCATAACGCCAGTCAGGACATGCTAAAAAAGAAAACAAAAAAAAGTCAGTTAGAGCTAGCATTAGATGAACTTGACCGGCTAAAGGGTACAACCTAATTCTAGCAGTGCATGATAGAGTGCAGTTGTTAGTGGTGATGGGGAAGACTAGGTGGGCTGAAGGCCCTTATCTGCTGACAATTTCTATGTTTATGTGTTTCGATGAGATTAAAAGAAATGAGCCCAACACTATATGACCAACAAGCTGGGCAGCAAACGTTTTCATAGACTGGTTAAAAGAGACCGATCAGCAGGTCAATTTAAACACTATGACTGCCACAGAATGACATACCATACTGCGCCACTTCTACAGGTCCATCCGAAATACCAGGGGGCAGCCATACAGCATCAGTAGTTAGTAGGGCACCAAGTGGGAATCAACAAACGCATAAATAAACCAGACATCAGCCATAATTTAAACCTGATGTCAGGCTCCGAATTCAATTCCACAAACACATGTTTTCACAGCTAGTATCAAAAACCTCTGTAGACAAGGCCTGACAAAATGCAGCACCACCCTGCCATCTCGAGAGCTGAGCTGCAGAAGCTATAAGAGTCAAGTCCTGAAACTGCAGTTCTTGTTTGTTGCATCTGGCTAGAAATCCAGCTACACTTTGCCAGATGCGGCTGTGAGGGCCTAGGACAATTAAAGCCAGATGCTTTTGTGTTTAAAAAAGATAAAAAGAGCCATGAATACATGAATTTTCTCATTCAACGAAAAAACTAAAAACCACAGCAAATGGAATGAGCAAGATTGGGATCAGCTAAGAGGGTGCATGTTTGCTATAGAAGACCACCCACTATGCCAGGTTGCAACCATAAAAAAATACATAAGCAAACTACCAGCAGGAGCCCTAAGCCTCTACATGCACCCCAGGGAATAAGCAGCCAAGTCAGGGAGTGAAAAAAAAACCTGGTATACTCTCGAGCCATGGGGTATAAATTAGTTATCATGCATGCTGCCTATACTTAAAGCTGCATTACTCCCCAAACATACATACACATCACAGCCTCTGTGCAACTGCAATACAGCTGCTATCAGATACTGGCCTGGAAGCATGCCAGACAATGGCAGTCACTGCTGGTCGCAAAGCTGAATCCCTCTGTAGTTACTGAGGTCCATTACTCACTGATAGAAGCCAGTGGAGTGCCATCCTATCTGGAACACTGCAGCATGCAACTCTGGCTCTCACTCAGATCGAAATCCCAGCTACATTCAGCATGATGTCCAATGTGTCACTGCGGAGTATGCAAGCACCGACAGCAGGAAATGATGCCCAGAAAACACAAAACTGAGACCAAAATCCTGAACCTCGGTGACACAGAGATCCATCCAGCTGAGAGGAAACCACCCACTGTACGACAACGATGATGTCATCCTCCCAACGCTACTCCACACAGACAATGATACAAGGCAACTCGATGTGTGTTCCACATATAAAAAAGCTGAAAGAGGGCTGCCTTCCAATGAACTTGAACAGTTCTTAGTTCTGCACAATTTGTATTGTTAAACATGTTGCTGTTAAGAGTTTTCCATGACACAATTCAACAATTTGAGTTATTTATTTATTTAATTCGTTTAGTTATTTATTTAAAAGTAATTTATGCTGTTAACATATTAGAGTAAGTTATCTGTTAAAGTATCTGTGACTTGACAACATATTTGAGTATTTATGATTATAAATAATAGCATAAAAAGTGTTAAAATGATTTTAAAAAGGAACTCTTATCTTGCCGATGTTATTTGCTTTTCCTGCTATAAACTGCTTAAAAACAGTAAAATTTACTTGTCATTTTTTTTTTTTTAGTAGCAAATCATTTTATAATCACAATAATGCACTCCAGGGTGTGTGTTGTGCTGGGATAATGTCACGCCTTGGTGCTGGATGCACTCAGCCTGCAGCCTCATGTCCAACCATGCAAGGCGTGACAGTATCCCAGCACAACACACACCTTTATGTATTATTGCTAAATTATACAATGACAAGAGAAATCCTGGACTCTGACTGGTGAGTTTTGAGTAGACTCTTTGACATCCCAGCACAACATTATGGATCTAGTCCTGGCACACACAAGACCACATCAAATGTAAAACAAATCACTGCATGTGCCATGTCCCAGCTGCCCACACTTGGCATGACTACTGTGTAGTTCATCAGTACATCACATTTGTAAACATAAATCCTTCCCTCCCTGCCACAAATTGACCTAAAACCATAACAAATTAACCCTTAGGCTGACAGAATTAGATCATATTGGAATTTTGGACTGATACATCAGTCTGCAGCCATGCAAGTGTTAAAGTAATGTGTACTATATGTCACTTAAGCACGTTAATTGTGCTGCTTTGACATATTTAAATTAAAATGACTGAAAATTAAATGGAGCTGTTGTTGTGATCAGCTTCACATGCTCTTGCCCAACCAGCTTCACATTCCCCCCTCGGAAGCCAACTTCACTAACCCCGTTTGGCAGCACATAACCTCCTTAACAAAGTTTTATTGCCCAGATACCTGTACATGTTTTGTATTTTTATTTAAAAAAAACGTAGGTGAAAGCCGTCTGCGTGATCATCTTCAAAGCACCCACGGTGCCACTCGCAAACCTGACACCGATCATTTTTTTAAATCAAGAAAACAAAGCTATCTATGTGAAAGCTGTCACAGCAATCAGCTTCACTACAGTCCTGCCTTGCTTCAAAGTGCCACCAGCAGCCTGAGAGATGCATCACTTTACTGGCTGACTACACCACTGTTGATGTCCACATCAAACAGAGAAAATCGAGGAGAGCCAGCAATCATACCTTTGCCACAGACAAACCGGGAGGGAGGTGAGAGAATCAGAGACAGAGGAAACGGACACAGCAAGATGTGTGTGTGGAGGGGATATAAGAGAGTGAGGGACAAAGACAAATACAGCACCACCTACTGGCCAAAAGGGAAGCTCAGAACTTTTTTTATTATAATATATGCTTACACATTCAAAAGTGTTGTGCTGGGATAACTACACTTTTCAGTTATTGGACACACTCAGCCTGCGGCCTTGTGCCCAACCACCTGAGGCGTGATGTTATCCCAGCAAAACACACACTCTGTTGTGCATTATTGTTTAATTATAGAAAACACAAATTGCACATACCCCAATAATACAAAGCATCATGGGAAGCATATGCAAATGCCCATGAATTAATTTGGACTGGCTCAACTTTAAGCAGAATTGCAGGGCGACAGAAGGCCTCACAATACAATCAGTAAAAGCTGAGAACAACAGACACGTGTTTCATCCTCATTTGAACTCATCAGTGTGCCATATCTGTACCTCAGCCCAGGGAAGATAACCAGCCACTCTATAGGGGATCTTATTGGTTTGGGTCATGGGCAGCCCAAAGTAGAGAGAGAAGAGAACAACAAAACAACCCCAGAGCAAATGGACTGGGGCAAGGGTTATCCCGGAGGATATTGGACATACAGCCAAATTTTAAAGAAAACACAAATTGCACATTCCCCAATAATGCAGAGCATCATGGGAAGCATATGCAAATGCCCATGAATTAATTTGGACTGGCTCAGCTTTAAGCAGAATTGCATGGTGCCTGAAGGCCTCACAATACAATCAGCAAAGGTTGAGAACAGCAGACACAGACATGTGTTTCGTCCTCATTTGGACTCATCAGTGTGCCATATCTGTAACTCAGCCCAGGGAGAGATAGCCAGCCACCCTATAGGGAATCTTATTGGTTTGGGTTGTGGACAGCCCAAAGTAGAGAGAAAAGAGAACAAAAACAAAAAAGAGAACAACAAAAAAAATTGATTTCACCTCTCCCAAGTCTTTGTAAATCAGGCATGGGGTGTTCCTTGGGGTTATCAGCCCTAACACTCACCCCATCCTCATACAGTCTGCACATGTCAGCTTCTTTACTGATGGAATGAGGTGAGTGTTAGGGATGATAACCCCAAGGAACACCCCAGGCCTGATTTGCGAAGACTGAGGAGAGGTGAAACCATAATGTTTTTTTTTTTTCTTTTGCTGCCTGCAGGGTGGGGGTGGGAACCCTAACACCACATTTCCCTACTTTTGTCACTTTAATTTGAACCCTAAACTGTGTACTGTATTAACTACATTTTTTTGCAAAGCTGTATATATGGAAATCAAAATGAACTTTTAGGTTGGTTCTGCTTTAAGCAGCAATGCATGGTGCCAATAGGACTCTCACATAATCTGCAAAAAAGGTATGAACAGAAGAAACAGACACATTTCCTCCTACACAGAACAGTGGGCATCATCTTCATCCCATCCCAGGAGAAAATGAACCAGCTCTAATGTGGTCTTACAGGTTTTGGACATGCTGGGCCCAAAATAAGAAAGCAAGGTAAAAAGACAAAGAACCTTAGCACAAAAGCACCGAGGCAAGGGTTACCTAAAAAGGGCTTTGCAGCAAAGCCAGGTTCCACAGAAATACAAAATCACAATACCCCCATAATGCAAAGTATCATGGGATATATATGCAAATTACCATGAACATTTAGGTGGCTTTGCTTGAAGCAGAAATATATGGTGCCAAAGGGCCTCTCACACAATCTGCAAAGGATTAGAACAGAAGACACTGATGCGTGTTTCATGCTACACAGGACTCATCAGTGGGCCTCATTTGTATCTCACCCCAGCCCTTAATCTGGTTTTATGAGTTTGGGTCATGTTGGGCCCAAAATAAGAAAGTAACTTAAAAAGACAAAGAATCTCAGCACAAAAGCATACGTAAAATGTTATCCAAAAATGGCACTGGCAGCAAAACCATATATACTCCCACAATGCAAATCATCATGAAAATTTGGACTTGTTCTTCTTTAAGCAGGAATGCATGGTGCAACAGGGCCTCTCACACAATCTGCAAATGGTGAGAAAAGAAGACACAGTCATATATGTCTCCCTACACCAAACTCATCAATGGGCTTCTTCTGCATCTCATTCCAAAGGAAACAAACCAGCCTTAATGTGGTCTTATAGGTTGGAATCATAGTGGGCTCAAAATAAGAAAGCAAGCTAAAAAGACAAACAACCACAGCACAAAAGAACTAAGGTAAGGGTTACCTGAAGATGGCATTGATAGCAAAGCCAGGCTTCAAAGAAATACAAAATCACACATCTCCCCAAAATGGGATATATATATATATGTATGTGTGTGTGTGTGCGCGCACGCGCGCGTGTGTGTGTGTGTGTGTGTAGGGATTCTATTACTTAAATAAATGCATTATTTTCCC